>OY740809.1:13011563-13611563 GCA_963514005.1 Raja brachyura
GCTGCTTTTTAAAACTTTGATTCAGTCACATTTGGAGTATTGTGGGCAGTTCTGATCAGCCTAACACAGGAGGAATGTGGGGGCTTTGGAAGGGTGTAAAAGATATTTACTAAAGGGCATTAGTTATAAGGAGAGTTTGGACAAACTTGCAATGTTTTCTCTGAAGCGTTAGAGGTTGAAGGGAGACCTGATAGAAGTATATGTAACTATGAGAGGCATAGATAGGGTAGATAGTCAGAACCGTTTCCCCAGGATAGAAATATTAAATATAAATAGGTTTAAGGTGAGTGGGAGAAAGTTGAAAGAAGATCTGTTGGGCAAGTTTTTTTTAACACAGACGGGTGACCTGTGACATGTGACCTGTGACCTGCTTGAGGAGAGGCAGCAATGAATAGTGCACTCACCTTTTCGCCCTTCAGACCATGAAATCCTTGTAATCCTGGCTTTCCTGGGGTCCCGGGAGCTCCGGTGGCACCTGGATCTCCAGAGTCACCCTTGGGACCTGGCTCACCCTGGGCGAAGGAAGCCTTTGTTACCGTCACAGCTTAACAAGTATTCACTGCAAAATCCCCGGCCTACCACGTCTTCACAGCACCAGCTCCTCTTCCCCCCCCCCCCCTCCAAACCCCCACCCCCCCTCCAAACCCCCGCCCCTCCTCCGCCCTCACCCCTAGGGTCTCTCCATGGGTCTCTCCCTTGAGGTCACATTTCCCCACCGCCAGGCTCCTCACTAACACACAAAGGAGAGGGAGGGGAAGGGCCCCTGACGAGTGTTTGTTCCCCAGGGAGTTGTGGCTTCTGATGCACCACTGGTGAGTCGGGTCAGATAGACAACAGGTACAACGTGTGGCTGACCCAGGCCAGGCTTCAAGGCGATGAGGTGGAGGAGATGCCCTGGGAGGAGGTGGTGGGAGGTACCGCTCTCACCCAACTGCGAGCGTGCCAACCCTGGGCAGGGCACCATTCTCCACGGCACACCGCGCACACCGTCCCCTCTCCATACCCGTGACCGCACTCACTCACCTGGCTCCCGGCCTCACCCCTGGGGCCGTGCTGCTGGTCAGTGGGCCCCGCTCCCGGCGTTCCCTGTTCCGGGGAAGCTGCGGTCAGCTGGCCTGATGTGGAGGTGAAGCAAGCTCCGCACCCTTCACCCTGCCCCACACACACAGAAGAGGCATCAGAATGAAAGCCAACGCAACCATCTACACTCCACCCTGCCCCGTTCATGCAGCCAACATAAAAACGTCCCACCCCGGTCCTTCCTTCTTATCTCCCCTCCCATCAGACAGAAGCATCAGAAGCTTGAATGCACGCACCACCAGACTCAGGAACAGCTTCTTCCCCTCCGTTTTCAGGTTCTGAACGGTCCTGCCATAAGCTAGGGTATTGGTCCAACTCACCTTTACCACCTTTTGCAGACATTGGACATTGTCTTTGGAACTGATGCGCTACAATTTTGAGAACTACATTCTGCCCTCTGCTTCTTATAAGACCATAAGACATCGGAGCTGAATTAGGCAATCGGCCCTTCTGCTCCACCATGTGATCCTGGCTTATCTATTTTCCCTCTCAACCCCATTCTCCTGACTTCCCCATAACCTTTGACACCCTTACTAATCAATAACCTATCAAATCCCCACTTTACAAATACCCAATGACTTGACCTCCACCGCCATCTGTGGCAATGAATTCCACAGATTCATCACCCTCCCGGCTATAGAACATTTTCTTGGTCTTCACCTGTGCTTCACCTATTGTACTTGAATCTGGAGGTAGACACAAAATGCTGGAGTAACTCAGTGGGACAGGCAGCATCTCTGGAGAGAAGGAATGGGCGACGTTTCTTCAGACTGAAGAAGGGTCTCGACCTGAAACGTCAACCATTCCTTCTCTCCAAAGATGCCACCTGTCCCGCAGAGATACTCCAACATTTTGTGTCTACCTTCGATTTAAACCAGCATCTCAAGTTCATTCCTGCACGTACTTGAATTCGATGATTGTATTTGTGTATAGTATTATCTGATGTGATTGGATAGCATGCAGAGCAAAGATTTTCACTGTACCTCGGTACACGTGACAATAATGAACCTTGACCCTGAAGTGATTTACACCAGGGGTTCAGTGCCTGCAGTAAGCCCCCAGAGTGTGGACCTCGCCACTGCAGTATGGGCTTGTCAACTAGCCCATGGATCACAGGGTCTTTTACTGAACCACTCGCCACCCCTGGTTCCTGGAGCCCTTATAGAAGGATCTTATAGAAACATATAAAGCATATAAAATTCTGAAGGGATTCGACAGACTAGATGCAGGACAAAATGTTCCCGCGTTGGATGAGTCCAGAACTAGGGGGTCATAGTTTAAGAATAAGGGGTAGGCCATTTACAACTGAGATGAGGAAAAACTTTTTCACCCAGAGAGTTGTGAAACTGTTAAATTCTCTGCCGCAGAAGGCAGTGGAGGCCGGTTCACTGGATGTTTTCAAGAGAGAGTTAGATTGAGCTCTTTGGGCAATCAGGGGATGTGGGGAGAAAGCAGGAACGGGGTACTGAGTTAGGATGATCAGCCAAGAATATATTGAATGGCAGTGCTGGCTCGAAGGGCCGAATGGCCTACCCCAGCACCTATTTTCTATGTTTCTATTTCCGCCCCTCCACCCAGGTCCAGGGGACGCTCTGTGTGTCTACACATCTACACCAACCCACTGGGATGCAGGCAGGCACTGTCAACACATGGAGGCTGTGTCTGGCAATGGTCAGCTCGATCTCCGCTCCACCTGCCTGACCTTTAGGCTGAATTCCCCGGCATCCATTTGACCGTGCCCATGACTACGGCTGCCCAAGACCTGGCCCTCCCGTCCCAGCCCGAGACACCATCCCTTTGGGCTGCGAAGCCTGAGGCACCTTCCCCCTCCATCACTACCTCAGCCCGTAACTCCCACACTGGCCCGCACCCACCTCCTCTCTGATCACGGCATCCTTTCCACCCATATCCCTCCATCAGCCTCTCACACCTCTTCTCTCCTTATCTAACACTCTTTTTGCCTCCCTTTCACCTCTAGTATTTGTCACTACCTCCACCCACCTACCAATCACCCCCCCTCCCCCACGTGTATCCACCCATCACTGCCCAGGCGTTGTCCTGCCCCACCTCTCATTTCCAGCGTCTCCCTCCCTACTTCAGTCTGAAGAAGGGTCCCGACCCGAAAGGTTGCCCGCCCATTCCCTGCACAGATGCTGCCTGACCCGTTGAGTTCAATAGACAATAGACAATAGGTGCAGGAGTTGGCGATTTGGCCCTTCGAGCCAGCACCGCATTCAATGTGACCATGGCTGATCATCCCCAATTAGTACCTTGTTCCTGCCTTCTCCCCATATCCCCTGACTCCGCTATCTTTAAGCGCCCTATCCAGCTCTCTCTTGAAAGCATCCAGAGAACCTGCCTCCACCGCCCTCCGAGGCAGAGTTCCTCCAGCACTTTGGATCACAGTATCAGAAAGAGTCTGCCGCATTACTGAACACCAACCTTTTCTCCTTTCACGCCCTGGGCTCCTGCGATCCCTCGATCTCCATGCTCCCCCTTAAAACAGACAAAGGTGCTGAGTGCAGCCCGGCAGTGCTAAACATTCACTCACATAAAACATGGGCCAGGGTCAGCTTCCCCTCCACTGACCCTCTCACAGGAGACTGTGGCAAGGAGGGTTGCTCACTCATAGGACAACCCCAGTCTGTAGCAGGGTCCCGACTCAAAATGTCACCTGTCCACACCCTCACAGATGCTGCCTGACCCACTGAGTTCCTCCAGCACTTTGTGATTTACTCAGGGTTCCAGCACCTGCATTTCCTTGTGTCTCCCGTGACCAGGGACTGTACCTCTGTTGACCATGTGGGATGTGAGGGGGGCTGGGGAGGGGTCATTTCTCTGACCGGATGTCCCACAGGGGTCACCAACCTCTAGGGGTTGACTGCAAATTAGTTTATTTAACAAAAAAATAATAATTTTAATTACAAAAATTACACGCAAAAATACAAACAAACCCACCACCATAAAACAAAATAAACACATATTCTTAAATATTATCTAAGTATTTCCCCATCCTTATTGAAGATACCCTGCACCCCACGTGGTACCCAACGGTCCCGGAAATTCGCCATGGAGCCCGTGGACAGTGCAAAGTCCCTTTCTAAAAGCACCCAGGCGCAGACATAACCCCGGAAAAGGGGCAGGCAGCCAGCTCGAGCAGAGCCCTCTTCTGCCTGGCATCGTGACTCTACAGTGACTCTAGTGGAATGGCGGAGGACAGCTTCCTCAGGAGCCATACAAGCCCCAACGGTGACCGGTATCCAGGGAACAACGGTCACCTCACAAGACGGGCCACGGTGAGACCTCAAAGCCAAACACATCCTCCTCACACACACGGCTTCTGCCTTCAGCCGCACCTACACCTCACTGGCCCCTTACAGCACACATGCCCTCACTCACACACACAGTACAGTGAGCTGGGTCTGTGTACACACAGTACAGTGAGCTGGGTCTGTGTACACACAGTACAGTGAACTGGGTCTGTGTACACATGTACAATGAGCTGGATCTGCGTACACACAGTACAATGAGCTGGGTCTGTATACACACAGTGTACAGTGAGCTGGGTCTGTGTACACATATGTACAGTGAACTGGGTCTGTGTACACATATGTACAGTGAGCTGGGTCTGTGTACACATATGTACAGTGAGCTGGGTCTGTGTAGGGAGCAGTGTACAGTGAGCTGGGTCTGTGTAGGGAGCAGTGTACAGTGAGCTGGGTCTGTGTACACACAGTGTACAGTGAGCTGGGTCTGTGTACACACAGTGTACAGTGAGCTGGGTCTGTGTACACATATGTACAGTGAGCTGGGTCTGTGTACACAGTGTACAGTGAGCTGGGTCTATGTACACAGTGTACAGTGAGCTGGGTCTGTGTACACAGTGTACAGTGAGCTGGGTCTGTGTACACAGTGTACAGTGAGCTGGGTCTGCGTACACACAGTACAGTGAGCTGGGTCTGTGTACACAGTGTACAGTGAGCTGGGTTTGTGACAGCAGCTTGATGAGTATTCACGGGTCAGTCACACGCAGTTTGCGTTGCCCGGCATGGTTCACATCCTTGCCTGTCACCACCAGACAGAAGTGTTTGAAAGTTTTGTGGCCAATGTACCCCGGGCTGTGTACCGGGTTTGTGGGGCTGGATAAACAGCAGCAGTGATCACTCTCACCCACCCTCCCCTCTCAGTGATCACTAACCTGAGGCAAGCGGGGGGAGGGGCAGGGTGGGGACATCTGTGAACTGTGGGAGCAGGGGACAGCCATACACTGAGGGTTCGAGCGGCCACCACTTACCGTGCTTCCCTTCTCGCCCTCGTGTCCTGGAAGGCCCTGAGGTCCTCGCTTGCCCTGTCAACATCAAGAGAACACGGTAAACGTGGCTGAAGGAACAACACTCCATCAGACTCCCTGAAGGCAGGTGGGCAGGGACCTTGCACAGGGGACACTGTACCCATCTCGCAACAGTGTGGCTCATCCCCCCCTTGTTCACATCCTCCCCTCCCCTGGCTAACTGAAGCCAACAGTACTGGTGTGGCACTGACAGCTGACATTGCCCTATGTGTAGAAGAGAAGTCTTATCACCTTTCCTAACCTGGCTCTAACCTTCCCTCCACCGCCCCATGCTCCACAACCTGTGGAACCGGCTTCTCATGATCCACCTCGGCAGTTCTCTATCATATCCTGAAACTCAAATCAACCGTAAGAACGGCAGAGAATAGAACGCTATTTGGTGGAAGATTGTCTTAAAGTTAACCTTTATGATCCTGCCTCACTTAGGTTACTTTTTAGGTGACTGCAGGAGACTCTGCAGTCACCACATCTTCGCGGGTGCGTGTGCGGGTGCGTGTGCGGGTGCGTGTGCGTGTGCGTGTGCGTGCGCGTGTCCGTGTGTGTGTGTGTTCCACTCTAACAGTTGCCATTCCAGTTCACGGTTTTTCAGGCGACTGCCGGCGACTTGACAGTCACCGGTCCGCTGAAAAATCACTTAAGTGGGACAGGCCCATTAGCATTTTGTAATGTCTGATGAGTCACCAGTCTCTCCGAAGCCAATATATCTTTCCCCTATCACTCCCATCCCTGTTTTACTGAACCTTAACCTGTGTAGGAAGACCTTTAACCAGCCTCTTCAAGGCCAATATATCATTCTCCTGACACTCCAAGGCCAATAGATTCTTCCCTAAGCTCTTCCATGAAAATATACCATTCCCTTGTCTCTCCCATGTAAACATCCCCTTCCCGTCTTGCTGAAGCCAATATACCCATCTCATCTCTCCCAGCCGTATATAAATCTCCTGTCTCTGCAAGGCCAATATATCCTTGTCCAGTCTCCGCTACCAATATACTCTTCCCAGTGGGAGGTGTGCAGAGCTACAGCTGTGGTTTCACTCAGACTTTGTACATCTGCAGCTTTATGCTCCTTCTGCCTCCCTTCTCCCTGGATACGAACAAACCATCCATTCCATATTTGCCCCCTTCACACCATCTATTCAGACCCCCGTGTGATTTCCTGCCACCTTCTACACTGTCTAACATGTCCTCATGCTTTCGGCAAATGTGATTATCTGCTCAATCATCGGTGTTACTGCCAGTGGCCGGCTGAGGGTTTGAGTGAGCGGGGCCACAATCTCCTCCTGCCAATGATAGGGACTGCTGAACAAAACACAGAGTGTTGGAGAAATTCAGCTGGTCAGTCTGAAGAAGGGTCCCGAACCCAAACGTCGCCTGTTCAAACCCTCTACAGATGCTGCCTGACTCATTGAGTTTTCCTCCAGCTCCAGATTCCATCATCCTCCGCTACTTGTGTCTTCATTATTCCCACTCTCAGCCTCCTGGCAACCAGTCGTTCCCCAACCTTGTTGATAATTTGCCATCAAGCCCATCAGCTGAAGAGAATCATGTTATCATCAGCCACCGCCGGAGAAGGTCATGGCGTGAGTTTGTTACGTAGTTGCATCTACACTGTTCCATCAAACAATGCTAGGGTGGGAGCACTGGTTATTCATTTCATCCAGAGTCTGTCAAGCCTCATTACTTTCATGAATCTGACTGAAGACTTGCAATCCCACACTTTGAGCTGCTGGGTGCTGAATAATGACCGAGGGACAACTCCCCAGGGTGTAGCTCTCACTGCTGTGATGGTGTAGGAGGGATCTCGATGCGAGTGCTCACACATCACTCCCCTCTGAGAGATGCATGGTTTGCACTCTGGTGAAAGAAGAGATATCAAGCTAGGAGAACCCTCTGTACTCACTGACTTCCCTGATGGGCCCTGGTTGCCGATGCTTCCCTGTGAAGAGAGGAGGTCGTTAGAACAGTCACCAAGTGGCAATTCATGTCCATCCAGTAGCCTGGATATTCACAATATCTAAACCAACCCACTACTTTCCACTCATTTTTACAAACTCTGACTTTTCCCCAGGGTAGGGGAGTTTAAAACTAGAGGGCATAGATTTAAAGTGAGAGGGGAGAGATTTAAAAGGGACCTGAGGGGCAATTTGGTCACAGAGTGTGATGTTGGAATGAGCTGCCACAGGAAGAGGAAGAGGTGGACATAATTGAAAGACATTTGTACTTGTACATGGATAGAAAAGGTCACAAGAGATGTGGCCCAAATGCAGGTAAATTGGACTACCTCAGATTGGCATCTTGGACTATTTGGGCAAAGGGCCTGTTGCTGTGCTGAGTAACTCTGACTGTAATTATATGGATTGAGTTGGAATAAACATATAAATGAAAAGCCCGCAAGAAAGGCCAAGGACATTACTAGGATCTCTAGTTCAACCATCTCAAAGTTCATTTCACTGCACTTTATTGTGTATGTGATAAATACATCTGATTGATTGATTGATTGATTGATTAGATAGATACAAAGGGCAGTTCAGAACAATGTGTGCACTGTAGTGCTTTTGTGATTGGAAACTGTGACTTATGAAGAACTACAGCAAAACACAAAGAGGTGGAGACATCTGGGTCAGGCGGCAATTCTGGGGAACACAGATAAGTGACGTTTCAGGTCGAGACCCTTCTTCAGATTGATGGAGAATGAGGGGGAGAAAGCTGGAAGAGATGTGGGGATGGGACAATGCCTGCCAAGGATAGTTCTCTGTGTGGAGCTCTCGGAAGCTCTCTGTGTGGAGTTTGCACGTTCTCCCTGAGTGCATGGGTTTCCTCCGGGTGCTCCGGTTTCCTCCCACATCCCAAAGACCTGTGAGTTTCTAGGTTAATCTGTAAATTGGCCCCTAGTGTGTAGGGAATGAATGAGAAAGTGGGATAACATGGAACCAGTGTGTACAGGTGATCGATGGTCCATTTCCATGTTTATCTCTCTAAACTGCACTTCTCTCGATTACTGGCACGCTGAGCTGTTGAACATTGCTGTAACACTCAATAATATTTAAGCTAATATATCTGAGGCAGCACACAAGATAAATATAATAACTCAGACCTACCTTTTCTCCCTTTAACCCGAGTGGTCCCACAGTTCCAGGCATGCCCTGCACAGAGAGAACACAGATTGGATCACAGCTCAGATACATGTCGTATTGCACAGACTATTTCTGGACATGCGATTACGGACGATGCATGAGCAGATGCTGAGGAGGGAATGCAGGCCGGGTCACAGGCAACATCGCCTGCTCTCCTTTCCAGAGGAGATGCAAGACCCCGATTTCCCACTGTCTTGTACAACAGAATGGGTGCAGGGCAGTGTTGGGTGTGAGGTTTGTCAGGCTGTTCACATTAGATTAAGACTAATTTCTCTTTTGACATCTGTACCTCTGGCCTGATGGGAGAGGGGAGAAGAGGGAGTGACTGGGGTAAGACTCATCCTTGATTATGCTGGTGGCTTTGCCGAGGCAGCGTGAGGTGTAGATGGATTCAATGGAAGGGAGGTTGGTTTGTGAGATGTTTTGGGCTGCATTCACAACTCCGCAATTTCTTGCGGTCTTGAATGGAGCTGTTCCTAAACCATGCTGTGATGCATCCCAATAAAATGTTTTCTACAGCACATCTGTAGATGTTGGCAAAAGATGTCGGGGATATGCGGACTTCCTAAGCCTTCTAAGGAAATAGAGGCGTTGATATGCTTTATTGGTCATTGCTTTGAAATGGGTGGTCTAGGACAATTTGCTGGTGATATGAACTCCTAGGAACTTGACGCTTTCAACCATCTGTCAATGTATATTGCTTTGCTTCCTGAAGTCGATCACAATTTCCTTTGTCTTGCTGGCATTGAGGGAAAAGCTGCTGTCTTGGCACCTGGTTACGGGGTTCCCAGTCTCCTTCCTGTACTCCATTTCGTCATTATTTGACATCAGGCCCACTATGGTGGTGTCGTCTGTGAATTTTGTAAATTTAGTTGTATTGGTATTTGCCTGCATAGACATGCAGTGAAACCTTGCTTTATATTGTACCTCGTTATATCTTGCACTAATGTTGTACGCTCTATCCTGTGCTCTGTAGATAGCTTGATTGTAATCATGTTTAAACCCATGTCCCACGGTACAAGTTCATTCACAAAGACCATCACAACATGGCCTGATGGTGCCTCTCAGCAGCTGCAGGACTGCTTGGACAGGACCAACTGGGATGTGTTTGAGCACCAGGACCTGGAGGTGTTCACGGACAGTGTACTGTTACATTAAAAACTGCATGGACACTGTCACAGTGGACAAACACATCCGTGTCTACCCCAACCAGAGGCCCTGGATGACCCGGGAGGTCCAGCGGCTGTTAAAGGAGAGGAACACCGCTTTTAGGTCTGGCGATAGGGCTTTATACAGCAAGGCCCGAGCTAACCTGAAGAGAGGCATCAGAGAGGCCAAATCAAACAGGAGGATAGAGGACCACCTGGACAGTAACAACAGCAGGCAGGTGTGGCAGGGGATCTAGTATCTCACCAACTACAAGACCAACCTTGGAGCTGCTGAAGGTGACGCCTCGCTGGCAGAGGAGCTGAACCTCTTCTTTGCTCGCTTTGAAGTGAAGCCACCAGAGACAGCCATATCACACCACATGGTCAACAGCAGCTTAACCCTCAAATTAGAGGAGCATGAGGTGAGGCGCACGCTGCGGGCCATCAATCCGAGGAAGGCTGCTGGACCCGACGGCGTCTCTGGACGCGTGCTGAAGGACTGCGCAGACCAGCTGGCTGGAGTATTTACGAGGATCTTCAACCAGTCTCTGGCCCAGTCCACTGTCCCACCCTGTCTGAAGTCCTCCACCATAGTCCCCTTGCCAAAACAAAACCACATTTCCAGCCTCAACGACTACCGGACAGTCGCACTCACACCAGTGGTGATGAAGTGGTTTGAAAAACTGATCCGGGGTCATATCACATCACTCCTGCCCCGAAGCTTTGACCCCCACCAGTTTGCGTATAGAGCGCACAGATCCACAGTGGGCGCTGTAGCCACAGCCCTCCATGCTGCACTCTCCCACCTGGAGCAGCGGGGCAGTTACGTGCGGATGCTCTTTGTGGACTATAGCTCTGCTTTTAACAACATCCTTCCCCACAAACTGATGAACAAACTGGGGCACCTGGGACTTCCACACTCCACCTGCATGTGGATAAATAGCTTCCTGTTGGGCCGCAGCCAGAGAGTCAGAATGGGCCATCACACATCCACAGCCCTCAGCCTCAGTACCAGCTCTCCACAGGGCTGCGTGCTGAGCCCCCTGCTCTACACCATCTACACACATGACTGCACCCCCGCCCACCACAGTAACACCATTGTCAAATTCGCGGATGACACCACGGTGGCGGGGCTCATATCTGGGGGGGGGGGGGGATAAGTATGCTTACAGAGATGAGGTGGAGCAGCTGACAGTGTGGTGTGGAGTGAATAACCTGCTCCTCAAAGACAAAGGAGCTCATAATAGACTACAGGAAGAAGAAAACGGACATTACACCACTAATCATCAGAGGGGACTATGTGGAGAGGCTGGTGGATTTCCGCTTCCTGGGAATCCACATTGAGGAGGACCTGACGTGGAGCGTGAACACCTCTGCGCTGCTGAAAATGGTCCAGCAGAGACTGCACTTCCTGAGGGTGCTCAGGAAGAACAACATCACCCAGAGACTACTGCTGTCCTTTTATCGGTGCTCCATAGAGAGCATCCTAACATTCTGTGTATGCTTATGGTACACCAGCTGCACATCGGCCCAGAGGAAAGCGCTCCAGAGGGCTATTGACAACGTCCAGAAGATTGTCGGCTGCCCTCTCCTCATTTTGGAGGACCTACACAGTTCCCATTGTCTCAAGAAATCCCAGAACATTGTAAAGGACATTTCCCACCACGGCCACTCCCTGTTTGAACTGTTGCAGATCAATAAGGACAAGGACAAACAGTTTTTATCCCACAGCAATAACTCCACTTAATGTAGCCAACAAATGAGCGCAGGTGCGCAACATACCAAATGGATTGTGAAATTGACAGAAGAATGTATGGTTGTGTGTTTATGCTTATTTTATGGTAGTGTGTGTATGCTTACGTATCGTTAGCTTTTAGAAATGTGTGAATGGTGCACTGACTGGTTGGCATTTTAATTTTGTTGTGCATGTTCACATGTTATAATGACAATAAAGATTATCTATCTATCTATTCCAAGAGTTCTCCCGAGTTTGCCCTGATTCGAACTCGGAGATTTACGGTAATGGCCACTCGTCGGTACTCGGGGCTCTCCTGGACATTTTTCATCACGTTGAAAAATCTCCCGTCTTCCCGTGCTTACCTGCCGTTAGCGAGTCTTCCCGCGTACCTGCACTAAGAGACGTCCATGAGCTCCGACGTACCCGCTACGTTCATTCTCCGTGCTTATCAGGAGTTTGAATTTGTATAAACTCGGGAGAGATCTTGGAATGAACTCGCACCGTGGGACAGGGCTATTACTCTTTTCCTTGACTTTAAGTTGAATCCATCCCAATTGTAGACCATCAGCTGATACTGCATCCTCCGCAAAGATAGCTCTTAATTGACCTTGTTGCGGTTGAGTGGTGACACCTCCTACTTTGTGTCAAACTTTGAATAGGTATCAATTAAACACAACATATCACCCTCAATATTTTCATAATAATCAGTCTGGATTAGAGGAACTGCTTGAATGTGTGAGGCTATGTTCTGTAATCCTAACCTCTATTTCATAGAAAATATTAGAAGCATTACTAAAGCTAGTACTTACAATCCGGCGTTTGGAAGAAGTTAAGATTTTACACTGAGCTGCCAGGGGTGGTGGTGGGGAAGGACGATACAATAGTGGTATTTAAGAGGCGTTTAGATTGGCACATGGATGTGCGGGGAATGGAGGGATATGGATCACGTGCGTGCAGGTAGAGGAGATGTGTTTATCATAGCATCATATTCGGCACAGACATTGTGGGCTGAAGGGCCTGTTTCTCTGCTGTACTGTTCCATGTAATCAGGAAGAGTCAACCCGGTTTTGTGAAAGGAAAATCTTATTTGGTCAGGCAGCATCTCTGGATAAAAACAATGGGTGATGTTGGAACCCTTCCCTTCCTTGAAGAAGTTCTCCTCCATCTCCAGAGATGCTGCCTGACCCGCTGAGTTACTCCAGCACTTTGTGTCTATCTTCAGCACTTTGTGTCTACCAGCATCTGCAGTTCTTTCCTACACTTCATATTTGAAGTAACTGGTGGGATAGACTATCCATAGATGAGGTCATTAGACGAGGTGATGCATCAAACATTGTTGCACCAAACACATGTTCACGGTCGTGTGGAGTGAAGGAAACTGAGATTGGACATAAGTGTTTTTGCTGGATTAATTAGTGATTTTTTGCACAATATTTCTCTTTTCACTGCCTTGTATAATTGATATAATATTTATGCTCTGTGTTTTGGCTCAGTCTACATGACAGTGGTGCTGCTGCAAGCAAGATATTCATTGTACCTGTACCCCACCATGTGGCAAAGCACTCGACTTGATGTGTGCTGGCCAGGTCAAGTATATTTTTGTAAATGGCAGAGAAATCCTGTGGCCTGTAGCAAATGTCTACACATTCACTCCACTTCCATACCCTTGACTTGCAATTCCCTCAGTATCACTGACATGGGTCACCATTTTAAGCAACCCTTTGCCACCCCGTGCATGGCCACTGCCTTACCACGGCACACAGTGTGTTTTTGCTTCCTGCAGCTGACACGCCTTCATGCTCTGCTGAACGCTTCCCACAATGGGAGCAAAGCTTTCTGCCAGTCGTCTCATGTTTCAATGACCTGGAGCAAACCACAAAGCGCTGGAGGAAGTCAGTGGGTCAGACAGCATCTGTGGAGAGAATGGGCAGACCACGCTTTGGGCCGGGACCCTTCTTCTGGTTGACGTCAGGGCTGCTTCTATCATTGCTTATTTGTTAACAGCAACATTTTGTACATGCTCATGACCCGTCTCATGATTCCTACTCATGCTGCAACTTTGCATGAATGTCACTTGTGGTGTGGTTGGCAACTTGGACTGGACGTCAGTGTTCATCAGTTTGTTCACCTGAGCGCACAAATCCAAGAGTGGCCAAAGATGCACAGTTGAGACCAATTACTTTTAAAACTGTGTCACTGGTAGGTGATGGGTTAAAATGAGTTTGCAGTTTCTCCCTGGTTCTGTTGCTGGGACACTAACAGTTGAAGTAAATTTGCCAACACCCCATAGACTCCTGCCACACTTCCATGGACCACATCATCTTGCGTTCCCAAACACCTCACTCTGAGCATGTAAGCCCTCTTCTTTGACAATTATTTGTTGGCCTGGAAAATATATCCATTTGTTTGGGGTGCCAAGGGTTCACACGCATTGACTCTGGAACTTTTTCCCACAGTCCGTTCCTTGGCTAATTCACAATCAATTTGTGGTAGGTCTCATTCCCCTGTTCCCCTGCCTAGAGCCCACACTTGCTGTGGGCAATCATGAGATTGAGCAATCATGATTGCTCAATCATGAGCAATGAGCGTGATCAAACTAGAAGCGGGGGCCGCGCGGAGGTCGGGTGATCCCCTGTACAGGGCCGTTCCCACCAGCATGCGCCTGCATGCGGCAAGCGCCACCAAACCGGCAGCGAGGGCCGCGCGGAGGTTGGGTGAGTGGCGCAACGCGGCGCAAAGTGAGGCGAACTTGGAGCGAAGTCTTAAGGTAAGTTCGCCAGGACAGAGAGGGGCACACAGAGAGGGGCACAGAGGCACACACACAGAGGGCCACGGAGCCACACACATAGAGGGTCACAGAGGCACCTACAGAGAGGGTCACGGAGGCACGACGTCGAGACGGTGTGTAATGCGTCGAGGCGACTGCGAGCCGGCAAGCCGTTGCCGCGCAGAATTTTTGAACATAGTCAGTTTTTCGGACACCTGCGCGATGTCGGGACGAACTCCGCACAATTCCGCACGGCGGTCGAAATGGGACCGGCCCCGCGATGCCGGACGGCTCAAGCGACCACGTTAGATCGCGCTCATCGCATAGAGTTGCATGCTGGTGGGACAGGCCCTTTACTCACAGACCATCGCTGGAGCTTCCTAGCGTTAAAACAGTTAGTCACATCACACAATACGGAAAGCGGTAACGTATTTAAAGCAACAACTACAGGCTACGATCAGACCCCATCGCCTGGCAATACTCACAGAGGGTCCGGGTGACCCAAGGCCAGGGGGACCCCGGTCACCTTTGGGTCCTGGTGGTCCAGGGATTCCCACAATTCCTCCCAGCTCCTCGGGAAGTTGAGGACAGAATTCGCAGGCGTCCCCCTGTGGCAGAGCACGGAAAATTGTATCAGATCCACGAGTGTTACTTGGCTTCCTCCCTCCCCAATTCCCAATGAACTGCCGGGAACTAAGATCACATAGAGGTGGTCTCACTGGACCCTAGGACCTCCAAGGTTGAAAAGATGGCAGACAGTGACTCTGCAAAGTTCTACAGATGCAACACACAGAGCGTACAGTCAGGTTGCACTAGAGCTTGGTTTGGGAACAGCACTGCCCAAGACCGCAAGAAATTGCAGAGAGTCATGGATGTAGCCCAGTCATCACATAGACCAGACTGTCCACCATTGACTGCCCACCATCTACACCACCCTGGCTCAGGAAAGCAGCCAACATAATCAAAGACTTGTCCCACCTCAGTCATTCCATCTCCCTGCTCCCGGCCAGCAGAAGGTACAGGAGCTTGAACGCGCACACCACCATTCTCAGGACAGCCTCTTCCACTCTGTTATCAGGCTTCTGAATGGTCCTTCTGTAAGCTATGGTGCAGTCCTGATCTTCCAACTTGCTTCATTGTGAACATTCAACTTTTTCTCTGGGACTGTAATCAGCATTGCTGAGAACTATATTCTGCACTCTGGGATTTTTCTCTTTGAACCACCTGTTATTTGTGTATGACTTGCTTGTGCTCACCTAGAACATACAACAGTCTCCCTGTGGATGCAAGAGTTACCTCTGGGTGCTCCTGTTTCAGCCCACATCACAAAGAAATGTTTGGTGACTTGGCTCTCTCGGTCTTGATGTACGACACAATTTACACAGGCCAATTAACCGACAAACCCACATGTCTTTGGGATGTGGGAGGAAACTGGAGCACCTGGAGGAAACCCACACAGTCACAGGGTGAATGTGCAAACTCAACAAAGACAGCCCCTAAGGTCAGGATTGAACTTGGGTCTCTGGCACTGTGAGGCAGCAGCACTACCTGCCACGCCACTGTGCCCCCCTGATGAACGCTCTTGGCCTGAAACATTAACTTAAATGCTCCCTATGGAAAATCACTGTTCAGCCCGATGTATGCCTTTTATATTAGGATAACCTGCTTGTGAACATAGTTCTTCCCATCCCCTCTCTCATTATCATCATGTATCATTCGTGAAACTAGGCACTATGGAAGGTTCTGGTTCAGATCATTCAAAGAGACCTACATTAATTTCCAGTGACTTGGATTGGTTAGCTCAGCCATCAACAGTTAATAAACTCACCTTCTCACCCTTCAGACCGGGCTCTCCAGATTCACCCTGGGAGGAATTCAAACAAAGATTTATGAACATGTACACAGGCCTGGATGTAAGATGATATCACCGGGACCCAGTCCAAATAAGCAACAAACTAACATGCAATTGGCCATGTGCATATTTTTACAACTGGCTAATCTTAAAGCCATCAATCACTAAACGCCACGGTGCAGAGAGGCAAGGCTGCATTCTGTGTTGTCTGAGGCTCGGGGAGAATGGAAACTCCAGGGAAGGCAGCTGGGCAAAGTAGGTCAATTAAACAGGCATTCACCACACTGAGAGCTCTGCACAACACTGACCACTGGGTATCGTGTGGGCATCACATGGGCAGGCTTGCCGACCCATGAGAAATTGCAGCCAGTAATCTGTTATAGTGCCCGCCTCCACCACCTCCTCTGGCAGCTCGTTCCATATACCCTCTACCCTCTGTGTGTAAATATTGACCCTCAGGTCCCCTTTCAATCTTTCCCCTCTAACCTTAAACAACCTCTAGTTGGTGATTCCACTACCCTGTGACCATGTGACTGACCTACCCCATTCATGAATGTACACAACTCTATAAGGTCATTCCCCAGACTCCTGCTATCCAGGGGAAAAATCCAGTCTAGTCTAGTCTACCCTGTAACATTCACACCACTGATGTTGGGCTCACCAGCCTGAAGTTCCCGGCTTGTCCTTGCAGCTTTATTGAAATGAAGGCACAACATTGGCCATCCTCCTTCCAGCACCTCAGCCATGGCTAACAATGACATAAATATCTGCCAGGGCCAATCAATCCCCTGTCTTCCCACAGACCAAGGATACACTGGGTCAGTCTATGAGGATTTATCCATCTTTATGCACTTGAAGACCACCATCACCTCTTCTTTTGTGACGTGGCGATGTGATCAGACGTCGCTGTTCTCTTCCTCACATCCCTTAGCCTCCAGAATCTTCCCCACGGTAAATTCAAAGGGGACGTCAAGTCAAGTGACTTCATTTATATAGCACATTTAAAAAAACAACTCTCGTTGGCCAAAGTGCTTTATATTTGTTATAAGAATAGTATAAACAAACAAATTACATACATATATACATATAGCCCTCGCTCAGAGGACGTCAAGAAAGGCTTGGGAGTATAGATACGTTTTTAGTCTTGACTTAAAGGAGTCGATGGAGGGGGCAGTTCTGATGGGGATGGGGATGCTGTTCCACAGTGTAGGAGCTGCAACTGCAAAGGAGCGGTCGCCCCTGAGCTTATGCCTAGACCACGGGATATTCAGCAACCCCCAAGTTCCACACCGCCTGACCTCTGACCCCACTGAAAACCTCCCACCACCTGACCCCTGACCCCAAAACCAGTGATGGGAAAGTTTGTGGATGACACGAAAGTTAGTGGCGTTCTGGATAGTGAGGAAAATTGTCTAAGGCCACGCCAGGATATAGATCGGAATGAAAGTTGGGCACAGTGTTGGCAGATGGGGTTTGATCCTGACATTTGCACTTTTGGAAGTCAAATGGGAATAGGACATATACAGCAAATGGCAGAGAAATGAGCAATGTCGATGAACAGAGAGACCTCAGAACCCAAGTCCATAGTTCACAAAACTGGCAACTTAGGTCGATAGGGTGGTGAAGAATGCATCGTGTATGCTTATGGTCAGAGCACGGGATATAAAAGTGGGAGATAATGTTCAACTTTGCAATACGCTGGGTTGGCTGCACATGTGGGCTGTCACCACACCATGGGAAGGATGTGATTGTGCTGGAGAGGGCGCAGAAGAAATTCACTAGGTCATTGTCTGAGTTAGAGGACCTTAGCTATGGAGAGAGAGTGTACAAGACGTATATAAATAGACAGATTGATAGTTAAATACGTCTGCCTCTCCTAGTGGAATCAAAACAAAATAGGCTTAAGGTGAGAGGGAGGAGTTTTAAAAAAGACCCGAGGGTAAGATTTCACTACAACAGGAGTGGTTGCTATCTGGAACACGCTGGCGGAGGAGGTGGTGGATCTTGATACATTTAATATATTGAAGAGTCATTTAGACAGGCACTGTTTAGACAAGCATAGAAGGATAAGGTCGTACTGGATGGGAGACAAGGCCAGCATGGATGTGATGGGCCGAAGGGCCTGTTTCTGTGCTGTATGGCGAGGATATCACATCATTGGGCTGCTGGGAGTCTTACCTTGCTACCCTGCAATCCTGGGGGTCCAGGAGCGGCCTAGGACAAAACATGAAAAGATAATTAAATGTCTTGTAACACATCTCGACAACTCAGATGGCTCACACTGAAGTCAAGGTGCGTGTGAGTGCACAAACAGCACTGCCCACATTCCCCACATCGCCGCCATCCACGTGGAAACATGTGCGGACACGTACATACCCCTACGAGTAGTAATCTCAGACAGAGACTGGGACTGATGAATGACAACAGGTTACAGCAGCACCTGAATCAATAGTGGTCCCACTACACTGGTTCAAGTACAGGAAAGAAGCTTGCTGTGAATTTTGGGGAAGCAGGAAAGACCATGGGAGAATGTTGCAAAAATGGAAAGTATCTGTTGCTGGTCTCCCATTTGAGGTGATGGAGCACCCTTCCCACCCCCAACCAATTTCCCCTCCCTCCCCGCTGATAAATATCAGCTATCCACAGCACCTCGCACACATCACCAGCTGCCCATCCCTCTGGCATATGGCATACCTCTACCCGCTGGCACTCACAGAGCTCACCTGGTGCAGGTGAGTCTGTGCCACTGGGGCAGACACCACTGCCAGCCACACCATTACTCTGCCAGCTCTCCCCAAGTCCCCACTTGGCCCAGAATTAAACCTGCAGCGCGTATGTTTTACACATCCCTCCTGCGGCCACATGGGTTTCCTCCAGGTATTCCGGTACTTTCCACTTCCCAAAGATGTGCGGGTTTGTATCTTAATTGGCCTCTGAGAAGTGTCCCTAACATGTAGGGTGTGGATGAGAAAGTGGGATAATGTAGAACTAGTGTGAACGGGTGATCGATGGTCGGCATGGACTCGGTGGGCGAAGGGTCAGTTTCCATGCTGTATCACTGAACTAAAGTGCAGTTTATTACTGACCATGGTATATTGAATATTACCAATACTCTTTTAAAGATGATTACTGAGGAAGTTCAGAACCGGCAAGGCTCAGCGGCAAGCGAACACTGACGTGGTGTACGGGAGCCAGGGGTACAATAGTCTTGGAGGCGTCTCTCACTGGGGAAGTTTTACCCAGATCAGGATTCAGTTAAAGTTGGAACAATAACAATACTATACGAGCAAAAGGAAAACGGCTAGCTTTACTGAAACCTTAGCCACACATATATCCAGCCAAGTTCAACGCTTCAAGACTGGAATAAATATTCCCAATGGAATAGCTAAAAATAACAGCTTTGGGAAACTCCTCAGCTCGGACTAGTTCAGTGCACTCAGTGTCTGCTCACTTCCCTCTGCTCAATCTCAGTTTCATGGACCCGTTGGATCCTCCCCCACCAGTCCGCAATTTCATGGCCATTACTGTGACCGTCCTGTCCCCATCTCCACTCCATGCCACCGGTACTACTCACCCCAGCTTCAACCCACTCCAAGCCACAGCTCTCTTTTCCTTCCCCTCACACCTTGGCTGGACATCTTCTCACACAGCATCCCCACCCCTCCTTCCCCCTTTCCTCAGACTCATCCTTCTTCCCCTGATCCCCAGTCCCATCCCCACCCCTCCTGCTCCTTTTCCCCATTCCCCCCCCACCCTCGCTTTCCCGAGTCCCATCCATATCCCCTCGCCCCTTCCCATCCTCACCCTCCTCCTGTTCCCTAGTTCCATCCACCGCTCCCTCCCTTTCCCCATCCCCGCCGCTCCCTCCCCCATCCCTATCCCTTTTCCCCACGTCCACTCCTCCCTCTATTGCTCCCCATCCCCACCCAACCGTCCAGCCCGTTCTCCAATCCCCATCCATCTCTGTACTCTACCCCAACTCTTCCCTTCCTACCCATTGTCACCACCCCATCCCTACCTCCCATGTACCCCTCCTTACCTTCCCTGCATTCCACCCCTAATTTCCCTGTACCCTCTATCCACCCCTACCACCACTATACCTCATCGCCTCATCTCTCCCCTGTTCCCCAATCTCCATCTACCCCTCACGTCCTCCATCCCCTCTCCTCCCTCCCTATCTACCCTGTACCCCATCTCCCCTCCTCCCTCCCTACCTCCTACCCCGTCTCCACCCCCCCCCTACACCCCCAACCCCTCACTTTATCCCCACCCTTCACTATTTCTCTTCTGCAAATTCTGTTAAACTTGGAATAAAAACAATGAAACCCGAGCAATAGGATCATGGCTGGCGTTGCTGACGGCTATAAATCACGGATATCCAGCCAAGTGCAATGTGCCAGCATTGGGGTAAAGCTTCTCTCGTGAGCAGCTAAAAATAACAGCTTTGGGAAGCTTCCAGCTGGGCTTTACAGTGTGTGGCACTCAGCATCCTCTCAGTTTTTCCCTCTCCATTTAAGGTTTCCCAACACTGCTACTGGAGTGTGGCTGCCTCGCCTGCAACTGTCTGTCCTCTCATCCTTTTTGTTATTTTTAGTCTGTTTTAAAGTTTGTTTTTGGAGGTCTTTAGTCTTTTTTATGTGGGTGGAGAGGGGAGGGGGAAACCGTTTTTCTTAGTCACTTCCTGGTCGAGGATGCGTCTATCCTCTGAGCCGCAACTTCGCCCCATCCTCGCGGCCTACCATCTGGATTGGCGCGGCCTTTCCTGCCGGAGACCGGCCAGAGCTTCAGCTTCAGCAGTGGCGCCGCATTGGATTCCATCTCGGAACGAGCGACACCTTACCGGAAATCGCCGTGTTGAAGCTCCCGAGTGCTGCGACTGCCGACTTCAACACCGTGGAGCTGTGGTCTGTGGAGCTTCCAGCTACAGGCGGCGCTGACATTGACATCGCGGAGCCTGGGATCGCTCTCCGAGGTCGGCAGTGTTGAACCTCTGCCCAGCTCGGCCTGTGGACTTCAGGAGCCGCGGTCTCCGGCAGGAAGCGGCCGATTTGGAGGCTCCGGGCCGCTGAGAGTGTTCTTCCGTTCGAGGGCCTAAAACATCGGAGGCCTCAATAGGCCCAGACCACGGGTGAACAGAGGAAGAGGACTGAACTTTGGCGCCTTCCCTCACAGTGGGAAACATTGATTCCACTGCGGGGGGAGGTTATTTTGTTTTATGTTAAATTCTAAAGTGTTGTGTTGCTCTTATTTGCATGCTGCATGGTAACTCAAATTTCACTGCACCAATTGGTGTATGTGACAATAAATGTCCTTTGTCAGTTCCTGCTTCCTACTGTTGGCCACTTCTTGCCCAATTAATGAATAGCTTTACTGGAAGCTGAACACTTTCCACTAATCTCCAACAGTACGTGGAAGAAGAAAAATAAATTGGAGTTCCTCATACACAAAGAAACTTCTCTCCCTCTCTGTTAGGGCGTACCTTGTTCCACTCATACGTTTTGCCCGGGGCTGCGATGAAAATGTTATTATAAGGTCAGAATTAGAATCATAGATATAAGATAGTGACTGGAAATTCCAGTACGGTGTGGTGTTCTGAAGCCACCATCTTCTGTTCTTGCCACAAATTATGTTCTCTCTCTATCTAATCCTCTTCTCCCAACCATCTCCCCATAGAACGGTACAGCACAGGAAAAGGCCCTTCAGCCCACAATGTCTGTGCCAAACACAATCAGATACACTAGTCTCCTCGACCTGCATATGGTCCATATCCCGCCATTCCTTGCATATCCATGTGCCTGTCTAAATACCACTATCATCTCTGCCTCCATCACCCCTGGCAGCCTGCTCCAGACACCCACCACTTCTGTTAAAAAATCTTGCCTTCCACATCTCCTTTAAACTTTGCTCCTGTCACCTTTAAAGCCTTATCCCACTGTACGAGTTCATTCAAAAGCTCTCCCGAATTAAAAAAAATCAAACTCTTGGAAGCACATAGAATGTACATAGCGGGTACGTCGGAGCTCGGGGACGTCTCTTAGCGCTTCGTAACGCTAACGGCAGGTACCCGGAAAACACAGTAAGCTCGGGAAGACTCGTGAAGATTTTTCAACATGTTGAAAAATGTCCACGAGAGCCCCGAGTACCTACGAGCGGCCATTACCGTAAATCTCCGAGTTCGAATCAGGGCAAACTCGGGAGAGCTCTTGAATGAACTCGCACAGTGGGACAGGGCTTTATAGCTATGCCCTCCAGTCTTTGATATTTCCATCCTAGGAATTATGGATCTGACTGTCTACCTTATCTATGCCTCTCATAATTGTGTACACTTCTATCAGGTCTCCCCTCAGCCTCCGATGCTCCAGAGAAAACAATCCAAATTTGTTCAACCTCTCCTTGAAGCGAATGGCCCCTAATCCAGGCAGAATTTTCCTGTGTAACAAAGAACTGCAGATGCTGGTTAAAATCGAAGGTAGACAGAAAATGCTGGAGTAACTCAGCCACGAGGCAGCATCTCTGGAGAGAAGGAATGGGCAACATTTCGGGTTGAGGGGGCGGGACAAAGATAGAATTCAGGCGGAGACAGTAGGTGGGAGAACTGGGAAGGGGGATGGGATGGAGAGTGAAACCAAGGGCTTTCTGAAGTTAGAGAAGTCAACGTTCATACCGCTGGAGTGTAGACTACCTAAGCGAAATATGAGGTGCTGTTTTTACAATTTGCGCTGGGTCTCACTCTGAAAATGGAGGAGGCCCAGGACAGAATGTTCGGATTGGAAATGGGAGGGGGACTTGAAGTGCTGAGCAACCGGGAGATCAGGTGGGTTACGACAGGTTACATACACAGTTTGTAAACATACAATTGCCCATAAACGTGTTGGACATGCTGCGCACACTCAACATTTCTCCCCATGAGCTCCTTTCCCCCTACAAGGTCCTTGATCAAAGCCACCGGGCCTTTGATCATTTCACCAAGTACCTGGTCATTGCTTTGCTGATCCACTTGCGTAAAGCACCTCAATAGGCTTGATCAGACTAAATTAATTCAAAACATTTGATTACCTATCACTTCTATCTGCTACTCGAGATCTCGTTTTTCGTTCCAATTATTTTCATTAAATTATTTTTTTTTAAATAAGCAGTAAGCTGTGGTGTCCTTCTGACCGACAGTTTGTGGTTTGCAAGTCACTGTGAACCTGATATAAATATAGGATGTAAGATAGTCAGCAGAATCCTTACTGAGGGAGTAGTATGTACGTGTGTCTAACAATGGGGAGATAATCAACCCATGGCAATCTCGACAGATAAACAGAAACATAGAAAAATAGGTGCAGGAGTAGGCCATTCGGCCCTTCAAGCCTGCACCGCCATTCAATATGATCATGGCTGATCATCCAACTCAGTATCCTGTACTTGTCTTCTCTCCATACCCCCTGTTCCCTTTAGCCACAAGGGCCACATCTAACTCCTTCTTAAATATAGCCAATGAACTGGCCTCAACTACCTTCTGTGGTAGAGAATTCCACAGATTCACCACACTCTGTGTGAAATTTTTTTTTCTCATCTCGGTCCTTAAACTGTGACCCCTTGTTCTGGACTTCCCCAACATCGGGAACAATCTTCCTGCATCTAGCCTGTCCAACCCCTCAAGAATGTTGTAAGTTTCTATAAGATCCCCCCTCAATCTTCTAGAAGAGTAGATGAAGGTAGGACACAGAGCAGGGCAGTACAGCAGCAGGCCCCTTGGCCCACAAAGTATGTGCCGTATATGATACCAGTGTAACTAATCCCATCTGCCTGCAGAAATATCTCTCTGTTCCCGCCTGTTCATGTGTCTGTCCAATAGCTTCTTAAACACCACAAATGCATCTCCTTCCTCATTGCACTCCCTCAAGGGCAGAGCGAGGCATTCGTGTGCACAGAGTGTGCACGGCCAGTCCATGGGCAGATAGACACACCAGTGTCACGGTGGCACAGCGATAGCCATCGGTCCCGGGTCCAATCCTGTCTATGGGTGCTTGGCTGTCAGGAGTTTGTACGTTCTCCCCGTGACCTGCGTGGGTTTTCTCCAAGATCTACGGTTTCCTCCCACATTCCAAGGACAATCAGGTATGTAAGTTGGTTGGCTTGGTATAAAAATGTTAAAGTGTCTCTGGTGCATGTAGATAGTGTTAATGTGAAGGGATCACTGGTCTGTGCGGACTTGGTGGGACAAAGGGCCTGCTTCCGCGCTGTATCTCTAAACTAAACTAAATTAAAATAAACCAGCTTGAGTCATGTGTGCAGCTGGAGGTGGTGATGGCGTCTGCATTGTCCACCCGTCATGTTAATGGTACAAAGCGCCCAACAGAAGAGAGAGAGGAGATACAACATCCAATACCCCCTCTGAACTACAGACCTCCAACGCTGACCCTGAAGGTGTGGAGAGAACTTCTGTTCCCCTGGCCCCTGCCTGCACTGGGTACACAGGCCCTGGACACGACAGGCGTCCACATGTTTAACTTTAACCTTAACTTTAACCTTTCTTTGCCAATCAACAGAGAGACCTACTCGTCTAATTGGGATTGGTTTATTATAATCATGTGTACCTTGAGAGGCAAAAAGCTTTGTCTGCGTGCTATCCAGTCAAATCATATGGTACTTAAGCACAATCAAACCATACACAAGTACAACATGTAGTGCAAAGAGAAAAATATCAGCATGCCAAGTGTAGAGTTACAGCGTTACAGTTACAGAGAACGTGCAGCACAAAAGGAAGTGCAAGGGAGGCGATGTGGTAGGTTGGAAGATTGGGACTACATCTTTATCTTATGGAATGACCATTCAGTAGTCTGATAACAGTGCAGGAGAAGCTGTTCCCGAGTCATCTACTGGTGCATGCTTTCAACCTTTGGTATCTTCTACTGCATGGAGGGGGGGAGAAGAGGAAATGACCAGGGCCTTTATTATGTTGGCTGCTTTCCCGAGGCTGCGGGGAAGTGCAGATGGAGTCAATGGCGGGGAGTCTGATCGGGGTGATGGACTGGGCTACATTCACAACTCTCTGAGATTTCTTGTGTAGGAAAGAATTGCAGATGCTGGTTTAAATAAAAAATAGACACAAAATGCAGGATTAACTCAGCGGGACAGGCAGCATCTCTGGAGAGAAGGAATGGGTGACATTTCGGGTCCAGACCCTTCTTCAGACTCATCAGAGCATCAGAGCATCAGTCTGAAGAAGGGTTTCGACCCGAAACATCACACATTCCTTCTCTCCAGAGATGCTGCCTGTCCCGCTGACTTACTGCAGCATTTTACGTCTATCTCTGGAGAATTCTATGGTGTCTCTGTAGAAGCAATTGCTGTTGGTCACTCTGGTTCCTTCCCCAGTCAGCCCATTGATGTAAACAAGCAGCAGCCTTCAAACTACAACTGAATGCTCTGCTAGTTACAGCAGCGATGGGCTTAGAACATACATGGTGCAGCCAAGTTAACAAAGACCACTCACTATTGGAACAACTGTTGTACACACCACACAGCAGGGAACATGGACATAATGGATACTAGTCTCATATTTATACAATGATTCAGTCTCCAACATGTGCATGAAGACAGGTGTAATCTTTCAATATCTCTCGCTTCAGCCATTTGAAGTTCCCACCCTACTTCAACAGAACATCCAACATACTGGTGCCCAAGAAGAGCACGGTGACCTGCCTCAATGACTCCCATCCAGTAGCACTTGCATTCACCATAATGAACTGCTTTGAGAGGTTGGTTCTGCCACAAATTGATTACTATCTCAGAAATGAGCCACTTCAAATTTGCCCAGTGCCTCAACTGGTCAACAGCAGATGTGGTCTCACTGGTTTTCCACCCTGCTCTGGACAATGGGAGCACATACATCCGGCTGCTATTCATTGACTGCAATGCAGCATTCAACACTATCATCTCCTCCCTCATCACCAAGCAACTGCATCCTCGACGTCCTCATCGGCAGACCTCAGTCACTGAGGATCAGTCACAGCATCGCCCCATTGCTTTTTGCACCAACGTATTGTTTATGCTCAATCTTCTTTATTTTAGAGTCTTTTAGAATACCAATACAAATGTTACATGTATCTTATGTATAATTTATAAACAACGTGTGTGTGTGTGTGTGTGTGTGTGTGTGTGCCTGAGTCTATGTTCCCATCACACTGCCGCAAGTAAGATTCTCCTTGTTCCCGTATCTCACTTATCTGACAATAAACCTGATTTAATCAGGCAACTGAACAGTCCTCTCACCAGCTAGATTGCCGTCCTGACCTCCCATCTACCTCATTAGAGACCTCTGAACTATCTTTAATTGAACTTTATCGAACTTCCATGTTACATCTTTGCACTAAATGTTTTTTACCCTTTTTCTTTGCTCTGTGAATGCCTTGATTGTATTCATTTATAGTCTTTTTTTTACTGGATAGCATGCCAACAAAAACTTTGCACTGTATCTCAGTACATGTGACAATGATAAACTAAAACTAAAACTTAACTAAACTAGACACAACAGAACAAATATACCACAAACATAATGGGCCAGGACAAGAGCTCTGTACACGTGGAAATGTCATTTGGTGGTTTTCGTGATCCTTGGCCATCTGGAACATCGCCCCCATAAAAGTCAGAGCTTTATTGTTCATCCAGCCTCTCATGCTGGAAATAGTTGAACATATGACTCTAATCAGAATCTTCCTTCCTTCCACCAACAACTCCAGCTTTTCAAGTTCACAGGCAGCTTGGAAAGTGTGGACAATTTAGTTTTAGGTTTAGGGATACAGCGTGGAAACCACCAAGTCCGCACCGACCAGCGATCGTCACACGCTAACACTATCCTTCACACACTAGGGTTAATTTACAATGATACCTAGCCAATTAACCTACCAACCTGTATGTCATTATCAGTGTGGGGGGAAACTGGAGATCCTGGAGAAAACCCACGCAGGTCACGGGGAGAATGTATAAACTCCTTACAGATAAGGACGTAGTCAGGATCGAACCCGGGTCTCTTTGCTGAACACAGAGAACGCAAAGACCTCTACAGATCATTTTCTTAAATACAAATAAGGCCGAACACATTCCCAGTCTCTGCAGAGTCATTCCTCACTCACTGCCAAACCGATCTTGATGATTGACCTCAGGAAATCCCACAATCATTCTGAATATGGAAATCAAATCACTAAATCTTTCCCCTTCATGCTCTGCAAAATCCTACTCCCTTAACCCTTCACAAAAAAAAATAAAGATGGTTCAACCATTCCTCATTCACAAACTACTTGAGGAACTCAGTGTGGGTCCGGCAGCATCTCAGAACATGGATAGATGATGCTTCAGATCAGGACCTTTCTTCAGGCTGACTGTGATGAGGGGGAGGGTTAGAAAGCTGGAAGAGAGGAGGGGCAGGACAAAGCCGAGCAAGTGATAGGTGGATACAGGTGGGGAGTTATGATAGGCACATGATTGGACAGAGATGAAAAGACAGAAGTTGTGAGATAACAATTGAAAAGTTGCAAATTGTTAAGCTCGAGGAAGGAGTGGAGAGAAAGGGGAGAAATGGATGTGAATCTGGGATGGGCACAGGGAAGAGAGGATGGAGGGGAGCAGAAGGAAGGAAGGGTTGGGGGTCAGTTCGCTACCTGCAATTAGACAATTCAATGTTCATATTGCTGAGTTGTAAGCAACCCAAGTGGTGCTGTTTAACATTGAATCCCCCCCAATTTTAGCTAACCTACAAACAATCCTTCCTTTTTTCCTCTCCTCCACCATGCCTCACCTGGACTCACCAATGGCAGGCGTCTAGAAAATGTAGATGGCAATGGGTGCCAATCGTTACCACACTGATCAACATGCCCTTGCTACCACTATCTACAGGCTGCTCAGTCTCTGCCAGCCTGTCTTTCTGTACAGTGTATCATTTATTATAAACAATGTAATATCTTGTAATGCATTTTGTTAGCCGTTATCCTTTGTCTGTGTTCTGTGGATGGCTTAATTTCTTTAATGGCTTTAGGTTTCTGGGCACACACATCTCAGAGGACATCACATGGTCCACCAACACCGCTGCGCTGGTCAAGAAGGCACAGCAACAACTGTTCTTCCTGAGAACACTGAAAAAGACTGGTCTGCCCCAACAGCTGCTGACAACCTTCTACCGCTGCACCACAGAGAGCATCCTAACATCTGGAATCTCTGTGTGGTATCTCAGCTGCACGGAGGCGGAGAGGAGGGCTCTTCAGCAGGTCGTCCACAGAGCGCAGAGGATAATTGGGATACAGCTACCAGCCTTGGAGGGCATCTACTATACACGGTGCCTCAGGAAGGCCTTAACAAAGACTCCTCACACCCTTGCAATGGACTGTTCGAACTTCTACCTTCCAGCAGACGTTACAAGGCCTTCTACGCCCGCACCTCCAGACTTAGGAACAGCTTCATCCCCAGAGCTATAGCGGCTCTGAACCGGCCCTGCTGAGTGCACCCCACCCCCATGGACTGCCTCCCTCGGATGGTCACGTCGCACATCGACCCGGCACAGACCTATTTGCACTTTATACTGTTTTACTGTTCTTTTTTATAAAACATGTTTCTCTGGGTGTCTCAATTTTTATTTAATTAAGTTATTACATCGGATGGAAGCTGCATACCAAATCTCGTTGTACCTCTATGCAATGACAATAAAATATATTATTATTATTTGTATTAATTGTAATCACGTACAGTCTGTTCTTTGACCAGATCGCAAATAAACAAAAGCTTTTCACTGTATCTTGGCTCACATGACTATAAGAAATTAAACTAAATATGTCATTATATTCACAGTATAACCTTAGTTATAAACAGTAATATTATAAACTTACTCATTATCTACATTATATCTTAATTATAATCTTTAATATTAAACCTTAATTATATCTCTACTATTATATCTAAATTATATATCACTAATATATGTTAATTATAATCTCTAATATATCTAAATTATAATCTTAAATTATAACTTGTAATATTATAATTTCATTACAATGTGCTATATGATATTTCTGTAAAGTGCATCATTAATTATAATCAATAATAATCGCAGATTTCGGGCATTGGTGATCTGTGTAATAAATCTGTGGATGTAAATATATGCCATCCTGCATCTTCGGCATATTTAATGTAGCAGGTGAGGATGCCCGGCCTCAAACCCGCGTATCTCTAGTCCAACAACCACCACTCACCTGCTTCATGAGCCCTGAAGGCTCTGGATTCGTTCCCTGAGGTGATTTTGGATATTTCTCAGCCTCGTCTTCCTCTGCTTCTGTGGGACAAAGCCCACACTGATCACCCTGCAGACAAGAGTTGACCATTACTGCCTCGACGCTGTTCTGGAGGGTTCAGAACCGGTGGTGAATTTGAGGTGAGGGTGGCAAGAGATGGTGATGGGGAGAGGCCATTGGCATAGAGCAGGCTAGTTAGTGGATGCATGGAGTAAATTGCAGGGATTGTTAATGAAAGATCGAACCCGGCTCAGAATTCTCTGGTGCCTGGAGAATGGACTGAATTTGGATCCTCCAAACGTTTCCCCAATATCATACAACCAGGCTACACTGTCCACACTCCGTCACTGCCAGAGCTCATGTGTAAATATGATCCACAGCTGCGCCCCACATTTGCAAGTGTCACCAGTGGTAAGGATGCACATTTCCACAGGATGCAAGAGACAAGGGATGGCCATGCAGACGTTTGGGATCTGCTTATCGCCTCTGAGCCCTAAGTACAAGGCAAAAAAATAAATTATCTGAAGACAAAACTCAATGTGCTGGAGTATCTCAGCGGGTCAGGCAGCATCTGTGGAGGGAATAGACAGGGGACGTTTCGGGTCGGGAACCTCCTTGGCATTGAATGCTGAGGACATTGAGGAGACTGGAGAAGAGGTGACAATGCCTGGCAAGTGATAGGTGGATACAGGTGATAGAGGGAGGGGTTGATTGACAGATGGGCGAAGTTAGTGACAAAGGCTAGAGGTGAAAAGGAGGAAAAGGTATGTCAGTTATGGAGAGGAGAGTGAAATTATGGAAAGCTAAAGGGAGGGATATAGGTGGAAGGGGACAAGGAAGGGGAAGAGGGGTGGGTTAGTGGGCAAAATGGGTGCGTACCAGAGTGTGGCGTTACGCATAGAAAACAGAGTGGAGGGAGGATGGAGGGTAACTTAAAATTGGAGAATTTAATGTTCATACCGTTAGGTTGTAAGCTACCCAAGCGGAATAGGCGCTGAACAAAACTGGATCATATAAGAGTATAGCACAGAGATTGGAAATGTGGTTCTTTCAGTCCTTGCCAACATCGAGGATCCCATCTATCTCTTCCTCCGCTCTTCCCCCACGACCCTCAGTCCCAGACCCCCCCTTTAAAGACCCCACCGTGACATGCACCAGTTCCAGGCTCCTAGCCCATTCTCCAACACCTGTTGGAACCAGAGTGACTCACCTTCTCTCCCTTTGGCCCAGGCAGTCCCGGTTCACCCTATCAAAGAGATAAGACCAAGGTGCAGTGAGAGCCCAGTCTCAGAGGAGACGAGAATCCTTTGAGTACAAATATCCTCCCTACTTCCCACTGGCGCGTGCACTCAGAGCACCATCACCTTAAGACTGAGCTATTGACCAACACACAACAAACACACAAGCCAAGACACGGGAGGATATATTTGCAGGAAAAAGGAAATGCAGATGCTGGTTTACAAAAGAAGACATAAAGCACTGGAGTAACTGTGGTTCAGGCTGCATCTCGGGAGAGCATGGATAGGTGACTTTTCAGGTTGGGAAGATGGAAAATAGACACATAAAACTAGAGTAACTCAGGCAGCTTTTTGGAGAACTCAGGCAACTGGGACAGGCAGAATCTCTGGAGAGAAGGAATGGGATCCGTTTCGGGTCGAGACCCTTCTTCAGGCAAGATGGAAATATTTGCATCATTTTGCTCATAGTTTGAACTATTTGAGGCCACCTGCTGTCAATGTCCCACCCATCAGAAGATTGAGGCGGGCACTTCCTTTCTGGTTGACCCAAATCTTTATCAGTTGATGATATCTCCCTGTGCATTTCACATTCACAATGGCACCTTCAACTTGAAGGTGGAATTTGGGGAAAAGGATCAAGACCATCGACCTTGTCATCCAAATCCCCATCCTGCACCCCCGCAGTCTTTCACTTCTCCTCGGTTGCCATGGATAACTCAATGGCAGGAAACAAGATGGCAGTTTTGATGAAGGGTCATCGACCTGAGGCTATGACTGTATCTTTCTCCACAGACGCTGCCCGACCAGCTGAGTGTCTCTAACACAAAGTTTGGGAGGAAATCAGTGGATCAGGCTGTGTCTGGGTAGGGGTGACCAGATAGGTGACATCCCAAAGTTCTGCCCAGCTGTTTCCAGGCAACTAACCAGTCCTCTCATCAACTAGGGTCTGGTCATGACCTCCCAACTACCTCATTGGAGACCTATCTTTAATCAGACTTTATCTTGCACTAAATGTAGTACCCTTTATAATTTATCCCTGGACTGTGGACGACTTGATTGCAATTGTGTGCAGTCTTTTCTTTGACTGCATAACACACAAACAAAAGCTTTCCTTGTGTCACCAACACACTTTGTTTCACAATCCTGCAGCGGGCTGCGTACAGATTGGAGCGAGAGTCAGGTCCCTTCTACACCATTGGATCAAAATGACCATCTACAGCAAGGGAAGGCTTTCGGCTCACTGTGTCCCACCTGCTGCCAGCCCTTTCTTGAGAGCTTGGAAAGGCCATCTCCCCATCCATCTGCGTTTGGTGTTAAGCACTGACGTTCACAAAACATCGTCTACGGACAACCCTCCCTCATCCAAGTTGATGCAGCTTGCTGCGGTTCTCCTTGTTAACCTCCTTGGCTGCTCATGCCCATGGGGAGGGCTACCTGTTTCCCCACAGGGTCCTGCAAACACCTTCCTCACCTGTTTTCCGGGGACACCTGCAGGGCCAGGATCTCCATCAATGCCCTGCACAACACAGGGACAGGAGGAGGTGAGAAGTTGGAGGTAAGCAGCTTTGTCACAAGACCACTGCTGTTGTGCAACGAAGACCCTTTCAGAGAGTTGCAGATGGGCAGGGATCATGACCCCATGCCCTCAGCTCATCCACCTTCCTGATCTGGGACCGACAGTAATCCCACAGGTTTGCCCAAGGATCCATCCTGACTTCAACTCACCCGCAGAGTTGCTTAAGTAGGTTGAACACTGAGGTGTTGGTTCAAATTTAGACCAGAGTGCTGAAGACAAGAGTCATAGACTCACACGGCACTGAAGCAGGCCATTCGGCCCAACAATTCTGTGCCAGACATCAAGCACCCACTGAAACTGATCCCATCATAACTGGGTGTCAGAAGTTATGGGGAAAAGGCAGTAGAATGGGGTTAGGAGGGAGAACTAGATCAGCCATGATTGAATGGCGGAATAGTCTAGATGGGTCAAATAGCCTAATTCTACTCTTAATACACATAATCTTATGATCACCTTGCCCCGATTCTCCCACTAACCAGGGACAATTAAAATACCAATATGCATGATTCATGGATGTGTGGGCTAGAAACCCATGAAGTCACAGGGGGAACGGGCAAACTCCACACAAAAACAGTGCTGAAGGTCAGGATTGAACCCGGGCCTCTGGTGCTGTGAGGCACCGGCCGCCCTGATGTTGATGTTACACTGATGGTATTCACCAGTGCCGATGTCCATCTCTTGCTGGAGCAACTAAGTGTTCCCCGCACGGCACATTTCACAACTTATACCCCACCCCCCAGACTCTGATCGGCCTTGCCCACCATCCCCAGTGGTCCCCACTGGCTGCTGCCCCCATCGTGCCAATCAGCGGGCAGCCAGTTTGCTCCTTCATTGCCCATCCGCCCCCTCTGTGCCACACACCCTCTCCCCCATCTCCTGCCAACACCGCAGCACCAGGCAGCACTGGCCCCCAACATTTGCCCTCACACACCAAGACTCTCAGAGTTGTTTAACGTCACTCCCCAGATTGCTCATAGCAACGTCCGGGAAGTCAGTCCTCCCTCCCCGGAGACCAGGATGGTTCTGGAGAGGACAGAAGGCAGCCAGATGGGCAGCGGAGTTGTGCCGGCCAATGATGCCCGGGGGGGGGGGGGGGGGGGGGGAATGGGGGGCGGAGGGATAGGCAGTGGGATGGAGGGAAAGGCAGAGGATACAGGGACGGTCGCCCTTTGACGTGTTGAGCCGCAGAAGTCCGAGAAACTCACCGGGTCTCCCTTTGATCTGGGTGAACCTCCCGGTTTTCCCTTTGGAATATAAAAGGAAACAACCATCAGAACTGCAGACCACGGGGAATGTGTCACTGAGCGATAACTAACAGTCAAGCTGCCTGGAGGACTGGCATGGTGGGCAGGATGAGGGCATGAAGGCCAGACGCACTGAAGGGGTTCTGAGGGGAGAGAGCAGAAGATGCTGGGCGGATGTGAGGGGGGGGCGAGAAGAAGAGAGGGAGGCAGTGAAGAGAGAACGCATGGACAGAACCCATGAGAGTCAATGTGGTCACCACACACCCACCCACCCTGTGTTCTGACCCCAACTAATGGTGGGTGGGGGGAGCATTGATCAGTTACACGGGTGGCCCGTGCTCTCTGGTGTGGACTGGTGTGCTGTTGTAGTTTCCCCCCGTCACCTCCCCTGCAGACACTCACCGGTTTTCCTGGAATTCCTACCCCCGGAGTTCCCGGTAGTCCCGGTGATCCCGACTCTCCGGCAAGGCCCTCTGGTCCCACGGGTCCCGGATCACCCTGTGGCACAGAACATACAGGCTCAGTAACAGCATGATCGACCGTGCTGGTAGACAGAGCGGCAGAGAGAATGTGCAGTAGGCTTGCATTTCTAGGTCAGGGCATTGAGCACAAGTGTCAGGAACTCACGATGCAGCCTCTATAGGACTTTGAAGATAGACACAAAATACTGGAGTAACTCAGTGGGTCAGGCAGCATCTCTGGAGAAAATGGACAGATGACAATTCGGGTTGAGACCCTTCTACAGACTGAGAGTCAGGGGAAAGGGTAACTAGAGGTATAAAAAGATCAGAACACTCAGAGCTGGCACGGATGACCAAGCACAGAAGGAGCCCACAATGGTCCATTGTTGGCTGTGGAAGTGGTGATAGGGTTGGGCTGCATTTTGAGTATAGCAAGCAGTTCTGTTCGTCCCATTACATCGAGAATGTGAAAGCTTTGGAAAGGGTAGAGGAGGTTTACCAGAATGATGCTTGCATTCAGAGATATTAGCTACATGGAGAGGTTGGACAGACTTGGATTGTTTTCTTTGGAATGTCAGAGGTTGCAAAGTGACCGGATAGAATAGGATATAGAATGACGAGGCATAGATAGGGTAAACAGTTAGAATCTTTTTCACAGGAGGAAAATATCATATGGCGGAAGACATAGCTTTAAGGTGAGAGGGGCAAAATATAACGGTGATATGCAGGGCAAGTATTATCACAGAGTGTGATATGTGCCTGGAACACACTGTCAGGGGTTGTTTTTTGAGGCAGATATGATCGTGCATTTAAGAGACTTTTGGTTAGACACTTTGTTATGCAGGGAGTGGAGGGTTATGGGTGATGTGCAGGCAGGTAAGTGTTGGTCTTGGCATCATGTTCAGCACAGACATTGTGGGCCAAAAGGTGTGTTCCTGGGCTGTACTGTGCTATGTTCTGTGCCTGCCACAAATGTCCAGGTTAATCGGTGCCTGAGCTGCAGATTGTACAAAATGCAAGTATCACGGCCACAGCTGAACAAGTTCAGTGAGAGAGTGAACACTGTACACTCCAGAAGATGCTGCATCAAGGGTTACTGCTAAAAGTAAAACCCCTTGGTGGAAGGGTCACACATTGGCATGGACGCAAGGTTGGTTGGTGCAGCAAACAGAGAGTGGGCATGAATTATTTGTTTTACCAGGTTGGCAACATACAATGAGTGGTATAGCACATGGATTGGTGAAGGGGCCGCAACGTTCTACAATTTATATTCATGGCTGGATAAAGGCTCTGAAAGGAGAGAATGTACTGATGACACAAAGGAAGGTAAGAAAGTAACTTGTGAAAAGGACATGAAGAGGTTACAGAGTGATGTGGATATGTTGGGCAAAGATATGGGAGATGGAGTTTAATGTGGAAAAATAGTCAAGTAGTCCGTTTTGCAAGGAGAAGTGAAAAAGAGGCAGACAATATACCCTGGTGAAAAGGTTACAGAACTGTGGAGGCAGTGGGATCCAGTGGACTGGTCCAAAATAGGGCAGGATGCAAGTACAGGCATCTCCACCAGAACCAAATCAGTTCCAGATCAGTGGGGACATCTTCAGCAACGACAGAAACATAGAAACATAGAAATTAGGTGCAGGAGTAGGCCATTCGGCCCTTCGAGCCTGCACCGCCATTCAATATGATCATGGCTGATCATCCAACTCAGTATCCCGTACCTGCCTTCTCTCCATACCCTCTGATCCCCTTAGCCACAAGGGCCACATCTAACTCCCTCTTAAATATAGCCAATGAACTGGCCTCAACTACCCTCTGTGGCAAGAGAGTTCCAGAGACCCACCACTCTCTGTGTGAAAAAATTCCTTCTCATCTCAGTCCTAAAGGATTTCCCCCTTATCCTTAAGCTGTGACCCGTTGTCCTGGACCTCCCCAACATCGGGAACAATCTTCCTACATCTAGCCTGTCCAACCCCTTAAGAATGTTGTAAGTTTCTATAAGATCCCCTCTCAATCTCCTAAATTCTAGAGAGTATAAACCGAGTCTATGCAGTCTTTGTTCATAAGACAGTCCTGACATCCCAGGAATCAGTCTGGTGAATCTTCGCTGCACTCCCTCTATGGCAATAATGTCCTTCCTCAGATTTGGAGACCAGAACTCTACGCAATACTCCAGGTGTGGCCTCACCAAGACCCTATACAACTGAAGTAGAACCTCCCTGCTCCTATACTCAAATCCTTTTGCTATGAAAGCTAACATACCATTCGCTTTCTTCACTGCCTGCTGTACCTGCATGCCTACTTTCAATGACTGGTGTACCATGACACCCAGGTCGTGCTGCATCTCCCCTTTTCCTAATCGGCCTCCATTTAGATAATAGTCTGTTTTCCTATTTTTGCCACCAAAGTGGATAACCTCACATTTATCCACATTATACTGCATCTGCCAAACATTTGCCCACTCACCCAGCCTATCCAAGTCACCTTGCAGTCTCCTAGCATTCTCCTCACAGCTAACACTGCCCCCCAGCTTAGTGTCATCCGCAAACTTGGAGATATTGCCTTCAATTCCCTCATCCAGATCATTTATGTATATTGTAAATAGCTGTAAACATTTCCAGAGCCTTGGGGGGCAACTCCACCAGCGGGTAAAACCATTCCAGAGCTGGAGTGAGTATTAGCTGTCGATCTCGCCAGTGACTCCCACAGCCCGCGACTGAATCACAAGAGGCTGTGGTCTGACAATCCCCAGACACAACGGGTTCAGACAAGGTACACGAGGGAACACTGACCAATGAAGGGGGGGGATATCAGGGGAGTTCGACTGAATCAGCAGTCATTTGTGGATTGATGAGGAGAAAACCAACATGAATGTTTCAACGGTGAATCAGGATTAACTACATTCAAATAATATTTTGATGATGCATCATCTGAGAGCGACAAAGAAACGCAGATGGTGTGAATCATCAATAAGTGAGGTGGAGAAATAGTACACAATAAGCTTAAAGATAATAGAATAATCTATTCTAGCAGGAACAACATGCATAGAATATTGAATACGTGGCAGGAGACGATGGGTAATATTGAAGGCTGGTTTCCAGCTGGGAGGGAAGTGGACAGTGAAGATTAGACAATAGATTACCAGGAGTTGGTACCAGACTACGAGTCCTTAATATATATTAATGACTGATGGTGTACAATTGACACAGAGCACGAGTGCAGTGTGAAGTGTGAGGAGCATATAAATAGTCTTCCTGGAGTTGTAGATGGAGCGGTGGAATGAGCAGGTGGATGACAGAGGGTATTTAATGTAAGAATCAAGAAACTTCAGATGCTGGTTTACAAAATAAAATCCAGGAGTAACTCAACATCGGGCGGTATCTCTGGAGAACATGGATAGGCGACGTTTCAGGTCGAGACCCTTCTTCAGACTATTGGTTGAACGAATCTCAGAATTTCTACGAAGGGGTGCACGAGCTAAGAGATTCTGGGATCTATCTACACTGTGCGCTGTTTGTCAGAAGATCAAAGGCACTTTAGAAAAGGGGTGAAAACCACGTGGGATCTGAGCGTAATAAGTAGAAATACAGAGCCAGGAGGTCAAAAGGAACCTTTATAAAACACTGATCAAACTCAAAAGCCTGCTTCTGATCTGAAATAAAAACAAGAAATGCAGGAAACACTCACTGGGTCAGCCAACATCTGTGGTAATAGAACGAGTTTACATTACTGGGTATTAGCTATAAGACAGGGTTGGACAGACTTGGATTTTTTTTTCTCTGGAGCGCTGACGAGAGAGCTGAGAGAAGTATATATGGTTTCTAGGTTAATTTGCGGGGTAAATGTAAAAACTATCCCTTGCATGTGTAGGATCGTGTTACTATGCGGACTCGGTGGGCCGAAGGGCCTGTTTCCCCGCTGTATCTCAAAATTAAATTAAACTGAACTAAAATTATGCAAGACATAGATAGGTAGAACATTTTTCCCCAAGGTGGAAATGTCAAAGACCAGAGAGCATAGCTTTATGGTGAGAGGGGAAAGGTTTAAAGGAGATGTGAGGGGCAGGTTTCTCACACAGAGAGTGGTGGGTGTCTGGAACGTGCTGCCAGGGGTGGGGGTGGAGGCAGATACAACAGTGATGTTTAAGAGGCTTTTATGGATATGCAGGGAATGGAGCGACATTGATCACTCACAGGCAGAGGAGATTAGTTTAACTTGTTCAGCAGAGACATGGGTCTGGGATACCGGGAGATGGGAGGCTGATCCAATGGCGACATCTCTTGGGGTGGATCAACGCTCAAAAGTAAAAAAAGTGCAGGGTTGCACGGAGAGGTGGGGAAGTGGGGCTTGCAGATTTGTTGGGGCCTTTGCAGAGATTGCATGATTATTACTGCCATTTAACTTGTCGACAGCTCAGTCTGGGGAGCTAAATATAACTCCTGTCAGATGTCGTGATCACTTTTTATCATAACAAATTCCTTTCCGCATATCCCAGAACAAACTATTCTTCCGTTTGCCTGAGGCTCTCCCCTGACGAGTATTGGCCCATCAACAGTCATATGTCAGAATCCCCCTTCACGGCCCAACCACCAATACCACTGGAAGCGATTGAAGGAGACACCGCAGAGGATTAGTGGCAAACCTTAGTGCCCTTCGGCCCAATGATGCACTTCTCTCCTGGTTTCCCCTGGGAAAACAAAAATGTCAAAGAAAGAGGATTAGCAAGCCAATGAAGCATTAAGGTGCAAGCCCAGGCCTGGGATTATTTGCATAACAATCACACCCAACGAGGCAGCACTTTCTGAGAATTCAGCTCAGCATCCACGGTGCCAATACGCTGGAGGGTGTGTGACCCGTGCGGCTCCATGGTTAGTGCTCACTGGGTGGAACGGCACCTCCAGGAGAGGCCTCAGCAGCTGCCAACTCTGCCCTGGGTGACTGAAGTCCCGGCACGGACAGGAATGTCCACCGGTACCGTCACATCCCACCGGTGTCTCCACTCCTGATGTCCCCCCCACTCTCCAGCCCCAGACTCAGTCCTTCAACACTTCACACAGTCGCCTCCTGAACTGCCCAAAGTTTGCTGTCAAAGTTATTTCTGTCTCAGCAACATCCCACCAAAAACAAGGGGGTTACTTGTATATGACACAAGGGCTCCAACACTCATTTCACACTCCCCCCCCCCCCCCCCCCCCCCCCCCCCGGACATGAACATCCATGCTGGCACAAAGTAGATGTATGTGCACCAGTCGCCATGTTGGCATGTTCAGCCTCTGTACATGTGGAGCACCATCACATTCCCAGACCAATTACTATAAAATCCACACAGCACAAATGATGAGATTATATTTTACACCGGAGCAATTTGTTGACTGGCTTTGCCACAGTGTAAAAATGCAATGAGGTTTAGTTTGGAGACACATCTTTGGGATGTCGCAGAAAACCGGAGCACCCGGATGAAACCCACGTGGTCTCAGGGGAAAATGCGCAAACTCCGCACCTACAGCACCCGAGGTTCAGAGGTAGCTGAGGCAGGTACTATAACAGCATTTAAAAGACACATGGATAGGTAGATGGAAGGGAAAGGTTTAGAAGGATATGGGCCAGATGGGAAAGGCCAGTACACTACACAAGGTCCAGCACTGGATGTGGGCTACTGGGGCATGACAACAGTGTGTCAAGGTACGCATTTACCAGGAGATCAACCCCAGCAGCCACTTCCACCCCTTACCGATGAACACCCTAGAAGCCTCAGACAGCAGTTTCTCACACCAGTTGGCTCGGGCATGGCCAAACAGTTAGTATTATGACTCACAGCAGCCACAGCACTTTTATATTCTGACAGCACATGGGTGACGTGCAAGTTATATATATTTTAAATAATTCATCTGTAATCATTGTTATCCTGTTATCTTTACTCTTCTGTTTCCTATTACTTGAAAAAACAAATAGGTGCAATGAAGGATATCAGTATTTCCTGATCAGTTATATTGTCCTCAGTCTGGTTTACAATCTGTTACAAAAGGACAATAAGAGTGAGAGACAGATTGAAGATTTGTGGATTGCAAAGCACTGTATTTCTAAACTAAACTAAACTCTTGGGATAAACAGATTTCAAACTGCTCGTCTTACATTTTTCAGAATTTCCTGCCTCACTCTCGCTCCCCCAATCCCCACTGGCCTCTCTGAAATACGCCTGCCCTTATTTCAATATATGCCCCAATGCTGTTTAGTGTGCAGAGTTTGTGAACCCTAATGTAAGGTTTGCTTGGAATACTCACATCTCTGCCCGGGGTACCAGTCCGTCCAGTGATTCCCGGCTCACCTTTCTGACCTTTCACAGTCTGCCAAGGCAAAAAGAAAATTACTCAAATTAGTCACACACACACCACAATCACAGGTTCAATTACAGTCAAACACCCCGCAGTTACAGGTACTGGTACAGTCACCCAAACAACAGCCACACACACACTGCAGTCACGGGTACAGTCGCACACACCTGGGTATGTGGCACTGTGAGGCAGCAGCTCTAGTGCTGTGCCATAGTGCTGTTTTGGTTTAGTATAGAGTTTTTATTCTGAATAAAGTTTATTTTTGAAGTAATAAGAAACTGTGAGTCGGAAATAGACCTGCCTATCGCATCTCTAGAACATTTATAATGAGTCGACAAAGTGTTCCAGAGCATATTTGTGATGCCTGCAGCAGGGGGCAAAGATGAAACTGAATTTCCCCGCCTCACCGGCAGTTCCACTATCTTGACTTTGATCCATTCCCAACATCTCTTTCAATTCCTGCTTCAGTGATGCAACCGACTTTACCCCTGCCGGGCCTCCCCCAAGTCCCATTGTGCAAACATCTGCAGGCCTGGCAGCCAGCCACGGAGTTAATAACTTCCACATGGGGGGAGTGCCGGCCGACTTCCCAAAGCTTCTGAAGTGTGGGCGAGGAAACTCAGCCGTTGTTGCAAAGTCACGAGCTTGCATGTCCACACAGCTGAGTGTGTGTGACAGAGTCAGGTCACAGCCAATTGGATTAGGTCTATAGTGAGTCTGGGCCAGGGGGGTGGGGTGGGGGGGGGGGCTTGTGACACCGCTGCTCCCCCCTGGAACATGGTGATGTCTGTGTCGTCAGCGACCACTGCTGATCTGACAAAACGGGCAGCTCACAAGACATTAAAGTGCAGATGGACTGGTTCTTGATAAGGTTGTCAATAGTTACAGGGAGAAGGCAGGAGAAAGAGGTTGAGAGGGAAAAAATACATCAATCCTGATTGACTTGATGGGCCGAATGGCCTAATTTTGCTCCTATGTCTTTTGATCATCAGGTGGTCAGGACTCAGAATCATAGAGTCTTACAGAGTGGAGACACGACCTTTGGCCCAACTTGCCCCAACTGGCCAACATGCCCCATCTACACGAGCCCCACTTGCATGCAAGTGTTCCCAGCTTGACCTTCTGAACCACAGCCACCGTATCAACCGTCCCTAGAAATCACTCACAGTGTAACACTGCCAACCACTTCACCAGAGACAGGGCTCCAGGCTGGTGTGGTTTGGTATGAATGATTCACGTCAGCCTTGCATCAAATTATCACAGAAGGAAACACCTTAGAGCCTTTACTGAAAAACACCGCAGGGCAGTGGCAGATATCCCCATGTTTACTGCCTTTAGGCAAGCAGGATGGTTGGAACTAATGCCAGAGATAAGAGCAGAAGGTGTGAGACAGAATTGAAGAGTTGCGAATTGCGAAGCTGAGTAGTGGGGGGGCGAGGAGGGAGAGGAGATATGTGGGAGTCCAGTTGGGGCAGAGGGGGAGGAAGAAAAGGGGGTGGGAGAGAACAGGGCAGACCTTTGGGGGTGGTAGGAAGTTAACTAAAATTGGAGAATTCAATATCGTTGGGTTGTAAGCTACCCAAGCAGAATACGAGGTGCTGTTTGTCCGGTTTGTGCATGGTCTCACTCTGGCAATGGAGGAGGCCCAGGACCGAGAGGTCAGTGTGGGAATGGGATGGGGAGTTAGAATGGTCAACAACTGGGAGATCCAACAGGCCTTGACGTACCGAGCGCACTAACCACCATTCTGATAATCAGACTCAGAACACTCAGCACGTTCTACTCTGCGATGCACAACACCACCTCCCTTGCCTGCCTTATTCCCGTAAGTAGTCGGTCAGGAAGCTCGTCACACTGCTAATTACCTTTGCTCTGAGCTGTTCACTGGCATCCTGTGGGAGATTGATAAAGAAGGCATCAAATTAATTCCACTTCAGAAAAAAAGGATGCACCTTCCCCAGCAGGTCCTCCCGTGTAGAGTTCCACCCTTTGGTTGGGAAGGATGATGTTTCATCAGAACCTTTCCTCGTGCCCATCAGGGGCCGAGTCTAATCTCCACAAGGTGTGGTGCCCATTGTTCAACCAAAGGGCACCCACACCTACCCTGTCCAACCATTCATTGCCTCTCCGTAATCTACAGCCAACTGTGCATTGCCCATCCATAACCTGCAGCCAGCCATGCATTGCTCTGCCCGTAACCTACTGCCAGCCATGCATTGCTCTGCCCATAACCTTCTGCCATCTATCTTCATACAGGGTACCCAGTGCCCCTTCCACTGCCAGCTGTACCCAGAGCAACACTTAACCAGAGCGCAATCAATGGTACTCACGTTTTTTCCAATTACCTCGGGGATGCAGGACGTGCACTGGAAAAGAAAGGCAGCAGGTGTCAATGCAGCCAGGGCACTCAGCACTGCAAATATGCCATCAGTCTCACCCACCCATCAGCTACCACCCCACCAGTGGCTCCATTGTGGACGGCTCCACCCTCAGCTACCTCGCTTGCCCCCAACAAACAGCACGTCCTCCCTAAACAGTAGCTTGCCACCCGCCGGGCCAGTATAAACCACGCCACCCTGCCCCCCCGCCACCCTGCCCCTCCGCCACCCTGCCCATAGCGTCAATATTTAGGGGGACGCCGTGGGTGTGTTAGCGAGTTAATACCAGTGAAATCTGCCTTTGGAGACACGATGAACTGCAGGTGCAAAACACAAGTGCTGGAGGAATTCAGCCGGTCAGGCAGCATCTGTGGAGGGAATTGAGAAGTGACCTTTTGGGTCCGAGCCCTTCCTCAGGCTTTGATTTAAAATCTGCCTTTGATGTAAGCAATCACGAAATTGGTTGCCTGCAGTGATTAGAAAATATGTGGGGTGTCCTGTGCATCAGTGTGGTGGGGGGTAGTCTACTTGTCTGTTGTCCTGCCCACAGCATTAACCAGACCTACTGTGCAAGATGGCGAGGTGGCGTGCCGACTCCTGGCGTGCTGGTTCCACAGGAGGATCTACTACCATCCGATACAACCGCCCCAATTTCTTTTCCACCTGCAAATCTACTGTCTGAAGAAGGTTCTAGACCCTACGTCACCTATCCATGTTCTCCAGAGATGCTGTCTGACTTGCTAAGCTACTCCAGCACTTTGCATCTTATTTTGTAAAGCAGCAATTGCAGTTTCTTGCTTGAACAATCTAGCACCATTTCCAGTTGCCCACTCTGTAATTTTCTCTTGGCTTGAATGTATCATGTATGGTTTTATTTGGTTTGATTGGAGAGTACGCAAAACAAAGCGTTTCACTGTATCTCAGAACATGTAATCGTAATAAACCTAAACCACGTTATTTGCTTATATGAGACACTGCAAGCCAACTGTGTTTCTGCCGACTCCCACTGCACTTGGCTGGAGATTGGTGCAGTCATCTTAGGGTCAAAATGCCCAAAGTCTAAGTGCTCGCTGGGACACTGTGAATAGGAGGGAGGTTATCTTACACATTGATGGCGCAAAAATAGTGATGGTTGAAAACTTCAAGTTCCTAGACATAAATGTCACCAGTAATTTGTCCTGGACCAGCCACATCAACCCTGTGGCCAAGACCACACACAACACCTCTACTTCTAAGAAGGCTTAGTAAGTTCATCATGTTCCTAACAACCCTCACCAACTTCTACCGTTGCACCATAAAAAATACATTTTATGCCTCACAGCCTGGTTTAGGAACAACTCCATCCAAGACCACAAGAAATTTCAGAGGGTTGAGAATGTAGCCCAGACCATTCTACAAACCAACCTCCCCTTCCATCGACTCCATCTACACTTCCTGCTGCCTCGGCAAGGCCCCAGCATAACCAAAGATCAGTCTCACCCCGATCACTCGCTCTTCTCCCCTCTCCCATCAGGCAAGAGGTACAGAAGTTTGAAAACACAGACCTCCAGATTCAGGGACAGTTTCTTCCCAATTGTTATCAGGCAACTGAATTGACATCTCATCAACTCTCAAGTTGATGAGATGGTCCTAAACTCCCATCTTCCTCTGGAGGCCTTTGAACTATATTTAATCTGATTTCATCTTGCACTCACTGTTGTAGCCTTTATCTTTTATCTGTGCATTGTGGATGGCGTGATGTATAGTTTATTCATTGACTAGATAGCACAAACAGAAGCTTTTGCACTGTACCTCGGCAAACATGACAATAATATAACAAACTACATGAAACTATGCTAAACTGTGGGCTACCGACATATGGCGGGTTTGAACTTGGTGCTTCAGGGTTTACTGTGACAACACATATTTCATTTACATTACTTAAGTGGCTGAAATCTGTACAGAACCTCTCAGTTGACCCGTCCGTGAAATTCCATTCAGAATTGTTCACCCTCAGTACCTAACGGAGAAGGAACAGGTGGCGCAGCGGTAGAGTTGGTACCTTACAGTACTACGGGCCTGGGTTCGATCCTGAGTATGGGTGCTGTCTGTACAGAGTTTGTGCATTCTCACTGCGATGGTGTGGGTTTTCCCTGGGTGTTCCAGTTTCCTCCCACATTCCAAAGTCGTGCAGGTTTGTAGGTTAATCGGCCTAAGTTAAAATTGTAGAATGTCCCCAGTGTGTAGGATAGTGCTGGTGGGCGAGGATCGCTGGTCAGCGTGAACTCTGAAGGGCCTGGTTTCACGCTGTATCTCTAAACTAAAAAAACCTAAACCTCACTCGTCGTCCCTGGGTTTCCTGGGAACCTCGGCCCACGAGCAAGCAGTGAGGTTAATTTAGTCTGCGTTGTTTTGGTGAAGATGGCAAGGATTAGAGTAAGATAAATTCTAGGAATTGCATTCCAGAAGAGAAAGAAGGAAGGAAAAAGATGGGAATGGAGAGAGAAGTTTTTCTTCTACATAACTTGAAGATGTTGCCAAACACCGATGAGGTCATTTGGAAACTCGGTAACTGCCACAATGTAGGAGCCGCAGGAGTTAACCCCGTGGGCAGCTCAAGGCCACAATGGCCCCGGTTGCTTCTCGTGACGTAGGTGGGAGAGGGTGATCCACAGCACCGGGGTCAACACTCCTGCTCACACTCGAATATAGGCAGCAGATCCCCTCAGCAGGTTCCCAGCTTAACGTCACATCAGGAATATGACTCACCCAAGAGCAACAGCCCACAGAACCACACTGGGGGGTCCATGTGGCCCCCCGCTCGTCTCTGCCGTCAGCCTCAAGTTACAACGTCACAAGAGGCAAACTGTCTGATAATATCTGAAGAAGGTCCTGACCCCAAACGACACCTATCCTATTTCTCCAGAGATGCTGCCTGACCCACTGAGTTACTCAGTGTATACATTGTGTACGGAAGCAAAGAATCTCACTGTGCCCAGTCACATTATTCCTATTCCATCTTGTGTCTATCTTTGCCTAATAATGGGATCCTGCTGTGTACCAGTTACCTTCTGTTAATCCTACAGTCCGAGACTCTCCCACTAGTGGAAACATTCTCTCCACAGTTGGAACTAGTCTGCTCACCTTTGCCTTTGTCTTCTGGTCGCCGCAGAAGCACTTGGTCTCGACCTCCCCCTGTATCTGAGGCAGGGCTCCTGTCAAAGTCCCATCCTGGAGCCTCTGGGCATCCCGCCTGCTCTTTGGGCCCTGCACATCCACCGCACACTGCCAGGAAGGCGGGAAGAAAATCACCATCAAAACATCCGGACACAGGAAAAGCGAAACACAGATGGAAGATTCCAGAAGCCATGTCGATGGCATTCACAGTTACTGCTTCATGTCAAAGAAGGGGAAATGAAGCAATGAAGGGAAAGAAGGGAAGGGGAAATGAGCAATGTTTGCATCGTCCCCCTCTCCCACCCCAACCACCCTGACCTGGTGTGTTGCTGGGATCCGGGAATACCGTCGGGATTCCATTGGGATGGCATGGGTGCGGGGACGTGTGTGGGAGGGGCGACGCCGACACTTACCCGGACGCCCGGAATCTCACAGCACGTCATCTTTTCGGCCTCGAAGGGGTCGCAGAACAGGATCATCTGCTGTAGGTCGACCTGTGTGGAGACAGGGTGGAGGGGTGAGTGGAGGGCGTGACCTAGGCCTGCGGACCTCTGTTTGTGGGGGCTGCCCCAGCCAGCGCAGGGGATGGGCGGGGGGTGGGGGCGGTAAGGGGGGGGGAGCAGTGAGGGCCGGAGCTGACTGTGGCAGCTCCCCCCAACCCCTGGCCGTGCTGACTGAGGGTTACATCGGGGGAGGGGGGAGAGAACCATGGAACTCCCACACCTCATCCATTGCTTCCGTCCAGGTGGAGCTGTTTCCCCGGGGACATTCCCAACCCATTAGCAGGCAGCCACAATGGCTGCTGCCTCTCTCCCTGCTCCCGCCCAATGGGACTGGGGCACCATGCAGGGTCCAGGCTTGTTCCGTACAGGTGTCGGGACCAATCACCACCTTCCCCTAAATATGTGACATGGCCAATATGCATCTCCCCTTCAGTGCGGGTTGGATGTGGTGAGGTCCAACCTGCATCTCCCCTTCAATGGGGGTTGAATGTGATGGGGACCAATCACCATTCTCCTTTTGGCAAGGGTGTGAGGACCAATCAGCACCTCCACTTCGGTGGGGATGCGATGGACCAATCAGCACCTCCCTTCTAGCGGGCTACCATTACTCGTTGGAACCGATGATCTTGCCAGCAGCCAGTAAATAGGCAACTATTTCACCGCGATACAGAACTTAGTTTTCCTTGTGACATTGTCCCTACTGCCTTTGCCATAGCCACAGTGAGCTGGAGATGTTGGTCACCATGCTTGCAGGGCCGGTGATGGGGGGGGGCTGACCAATGGCTGGTGGGCAACGCTGATGGCACCAACCTCAGCCGGCTGGTTGTTCTCGGCGAGTAGACCCATCGCCGCCTGGCCCTCTGTGTTGATTTCGCCACGCTCCTCCACCAATTTCATCTCGATGAGTCGGCAGTCGAGGTAGAGAGAGGCCACGCTGTCCTGTACTCTGACCACCAGCTTGTGCCAGCGGAGATCAAAGAGGGCAGCCACGCCCTGGCCACTGAACACCCAGCGCAACTGCTCTTGGAACCGGCCCAGGGCCTGGTACTCCACCGTCTTGTCCCTCCCGTCCGCACTGATCGAAAACTGAGAGCAACAGAGACAAAAGCCAGTAACAACTGAGACAGCATCTTCACCACAGACCGCAGGAGAGGGCAGAAGTATCTGTCCCGGACTTGACCTCTATGTCTCCAGCCACACAGTGGTGCAGTGGTAGAGTTGTGGCTGGAGACACAGGTTTGTAAGTTAATTGGCTTTGGTAAAGATTGCAAATAATCCCCAGTGTGTAGAATAGTGCTACTGTACGGGCGTGGACTCGGGGGGCTGAAGAGCCTGTTTCCACGCTGTATCTCTAAACTAAACTAAACCCAGGATCAAGCAAGGCCTCAACTCTCCTCTCAAACGGATCTGCAAGCCACTCAGTGTGTGAATCCACAGCGTGTTTGGCCAGACTTTATGGTGCAGCATCTAGGTCCGTGGGTGGTGGGCGTTTGAGCTGTCAGAGGAGGGAGTTTAGCCACGTACAAGAACATTAAAAGACATTTGGACAAGTCCATGGATAGGAAAGGGTCAGAGGAACGTGGATCAATTGTGGGCAAATGGAATTTCTGTAGATGGGGAATCTTGGCCAGCATGGATGAGTTGGGACGAAGGGCCTGTTTTTGTGCTGTATTACTTTATGACAAGACGATCTAACAAAGTTCTCAACTCCAACATCTGGAGACTTGTTCAAAATTGAAAGAGCCATCAAAATGGCACAGCTGGACGAACCGCTGCCTCGCAGCGCCAGAGACCCTGGTTCGATCCTGACCTCGGCTGCTGTCTGTGTGGTGTTTGTAGGTTCTCCATGTGACTCTGTGTGTTTCCCCCCACAGCCCTAAGACGTGTGGGTTTGTAGGTGAATTGGCCTCTGTAAATTGCCCCCAGTGTGCAGGGAGTGGATGAGAAAGTGGGATAACATAGAACTAGCGCGAACGGGTGATCGATGGTCGGTGTGGCCCAGGCAGGTTACACCCTAGTGTGGCTGCCAGTCAGAGACTCACGTCTCCCCACCCATCTCGTCTCCCCTGCAGGATTTCTGGGGAGGTCCCATCCCCCCATCGAGGGAGGCAGACCCACTCGAGCGGATGGCATAGTATACAGGAGGGAGGGAGCGGTAGACTGCACACTCTCTGCCATGCCATGGGAGTGGGTGGTGCGGAAGCAGAGACATCTCCCAGTCCTCCTTCACACCAAAACCATGAGACCATCACCCAGAGCAAATGGGCTTAGTAAAATTGTAAATTGTCCCTAATGTGTGTAGGTTAGTGTGTGTAGCTTAGTGTGTGTAGGTTAGAGTGCAGAAATTACTGGTCGGTGTGGGCTCGGTGGGCCGAAGAGCCTGTTTCTGCGCTATATCTCTAAACTAAACTAAAACTAAACACTCCCTTCATCCCCAGCCCCGTGTCCCCAGCTTCCTCTGTCCCCAGACCCCCCCCATCCCCAGCTCCCTGTCCACAGCTCCGTTTCCAAGCCCCCTGTCCTCAACCCCCTACGTCCCCAGACCCCCGCACTCCAGTTCCCCCCATCCCCAGCTCCCCCCATTCCCAGCTCCCCCTGTGTCCCAAACCCTCTACGTCCCCAGCCCCCCGCACTCCAGCTCCCCCTGTCACCAGCTCCCTGTGCCAGTCCGGCTCAGAAGGCTCTCCGTCAGGGCTCGGAGCCTGGTCCAGTGCATGGCCGACCCACCTGCGTTCGGCCCCGGGGGTCAGTGATTTTCACCAGGTACCAGCTTTCCTTCAGTGTCCTCCTCTTCATCAGCAGCGTGGCCAGGAAGGTGAAGTCCCTGGGCAGCCCCTTGGGGAACACCTGGCTGCAAGACAGGACAGACGAGGGTTAATGCACGGAACAGTGCAGTGTCGCGTCCCCCACCCAACACACTGATCCTCCCGACCCCTGACCCACGACCCGGACTCCCCGACATCCACCCCCCCCCACATTCCAGCCCGCCGACCCCCACCTTTGACCGCTGACCCCCAACCTTGTACCTCCCACCCCAGCCCCGTCCCCTACGACCAACCCAGTCTCCAGGTGCAGCCACAGAGCGAGGTATCCTCTCCACAGCCTGCCTTCCCAGACTCCCACACAAACCAGACCTCCCACCATTGACTTAATCGACACTTCATGCTGTTTCAGAAAAGCAGCCAACATAATCAAAGACTTGTCCCTTAACCACCCCCGCCATTCCTACTCCTTCCCGCTCACATCCGGCAGAAGATACAGAAGCTTGAACGTGCACCACCAGACTCGGGAACAGCTTCTTCCCCTCTGATATCAGGCTCTTGAATAGTCCTTCAATAATCTATGGTATTGTCCAGTTCACCTCTACCCCATTGAGGACATTAGACTGTGTCTATGGAACTGAGGCACTCCAAAGCTGAGAACCATATTCTGCACTCTGTGTCTTTCCCTTTGCTCCACCAACTGCATTTGAGTTTAGCTTGATTGTATGTATGTGTAATACATCTGATCTGTTTGGGTCGCAGGCAAGACAAAACTTTTCACTGTAGCTCAATACACGTGACAGTAGTAAACCTGAACCTAAACCCAATCTGGGGAAGGACCTGACCTCCAGAGCTGGAGCCAGATGTTGACCAGCAGCTGTTTGGTCATTCTTTCATCCTTTCCTTTTTCTGGCCTGGAGTTGGAGGTGTTACACAACATTGAGCTGTTTTGGCTCTTTCTCGGACTTAAGCTGAGAAAAATAAATACCAGAGCTGCATACCAGGTTACTGATGTAATATCAGTGATTCACAAACAATGCAACAAGTTGGTAAATTGAGACCAATGAGAGGTTCACTGCAACGGGAAGGCTGGAGGTCCCCAATAGCCCCGGGCAGTTGGAAGGTCACTTCATTGGTTGGTTGAAAGATGGATTGAAAGATACAGCATGGAAATAGGCCCTTCGTCCCATCGAGTCCTTGCCAATTATGGATCACCCATTCACACTAACTCTATGTTATCCCACTTTCGCATCCACTCCCTTCACACTAGGGGCAATTTACACGGAGACAGCAGCCGGTCAGGATCGAACCCGGGTCTCTGACGCTGTGAGGCAGCAGCTCCACGCTGTGATACGGAGCCACCCTTCAAAAAGTGTCCCACTGCAAGACCGGGAACTTTACGGAACTAGCTCAAAGTTACTACAGCCCAGGTAGAGTCACACCTTCAGTGTCTGTGCCCCGGGTACAGTCACACATTCAGTGTCTGTACCCCAGGTACAGCCAGCACTCCCGCCACTGGAAGAGTACTTTTTCTGGACAAGTATTTTTGTTGCAATGAGCTGGAAGCGCTGTAGACATTGTAGAAATGCAAACAGGAAACACCAAGGTTATTGGACGTGAACGATAAACGCCTCAGCTGACAGCTGGATCAGGAACGATTCTTTGCGTTGGCCGCATTTCACCCTTTCCTCCCACCTCCCCCATCACCTCATTGGGGATACGTCTCTGGATTTGAGCTAAAAAGTCTCTGCTTTGATTGTTTAAACCCTTCACTCTCGTTTCCCAGAGAACTGAACCCTTCAGAACCTTTTTTCCGGGGTGGTAATGTCAAAGACCAAAGGTCATAGCTTTAAGGTGAGAGGGGCAATGTCTCTCAAGGTGAGAGGGGCACAGTCTTTAAGGTGAGAGGAGCACACTCAATGTCCTGCCACTGGTGTAAATGCTACAGAGATGCACCTAAGCTCAGCATTCTCCACTGGCTGGTACACAGCGGTGAGGCAGTGGACTACCCTCGGCAGAGCAGTTGACACAGCCCCCCCACACCGACAGCCCCCTCAAGGTCCAGAGAGACCGGCAGAACTCCCCAGGGCTACAGGGACATCTGGGGAGATGCTGCTGGATGTGTCTCAGGTCTCTTCAGGGTTAGAATGGACACAATGGAAGGTCACTGCCACATATCTCCTCAATCCAACCATTGTCCCCGTCACCCCCTGATAAACCACCATTGGGTCTCGTACCATAGTCACCCCTTCACACCCCATGGCTACTAGCACTTACTCCGTGGATCTGACCAGGGACACATTTCCTAATCTCACAATCAACGATCCTGTCGGACTTCGGATTTTCTTCAGTGCTGGCGTCTTAAAGAGTGAGAATCTCCTGAGTAAATTAAAGCCTGCAAGCCAAAGAATAAGCGTCAGTGTCCATAGGTATCTCCAGACCTGAAATGTCATCTGTTCATTCCCTCCACAGATGCTGCCTGACCCGTTGAGTTCCAGCACCTGTAGTTCCTTGTGTCTCTCCGTAGATTCTAGTGGTTACCTGCTCTTCTCCCTCAGTTCCATCCAGATGTTGGCCAGGGACTACTGACCGTTGGTCCCGGCACATCTGCAGGACTGTTGCCTGCCAGATGTTGCATGGACATCCCGAAGAAGGATGTGGTCAAACGACCAAACCCTAACCCCATACATCAGCTGTCAACCCAGCTGTGGTGAAACAGCTGGCATTCTGAACAGTGGGATCTGCCTCCTCCCTGTCGCAAGCTCCCCGCCGATGCAGTGACGGCTGTAAACAATGGGCCCCGTCATGCACTCTTTGCTGATCCCCACGGGGGACAGTGTGGAGGCCTCAGCACAGCCCAGGATCACCGGGTTTGCTTTAATGCAGATCCCCAGGACCTCATGAAATGGGACCCGATACCAGCGGGGAGACTGATTACAAGGCAGTAGTCGAGATGGGCACAGGTAGACTGGGGGGGGAGAAGTTCGTTAGAGGAGGTGAGAAGTTGGAGGGCGAGTTGATGGGTTTAAGGGTGAGATGAGGTGAGGGGTTTGTGGTTAGAGGAGATGAGGGGCTAGAGGGCGAGGGGCTTGGGGGCGAGGGGTTTGGGGATGAGGGTTGGAGTTAGCGTTTCCCAGCCAAAACCTTGCCTTACACTGTACCCAAGAATCCAGCAGAGAAGGCTGCAGCCAAGGTCACAGACAGACAGCGCACGCGATTCTGCGGTGAGAGAATCTACCTGAAACGTTAACGAATTGCTCCTGGTGTCGTGATTTCCATCCATCGTGGTGGACTCGTGGGCACGGAACATCTGGAAAGGGAAGGTCCATCAGACATTAGCGTTGCAGTAACAGCGCCACGTGGGGAAGCACGGTAGTCCCTGTATGTCTCAAAGCACATCAGGCCGTTTAAGTACATTTGAAATTGAAGAAACAATGACAATTTCAATTTATGTACAAAAAGCAACAAGCAGCGGGTAAAAATGCTGCCACACAGTGACAGAGACACCTGGCTCGATCCTGACCTCGGGTGCTGTCTGTGTGGGGTTAGCATGTTCTCCCTCTGACCACGCGGGCTATCTCCGGGTGCTCCAGTTTCCTCCCACACCCCAAACATAAGCCGGTTTGCTCCTCCCCTGTAATAAACACCACCCCTCTCCGGCCATAATGTTCCAGGACAAGACTTGAAAGCATGGACCACATCCCGAGCTCAGGAGTCAGCTCTCTGGGGCAGGCGTCGATGGTGGAGATCACCGCAGTGTTGAAGGTCAGACAGAGGAGGATATCTGGAGACCAGCCCGAGGGTGTCCCACCGCACTTACCTCTGCCCCTTGCCAACGTCTCCGTGCTGGACTGCTCCGCTGTGACAGACGCCCACAGGACGGCAAACCAAAGTGTCCACATGTCTGCACCAATGCCCCTCACCAACGCTCACTCATCACCTGGAAGAGAACAACATCTCCGTCAGCCCCAGGTCACCATCATCCCCCAGACATTGCCCCATGGGGTACTCACCCCCACCTCCTCACTCCTTCTCCCAGTTTGTCCATAAGGAATATAGACCTATCTTTACTGGGTCTATATTACCAAGACAAACAAGTCGAAGTAGAACAAAGACATGTAGGTTTGGAAGTTAATTGGCTTCTGTAAATTGACCTCAATGTGCGGGATAGAGATAGTTAGTGGGTGATCACTTGTCGGCATGAACTCGGGAAACAAAGGGGCTGTATCCATGCTAGAGATAAAGTAAACTAAAATAAACATGGAACATGGAAGTGCAGCACAGTGTCCCTTCGGCCCACAATGTCTGTGCCGAACATGATGCTAAGTTAAATTGATCTCCTCTGCTGGCACTTGATCCATATCCTTCCATTCCCAGCATACCCAAGTGCCTGTCTAAAACCCTTCTAAATGCCACTCTCATATTTAAAAGCTCTATTAAAATGTTTCCACTATATGTCCTTCATGTAGTACACTTGCATTCTGTTCCATGAATGACCCGACTTCTCCGAGCCATCTGCATAACTGAGTGAGTGTTAAAGGCTGAAACATTCACCATTATCTTTGACCAGAAGGACTGAGAAGACTATTTCAGCTGTGGAGCTGGGCTCCAGAACTACCCGGGTTCGAGCCAAACTGTTCCAGAACAATCACAACATTGGTAAAATGGAAAATTGCCCAGTTACAGCTGTCCTCAGGACAATTCCAATCTAGATGAGCAAACGGAAGGGAAGCATCATCGACGGTGCAATCTACAGCACGAACTGACCAATACCTTGCTCGCCCAGGTTTGGTTTTGCCAGGACTCACTCTGCTCCAGATCACCACTGCCTTGGTCCACATACGGGCCACAAAATAGGAGTCCAGAGATGACAGTGACTGCTTGACACAAAGGCAACAGTTGACCAAGTGTGATAGTAAAGGACCCTGATAAAACTGGTCAATGGGCATCATGGAGAAAGGACTCCAGTGGTTAGACTTGGATCTACCACAAAGGAAGACGACTGTTGGAGGTGAGGACATACAGTAGGAGTTCCTCAGGACTTGGTCCCAATTCAACCACCTTAAGCTGCATCCATAGCCTTCCTTCCATAATATTCGCTGATGGTTGCCCAATTTTCCAGTCCCAATCCTCAGTGAATGAGGCAACCCACACCTGCAGCAAGATCTGTTCAACGTCCCAATCTGTGCTGGAACGTGACAAATCAGACCACAGAAGTACCAGCAACGACACTGAAACACTGGTCACCTGCACGCACGTTCAATGGCATTTCTATTGCAAAATCCCTCATCATCAATATCTCTAGAGTCATCTGCCACTAACACTACCCCTGGCAGCACATTCCAGGCATCCACCACTCTCTGTGTAAAAAACTTGTCCTGAACATCTCTGTTAAACTTTGCCCATCTCATCTTAAAACTATGCCCTCTAATCATTGACAATCCCACCCTGTGGTAAACGTTCTGACTGTTTACCCTTCGATGCATCTCATAATTGTATATAATTCTATCAGTCTCTGGTGCTTCAGAAAAAACAATTACACTTCTCCTTGTAACTAATACCCCCTATTCCAGGCAGCATTCTGGTGAACCTCTTCTGCACCCTCATCAAAGCCTCCACATCCTCCCAGTAATAGGGTGGCCAGAACGTCATGCAATACGCCACATGCATCCCAATCAAAGTCCTGGAAAGCTGCATCGAGACTTCCTGACTTTTACACCCAACCGATGAAGGCAAATATACTATACGCCTTCTTAACCACTATGCCCTTTAACATCGAACTAGTGTGAATGGGTGAACAGTCGTCAGCGTCAGCTGAAGGGCCTGTTTCCATGCTGTCTTTCAATTCCATCGTAGCCCCATCTCTTGCTGTGACTGGGTGAGCCTCACAGCCTATTCAGCCACATCAACAATGGACATGAACAAAAGAGTCCTTGTACTGGACCACCCATGTCGAAGCAATGGTCAAGAAAGCACACCGATGCCTCTACTTCTTGGGAAGGCTTAGGAGGTTCGGTATGTCACCTACAACTCTCACCAACCTCTGCAGATGCGTCGTAGAAAGCATTTCATTTGGGTTGCATCACAGCATGCTTTGGGAACAGCTCCATCCAAGACCGCAATAAATTGCTGTGAATTGTGGACGCAGCTCAGACCATCACACAAACCAACTTCCCTTCCATAGACTCCATTCACACCACGCAGTTTCCGCAAGGCCAACAGCATAACTAAGGCCGAGTCTCACCCCAATCACTCCCTCGCCTACCCTCTCCCATCAAGAAAGAAGTACAGTGGTGTGAAAACGCATACCTCCAGATTCAGAGACAGCTTCTTCCCAGTTGCTATCAGGTAACTGAACCATCCAACCAACAACTAGAGAGTGGTCCTGAGCCACTATCTACCTCATTAGAGACCTTCTAGAGACTATCTGTAATTGGAATTTACTGGGCTTTATCTTGCACTAAAGGTTATTACTTTTATCATGTATTTGTACACTGTAGGCGGCTCGATTGTAATCATGTATAGTATGTCCGGTGACTCTTCAGCAGGCAACAAAAAGTTTTTCATTGTACCTCAGTACAGGTGACAATAAACTAAGCTAAAGCTAAACTACTCTGTGCTGAGCTGTGCATTGGGAAGTGGCCAGTGGCACGGGGTCCTCTGGATACAGTGTCTCAGTCACAGGTATACCTTCAAGCCGTCCCTCCTCTGGCCCTTCCTGGGACTGGTGCTTCACTTCAAGCTGTGGCCTTGGTGCAGAGTGAGGGTGCCAGTGTGGGATGCACAGACACTTCCACAGGAGGAGCAGATGGAGCAAACGGGCTGGGGGTACATGAGGGAAAACGCTCCTTCCTCCACTTACTCGGGGCTTGGGTTTTCCCCGGGCACAGACACCAGGTTTCCGGCTCCATCCCGCTGATCCTGCTCCAGTGCCAGCAGAGATTCCCAGGATTCAGGGGCAGTCGCGGTGGCGCAGCGGTATAGTTGATGCCTTACAGCGAATGCAGCGCCGGAGACCCAGGTTCGATCCCGATTACGGGTGCTGTCTGTACGGAGTTTGTACTTTCTCCCCGTGACCTGCGTGGGTTTTCTCCGAGATCCTCGGTTTCCTCCCACACTCCAAAGACGTACAGGTTTGTAGATTAATTGGCTTGGTAAATAGTAAGATTAAACAAGAACTTACCAGTTTGAAGTTTGATCTTTATTTTATGAGGAGTCGAGTTGAGGGACTACGTGAAGAACCCCGTACAGCCGTTGGTGCGTCAATCTTCAAAGCAGCGGAGTGAACTCACAGATAACAACAACTGAAGTATAATTGTAAGATAACGAAGACTAGAACTACCAGATGAAATCTATGAGGGCTGGGAGCGGAGGGCACGTAGTCCCTCAACTCGACTCCTCATAAAATAAAGATCAAACTTCAAACTGGTAAGTTCTTGTTTAATCTTACTATTTTACTTCGGAGTCACGTGAGTGACTACGTGAAGACTTCAAAGCTCTGTGATTTCACGCCGCAGACCCAAATCCGGCGTTCACACTGCCTTGATTGACTGAAAGTCGTTAACAATCAATAATACATCAATAATGACACTTCTTAAATGAATAACAGTTTATTTACAAACAAAACCACAACAAACCCCACTAACTCAGGGGGAAACTATAACAGAACTCAAAACAGAATCAGCAAACACCCCCAGCCTTGAAATCGGCTTGTGGTAAAACTTTTCAAAAGTCAGCTCACTGGACCATCCTGCGGCCGCGAGAATATGGTCTATAGGCACGTCCATCGCCCTTGCCGCGGAAGTTGATGCCGCCCTGGTGGAATGAGATTTGAATTTATCAGTATCAATTCCAGCACTTCCCAGAACCTGCTTCAACCACCTTGAAATTGTTTGCACCGACACCTTACTGTGTGGTTTTTTGTGGCTAATAAATAATGCAGACTCTGTTCCTCGTAGGGCTTTAGTAACCTCAATGTAATGAGATAAATGTGAGACTACACACAAGCGATCATCTGTGGGGTATGCTGAAAACACAACCTTACATCCTGTCATGCCGATTCTACTATGTTTAAGCAAATCATAGACATAAAATATAATGGCATCTGCCGACACATGCATTCTGTCTATCCGTAACTTTTGCAAAGTTTGTACACGTTGGGCTGAAACCAACGCCATAAGCATGACCAGCTTCAAACTTAATTTGGCTAAAGATAAGCTTGCAACAGGAGCCCACTGGCGAAGAAGCATAAAAACTTCACTCACATTCCAAATACCGGCATACCTGGGTTTAGGAGGATTAGAATTAAAAACTCCCTTCATAAATCGTGAAACTAACGGATGTGTCCCTACTGAACGCAATTCTGAATTCATGGCCAAATAAGAAGACAGAGCACTTCTGGCTGTATTGATCGCACTGTAACTTAATTTTTGATCAAAATAAAGACTGGACAAAAACTCCAATACATCTGTAATGCCTGCCGTTTGATATGAAATGTTCTGGTGTTGACAGAATTGCTCCCACTTCCTTATCGAGGTGACATACTGCTTCTGTGTACTATCCCTGCAGGCCGACGTGAGAACATCCACAGTACGATCAGACAGTCCTCTCCCCAGGTATGGCCTCCTCAAAATCTGCAAATCAACAGATCAATACGATCATGTAAAGGATGTTGATCCCCAGTTACTGGATTTACCAGTAGATTTTCATTCTTGGGAATAATCATGTGAGGCTCCCTAGCCATTTGTAATACCAGAGGAAACCATGCTTGTGTAGGCCAATCTGGCACTACCAATATCCCTGAAGCAGAATCCTGCGTGACCTTTTGCAAGCATCTACTGATGAGACAGAATGGAGGAAATACATACACAAACATTCCTCCCCAATGCAGCGAGAAAGCGTCTACCGCTGCTGCACCAGGATCTGGTTCCCATGAAACATATCTGGGCAACTGATGATTTAACCTAGATGCGAACAAATCAATGTCTGGCATTCCATACCGAACAACCACTTGATTAAATACATCCTGATTTAACATCCATTCTATGTTGTCATTAAACTGACGTGATCTAGTGTCAGCTACCGTATTAAATCTACCTGGCAAATAAATTGCCGAAATCCAGATATTTCTGTCAATGCACCAGCTCCAAACCTGGTTAGCCAGTCTATCACAAGCCTGTGACTTGACTCCACCCATGTGGTTTACATATGCCACTGCTGTGGTGTTGTCAATCTGAACCTGCACATGCAAGTCCCTACAAGTAGAACAATAAGCCTTAAGGCCATACCAGGTTCCCAATAACTCTAAATAATTGATCCCTCTCAATTGAAGCAAGGATGTCTCTTCCGCATTCCATCTACCTCCACAGCTGGAAGACAAATCTGTTGCACCCCAACCTAGTGCACTAACATCAGTCTGTAATACCATTGAAGGCGGTTCCACCGAAACCTTCCGAAAACTTTTTGGAGCATTTACTATCCACCATTGTATGTCGGAAATTGCCCCAGCTGACAACTGCATAGACCTGTCAAAATGTCCCATTTGTATTCTCAGTGCCTGTTCCTTCAATCGTTGTAATTGTTGATAATGCAGAGGACCATACTGCACAGCTGGAAAAGCAGCTACCAGCTTACCAATCAGCTGAGCTACTTGTCTAATTGATGGTCGTTGTTCTCCAAGGAGATTAACACAATCCTCAATCAACTGTTGCAATTTGTCCCTGGGCAAAAATACCAACATGTGATTTGAATTAATGGTAAATCCCAAATAATCAATGATTTGAACTGGTGATAATTTGGATTTCTCTGGGTGAACAATGAACCCTAATTGTTGAAAAGTGGACTTAACAACTGAAACTGACAACAGAGCTTCAGCATGAGTCTTACCAACAATCAGAATATCATCTAAATAGGCCATTACCACATGCCCCTGAGCTCTGAGTAATGCTAACACAGGTTTTACCAATTTAGTAAATAATCTAGGGGCTGAAGTTAATCCATTAGGCAGTGCCTTAAATTGCCACAGCTGACTCATCCAAATGAATTTCAAATATCTTCTATCATCACCATGAATAGACACTGAGTAATATGCATCTTTCAAATCAATGCTAGCCATATAACACCCTTTGGAAATTAGATGTTTGGCCGTGGAAAATGTTTCCATTTTGAAATGCCTATAACAGACAAACTTGTTCAAACTTGTTAAATCCAGGATAATTCTACATCCCCCAGTCTTTTTAGCCCTAGGAAAAATACTTGACACAAATTGACAACTTTGATAGACTGATGTCTCAATTACCCCTTTCTTGTGTAATGAACTAATTTCTGTTTGTATAAGGACTTTTTCTTCATCTGAAAATATAAGTTTCCGACTTGGAGCATGTTGAGTGGGTGGTCTCTCATTAGAGTAAAATTCAATTTTTACCCCTTCAATACTGTTCAATATAAACACATCTGACGTTAACTCCTGCCATTGTTTGAGAAACCATTTTAACCTTCCCCCAACTTCAACAATACTTAATTCATTCTCTCTCGAAGGCTCATCCCTTACCTGCATATGTGCTTGTAGACCTTGTTGTCCACGGCCCCTTGAGAAAGGCGCCTTGCCCTTCATACCGGTGGCAGCCTGCCAATTCCGGTATTGGAGACCTGTATGGCTGGTTCCTTCACCTGCCACCGAACTGGTACCTCTTTGATAAGGATAAAACCTTTTTCCTGGTTTACCAGCTGTCTTAATGAGGCCCATAGTTTTTACGTCCTCATGACATTCTTTCACCCTTTTTACCAGATCCCCTCCGAACAGCAGGTTTCTTGGCGGTACACTGGGTGGTTTGCACAAAGCCGCCAAATTAGGATTAATTACCGGCCTTATAGCGGCTCTTCTGATATTATTAATTTCAAAAAATGCACTGCAGAACAGTCCTAGTGCATCTTGATGGGCCTCAGACATATTCCCGGTATCAATAATTTTCACCAAAGCCGTAAGCCCTGCCGAGAACAATCTGAGCACTTTTTGAAATTTCATCTCCTGAGCCCTAGCTGACACCCCCAACTGTGTCCAAATCTGATGATTCACCACCGGTACTTTCAGAAGGTCGCAATTAATAGGAGCCTCGTACTTCTTGGCGGTCTCATCCATGGCTAACTCCTGCAGCTGGTGGGAGAGCATATACTGAATTGCTGCAGCCAATTCTTCACCAACCGGCTCTCCTGCCTCTCTGGGCATAGCAAATTTCCCAGCAATATTCGGAATTACTTCCAACTGAACTCCCTTACTGCTCTCCCCCACCACAGACTCGGTGTCAGCGAACTGCACCATTGGAACATCCTCCTCACAGGCAGGATATTCCTGCAGCCCTGTAAAAGGTACTGCTGGCTCAGGCTCTCCAACAGCCTGGCTTGGGCACCACTCCTCCTCACGGAGCTGGTCCCTGTCGAGCATTCTTTGCAATAGAATCTCGACCTGGGAGAGCCGTGAGCAAACGGACTCTCCTATAGAGGGTAGAACCTCCAGGCCCGACTCTGGGTCAACGGGCCTATCTGACTTACCAGTGGCCTTCCGCCCTACTGGCAAGCCTACACTGCTCGAAGGCAGTGGGTCCGCAACCACTGGCTGTATAGCCAGCACCGGACCAGGTGCACAAGACGGGCCTCCACCAACAACACTCTCCTGGTCGTCAACCTTCTTCCCTCCGGAGCGCCTCGCCGCCACCTTTTTCACTTTCTGCAACATTCTCCAAAACGTTCTCCAACCGTCGCAGAAAATGAACTCTGAAAAAATTTTTAAAACTTACCTCGAGTTTTAAACTTACCGCTTGGAGGAGCGCTGCTGCTCCAACCGGCCGACTGCACCAATGCGTCTGACGTCATGACGCACCAACGGCTGTACGGGGTTCTTCACGTAGTCACTCACGTGACTCCGAAGTAAAATGTAAAAATTGTCTCTAGTGGGTGTAGGATAGTGTTAATGTGTGGAGATTGCCGGTCGTCGCGGACCCGGTGGGGGGGGGGGGGGGGGGGAGGGGGGGGGGGGGCTTGTTTCCATGCTGTTCCATGCAGAAGGGCCTGTTTCCATGCTGTATCTCCAAACTGAACTAAACTACACACAACCTAGCACTTTTCCAGGGAAACTTTGATTCTATTACCAGCCAATTGGTCCCACACCATCGTGAAATGCTCTGCTTGCATTTCATAAGAGGTGGTTTATTTAAGCCGAAAATAAATCTTCCCTCCTACGAGAGGTTTGGAAATGCAAACAAGCCAACCATTCTTACAGTGGTCTGCGGCAGACCCACACTGAGGTAGCCAGCTCCTTGGAGATGTTCAAAGCCTGGCTGGCGTCAGGTCCTGACTTGTGGACAGTTGGCATTTCTCCTGGGATGCACTTCAGCGAGACCGTCGAGTGAGCTCTCGATAGAGAGCTGAAGCACTTCCAGACCAACCCGAGTCAAACATCGAGGATCCGACCTCCGCCGGCAGATCAGCTCCAAATAACAGCAGCCGACTGCTTTCTTTGGCTCCCACAGTTGCCAACTTCTGATTACTTCAAAAGCAAATGTGAAGCAGGGAAGGAGTGGGGTTATGGAATTGGGGCGGGGGGGGGGGTAAATAAAGGAGGGGCGAGAACAAAAATAAGGTGGGAGATGCAATGAGAGGCTGGAAAAGGATGGGAGAAAGGGGGGGAAGAATGGGGAGTGTGGGAAAGGTGGAAGGGTGGGGGACAGACACTGGGGTGATGAGAGGAAGGTAGGGAAGGGAGGTGAGGTTGATGGCAATGGGAAGTCCAAGTGCACACAGATCGAGTGTGTCTCAGTTTTAAATGTCAGACCTTGGTTTGACATTAAAAGAACTTCCATTTACTGTGCAAAAGAACAAAGTGCTGGCGTAACTCAGTGGGTCCGGCAGCATCTGTGGAGGGAATAGACAGGTCACGTTTTGGGTCGGGATCATTCTTCTGACTGATGGAGCAGGGGGGTGTGAAAGATGGAAAAGAGAGGTGGGGGTGGGACAAAGACTAGTGAGTGATAGGTGGATACCGGTCAGTGGGAGTGATTGGCAGATGGCTGGAGTAAGTGACAAAGGCTGGAGGTGAAAAACAGGCAAAATGGTGTCAGTTAAGGAGAAGAAAAATGATATGTAAAGCTAGATGTGGGCTTTGGGAACAGGGTTGGGGAGATTGAGCAGAGGGGTGGGATAGTGGGAGAAATGGATGCACAATTGTTTGGGTTAATTGCAGAGAAGAGAAGGAGTTAGGGAATAAAGAAGGATACGACCCAAAACGTTATCTGTCCATTCCCTTTGCAGATGCTGCCTGACCTGCTGAGTGCCCAGTTATTTTAAGCCATGCTGTCTGGCATTTTGCCTCTAGTACTGATACTAGTGTAAGCCATAAGCATCAGTGCAGGCAATTAGATAGCACAACAACAGGCCCTTCGGCCCACAATGTCTGGGCTAAACACAATAAACTAACCTCATCTACCTGCACGTGGTCCATGTCCCTCCAGGCCCTGCATACTCATGTGCCTATCTAAAAGCATCTTACATGCCACTATCATAGTTTCCTCCAACATTCCAGAGACATGCCGGTTTGTAGGTAAATTGTCCCTTAGTGTGTAGGAAAGAACTAGCGGATGGTTGCTGGTGGGCACGGACTCCATGGGTTGCAGGGCCTTGGCTGCTGGGCACGTACTTCAAATTGTGATTTCAACTCATGCACAACACTAGGCTTTGAGGCAGGGCAGTGGGCAGCAGATGCCGGGTGCACTGAGGTAGCTGTCCACGGTTCACCATAGGTAACGGGCCCTGTCTCTCCCCAAGCAGCTGCCTAGGATCAGGATCACTGCTGTGAGGGAACACTGTTTTTGTGCCTATAGTTGGGAGTTCCTCCCACCCCCACCTCCCCCTCCCCTTGCCTTCCCCCTCCCCCCTAATTAACTTTTATTCATAGCAGATGGTCACTGCCTTCAAAATCCCTCCTTCGCCCGAGCCTCACAGCCTCTTGAGGGCCTGTCCCATATTTGCACGTCACACAGGTGGTGCGTGAAAATGTTGTACATCCCAAAATCCTGGGGCACTGCACGCAACCACACATCACTGCCTATGTCACCACACGTAATGTACACCATGCTCGCATCAAGTGCGCGTTACCACGCGTAAATGATCTCCCGTAAATGACACGCAAATGACACCCAAGTGGGACAGGCCCTTTACAGAACGCAGCGCTATAAGACATTGGTCCTGCCACATTTGGAGTATTCTGTGCACTTCCAGTCGCCCTGTTACTGGAAAGCTGTGGAGACTTTGCAGGGGATGCTGAAATGGTTTACCCGAATAAGGCCTGGATTAGAGGGCATTAGGTATCAGAAGAGGTTGACAAACTTGGATTGTTTTCTCTTCAATATTGAAAGTTATGGGGGGACATGATAGAAGTATAAAAAATTATGAAGCATGTAGCATATACAGTCAAAACACCTTTTCTAAGGATGGAAGTGTTAAAGACGAGAAGGCATAGCTTTATGGTGAGAGGGACAAAGTTTAAAGGAGATGTGCAGCACAGGTTTTTTTTTAAACACAGTATCATGGTACATGGAAGGTGCAACTAATCCCCTCTGCCTGTATGTGATCCATATTCCTTCATTTCTTATCCGTGTCGAGTGGTGGTTGAGGCAGATATGATAGTGGCGTTTAAGAGGCTTCTAGATAGGCACATGGATATGCTGGGAATGGAGGAGTATGGATCACGTGCAGGCTGAGGAGATCAGTTTAACTTGGCATCATGTTCAGCACAGACATCGTGGGCCAAAGGGCCTGTTCCTGTTTTGTACAGTTCTACGTTCTATATAAACCCACCCAGTACCTGTTGCACACTGTGGACCAAACAGAATCCCCCTTTAGTAACACTCACAAATCAAAGAGGAAACTCTTCCCGACACCCAGCGACAAACAGCACTTAGTTTAGGTTCTGCAGCTCACAGAAATTAGTACTTTTGCAACAACTGGTGCTCGCTTTCCAAGTCCTCATTATTCCCGAGGTTTCTTCCAATTAAACTCTATTAGTTCCTACGCTCAAGTGTTAATTAACTTTTATTCATAGCAGATGGTTTTGCTTTGCCTCCATGACCATGGTTTTTCATCTTCCAAGAGCGGCGGGACCCACACTGGGGCTGGTGAATACACTGACAGGCAGCGGGTGCGTGTAAATGCACAGCTGTAAATTCCCCCGAATGTGAGCCTGTCCAGCAAAACTGGGGTGGGGGGGGGGGGGGGGGAGACATAAGGGGAGAATGGGCTGCAGGGAGATGAATGGGGAACAGGAGCTTCAAAGAACTCAGCTGAGTGCAGCAATGAAACAGGCCCTCGGCCCACAATGTCCGTGCCAAAGATGATGCCAAGTTAAACTAATCTCCTCTGCCCACACGGAATCCATATCCCTCCATTCCCTGCATATCCATGTGTCTAAAAGTTTCTTAAACCTCACTACTGTATCTGTCTCCACCACTCTGTATAAAAAACCTTGCCCCACACATCTCCATTAAACTTTGCCCCACTCACCTTAAACCTATGCCCTAAAGCTTCTGGCATTACCACCCCAGGAAAAGAGATGGAATGCTGAGGCTTGATAAGGTGCTGGTCAGAATTGCATGTGGAGTATTGTGAGCAATTTTGGGCCCTATGTCGGAGGATGAGCTGGGGCTGGAGAGGAACCAGAAGACGTTTATGAGAATGATCCCAGGAATGAGTGGGTTAACAAATGATGAGTGTTTGATGGCACTGGGCCTCTACTCGCTGGAGTTTAAAAGGAAGAGGGTGGACCTCCTTAATAGTGAAAGGCCGAGATAGAGTGGATCTGGAGAGGATGTTTCTACTAGTGGGAGAGTCTTGGACCAGAGGTCATAGCCCCAGAATAAAAAGAGGTACTTTAGGAAGAAGATGAGGAGGAATGTCTTCAATCAAAGGGTGGTGAATCTGTGGAATTCATTGCCACAGAAGGCTGTGGAGGCCTAGTCAATGGATATGTTTAAGGCAGAGATAGATAGATTTTTGATTAGTAGGGGCATCAGGGGATATGGGGTGAAGGCAGGAGAATGGGGTTAAGAGGGAAAAATAGATCAGCCATGATTGAATGGTGGAGTAGACTCAATGGGCTAATGGCATAATCATTTATGAACATAACTTAATGAAAAAAAGTTCAATTCTACCCTATCTATGCCTCTCATAATTTAATATACTTGATTAGGTCTCTCCTCGGCTCCAGTGTTCCAGAGAAAATCATTTGTCCAACTCCTTGTAGCTAATCCCTTTTAATTCAGAAAGCACTCTGGTAAACCTCTTCTGCACCCCTTCAGAGCCAGCATAGTCTCGTTGGGCCTCTTTGCAGATGCAGATGCTCGTTTAAACCGGAAGTTAGACACAAAACGCTGGAGTAACTCAGTGGGTCAGGCAGAAACACTGGAGAGAAGGAATAGGTGATGTTTCGGGTCGAGACCCTTCTTCAGATCTTGACCCAAAACGTCACCCATTCCTTCTATCCAGAGATGCTGCCTGGCTTGCTGAGTTCTGTGACTCCAGCATTTTGTGTCTATCTGGTCATTTCTATTTGCTTTACAAAATGAGAGAGGCAAGGGCTATGGGGTAAGAACATGAAGGGCCAGTGGTGTGCAGCAGATTCAGAGGCATCTCCCATGCCCTGAAGATCCTTTGACCTGAAATGCCCAGCTTCACTGGATGTGGGAGCTGACTCGGTGCAGACTGTTCACCACACTTTCCGCAGTACAACAGTGGATTATGTTTTATCTGTGAAAGGCTTGTGAGCATTCTGAGGTTGCGGTAAACTAGAAACAAGTTTCACCTTGCTCTGCCATGGGCTACAAAGTAATTTGCATTGAATGAGGTGAAGATATTTAAGTAGCTGGGTTCCATTAATGAAAGACTTACTGTTTTGCCAACTAATAAAACCAGGATATCAGAGTCAGGTTCAGGTTCATCAGTAGGGAACCATGCGTCAAAGTGGCTTTATTCTCTGGGACAGGGTGATCAATGGTCAGCGTGGAGTCTGTGGGCCGAAGGGCCTGTTTCCAGGCTATACTTCTAAAACTCAAAAAACTAAAACCAGGCTATCAAGTGCAAGGTTAGATTTTAGAAATGCAGCATGGAAACAGACCCTTCAGCCCAACAAGTCCGTGCCAACCAGTGATCATCCCATACACTGACACCATCCTACACATGATGGACCATTTCGCAATTTTTACTAAAGCCAATTAACCTACAAACCTGTACGTCTTTGGAGTGTGTGGGGAAACCACAGCAACCCAGAGAAAAATCACGCAGGGAGAATGTACAAACTTTGTATAGACAGCACCCGTAGTCAAGATCGAACCCGGGTCTCTGGCACTGTAAGGCAGCAACTCTACCGCTGCGCCACCGTGCCGCCCTTGACGTTCATCAGCAAGGTCTCTGGGACAGGGGCCAAGTGGAAATCTTACATCAGGTCATTAGCAAAAGCGGGGCAGGAAGCCAAGGTGTTGGGACGGTTTGCCCTTTCAGCCCTTCCAGTGATCTGAAACCAGATTGGACGCCACAAATTTACAATGGTCCCAGTGGGCAAGCACAATTTTTACCCTGGGCGTATCTGTGAGATCACAGACACCAACGAGCAGTTTATTATAAGGTGCCCGCCCTGAGCAACAAATCATAGCTGCTCAGAGAGTGGTAGGCAATCACAGCCTCGGGTATTGTCAAGAACACTATCGAGGGATGTTTCATTCTGCAATCACTGGAACACAAGAGTAAACACTGGCACACTCCCAGGGACATAGCTTCAGGGACACCCAGTAAAATGAACACACCTTCACATCCCCTTGTACAATCCCGTGCACTCTCTGAACCCATCATCATTGCTGCAAACTAGCCATCACACTCTGAGTCACCGACCTGCTCTGAACAATCACACGTGCAGACAATGCCTCGGGCAACGTCAACACAAGTGCCTGAGCACAAGGAATGAATCTGCAGAAGTGCATGCGTCGCAAGCTTACACATTGTGGGGGGAGATGCAGACATTGTTGCGAGTGTTTTCTTTAGTGCGAGGCACAAGTATCCTGGTCAAGGTGGCCAGGTGCCTTTTTTAAGAATGAAATTTTGGATATTATTAGAGAATTGGGCAAGTTTAGTTTAGTTTAGAGATACAGCGTGGAAACAGGCCCGTCAGCCCACCGATTCCGTGCCGACCAGCGATCCCTGCACACTAACACCATAATATGTTTAGCACAAGAGCTTACAGACTGGGAAAGCATGGGTAGAAAGGTCAACATAGTGAAGGTAACCCACATCAAGAGAGGCAATAAATAGATTTAGGAAGTGTTTAGATTGCAAGTTATAACCAGCTGAAGTAAAGATAAACATAGGAGGTTGTAAACCAGCTGAGGGGTAATAAAACATCTGGAGATAGGAGAGGTTATATCAATTTGTCAGACAAATGGGAAAATAGTTTTCTACATAACAGGGAATAAAACTTTAAAGATAAGTCTGGGAGAAAAAACAAGGATGAAAGACGACAAACGAACTGATGAATTATGTTAAAAAAGTAAAATCCATGTGTAAGCACGAATGTGTCATCGGGTATAAAAAACCCTGTGGGTGCTGTGAATTGGGTTCTCACTATATACTATTTCAGCCTTGAATAAACTCACTTGTTTGAGAATCTCAGCACTGGTGTATGAGATGTTCTTTGTGTCTCTCCTATTCTGAGATGTAATGAAGATAGAGACTGAAGAGGCCACAGGCAAACTGAAGGAACAGCACCTCATATTCCACTTGTGTAGCATATACCTGATGGTACGAACATCAAATTCTCTAATTTTACCTAACAGTCGATCCCTCCTAACACACTCCCCCCCCCTTTCTGTTCCCCCCCTTGTGTTCCACCCGAATTCACATCTATTTCTCCCCTCCCACTCCCACCTACATTCCTTCCTTTAACTTGACAATTTGTACCTCCAATCCTCGTCTCACACCATCTGTCAATTAATCTCTGGCTCCACCCTCTCACATGTATCCACCTAATACCTTAGTTGTGATATCAGCCAATAGATAATAGACACTAGACAAAAGGTGCAGGGTTGACCATTCAGCCCCCATTGAGCCAGCACCACCTTTGATCATGGCTGATCATCCACAATCAGTATACTCCATTCCTACCTTCTCCCCATATCCCCCGACTCCACTATCTTTAAGAGCCCTATCTAGCTCTCTCTTGAAAGTATCCAGAGAACCAGCCTACAACGCCCTCTGAGGCAGAGAATTCCGCAGACTTGACTCTCTGTGTGAAAAAAGTGTTTCCTCATCTCTGTTCTAAATGGCTAAACCCTTATTCTTAAAACTGTGGCCCCTGGTTCTGGACCCCCCTCCCCCCAACTTCGGGAATATGTTTCCTGCCTCTAGCATGTTCAAACCCTTAATAATCTTATATGTTTCAATAAGATCCCCTCTCATCTTTCTAAATTCCAGAGTATACAAGCCCAGCCGCTCCATTCTCTCAGCATATGACAGTCCCGCCAATCTGGGGAATTAACCTTGTGAATCTATGCTGCACTCCCTCAATAGCAAGAATGTCCTTCCTCAAATTTGGAGACCAAAACTGCACACAATACTCCAGGTGTGGTCTCACTACGGCCCTGTACAACTGCAGAAGAACCTCTTTGTTCCTATACTCAACTCCTCTTGTTATGAAGGACAACATGTCATTCACTTTCTTCACTGCTCCCAAAAAGTTACTTTGCAAGTTGAATCAGTAGTAAGGAAGGCTAATACAATGGTTACATTTATTTTGAAAGGGCTACAATACAAAATCAGCATGTAATTCCGAGGCTCTATAAGGTACTGATCAGATTGCATTTGGAGTATTGTGAGCAGTTTTGGATGTGCTGGCATTGGAGCGGGTCCAAAGTTGGTTTACGAGAATGATCCTAGGAATGATTGAGTTAACATATGATGAGCGTTTAAAGGCACTGGGTCTGCATTCACTGTAGTTTAGAAGGATGAGGGGAAACCTCATTGAAACGTACTGAATAGTGGAAGGCCTCAATAGAATGAAAGTGGAAAGGACGTTTCTGCAAGGTGGAGAAAGCGTCAGAATAAAAGAAAGTACCTTTACAAGGGAGATGAGAAGGAATTTCTTTAGTCAGAGGGTGGTGACTCTGTGGAACTCATTGCCACAGAAAGCTGGGGGGGGGGGGGCAAGGCAATGGATATTTTTAAGGCGGAGATTGACAGATTTGTGATTAGTCCGGTTGTCGGGTGTTATGGGGTGATGGCAGGAGGATGGAGTTGAGGGAAAGATAGATCAGCCATGATTGACTGGCGGAGAAGACTTGGTGAGCCGAATAACCTTATTCTGCATCTACAACTTATGAAAGTTCTCCAGAGATGATGACTGACCCACTGAGTTACTCCAGCACTTTGGTATTTTTCTCTTCGCACTACCGATTGTACTTGTATTGGGCTTGATTTGCGTATAGTATCACCTAATTTGACTGGATAACTCGCAAACCAAAAGCTTATCACTGTACATCGGTACACATGACAATAATAAAGTCTTGGAGAAACAGCACAGGAACCCAGTCTGAGACACATGTTAATGAAGTCCAGCTCTGATTCTATCCTGCCGCCCAAACAGTTTTATTTCAAATAGATCATTCTCTTTAGAAAGTCTCTGCTGAATCTGCATCCACCTCTTTCCAGTCCCATCAGCACAGGCCATTTCCAAAGTATTCCTCAATCACCCTTCTTATCCCCAGGTCTTCTAATTACCAACCTCCTGTCAGAGCAAGGAACTGCAGATGCTGGTTCACAAAAAAAGGACACATAATGCTTGAGTAATAGCCCTGTCCCACGGTACGAGTTCATTCCAAGAGCTCTCCCGAGTTTAAAAAAAATTCTAACTCGTGGTAAGCACGGAGAATGAACGTAGCGGGTACGTCGGAGCTCGGGGACGTCTGTTAGCGGCTCATAACGCTAACGGCAGGTACTCGGGAAGACTCGCTAATGGCAGGTAAGCACGTGAAGACTCGTGAAGATTTTTTCAACATGTTGAAAAATGTCCACGGGAGCCCCAAGTACCGACGAGTGGCCATTACCGTAAATCTCCAAGTTCAAATCAGGGCAAACTCGGGAGAGCTCTTGGAATGAACTCGTGCCATGGGACAGGACTTTAAGGCAGCAAGTCAGCCAGCATCTCTGGAGAACAAGGATAGGTGATGTTTGGGTCGACACACTTTTTGTAAGCCAGCATCTGCAGTTCCATGTTTCCATATATTTGATTGCACAACTACAAAATCCCCAGGAGGTAATCCTACTTAGAAGACGTTCTCCTCCTACCTCTGACCCTCTCCCACTGCTTTCCCTCTTTGATTCGTGTTGCTCTCCTACTCAACGACCCTGTTCTTATCCAGACTCACTACCACAGAGATGCTGCCTGACATGCTGACTTACTCCAGCACTTTGTGTCTTTTTTTAAACAGAATGCTGCTTAGAGGGTATAAGCTACAAGGAGAGTTCATAGGTTCTAGGAGCAGAATTATGCCATTCGGCCCATCAAGTCCACTCCGCCAGGATGGACAAACTTGGATTATTTTCTCTAGAGCGTTGAAGGATGAGGGGAAAGCTGAGAGAAGTATATTAAGTTATCAGAGGCATAGATAGGGTAGATAGTCAGAACCTTTTCCCCTGGGTGGAAATGTCAAAAGTCCAGAGGGCATAGGTGCGAGTGGGAATTTTTATGGAGTTGTGCAGGGCAAGTTCTTTACACAGAGAGTGGAGGGTGGCTGGAACAGGCTACTATGGGCGGTGGTGGAGGCAGATATATTAGTGGCATTTAAGAGGCTTATAGATAGGCACATGTATATGCAGGGAATGGAGGGATATGGATCAAGAGCAGGCAGAGGAGGTTAGTTTAACTTGACATCTGTGTTTCGATCAGACTTTGTGGACAGACATGCCTGTTCCTGTGCTGTTCTACATTCTAGTTCCAGAGAAGAAGTGCAAGGTCTGCAATGAGGTGGGTTGGAAGATCAGATGATACCCAAGCTTATGGGAGAACTATACTCTGTAAACGGAGGGGAGAAAGCTGTTCCCGAGTCTGGTGGAATGTGATTTCCCGCGTTCCCTGGGACCTCCCAATGTCCAGACCCTGGGACACACTGGGGGAACCCTGCACGGCTACCTACTGCCAACCCATCGACCAGTCGCTGCCACTGAGAGGCACTGTGCAGCTCAACAAACCAACATACCCAACGCCCTCACGCCCTCACCCCGGGCACTGTAACACGCTCTCACCCACACTGACACAGCTCTGCCAGACTTGTGGGGGGGGGGGGGGGGGGGGTTGGTGGTGGTGGTGGGGGGGGGGGGGGTTGGTGGTGGTGGGGGGGGGGGCAGTTATCAGGGACAAGGTGCAGACATAATTGTAACCCCTTCCTCACTCCCAGGAGCTCAGGCCTGTGGCCAGAACTGACCCCTGGAAATGGGGTGGGGGGGGGGTCCTGCCTCTTCCCCTCCCCTCCAGTCCTATCATATACCCTCCAGCCCCCCTCCCTTAACCTCCAACCACTTCCCTCACCTTCTGCCCCTCTCCCCTTCCCATCCTGCCCCCTCCCCATCGCCAGCCACTGTATCCCCACCTCGACCCCCTGCCTTCAGCCCCTCTCGGGACCCCCCGCCCGTGCATGAGAGGGAGGGGTGTCTTCAACCACCCAGGGCGTGGGTCAGGAGTGTGGGTCAGGAGTGTGCCAACTCACCTTGGATGCGGGCCAGAGGTGCTCCGGGCCGGGCTGGGCTGGGCTGGGCTGGGCTGGGCTCTCTGTCGCCGGCGGCTCTCTCCTTGCACCGTCCCGTTACACCACGGTCCGCGATCAGCGGCTGGCTGGCTGTGTTCCGAGCTGCACACCCCCACGTCTCTCTCTCCCGGCCGCTCGGTCCGTCAGGCAGTGCTGGGCGCGGTGCTGGGTCGTGCAGGAACGCCGAGCCGCTCCCGATCCAAGAGCAGAGCGAACGTGGATATAGTTGGACAGTATCCACGGAGCTGGAGCTGGAGCCGGCAGCCGAGCGCAGGCACTGACGAGAGGGGGCATGTCCCAACTCACATCTGGTTTCAAGATCGACTTGGCGGAATGATTTTCAAAAATGCGTTGGAGGCAGGAGGGGGGGGGGGGGGTGGCTTAGTGCAATGTTGAACTATGGTGGTCTTCACTGCCGATCCACACCTTGGTGAATGAGGGGGACCCTTGGTGTCCCCACGCCAGCCCTGGTCGACAGATGACCTCCTCGTCTTGTGGGTCTTTGCAAAGGTCGCCAGCTGTTTCTGACCAGGTGCCAATAAATCCTAAAGTAACAGTTCAGTTTCATTCATTGTCACGTGTACCGAGGTACAGTGAAAAGCTTTTGTTGCGTGTGACCAGTCAGCACATAGACAATACATGATTACAATCGATCCGTTTACAGTGTATAGTATATAGATACATGATCTGGGAATAACATCTAGTGCAAGGTAAAGCCAGCAAAGTCTGATCAGGGACATTCAGAGGGACAGGAACATCAGTGGTAGATAGTAGACTGCAGGAGTACGTGCTGAGGGATGCACTGAAGCTCGGTGCAGCCAACGCCAAGGCTCGGTGGGGGAGGGCCGCAGTCTAGGGTCCTTCCGCTGCTGGACATGGGGGGCACGGTATGGCGGAGACGCCCCTCAAAATAAGGGAAGGTATCCCATGCCGGGGGGCCACATGAGTGGCACGGGTGGGGGACACATTTGTGAAATTTAGGGAAAAGAAATGAATAAACTGTATGGATCAATTTGTATAGCCTCCGAAAATGTCGGATGGATTTTCCGCAAGGTTCATGTATTGTATATATTTATTATTTGAATAAAGTCTATTTTGAAATTAAAAAAAATTCTTGCCGTTTTGGATGGAGCTGATCCCAAACCGTGCTGTGATGCCTCCCGATAAAATGGTTTCTATGGTGCATCTGTAGAAGTTGGTGAGAGTTGGAGGGAACATGCCAAACTCCCAAAGTAGAGGCGTTGGTGTGCCTTCTTGGTCGTTGCTTCAATATGGGTGGTCCAGGAGAGGTTATTGGTGATATTGACTCCTAGGAAAAGAAACACACAAAGTGCTGGTGTAACTCAGGGGCCAGCCAACATCTGTGGAGAACATGGATAGGTGATGTTGTGGGTCAAGACCCTGCTTCAAACTGACTGAATTGATTGAAAGATGCAGCATAGAAACAGGCCCTTCAGCTACTGAGTACACACCAACCATCAATCATCCCTTCACACTAGTTCTAAGTTATCCCACTTTCTCGTGCCCTCCTTACACACTGGGGGCAATTTTACAGAGGGCCAATTAAACTACGAACCCACACGTCTCTGGATGTGGCAGGAAACCGGAGCACCCAGAGAAACCCACGCAGTCACAGGGAGAATGTACAAACTCCACGACGACAGCACCCGAGGTCAGTTTTGAACCTGGGTCTCTGGCACTGTGAGGCAGTAGGTCTACCCGCTGTGTCACAGTGGCGATTCTAAAGCCAATATCCACTTGATTTGAAACGAGCAGCTGCACAAAAGCTGCCAGTGTTCCTGCTGTGTTTCCTTTTGCATGGATTATCCACCATTTCCAAACAGCCCCCATTGAAGAATCATTCAGTGCACAGTGACGTAGCTTCATGCAGCACGGAAACAGGCCCCATCAGTCCAATTTTCCCAAACTGACCGTGATACTTTACTTACATTCACGTGTAATATGTCCAGGTTTGTGGACAACACAAAGCCAAGCTTGAGGGTGAGCCTTGAGGAGAATGCAGAGAGATTCCTGTTAGACTTCAGACTATAGAGAAACAGTGCGGTAACAGGCCCTTCAGCCCGCTGACTCCGCACCAATCACCCTGTACAGTAGCAGTATCCTACATACTAGGGACAATTTACAATTTACCAAAGCCAATCAACCTACAAGCCTGTATGGCTTTGGAGCGTGGGAGGAAACAGGAGCACCTGGAGAAAACCCATGTGGTCACGGGGAGAACTTACAAACTCTGTACCGACAGCACTGAAAATAGGATCAAACCTGGGTCTCTGGCACTGTAAGGCAGAAGCGCTAAATCCACTGCTCCAGGCCGGTGTCCCGTCAGTCCAGGGTCACCCCAGACATCTCCGGCCGTCCCCAGACAGGGATGGGACACTCAGGAAGGGACGGGGGCGGTCCGGTAGCTATTCAACAGCGCTTGCAGCGCGGGAGACCCGGGTTTGATCCCGACTACGGATGAAACGCAGGTCTGTATTCATGCAGCAACACAGCTGCCGAGAATGTTTATCGCGAGTGACCTATGACTTGGGCATGCGCAGTCGGAAAACAAAACTCACTTATTGTTACCTGAATGGTGAAAGGCCGGGGAAGGGGGTGACCATGCAGTTCCTGTATGTGATTGTGCAGTCAGAGCACAATTAACAAAGTAGTGTGCAGTTGTGATCTCCTTACCTGAGGAATGATATTCGTGCTATGGAGGGACTTGAGTGAAGGTTCACCAGACTGATGGAGAGAGGTCGGGAGGGTTGGGATTAGGTGGTGAAACTGTGGATTTTTTTAGTGCAGATTACAATCTCAACTACAGAGACCAAATCAGTAAATATATTCAAGAGGAAGTGTTATATAGTTATCATTGCTGGGGAATAGTAGGATATGTAGAGAAAGCAGAAATGGGGCACTAAATTTGGATGATTAACCCTGGCCATATTGAATGAAGGGTTTGAAGGGCCAAATGCCCTCCTTCAGTTTCCCGGTTCCATATTCCTGAAGGGTAAACCCAGGATTCTGTCCCAGTCTCTGGAAATTGTATATTTACTTTCATAAGTGAACAGGAAAGGTTTAGAGGGATACGGACCAGACTCGTGTAAATGGAACTATCTTTGATGGAGCATCTTGAATGGCATGAACGACTTGGGCCGAAGAGCCTGTTTCCGTGCTATACCTGTATGACTATTTGTTGCATCTGCATTGGCTTTATGCGGCGTGTTGGAGATATCGCTTCAGCCAGCTTAGACTGAACGATGACTACAGGCATAAACCAGAGCTGCTTCCATCTCTGGAAGCCCGTGATTGGAAATTGAAGCTGAGGCAAGTCCTCAGGAATGGAATGAACTGACAGTCCAGCGAGATGTTGCCAAGTGGGTCCTGTTCCAACCTGGTCCCTTCATTACTCGCCTGAAGGGGATGATTGAGCTGCTGATGGCCTGTGATCAGCCCAGGGTGCGAGCTGGACAATGGGTTGTCAGGCACGGTCGCTACTGATACCAGATATCCCACATCGTCACAGTGTTGTGGCAGGTGTGTCAGTAAGGTAGTGGGCTGGAAACTGCGGGAGCTGCCAATCTGGAGATCGGGGCCTTCACACACAGAGTGGTGAGTGACAGGAGTAGTGGTGGAGGCAGATACGGTAGTGGTGTTTAAGAGGCACATAGATGTGCAGGGAATAAAGGGATATGGATCACAAGCAGGCAGAGGAAACTAGTTTAACTTGGCATTGTGGTCAACACAGACATTGTGGGCCGAAGGGCCTGTTCCTGTGCTGTGCTATTCCAGATTCCCAGTTGAACAGTGGAGCAGAGCAGAGCATCGAGACTGAAAGGAAATTATGTCAGGTATCACTGGATTGGAAAACATGACTAGCTTTTAGGTTGCTGAGAGGCACATGTTTCTAATTTACAGGGGGAAACATTTGGGCTGTACTTAGCTCTGGAGGCACAGAAATATAAATCAGGCTCCTGTCTCTCAGCATAGACACTCTCAAGCTTCTCAGTGAAACAAGACACAAAAGGACTTTTAAAGATTGGGAGTGGAACAGGCCTGTGAAATCTTGTCTGTGTGTGACACTTGATGGAAATAAATGGGATTTCCAGCGAACAGCAAGACCATAGCAGACTCTGTAGCTGGGGCTTCACATTCCACAGCCGGGGAACGTCATGTGGTATTCCAGCTGCAAGGCTTCACTGAACACCGCTCCTGCCTCGGTAAACCCTCTCATCTCCTCTGAGTGGGTGAGCGTGTGCGGATATGTGCCCTGCAGAAGAAGGAGATCCCTCATGCGTTAGCAGTAGGTCGTGGTACTCAGTGGTATAGAGATTTGTACAGAGGGCGTGCTTCACTGCTGGTCAAGACAGACGTTGGATATCACATTAAAGCAAGGCCTCCAAAATCTTACAAACGTTGCAAATTTGAAATGACAGCAGGAAATTATGGACAGGGATAGCCAGCAGATCAGACAGCATCTGTGGAGAGAGATGCGGACCACTCTGGAATCATAGAACACAAATTATAAGCAGACACAAGGAACTGCAGATGCTGAAATATTGAGTAAATCACAATGTGCTGGAGGAACTCAACAGGTCAGGCAGCATCTGTGGAATGAATGAACAAGCGACGTTTCAGATCGGGACCCATCTTCAGATTAAGAGTTAGGAAATTGGCAAAATGAGCGACAGCGATTTGAGGGAAGTACCTACTCATGGTTACACAAAAAGCTGGAGAAACTCAGCGGGTGCAGCAGCATCTAAGGAGCGAAGGAGATAGGCGACGTCTGGGGTCTCGACCCGAAACTTCGCCTATCTCCTTCGCTCCTTAGATGCTGCTGCACCCGCTGAGTTTCTCCAGCTTTTTGTGTAACCCTCGATTCTCCAGCATCTACAGTTCCTTCTTTAACACTTTACCTACTCATGGTGAATGGTTTTATCTGGAGTGCATACTGCCGGAGGTTAGGGTAACTTTCTCACGTAAATTGGATCTGTACATATAATAAATGACGCTGGATGTTTGTGGTGGGGGGGGGGGGGGGGGGTTGGGGGCAAGGCTTTGATGTTTACAGGGCGAGCATACACACAACCAAAGGGCTAAGTGGACTCTTTCAAAGCTGCTGCTGTTCCGTGATCCCACTCTTTGATTATTCTTTAACTCTTTCTTTAACCGCTTGTGGATCACTCTTTTCATACAGTTTTATTGCTGAATAAAATCTAGATTTGTTGGGAAATATGGAAATCCTTTCCAACCTACAAGCAGAGAGGCTAATACCGACATTTTTTTATTGTAGCTCAGTACACGTGACAATAAACTAAACTGAAAAAGATAAACTGAAATACCATGGAGATCACTTTTCTTAGAGTATTATTTTATTACGTGACTTGATCTAAAACAGCTTGTTCCTAGTGCATCGAACAATGTATCCTTTCCAAGAAACTCTCCCATATGCATTCCATAAACTCTTCTCCTCCACTACTTTCCCCAGTCTGATTTCACCAGTCGATCGACAGCATTAAGTTCCCATAATTATTGTATTTGTTTTCCCCCACTCATTCCTCGACTAAAGGGTTCTCCAACACTCTTGCTGTTTTTGCACTCCTTCATGTTTTTTTTTAGAGTCATACAGCATGGAAACAGCCAATTTGTCCCATCCAGTCCATACTGGCCCATCAAACACCCAACTACACAAACCCTACATGGTACTCTCCCGTCAGTCCCATTATCCCCCTAATGATTCTACCCTTCACTGCACACTAGGGGCAATTTACAGAGGGCCAATTAATCTACAAACTCGCATGTCTTTGGGATGTGGGACGAAACTGGAGCACCTGGAGGAAACACATGCGGTTACGTGCAAACTTCATAAAGACAGCACCTGAGGTCAGGATCGAACCCGGGATTTTGGCGTGTGAGGCAGCAGTTCTACCAGTTGCGCCACTGTACCAGGGTGATGCAAAGAAGATTCAAGGGAGGGCAAAGGTATGAATTTAAAGGACGAGTTTGAGAGAGTGACAAGAAGGAAGGTGCAATGAGGTCAATGGTCCATCTGTCAATAAGTTCAAACCAGGGGAACATGGAACAGCTGGAAGTCAATGGGGCTTCATCTGGTGGCAGGGGAACTAATGCCACATCTAGTGGTAGTTAGGTTCGATCCTGGAGTCACTATAAACTCTGTTGCATGGTCACCAAACGTTGGAAATTAAATCATCCATGGCCAATGGTCACAGTTTTCAGATTCCTGCACCTTCTTCCTGATGGTAGGAGTGAAATGAGAGTGTGACCAGGTGGTGTAGGTCTCTGATGAAATGGACACAGAACAGTACAGCTCAGGAACAGGCCCTTCGGCCTACAACGTCTGTGCTGAATATGATACCAAGACCAACTCTTATCTGCCTGTACATGATCCACATTCCCACCATTCCCTCGATGTGTCTATCCACAAGCCGCTTCACTGTTACTATTATATCTGCCTCCAGCACCGGCCCATGTTAAGACCATCTGAGCTTGGCTGGAGGAGTGAGCACAAGGAGCTGACATCAAACTCAGGAGCAAAGGATGAAGAGAAGGGTCTGTCACGCCACTGCCTGCTCATCCCATTGCCATGATCCACCGGGAAACCAGACAGAGGCAGAATCCAAAAGCAATAATATTTCTACCAAACACAGCCTTCAGTTAGGCAGAGCCGTGGCTGTTGCTGTTTTAACCACTGAGAAACTGTGAGGGTTATGAGGAATTACTTACCTGGGCCAGTGCCAGAGGACACAACTCTGAGGGAATGGAGAATTGCTAAGAGAATGGAGTGGCTGTGCTTGCATCTTCTGTAATTTTGAAGGATGAGAGGGGATCTTATTGAAAAATATAAGATTATAAAGGGTTTGGACATTAGCATGAGGCAGGAAACATGTTCCCGATGATGGGGGAGTCCAGAACCAGGGACCACAGTTTAAGAAGACGGGGTAAGCCATTTAGAACGGAGATGAAGAAACACTTTTTCACATAGAGAGTTGTGGGTCTGTGGAATTCTCTGCCTCAGAGGGCGATGGAGGCTGGTTCTCTGGATACTTTCAAGAGAGAGCTAGATAGGGCTCTTAAAGATAGTGGAGTCAGGGGTTATGGGGAGAAGGCAGGAACAGGGTACTGATTCGGGATGATCAGCCATGATCACATTGAATGGCAGTGCTGGCTTGAAGGGCCGAATGGCCATTCCTCCACCTATTGTCTATTGTCTATAACTGGAGGCCATGCTCTTATTCTGCAAAAGACACTGAGGTTGTGAACTGTCCAAATGTAATAGAACGTAAAACAGTACAGCACAGGAACCATCCCTTCAGTCCACAATGTCCATGCCGAACATGATGCCAAGTTACACAGCTCTCCTCTGCCTGCACGTTATCTATATCCCTCCATTCCTTACATATCCATTGAAGTGCCTGTCTAAAAACCTCTTAATAGTGCCCACATTAAATTCAATTCAACCTCTCCTTGTAGCTAATACCACCTAACCCAGGCAGCATTTTAGTAAACAAAAATCCACTCTCAGATGATGTTGGGTTGACTCACACTGATAAAAACGCTGTAGTCTGGGTATGCATGCATCCTGCTGCAACCAAACCTAATTCTGCACATGTCCCAACTCTGCTGCTCAGCAATCAGACAGCACTGACCTTTAAACACGTGCTTTATGTGAAGAATGACATTCGATTCTCAGTACTCGGGTGATTCAAGTTCTCAGCTTGACATTTCTTGCCTATTGCTGGGTGCTCACTTTGTTTCTCCCGGGTAGATTCAGGTGAGCATCGTGTGAAACCATCCAGTCAAGCATTGCAGTTGGCAGGATTTCCCCTTGAAATAATCTTCAGCACAACCTAAACATCACCAAACCTGGACCACCTAGTGTCATGTAGCATAGGTCACACTATGTGATCGAATTCCTCAACCATGGGGTGAGGCCCATGTATTAGACCATGAAGGCGTGTCGTGGTAATGTTACAGGCTGAGTAGTCAAGGTTCAGGGACTGGTCCAGGGGACTGAGTTCAAATTCTACCGTGGAAAAATCCAAGTATCTAAATAAATCCTGATTTAAAGCTAGTCTTAGTAACAATTCTACTAAGCTAGTCTTAGTAACACTAACCACAAAACCACTGGATCCGTATAAAACCCATTTGATTCACCAGTCCCACCAGGCAAAGTCTTCATTGGGCCTGGGCTGTCTGTGACTCTGTAGCTATTAGTGTGGTTCTCTCTCATGGCCTCCTCTGATCATGGCCCATTGGGAATGGCCAGTAAGTCCTTGCTCAGTTTGCGATGTTGACGTCCTGTGGGTGAGTGATTAATTAGAGTAGGCAGCGGGATATCCAAGGGGATCACCCTGACACTATGCCCCGGCAATTTGCTATTTAACGTGCATGATCACGACACTGCGTTTGCACTTCAGAATAGTCAGAGCACAAGGAGAGTATAAGCGTCAAGATGTCATGATGCAGCTCTATAAAACTTGGGCAAGTCTGCATTTGGAGTATCTGGTCGCAATTCTGGTCGCCCAATTACAGGAATGATGTGGAGGCTTTGGAAAGGGTGCAGAGGAGGTTTACCAGAATGCTGCCTGGATTTGAGGGTATGAGCTGCAGGAAGAGTTTGGACAGACTTGGATTGTTTTCTCTGGAACATTGGTGGCTGTGGAGAAAGCTGAGAGAAGGATATAAAATGATGAGAGACATAGTGGGGTTAGAGAGTCAGAACCTTATTTCCAAGCTGGAAATGTCAAAGACTAGAGGGCATAGCTTTAAGGTGAGAGGGGCAAAGGAGGTATGCTATTTTTTTAGTGGTGGGTGCTTGGAATGTGCTGCCAGAGGTGGAGATGGTGGCAAATACAATCTTGGTGTTTAAGAGGTTTTTGGATAGGTACATGGATATCATGACGAGATTAGTTTAACTTGGCATCATGTTCAACACAGACATTGTGGGCCGAAAGGCCTGTTCATGTGCTGTACTATTCTATGTTCGATGATTCCTATCTAGTCTAGGGACCGGTAGATCAAGCTCTCTAACCCTAGATAACTCGGGATACTGGATCCAGACTCTGTACATTCACTCAGACACCAGCTTGTATGAGTTGGACGGGAGCGGGGAGAAGAAGGAATGACCGTGGGCGGGACAAGTCTTTGATTATGTTGGCTGCTTTCCCAAGGCAGCGTGAGGAGTAGATGATCGCAGCTTGTGTAACAAGTGGTGAAGTTCCGCAGAGCTGGGGCCAGGGCTAATCACTGCAAGTGACACAGTGTTACAACATGAACCTACACTGCCACTCTGAACTCCAAGAAAACAGGCAATATGTTCACTTTTGTTGCTACTTCTCACGTATCTTTCAGTGACAAAAATCCTATAGACCAATAATTGTTCTCTAAAATAGTCTTGCGGAGATTATAAAATTCTCGTTACTCAACATTCGGTTTGACATTAAAGAGGAATGAGATTGTCAGTGAGTTTTCTCTGGTTGGTTGTTTAAATCTAACTTGTGGCCATGACATGCCAGACATCTCTCAATGCATAATATCCATAAAATATTTAAGATTAAAGATAATGTAGCAACAAGAATCAGGGGAATGCCTTAAAATATGTTGCTATCTGGAATTTGACATGGATCAGAGCTATGCTCCACTCAATTAACTGAAAGATGCAGCCCAGAAACAGGCCCTTCGGCCCACCGAGACGATTCTGACCATCAATCATGTGTTCACACTAGTTCTATTTTATCCCACTTTCACATCAATTTCCTAAACGCTAGGGGCAATTTGCAGAGGCCAATTAACCTACAAACCCGCTCGTCTTTGGGATGTGGGAGGAAACTGGTGCACCCCGAGGAAACCCACGCAATCACAGGGAACAAGTTCAAACTCCACACAGACAGCACCCGAGGTCAGGATTGAATCTGGGCCCCTGGCGCTGTGGGGCAGCAGTTCTACCAGTTCTGCCATCCTTAAGGCTTGTTAATCGCTAAATTGTCAAAATGAAACGTATATCCATTGCTACTTTATCCAGAGTTAGATTTAGGTTGAATTTCACTGTGCTGCCCGACTCTTGCTGCCTGCTCAGCCACAGGCAGTAGGTGAGGGTCTGCGTGGACAACTGAATTCTTCACCACAAAGGAAGTTACCCCTTTCAGCCAGTGTAAAGTTAGAAGAAGGGTCTCAACCCAAAACGTCACCCATTCCTTATCTCCAGAGATGCTGCATGTCCAACTGAGTTACTCCAGCATTTTGAGTCTGCCCCTGTGGCTGCTCCTTGCACAGGCTTGATTTGTAACATGCTTTTACATCAATATTTGGGGAATTCCTTTAATATTTACTTCATGGTGTAACTGGAGCATCTCCATTCTCACTAATCCTATAATCCCCACAATATCTGAAGAGACAATCTCCTGTGAAACTGTCCCGGGGACACAGGGTGATGCAGCAGGTAGAGCTGCTGCCTCACAGCGCCAGATACTTGGGTTCAATGCTGATCTCGGCTGCTGTCTGTGTGGAGTTTGCTTTTTCGCCCTGTGATTGCATGGGTTTCCTCTGGATGCTCCGGTTTCCTCAAACATCCCAAAGACGTGTGGGTTTGTAGGTTAATTGGTTCTCTGTAAATTGCTCCTAGTTTGTAGGCAGTAGGAGAAAAAGTGGAATAACACAGAGCTAGAGTGAACAGGTGATCGATAGACGCGAGGACTTGGTGGGCTGAAGGGCCTGTTTCCATGCTGTATTTGATTATTCCATTTGGAATTTCCAAGTTTGATATTTCCTTGGCTTCTGTGTGGATAGTAAAGGGCCTGTCCTACCAGCATCCGACTCCATGCGATGTGCGCAATCAAACTATAAGCGGGGGCCGCGCGGAGGTCTGGTGATCCCCTGTATAGGGCCGTTCCCGCATGCGCGACCAAACCGGCAGTGAGTAGCACAACGCGGCGCAAATTGAAGCGAACTTGGAGCAAAGTCTCAAAGGTAAGTTCGCCAGGACAGAGAGGGGCACACAGAGAGGGGCACCGAGGCACACACACAGAGGGCCATGGAACCACACACATAGAGGGTCACGGAAGCACCTACAGAGATGGTCACGGAGGCACGACATCGAGACGGTGTGTAATGCGTCGAGGCGACTGCGAGCCGACAAGCCGTTGCCGCGCGAAATTTTTGAACATAGTCAGTTTTTCGGAGCCCCGCGTGTTGTCGGGACGAACTCTGCACAATTCCTCACGGCTCCGGCGATCGAAGTGGGACCGGCCCCTCGACGCCGGATGGCTGAAGCGACCACGTTAGGTTGCGCTCATCACATAGAGTTGCATGCTGGTGGGACAGGCCCCTTACTCATGTAATTCTGCTTAAGTAGACTGCCCACAGTATCAATAAATGGGATAATGTCCCAGTGATCTAAGCCAGACTGGTGCTGATGCTCTACAATACTGAGAAGTATATTCTGCATTCTGTATCTTCCCCTTTGCTCTACCTATTGCTCTTGAGTTTGACGATTGTGTTTATGTACATACAGTGTTATCTGATTTGATTGGATATCATGCAATACAAAGCTTTTAACTGTACCTCGGTGTACATGATCATAATAACACTTAACCTAAATCCTTTATTCCAAGACTGGTCACTAGATCACTCTGTATCAGCATTGCATTCTGAGCAGGAATGGCAGTGTCAGTAGCCATTACACTGAATCAGGGCACAGACCACACACTGAGAAATCCTCAGTGTCAGAAACAACTAATATCACCTCTGCTCCATCAAAATAGGAACTGAAGCCACTTCCTGTGAACTTGGGCTGGTTTGATTCAAGTTCTCAAATGTGGTACAGATTGCAGGAACTACAGACATTTTCCCAGGCGTGGTTCCCTTTGTCCCCGGGCCATCCTCTGCCTGATGACGGAGTTGACACCACAGAGACCAGCTAGTGTCTGCTCCTGAGACACCCACACACCCTCTCCTTTATCTTGTAGCACTACTTGCTGTACTCATGTGTGGTCTGATCGTACTCATGTACGGTACGATTGGCCTGGAAACACACAAGGTTTTTCACTGTATTTCGGCACATGTGCCAATGGTAAACCAGTACCGATACCGGAAGAATGTGACAACTTTGTGGTTGGTGAATATGGAAGGTGTGAAGTGCAGAGCAGGAGAGACTGCCCACCGGGTCAGGCTGAACTTGCCCTCTTCTTCTTATCGAGTCCACACACAAGATTAGAATTTGTTCGACCAGAGATGAACACACTTCTCGGCATCGGCATCGGCTACAATGGTGTCTGTCTTGTCGCTTCTTGTGCTTCATGAGCATGGTGGTGGAAAGATTGGTGGAAAGAGGGTTGCGACGTGAACGCTCCTTCCTTGACCCCACTTGCCCACTGTCAAGGAGTCATAGAGTCTTACAGCATGGAAACAGGCCCTTCGGCCCAACTTGCCCACACCGGCCAACATCTCACATCTACACTTGTCTCACTTGCCTGTGTTTTGCCCATATCCCTCTAATCCTATCCTATCAATGTACCTGTCTAAATGGCTCTGAGACACTGCGATAGTACCTCACCTTAAAACCCATGTCCTCTGGTTCTCGATTTCCCTACTCTGGGCAAAAGTGCGTCTACCCGATCAATTCCTCTCATGATTTTTTACTGTCTCTGAGAGAACAAAAAAAGGAGAGAAAAAATGTTTTTGCTGACATTGAAACAAGTAAATGCAGATGCTGGTTAATACACAAAAGGACATATTGCTGGATTAACTCAGCGGGTCAGACAGCATCTATGGAGAACATGTATAGGTGATATTTTAGGTCAGGACCCTTCTTCAGACATTTGGTGTTGGATGTCTGAGTAATCAGGTCACCTGTGATGGTTTGGTAAACTTCCATTCACTCATTCACTCTGCTCGTTCTCAATCGCTGCCAAAGTCCATTACTTTTGGTCATGAGTTTGCTGCATTTTACACGATTCTGGTCATTGGGTTTGTAATTACACAGGTGAGTGTCTCACATACAGCTGGAGACAGTCAGGAATGTATCTGTGGCCAAAGGGCCTGTCCCACTGACGCGACCTTTCAGCGACTGTCTTCGACTTTCAAGCTCGAGGGCACTCGCCTGAAAAACCTCCAGCTGGATCGACCGTCAGCGATGAAACCCGCGAGCTGCATCGACTGACCGCACACACACATACACGCAGACACATTGCAAAGGCGGGGGCCAGGGAAAGCGGGGTAACGCTGTCTGAAATTCACACCCGCGATGAAGAGGAAGGTAAAAGACGGCTGCACAGTGTACAGTAAGTCCTTTAGCGAGCGGGGGGGGGGGGGGGGGAAGAGAAGGGGAGAGAGGGGGAGAGAGGGGGAGAGAAGGGGGGGAGGAAGGGGGGGGAGAAAGGGGGGAGAGGGGGGGAGGAAGGGGGGGAGGAAGGGGGGGGAGAAAGGGGGGAGAAGGGGGGGAGACACTTTTAAGAAGCCAGACAACTTTTTAATAAAGTTTAACAGGCATTTTACATTACCAGTCGGTTTTCCTTTGTCCTGAATGAACCAATTAAAATACCCGGTCAGCAAAGGAGATTGTCTAATGGCTGCCCTCGACTGCCTGTAACTACATAGCAACCCCACTCCACTACGAGTGCAAAAGAACCATGCCGACCAATTCTTACTCGCGGTAAAATGTTCAACATGCTGAAAATTGTCCTCGACCAAACTGAGGGCACGAGTATACGGGAACTTCCCTCGAGCATGAAGGAGAGTTCCAGTGACCTCCTAGGACCACGTGTCGACCGTGCTGTGAGTTTGAATAGAGGGCAAACTCGCAGATTAGGTCGCCGCAGTGGGACAGCCCCTTTAGTGTGCATTTGATATGGTCAGCTGATGAGGGACATGTATCGACAAGGTAATAATCCAGATGTCTGCACAGCAAGGATACAGGATGAGTGTGCTAGATGTTATTCAGGGCCAAGTAGCAAAAAGTATGTTGGAAGAAGTGGAAGCAGTTAATGTCAGCTCCTTATATAGGATTAATTTCAGACTCAGGCCAAGTTTCTGAAACAGTTTCTTGTAAATCCTGCTGCCACAATCTTACAGTAAGTAAGTAAGTAAGTTTATTTATATAGCACTTTTAAATCAAAACACGTTGAAAGCAAAGTGCTTCACAGAGAAAAAAAATTAGATTATCATACATCCATATAAAATTAAAAAGAAGAAAAAAAGACCCAACACACTGTAAGATTCAACATGAACGTCCCCCCCAACAGCAGAATCATCACTTTCCACTGTGAGGGAAGGCACCAAAAAGTCCAGTCCTCCTTCTCCTCCCCCTAGTCCACCCGAGGTCAGGGTCTACAGGACCATACAGAGAGATTATCTGATCCACCTAGGTGGATTTATACATTGGCTTTATTACTAAACACTGCTGTTCCAACAAAGCTAGCTGCACAGTCCAAAGGGCAAGGCTGAGAATGCTCAGGAGTACATGGAACACTCATGTTCATTTTCAGCTTAACAGATCAGTCTGCTCGGCAGATCGCAGAGTCAGCAAATTCTGCAGCGAGTTGGAATGTATCAAGACCACTTCCTGGACACGAAGCGAGTTTGCTTCCAATTGTCACAAACCAGCCCTTTGACACCGCACAACAGATGCGATGTAATCCTAGAACCCACACGCTGAGGGGAATGTGACTCAAGGAACTGCAGATGCTGCTTTACACAGAAGGACACAATGTGCTAGATCACTCAGCGGATCACTCAGCATCTCTGGAGATCATGGATAGGTAATGCTTTGGGTCAGGACACCTTTCCAGACAGTATGAAGCTGAAACGTCACCTAGCCACGTCCTCCAGAGTTGCTGCCTGATCCGCTGAGTAACTCCAGCACTTTGTGTCTGACATTGAAAGAGAGATCAGTCTTACTCTGTGCCTGGATGGTAAAACACACTTCATTCAGACACTGGTGTGCAGGCCAGGAACTTTCCTGACAACAATACTAACTTGTTCTCAACCCTGCTGGCTGCCAGCGATTACATTCAAGGCCATGATCAGCAAAGTGCCACTCTGTGTTCTACATGTAATTGACAAGGCAGATATCCCGGTGTTATACACCACTCCTGGTACTTCCTACTGTGTAGTGCTAATCACTGTGCACTGAAACTGTGGCCAGTGATTCCTGTCACTGTTCAGTGTGGTGTTAGCACACACTCGTCCCATATCCTTGCTGAGCTGCCATTAACTCTCATTGTTATTTCTGGAGCAGTGACTAGGCAGCTCAAACATGCACCTTGTTCACTCTCACCCTTCACATGGACGATGCATTGTCAGACTGCACCAAGTTAACCTGTTAGTGCTTGTCTTACATTTATTACCTCATCTGGAAACGTGTCTCCACAACTCACTCGTCATTTTACTGGTGCCTGTGTCAAATGGGTTTGCAGCATGAAGGCATGAGACGAGCGTAAAATAAAAGTTCTTGTTCCTCGGGGAGAGTGGTGCAGCGGTGAAGTGTGAGCAAGCTGTGATCCTGATACTTGCAGGCCCTGTCGTAGAGTGAGCAGCACACAGTGGAACAGCGGGTAGATCCGCTGCCTCACAGTGCTGGAGAACCGAGTTTGATCCTGGCCTTGGGTGCTGCCCATGTGGAGTTTGCACATCCTCCCTGCGACCGCGTGGGTTTCCTCCGGGTGCACTGCTTTAGTTTAGTTTATTATAATTATTTTCACATCTACTGAGGTACAATGAAAAGCTTATGTTTGCATGCTATCCAGTCCAAGAAAAAACTATATATTAAAAATATTAAGCTATCCACAGTGCACCATTAAAGGATAAGTGAGACAACCTTTAGTGCAAGACACAGCATTTGAGTCTGATAAAGCTGGATTAAAAATAGTTCAAAGGATTCCAATGAGGTTGATGGGATGCCAGGGCCACACTGATGTCAGGACCATAGCTGATGAGAGGACAGTACAGTTGCCTGATAACAGCTGAGAAGAAAATGGCCCTGAATCTGAGGTACATGTTTTCTAACGTCTGTATGTCTTGCCTGATTGGAGAAGGGAGAAGAGGGAGTGATCGGGTTGCGGCTGGTTTCTTCCCACATCCCAAAGAAGTGCGGGTTTGTAGGTTAATTAGTCTGTAAATTGGCAGTAGTGTGTAGCGAGTGGATGAGAAAATGGGATAACATAGTAGAATTAGCATGAACGGGTGGTCAATGGCCGCCGTGGACTCGGTGGGCAAAAGGGCTTGTTTCCATGCTCTATCTTTAAACCACACTAAACTTAATTCCAGGCTCCAGCCAACACACACCTACAAGGTATGAGTGTTATATGATTAAGGCCACAGTCCCTTCTCCATGCCACTCCGCTCCTCACCCACACCTATTAGAGGTGAGGTGCCTCATGCCTGTAGGTACTACTGGAAGTGAATGTTGGAAGCTGAGAGGCTCAGTGCAGCAAGAGAGCGGGCGGGTGGTCTGATCCTCAGACATGTCCCCAGGAGGTGGTGAAGCCTGGAGATGAGGTTTAGAGAGGAGGTGTATTGGGGATGAGTTGGAGCTGAGGTGTGGGGGAGACAGGGTTGGGATGGAGGTGGGGAGGTGAAGAAGTGCAGAGGAGGGGGGATGGGGATGCTGGAGTGTGGAGAAGAGGAGGAAACCAGCTGCTTAAAGGGCCTGTCCCACTTGGGCATCATTTGCGCGTCATGCACGAGGATTTCGAAAATCCCAAAATCCTGGGGCGTCGCCCGCTACCACGCGTCATTGCCTACGTCACCACGCGCCATTCACGCGTAATGCATGCCATGCTCGGGCCATGTGTGTGTTACGATGCGTCGTGTATCGTGACACATAAATTATGATGCATAAATTATAAGGTTCTTTAGTAACTTGTCAGTTTCTTTGTTGAACTAAATTAAGGCGCATGTTGCAATCAAAAGCGCTTGAACAATGGGTTGGGAAGAAAGCCAAACTTTAAGAAAGAGGACTGCGCCTCCTTTTCAAGAGCAGCCAGCTCTTGCACGGTCGGTGCCAAAGCATCAACATGACCCTTAAACGTGCTACCTCACGTTGTTCTTTTCTGTCCATAAACTACTTTACCATCAAATTCATCCACTGGAATTCACCATAGACGGAACAGGCAGGGGTTGTACCTGCTGGGGTAAGAGATCGAAGGGTCTCTACAGGTAATGTGGAGGGAGGTTTTATCTCATGGGAGATCCTAAAGCCAGGCAGTGTCCTCTTTGTGATAGTACATACCGGAACCCCTAAAACATTACAAATTGGCAATGTTGCAAAACTTTGAGATTTTAAAAATCAAGTCTGCAATTTATCCCATCAGATAAAGAGAAGTTAATTTGATACCTAATTCACTTTGGTATCTTCAGTATTAAAAAGTTATGGCCATTTTCATACTCGGAAATTAGCATCTTGTTCCCTATTGCTTTTCCATTGACTTAACACAAAAGCTGTGATCGAGGACAGTCAAAAGCCCATAACTTTCTTAAAAATTAAGAGAACTGAATTACATTTTCAGTTGTTATAGATTGAAGCATTCTGAAACAAATATGAAACAATCTTACTTGGATGACCTTAAATTAAAGCATATAATTAGTTAGTTACATAATTGTAGCTAATTACAAAATTCAATTACTAGATCTAAACATCTATCCATTTCTTAAGAAAAGGTTAACATTTTTAAATAACCTAAGTGTCCAAATAACATTCACACAAGAATTCACAATATAACAAGATTTTTAAATCTCATTGTCATGAATTTATAGGCCAATTGGAAGGATTTATGGAAGGCCAAATGTTTAATTCCCGTAAATGAATGGGCATTTAAATAATCTTGCAAGTGGGTTTTTGTGGAACGCGATCAATTGGGACGTTGCGGTTGCGGTGAATTTGAACCCCATATCAGCAGGAAAAACACTGCCGGTTCGTATTGGGCCAAAATCACATTTTCACCAAGGAAATTTTGATTAAAGTCATCCTAAGAAGCAAGTTTATAAGTAAAATAGACGACTTACCCCGTGTTTTGATCCCTACATGAGATCCGTCCCGTTGTAGGCATTGACGGTGTTGGAAGTAGCTTTTTTTATTTTACTCCAGCGTTTAAATGTCCCGCGATTTTTTTTTTAAACTTCCGAGAACGGAAGTTGGAATGATTTTTCTGCATCAGCGGGCAGCCTGAGGAAATCCATCTTGGACAGGCAGGAGAAAACGTCCCCCCCCCCCTCAAAAGCGCCAGTGGCAAAACTGCAGCGCCGCTGAAGGTAAGTATTGTAACATCGCTATACAAATGTCTATAATATTACAAAAAGTTTATTAAAGTTTAAAAAATAAAATTTATGGATTAAATTAGGCAGTAAGGCGCTTGAACAGCTTAATAATTTCCATCTGCTGGTGTCTATGGCAGATGTATATAGATGGCTTCAATGAGATCGGTTATGCATACCCACACCATCTTATCTACAAAAAGTACTGGAACCAGAGGTCATTGTTGAAAAACTGTCACCCATTTTTGATTGGTAAGATTGGTAAGCAAAGATAAAAGAGTACATAGGTACATGGACAATAGGTTCAGGAGGAGGCCATTTGGCCCTTCGAGCCATTCAATGTGATCATGGCTGATCATCCACAATCAGTACCCCATTCCTGCCTTCTCCCCATATCCCTTGATTCCACTAGCCCTAAGAGCTCTATCTAACTCTCTTTTGAATGCATCCAATGAATCAGCCTCCACTGCCTTCTCAGGCAGAGAATTCCACAAATTCACAACGCTCTGAGTGAAAAGGTTTTTCCTCATCTCAGTCCTAAATGGCCTACCCCTTATTCTTAAACTGTGGCCCCTGGTTCTGGACATCAGGAACATGTTTCCTGCATCTAGCATGTCCAATCCTTTAATAATTTTTAATGTTTCAATAAGATCCCCTCTCATCTTCTACGTCCCAATGAATACAAGCCCAGATGCTCCATTCTTTCATCATGACAGTCCCGCCATCCTGGGAATTAACCTCGTGAACCATCGCTGCACTCCCTCAAAAGCAAGAATATCCCTTCTCAAATTAGGAGACCAAAACTGCACACAATACTCTGGGTGTGGTCTCACCAGGGCCCTGTTCAACTGCAGAAGGACCTCTTTGCTCCTATACTCAACTCCTCTCGTTATGAAAGCCAACATGCCTGTTGTACCTACATGCTTACTTTCAGTGACTGATATAGGACACCCAGATCTCGTTGTATTTCCCCTTTTCCTAATCTGACACCATTCAGATAATAATCTGCCTTCCCATTCTTGCCTCCAAAGTGGATAACCTCATTGATCCACATTATACTGCATCAGCCATGCATCTGCCCACTCACCTAACCTGTCCAAGTCACTCTGCATTCTCATAGCAACCTCTTCACAGTTCACACTGCCACCCAGCTTTGAGTCACCTGCAAATTTGTTAATGTTACTTTTAATTCCTTCATCTAACTAAATTATTAATGTACAGCGGCTTGCAAAAGTTTTCATACCCCTTGAACTTTTCCACATTTTGTCACGTTACAACCACAAACATAAATGTATTTTATTGGGATATTATTTGATAGACCAACACAAAGTGGCGCATAATTGTGAAGTGGAAGGAAAATTATACTGAAAAGTGTGGCGTGCAAAAGTATTCAGCCCCCTTTACTCTGATACCCCTAAATAAAATCCAGTGCAACCAATTGCCTTCAGAAGTCACCTAATTAGTAAATAGAGTCCACTTGCGTGTAATCTAATCTCAGTATAAATACAGCTGTTCTGTGAAGGCCTCAGAGGTTTGTTAGAGAACATTAGTGAACAAACAGCATCATGAAGCCCAAGGAACACACCAGACAGGTCAGGGATAAAGTTGTGGAGAAGTTTAAAGCAGGGTTAGGTTATGAAAAAATATCCCAAGCTTTGAACATCTCACGGAGCACTGTTCAATCCATCATCCAAAAATGGAAAGAGTATGGCACAACTGCAAACCTACCAAGACATGGTTGTCCACCTAAACTGACAGGCCGGGCAAGGAGAGCATTGATCAGAGAAGCAACCAAGAGGCCCATAGTGACTCTGGAGGAGCTGCAGAGATCCACAGCTCAGGTGGAAGAATCTATCCACAGGACAACTATTAGTCGTGCACTCCACAAATCGGGCCTTTATGGAAGAGTGGCAAGAAGAAAGCCATTGTTGAAACAAAGCCATAAGAAGTCCCATTTGCAGTTTGCCACAAGCCATGTGGGGACACAGCAAACATGTGGAGGAAGGTGCTATGGTCTGATGAGACCAGAATTGACGTTTTTGACCTAAATGCAAAACGCTATGTGTGGCGGAAAACTAACACTGCACATCACCATGAACACACCATCCCGACTGTGAAACGTGGTGGTGGCAGCATCAAGCTGTGGGGATGCTTTTCTTCAGCAGGGACAGGGAAGCTGGTCAGAGTTGATGGGAAGATGGATGGAGCCAAATACTGGGCAATCTTGGAAGAAAACCTGTTAGAGTCTGCAAAAGACTTGAGTCTGGGGCGGAGGTTCACCTTCCAGCAGGACAACGACCCTAAACATATAGCCAGAGCTACAATGGAATGGTTTAGATCAAAGCATATTCATGTGTTAGAATGGCCCAGTCAAAATCCAATTGTGAATCTCTGGCAAGACTTGAAAATTGCTGTTCACAGACGCTCTCAATCCAATCTGACTGAGCTTGAGCTATTTTGCAAAGAAGAATAGTAAGATTAAACGAGAACTTCGAAGGTTCGAAGGTTGATCTTTATTTTATGAGGAGTTGCGATGAGGGATTTCGTGAAGAACCCGCCAGCACGCATGCGCGACATACTTCAAAGCAGCGGTGTGGAATCACAGAACCAACAACAGAGAAATGACTTGTTATAGTAAGATTGAAGAGACTCTAATTACCAGTTGATTTATGATCGAGGGTTGGGAGCGGAGGGCACGAAATCCCTCATCGCAACTCCTCATAAAATAAAGATCAACCATCGAACTGGTAAGTTCTCGTCTAATCTTACTATTTCATTTCGGAGTCACGTGAGTGACTTCGTGAAGACTTCAAAGCTCTGTGATTCCATGCCCTGGACAACGTCCATGCTATCACACACCACTTATAAGGATGGATAGGAGTAATCAACTTTCCAGACTCCTGTACTGAAAAATATTAACAATATTTATTAACAACAAACAAAGGAAAAAACCCTTCACTGGGGGACATCTGCATGCTCTTGACCTGCATTCAGCATGGCCTCCGCGAACAGTACAGGAGCGGCAACAGGTTTATTGTAAAACCGCTGGAAGGTGGCTTCGTTCGCCCATCCTGCTGTGGCAAGAATATGGTCCATGGGCACCTCCATGACCCTTGCCGCCGACGTCGATGCAGCCCTGGTGGAATGGGATTTAAAGACATTAGTGTCAATACCTGCCTCATTCAAGACGATCCTGAGCCACCTGGAGATCATCTGTACCATCACTCTATGGTGAGGTTTCTTTTGGCTGATGAGTAGGTATTTCTCCATTCCCCTTAATTTCCTCGTCACTTTGATATAGTGGCGGATATGGGTGGCTAAACATAGCCTTGCATCAGCGGGGTATGCCGGAAACTTCAGCTGCAGCCCTGTGAACCCAGGTCTATGCTGCTTAAGTAATTCATCTATGAAGAAGATTACTTCGCCAGGGGTAGAGATCATCCTGTCGATCTTGACCTTGTGGAGTGTCTGTACCCTCTGCGCTGAAGTCAGTGCCAGTATAATCGCCAGCTTCAGGGTGAGTTTGTCCAATTCAAGCCCTTCCATGGGCGACCACGTCCTGAGCAGGGTTAATACCTTCCCAATATCCCAGGTGATGTTATAACGAGGTCTAGGCAGATTGGAATTAAATATTCCCCGCATGAGTTTGGACACCAGCCTGTTGGATCCTACCTCAATATTGAGGTAGAATGATAGCGCACTCCTGGCGCTGTTGATGGCACTATAGCTGAGGTGTTCGTCATGATGCAACCCCGCCAGGAATTCCAGCACGTCGGTGATGGTAACGGAGTCGTATGCAATGTGGGAGCGGCCGTAGTAGGTTTCCCATTTCCGGATATGTGTGAGATATTGCCGCCTGGTGGACTCCCGGCATGACGCTCCAATGGTAGCCATAGTTCTTGATGATAGGCCATACCGCAGTAATGGCCTGTTCAGAACCTGCAAGCCAATAATTTTAGGTGACTGTGGCAGGGATGTGGTTCCCCTGAGACAGGGTTCGTCACCAATTGTGGGCAACCCTCTAAGAGGACCCATGGTTGACTGATCATATCAAGGACCACCGGATACCATGGCTGCGTAGGCCAGTCGGGTATGATAAGAATGCCCTTAGCAGCATCTGACTGGATTTTCCGCAATACCCGACTGATGAGGCAAAATGGAGGAAATGCATAAAAAAACCATTTCCCCCAATCTAGCGAGAACGCGTCCATCGCCATTGCCCCAGGATCTGGCTCCCATGAAATGTATGTTGGTACCTGATGGTTCAACCGTGACGCAAAAAGGTCGATATCCGGTTTACTAAATTTGGCTGTAACTTTAGCGAATATTTGGGGATTTAACATCCACTCGATGTTGTCATTGAATTTGCGTGACCTGGTGTCCGCCACTGTATTGAGCTTACCTGGTAAATAGGTAGCTGAAATCCAAATATTCCGTCAAATACACCAGAGCCAAATTGTATTTGCCAATTCATCACATGAAATTGACCTGGTACCGCCCATATGATTTAGATATGCCACCGCAGTGGTATTATCTATTTGGAGACGGACATGAGTGTCAGTAAGGTTAGAACAATAAGCTCGAAGTCCGTGAAATGCTCCTAGCATCTCCAAATAATTTATCCCTTGTGACAACAACAGGGTAGATTCAAGGGTGTCCCATCTACCTCCACAACTAGAGTAGTTGTCCGTGGCTCCCCAGCCATGGGAGCTTGCGTCTGTTTGTAAGTATACCATCGGATTGGGCAAAATGATGGGTTTAAATGAGTCACAAATATTGTCAATCCACCATTGTAACTCAACTTTTGCCTTTAGAGGCAGCTGCATTGGTCTATCGAAATGTCCAGCGTTCAGTTTTAACGCTGAGATCTTGGCTCTCTGCAAATTTTGATAATGCAAAGGTCCGTATTAGGCAGCTTGAAAAACTGCTATGATTTTGCCAATCACCTTAGCAGTTTGTCTAATTGATGGTATACTGGCGCAGACTAGATTCTTGCATACTTGAATGACATCCTCAACTTTGTTAGTTGGTATGGTGGCCCTCATGCGATTGGAATCCACCGTGAACCCCAGATAATCCATGACCTGTGAAGGGCAGAACTTTGATTTATCTGGATGGATAATGAACCCCATTTTTTGAAAATTTTTCACGGTGGCTGAAACTGCCAGTTCCGCTGATTCCAGGGTGTTCCCAATAATTAGGATACCATCTAGATAGGCCATCACTATGTGATTTTGTCTCCTTAGTGTAGCCAGTATTGGTTTGAGCAATTTAGTAAATAATCTAGGCGCTGTAGTAAGCCCATTTGGCAAAGCATTGTATTGCCAGAGCTGATCCATCCAGGTAAATTTCAAGAACTTCCTGTGGTGTTTCTGAATGGATACTGAATAGTATGCATCTTTTAAATCAATGCATGCCATAAAGCAGCCCTCAGAAATCAATAACTTGGCTGTTTCGAACGTGTCCATTTTGAAATGGGTATATTTTACAAAAGTATTCAAATGGGTCAGATCAATAATAACCCGACATCCACCATCCTTCTTGGTTTTTGTAAATACGTTGGATACAAATTCAATTGGTTCGTGTATAGTTCTTTCTATCACGCCTTTTTCTTGTAGCCTTAAGATTTCAGCATAGCCTACTGCCGTTTCTTTGCTGGACAGTGTAAATTTCTGATCTGGCATATGCTGGGATAGAGGGATTTTACCATTAATGAATTCGATCTCATGGCCTTGAATACTTTGTAAGATAAACTCATCAGAAGTGATGGTTCCCCATGCCTCCGTAAAGAACCGTAGTCTCCCAACATGTGAAGTTAAGCATGCAGGTGCATGAAATCCAGACCGCCTTACCTTCATGGTTATCGGCGGTCCCTGATATGTTTGGCGGGACATGGAGGTGCTGGGTTGTGTTGATAATGCGGTGTCCGCATTTTCCATGCTGGCCGCTGGGGGCCTAGCCCTAAAAAAGGCCTAGGCTGTTGAGGTTGCTGATATTGAGGCGGTGCTGGAGCGTAGGTCCTTGCTGGCCTAACGGCAGGGCCTCGTGGCCTGAAGAATGGCACTTTCCTGGCCGGCTGCCTGGTCGAGATATGTGACCTCATGAGTCCCACCGTCTTAGCGTGGTCATCCAATTCCTTGACCCGCTTCGGGAGGTCCTCCCCGAACAACTGTCTAGGTGGCGGCGTAGGAGGTGCTTTGCATAGTCCCGCAAAATTCGGGTTCAGTGTGGGTTTTATAATGCTCTTCCTAAATGCATTTATTTTGTACTGTGTGTGCCAGAGCATCCTCCTGCTCGGTGTTCAGATCCACCCCATCCACCGACCTTGCAAACGCGGTAATCCCAGCAGTGAGCAACTTCAGGATCCTTTGCAACTTCATCTCCTGAGTTCTGATCCCTGGACTGATGTTGCCCCAAATCGGCGTATTTACGATGGGCACGTTGAGGGAGTTGCAGTTTCCTGGGGCCTTGTGCCTATTCATGGCCTCCGTAAGGACCTCCTCCTGAAGCTGATGGTTCGTCAGGAAGTCAACAGTAGCAGCCAGTTTGGAGTTGAGGGGTTGTCCTGATGATTCCGATAGTGCGAATTTAGTTGCCACATCCAGGAGCTCCTCCTGAGGGATCTCAGATGTAGATGGTGCATGGACCAAGATGTCCTCATCCTCCGGCTGTCGCATGCTTCCCGCTGACGATGGGGATAATTCCATGTGCCCCCTGGAACTAAATGTTTCCCGCCTCTGGTTTTGTTGCAGGATAAGTTCCAACATCCTCTCCATCCTGTCAATACGCCCTTCGCCCTGCGAACCCGGGCGGTCGGAGTCCTCATGTCCAATGGAACTGCTGAGGCTCCTGTCATCGGCCCGTACCTCGTCGAGGTAATCTCGGTGCCGGAAAGAACTGTCGCTACCAGCCGCCTCAGCGAAACTGAGTGATTCCCGCGCGGATCTGCTCAAACGCCTCCTTTTGGCGGAGCTCGATCCCGCTGCCTCGGAGGGCAAATACAGAGAGCAGTCGGCACCCAACGCCTCGGCGTGGTGACCCGACATCCGCGCGGGCTTGCCGACTGTCCTAATCCTGGACCTAGACGGCGTACAGTCCCGCCCTCCCATCCACGGGGGACTCCACCTGAATGACTCCTCCTGGTCCTGCTGGTTGGTGAGTCCACACTGGCCCTCCCAGGTCTGCCAGTGGACTTGAGTTCCGCCAATTCACCAGTCCGCAATCTAGCGGCCTTAGGTGATGCCTCCGCCCGCGATGGGCTAGGTAGACGGGCTCTATCCCTGCCTCTCCTGCGAGGGCTCAGGGAGAAAGGCCGTGCGGCAGCACGTGAACCCTGTTTGCCCGGGTCAACCAACGAGCCCGTTGGCGACAGATATATGGAGTCAGGGTCAGCCTGCTCCGGAGGTACACCAAAGTCCTGCTCTGCGGGATCCTCGCTAGAGCTGCGGTGTATCGGTGGGTCGGGTCCTGTGACGACAGGGCTCCCTGACTTCCGCGCGTTTTTCCCGGCCTGACTCGCAGGTGCAGCCGTTGAGGAGGGCTCCGGGATGGGTGGCCGGCGACTCCTTGCGGATGTCCTGCGGCCCTTACTCTTCCTATCCATATTTCTGTTGGGAGAAAACACACACTCACACAACAAGAAACAACCAACTCAATGTTGCTTACACTTACCTGAGTGGCCCTTATGAAGGGCTGGTGGTGAGCCGTGCTCCACCTCCAGCCGTCGACTGCAATGTGTTGCGACGATATGTCGCGCATGCGTGCTGGCGGGTTCTTCGCGAAGTCACTCACGTGACTCCAAAATGAAATGGGCAAACATTTCAGTCTCTAGATGTGTAAAGCTGGTACCCCAAAAGACTTGCAGCTGTAATTGCAGCGAAAGGTGGTTCTACAAAGTATTGACTCAGGGGGGCTGAATACTTTTGCATGCCACACTTTTCAGTTTTTTATTTGTAATAAAATTTGGAAACCATGTATCATTCTCCTTCCACTTCACAATTATGTGCCACTTTGTGTTGGCCTATTACATAAACCCCAATAAAATACATTTACGTTTGTGGTTGTAATGTGACAAAATGTGGAAAAGTTCAAGGGGTATGAATACTTTTGCAAGCCACTGTATGTTGTAACTAGCTGCAGTCCCAGCACCAAACCTTGCAGAACCCCACTAGTTACTGCCTGCCATTCTGAAAGGGACCCGTTAACCCTACTCTTTGTTTCCTGTCTGCTACCAATTTTCTATCCATGTCAATACCCTACCCCCAATACCATGTGATGTAATGTTGCCCACTAATTCCCTGTGTGGGACCTTATCAAAGGCTATTAGGGAGGCAGGGATGTAGAGGTCATCAGATAAGCCATGATCTTAGCTGATAGTAAGGCTGGCTCGACGGACCGAGTGGCCTGCCCCTGGCTCCTCATTGTATGTCCACATGCTGGAATACTGTTTCCTCCAAAAGTTATTCAACACAGCAGAATCTAGAAGGGGAAATAACTTCTAAACTCTAAACTCTGGTGAAAATGTTGCGATCTCTCTTCTTCAACTTATTCCTGTGACATAGGAATTTCTGTTACAGCTGAAACCAATTGATAGGAAATGTTTAGAGGGATGGTGTCAAATGTGGGCAAATGAGACTGGCTTGCATTTATTTATTTCTTTGTTTTCACATAAATCATATGAGAACAAATGTTATTCCCTCTCTCAAATACTTGGGAGGTGCATTGTGTATTTGTGATGGGTGAATTTCTGGTCCCAAACGGCTGTAAAGTGGGCATGGCCTGTTGTCTGGATTGTAAACGGACCACGGGACACAGGAGGAGATAGACCACAGTCCACAAGGACATGGCATTACTGGCGAGTTTGAACAGACTAGAAATGGGAATGAATGCTGAGTAATTGAGGTCTTTCAGGTTATACCGGAGTTTGACAGGCTAGACATGGGGAAAATACTTCCATTTGTGCGATCATTTACACCAAGAAATTACCAGAACATCGAGGAGAACTCACTCTAAACCTTGCTGGTCAGAGAATTGTTAAAAGGTGGAAGGTGCAGCCACACCATGTATCTGAGGTCACCAACATCGGTGTATGCAGGGCAGAGTGGACAAAGTAATGGGCCTGGTGGGACTGGGATATGTTGTGTGACGCTGAGACGAGGGGTTGGAGGCCTGAACAAGGATCCACAACCCACACATGCTGCTGGCAGATGGAGCAGGGGCAGGCCACTCGGCCCATCGAGCCTGTCTTGCTATCAGGTAAGATCACGGCTAATGCAGATGGCAAAAGGTATCACGTACCCCCTCTGTGAGGTTTGTGCTCTATGACTTGGCTGTGGACAGTCTGGCAGGTTTCTTTCCACCATCTCCTGATTCCAGTCTGATCCATCAAACAGCATTAATCCCAACCTCACCATTAACATAATGAGCACTGAACTGTTTTGAAATAAAATGAGATAATACATGCAAATGCACACACACACACACACACACACACGCACACACGCACACGCACACGCACACACACCATTACAGGGAGAACCATACACACCACTTGTATAAACAATTTATTCACCTACACCATACAGGCACACACATTGCAGGCACATCAGGCACATACACACACACTCACACATGGTCTCACACATACACACATACACGCACACCGACACACATGCGCAGACTCAGTCTCAGACACACACAATCACACACACATGAACACATACACATGCACACTGACACATCCACTCATACACACACATGCAAGCTCACACCACATGCACAACACATTCACACACACAGATACACACATGTGCATACATACACATATAGTCATACACACACATAATCACACACACTCACACATTCACACACATATACATGCACGCGTGCAGGCACACACACACACTCACATACTCACATGCTCACACTCACACTCTGGTGTCTCTCTCTGTTGATTGCCGCAGACCCCTGGAGACTGATGGTTATTTCCAGGAAGATTTGCATCCCATTGAACTAATGACGACCACTGCCTGCTACCCTTAAAGGGTCTTCCCTAGCCATGGCTTCAACATGTGTGGCACTGACAGTGAGTGACGAGAGCGGGCCTCCCTTGGGGTCAGGGTCTCAGCACTGCCCTGCCCTCTCCTGTCCGTCCCTGCTCTGCCATGCCCTGTCATGCCATCCTGTCCTGTCCTGCCCTGCCCTGCCCTGTCCTGTCCTGTCCTGCCCTGTCCTGTCCTCCAATGGTGACCATAGTCTCAGGGTCAGGGTGGCAATGCCTGACCCCGCAGGGCCGCAAGAGCAGTCACCAGAGGATGGGAGGTGGGGTCATCACCAGCTGCTGAATGAGCTGCCTGTCATGTCTATAGCTAGCACACTGACATGGTGGGAGGCCATTCAGCCCATCAATTCAATGCTAGCTCTTGGAGCAATGTCATTCCTACACTTATCTCCCAGCAACTTGTGCTCCCACATTCTCTTCAGCTTCCCTCCTACCCCCACCCTCACTTTGTCCCACCCACCTGCACACTGGAGGAAACCGGAGCACCCGGAGAAAACCCATACGGTCAAACTCCACGTAGACAGTACCCGAGGTCAGGTTCAAATCTGGATCTGTGGCACTATGCAGCAGCAGCACTACCCGCTGCACCGCCCTTTGTGCCAGTTGCATGGAAAATAATGCCGACCATGACAGGTTGTGGCAAAGACTGAGAATAACGTGATTGGAGCTCTTGATGATGCAGCTCTATAAGACTTTGGTTGGGTCACATTTGGAATATTATCTGCAGTTCTGGTCACCCCATGATAGGAAAGATGTGGAGGCTTTGTAGGGTGCAGAGGAGGTTTACCAGAATGCTGCCGAGATCAGATGGTTCCAGCTACAAGGAGAGGTTGGACAGACCTGGATTGTTTTCTCTGGAGCGTCGGAGGTTGAGGGAGAATTGATAGAAGCGTACAACCTTGTTAGAGGCATAGATAGGGAAGACAGTCAGAATCTTCATCCCAGGGTACTAGAGAGTATAGCTATAACGTGAGAGGGAGAAAGTGTGAAGGAGATGTGCGGGGCAAGTGTGCGGGCCTGGAATGCACTGCCAGGAGTGGTGCTGGCAGCAGATACGATAGTGGTGTTTACGAGGCTTTCGGTATAGGCACATGGAAGTGCAAGGAATAGAGGGGTATGGATCATGTACAGACAGATGAGATAATTTTAACTTGTCACCATGTTCGGCAGGGGCATGGCAAGTTGAAGGGCCCGTTCCTGTGCTACATATTATTCTATGTTCAATGTAATAACTCAGAGGACCTTTATATATTTGCTGCCTGCTGGTAATTACCATCTCTGGGAGAAGAGATGACTTGTGACATTTAGCGGGCACCAGCTCGGTATAATTGCCGCTGGAATATGTCAAGGCAAGGAGCTGCAATAGATTATCTTTGGATTTATGGCCACCACTATATTGTTTATCAAAGGCTGTGGCAGGCAGGGAATTAGACCATCATAGGAAAGGCCAAGGAAGAGGGGATGTCATCTAGGACTGAGGAATCCATTTACTTTGGAGATTGGCTCAGAGTGAACTATATATGTCAGATGGGGGGAGCTTGCTCAGCCCCCATCGCCATCACAGTAACAACGCCATCACAACGGGGAGGGAGGGCTGCTGCCTGGTCTCAGATGCAGGGATGGTGCAGGGGTTCCATGCTTCTTCCCCCCCCCGCCCCCACCAAACCTGGGTCCAAGCTGCCTGTTATGCCAGGGATTCCACAGTAAAATTCAATTGCATTCAAACAAAGATTAGTGCTTACATAGTATGTATCAGGATATCATGTTAATTGAACTACATACAGTAAAATAAAATAAATGCAAAATAGCCCTCAAATTAAATGAACATTTTAACATAGAACATAGAATAAATAGTACAGCAGAGCAGCAGGCCCTTCGGCCCACATTGCCAGTGTTGATCATGATGACAAGATAAATGAATCTTCTTTGCCTCTACGTGATCCATATTCCTCTATTCCCAGCACATCCATGTGCCTATTTAAAAGTTTCTTAAACACCACTTTCGTATCTGCCTCCACCACCTGGCCTGCCTGTGTGTTCCAGGCACCCTCTGTGAAAATAACTTGCCCCACACATCTCCATTAAACTTTGCCCCTCTGGCTTCAAAGCTATGCCCTCTAGCCTGACATTTCCACAGTGGGGAAAAAAGTTCTGACTGTCCACCCTATCTGTGCCTCTCATAGTTGTACATAGTTCCATCAGGTCTCCCCCCCCCCCCCCCAAAATCCAAAGTTTTGGAGAAAACTATCCAAGTCTGTCCACCTCTCCTGGACAGAGGTCCATTTGTAAATTTTATATATAATTAAAAAGATGAAGTAAGACAAACATTTAATCGCTATAGTTGGCCTCCTACTTTTTGTCACGTCTCTCAGCTTTCATTATGTCAACCAATACGCATGCAGTCTGGCGATACCTGGTGTCACTCGGTACTGCAGCCCTTGGCCAGTGGATGGCGATGCTGAGCTGGTTTTGGATTCTCTTTCCCACCTCTACCACATTTTTTATATGCGGAGAACATTTTTATCAGCAGCTGCATGCGGGTCAATTTAATGCTGCATGCCAATGAAACCTGCATTCAAATCTCTGCACGTTGCACCGTGGGTGTGACTGTGTTGGAGAGAGTGTAGAGGAGAAATGGGATTAGTGGAGATGGTCAGTATGGGCATGATGGGTGGAAGGGCCTGTTTCTATGTCATGTCAAGTCAAGTCAAGTTTATTCGTCACATACACATATGGGATGTGCAGTGAAATGAAAAGTGGCCGTGCCTGCGGAGTTTGTGCAAAAAACAAACAAACAAACAAACAGACAACCAACATACTTCAAACAATCACATGTTCTTTTCCATAATAAAATATTGTGGGTGGTATTGTGGTACAGTAACTGTTGTAGAGTTAGTCCCTGGTGAGATAGGAGTTTACAGTCCGAATGGCCTCTGGTGTACGACTTAATGACTCTACACAAATGTCATGCTCACATTCTAACTTATGGAGTCAGATAATTGTTCCATCACAGAAGGCTGCCATTCGTCCCATCAGCTCTGTGCTAGCTGCCAGGAGAGCGATGCCTTGTTACATTCTCCTGCTCCGTCCCCGCAGCCCAGCAAACTAGTCTCCCGTGAACTCTTGCCCATTTCACACGTCATCGATTCCACCTCCCCTCGACTCTGTAAAACTGTTTACCTTACACCCCTGGTGTCTGTCCCTGACCCTGACTGTGTGTTGTCTACCCCAGATACTGAGTCTGTCTGCCTGTCTACCCCAAACCCTGACTCTGTGTGCAGTCTACCCCAGACCCTGACCCAGTGTGCTGCAGTGTCTACCCAAGACCCTGCCTGTGTGCTGTTGTCACTGAGCTGCATGTTCACGGGGTCAGCTCCCACCCTACTGGACCAGCCACAGTAGAGGAGGTATGTGTCAGCTGGGTGAAGCAGCCTTGGGGAGTTGGGTCAGTCATCTCTCGTGGTGCTGGGGCTCTGGCCCTGTTCACACTTCCCAGCTGAGGTGGACCAAGCTGCCCAGCCTTGAGCAGCCCCCATGGGCCTCGGGGGGATGGCAAGCTGGCCAGGGCTGTCGACAAGCCCCTTTGCCAAGTTTCCCCTGGCAGTGGGAGTGAGCACTACACGGGTTCACAGGGAAGCCCAGGAGCAGCACGGTGGCACAGCTGGTGAGCTTATCCTGACCGGCCAGACATCAGCAGCTTTCCATGCTCTCCGATTAGGATCTTAACCAATTTTCCGAAGTTTGGACCACAGGCTGGGGCGGGACCTGAACCTGCTCACGTGGTTATCACAGCTGCCGTCTGAGAGTTTCTCACCATTGAGGTAGGGTAGTGATTGTTGTTGAAGAGAGTTTCCTTGTCTAAGTTCACACCACAGATAGAGCAAGATCTTTGGTTCACACCACAGAGGCGGGCACCTCCTTCCATTCCTCACATCATCCCTGCCTGCGCTTTGATAGTTGCACAATTCTGCAGTTTGTCCTTGTATTTATTGTAGCCATCGTCGCATTGTACGCTGCTTATACTCTGTGAACTTCATGTGAACAAGGACTTTCATGGCACCCTGGTGTATATGACAATAAATTAATCTGATCTAATTCACAAGGACATTCATACCTGCGTCGTGTTCTGTTTGCCAATTGCTGTTTACGATAAACAGCCCCTAAATTTACAACAAAGCTGAGCCCTGACTGCATCTCTGCACAGTAATGGGAGCAGCTGTCTAAAGTTCTACCCCAATAAATCCAGCCTCCATAACCCACACTTAAAGCGAGGAACTGTAGATTGTTCTATGTTCCACTCCTGAATTTCTAAGCACATTAACACCACCAAATGAATAGTTTTATCTAAAGCACTAGAAATGCTGGGAGCAAGACAAGGTCAGAGATCAGCTGTGGAAGAGAGGTGCCCCTGCCACGTGTCAGTGCACCGCTTCCCTCAGCTGCCATGTCCAGCTAGTCACAGCGGCAGAAACATCCAGTGGAAAATGTCAACAACACTGCATCACTCATTGAAGTGGCAGATTTGTTTATTTCTTTCCTGCCTTGTGTTCACTCTGGCTCTCTTTCATCTATCGTGTGGGGGAGTGGAATGACAGGAACAAATGATAGGGTATGGAGCATAGAACATACTGCAGTACAGCACAGAAACAGGCCCTTCAGCCCACAAATCCCAGCTGACCCTGCTGCCAAGTTATTCTCTTCTGCCTGCACATGATCCATACGTCCATTCCCTATATCATACATAAAAGCCTCCTAAACATCACTATTGTATCTGCTATGACCACCACACCTGGCAGTGCGTTCCAGGCACACACCACCCCCGTGTGTAAAACAACTTGCCCAAAGTGTTCCTTCACACGTCTCTTTTAAACTTTGCCTCTGTGACCTTGAAACGCCCGTCACCCTCATGTGAACAAGGTGCCCAGCACATCTTCGTTTAGATTTACCCCTCTCCCCTTAAAACGATGCCATCTAAAATCTTTGACATTTCCACCATGGGAAAAAAGTTTTGACTGTCAACCTTGTCTATGCCTCTGGTAATTTTGTATACTTCTATCAGGTCTTCCCTCAGCCTCCGATGTTCCACACAATAATCCAATGAAGAGAAAACAAGTCTGTCCACCTCTTCCTGTAGCTAATACTTTCTAATCCACGCAGTACCCTGGTAAACCTCCTCTGAACCCTTTCCAAAGCGTCCACATCTTTCCTGTAATCGGGCAACCAGAACAGCAATACTCCAAATGCAGCTGAACCAAAGTCCTATAGAGCTGCCGGGCATGGAGTGCCCAGAGAACTCCTTGATGTCTTAAGGTAGTTGAAGGTGCTGTTCAAATCCTTTTCTAAGTCCTACACAAACAATGCACGTGTAGGTCCCACACGCATTGGTGTTTGATGGTGAAACCAGCAGGACATTGGACAATCAGCTCACACCAGGAAGGAGCTCTCTTCCTGGTAGTGTAGTGGTGTTGAATGCAGGGCCCGGTAGCTCAGCTCTGAGCAGATGCAGAGGCTGGAGTCCTGAGCAAAACACAAAGTGTTGGAGGAACTCAGTGAGTCGGACAGCCTCTATAGAGGGAATGCCTCTGACCCACTGAGTTCCTCCAGCACTCTGTGCTTATCCCATTCTTCAGTGTACCTCAGCTAACTCCTGCCCTGTCTATGACAAGATGGAGTTTGCGTCACGGGGAAGCTGGCGCCTCCACGACTGACGGTGCTGCGGTGGTGGTGATGGATGAGGATGGCTCTGTCAAACTCTGCATGGCTGGAGTGCCCCTGTCTGTAACAACAAGCCTGGCCAGCGATCTGTCCCCATTACAACAATGACAATCCATTCTTCATGTCTGTAAATCGTGTTCAGTAACTGGCTGTCTGGTAATCGCTCAGCTCTGTCAGCTGATGACAAGCCCCCATAAGAGCTGCGATTATAAATCAAAGGCACACATTAAACGAATCACTCAAACCGCTTCCTTGAAGCAGAATATTCCAGCAGGAACACCCGCTGCAGAGCGACCGAATTTACAGCTCGTGAGCCCAGCAACCGACACCAGACCACAGTCTACAGTCACAGATCACATCAGGATCTCCCCTTCACAGCCTCCAGCCTACCCCAGCCCCAACCCCACACTGCCCGCCTCTATCTCTGATCCCAGATCCACAGATAGGGCTGCCTATTACTGAACACACCTATATGACCACGTTTTAACCCAGCCAATAGTGGACCACTGTGGGCTCCTTGGCCATTGGTGCCAGCTCTGATTTGTTCTGTACCTTTTCATCCCTTTAGTTTCCCCCTCCCCTGACTTTCAGTCTGAAGAAGGGTCTCGACCCAAAACATCACCTATTCCCTTTCTCTAGAGATGCTGTCTGACCCGCTGAGTTTCTCCAGCATTTTATGTCTATCTTTGGTGTAAACCAGCATCTGCAGCTCCTTCCAACACATTTCCTCACAGCTTGACTCCATCAGAGTATTGGGTATAGAAGTTGGGTGGTCATGTTGCAGTTATATAAGACATCGGTGAGGCCACATTTAGAGTATTGTGTTCAGTTTTGGGCACCATGTTGTAGGAAAGATGTCAAGCTGGAAAGGGCGCAGAGAAGATTTACGAGGATGTTATCAGGACTCCAGGGAGAGGTTGAGCACGCTTATTCCTTGAACTCTATTCCTTGGAACGCAGAAGGATAAGGGGTGAACAAGATTATAGAGGTGAACAAGATTATGAAAATAATATCTCTTGCTTAGAGTACGGGAATTGAGAGAACCAGAGGACAAAGGTTCAGGTGAGGGGGGGGAAAGATTTAATCGGAACCTGAGGGATAACTTTGTTACACAAAAGGTGGTGTGTGTATGGAGCGAGCTGCCAGAGGGGGTAGTTGAGGCTGGTACTATCACAACGTTCAAGAAACATTTAGACAGGTACATGGATAGGATAGGTTTAAAGGGATATGGGCCAAACACAGGAGGGTGGGATTTCCACGCTCTATGACTGACTCAAGACAACATATATGGAAGGAATGGATAGACAAGGTTTTGGGTTAGACCCTTCTTCAGACTGATTATAGCAAGGAGTTAACTGCTTTCTATGGTGCATCTGTAGAAGTTCATAAGAGCCATTGGAGACTCCCGAATTTCTTCAGTCTCCTGAGAAAGTCGAGACATCACTATGCTTTCCTGCCTATAACCTCAATGGGGTTGGCCCAGGACAAGTTGGTGATGTTTACACCAAGGAGCCTGAAGCTCCCAACCATCTCCTCTGCGGCACCATTGAAGTTGAATGGGGCATGTACTCCACCTTGCTGGCATTGAGGGGGAGGTTGTTGCCCTAACTAAACTCTCTATCATCTTCCTGTACTCCGTCTTGTCACTATGGTGTCATCTTCAAACTTGTAGAGTTAGAGCTGAATTTGGTTATACTGTTGTGAATGTACAAGAAGTATAATAAGGGACTGAGAACGCATCGCTGCGGGCACCGGTGCAGGGAATGAATGTGGAGAAGGTGTTATCACCTATCCTCACTGATTGTGATCTACGGGTCAGAATGTTTATGGGAGGCTGGAGTCGATGTGCACCATAATCAGTCTCTCGAGGATGATGGTAGATGTCAGAGCCACTGTACGGAATCCCCATTGGCAGGCCACACTGTGGTTGTGGAGACTGATTGAAAATTGGAATGACTTTGTTCTGCCTTGAGTTCCAGTTCATTACTTTCTATGGCATTGCAATAGGTTTGATCAACCTTGATTAAACTACTGCGTCGAATGTGCAACACTCCAACGATCAGGCATTGCGCCAGGTCTGGTGCACGTTTAGGGAACGGCTTGAACTGGAGAAAGCACTGGTCTCGGCACTTGTGCTGCAAGACTTTGCCAGCTCAACACTGACTGTCAGTCTGCATTGAAACGTCTGCAGTGTTCTCATTATTCTGTGCACACCCACTCTCTGACACTGCAGCAAAGGCCACTTCAAACTCATAAAGTTCTTTAACCTGATACAGGGTAGACAGAGTCATCCAATCCCATTTATTACCATTAATCTAACATGTTGTCTGTGGGATCAACTGTTAACACTTGCCATCCATGGCTGCTCAGTGAAGCAGTGGCAATGTCTCGAGGCTGCATGATTTACACTGATTCCTTCATCGAGCTCCTTGTCACTGCCATTAGTTTTGGTTTGTGTGCATGTGTACACCGCCAAGGGAACAAAGAGGGACCCGGTGTGGGCGGGGGGGGGGGGGGGGCTGCTGAGAAAGATGAGGGACTTTGTGTGGGGGTCACTGAGAACAACGAGGGTCCCGGTGGTGGGGGGCACGGCGCTGAGAACAAAGAGGGGTCACTCGGGTACATTGAACACTGTAACTTTGTCGGTGCACTTTATGTGTCGACTCGTTGTGTCTGGTACACAACACAATGTCACATGTGATAATAAAGTATCAATCAACCAATTAACCAATTAATCAATCAACTCTCCTATGACCCCCCACATACTTGGGCTAGAAGGTCATTCCTTGCCCTGCTGCCTTCTTGTACCTCACACTTAGTCCATCATCGTATAACTTGCAAACTTCGTTGACGTGCCCGAGTTCAACAACAACGAGGGAACGAGTCCAGAGTCAATGGGGCCACCACCGCTATCAGCCTCACTATCTTCCTAAGACTTTATTCCTTGGAGCTCAGGATGCTGAGGGCTTATCATATAGACGTGTATAAAATCATGAGGGGAATAGATAGGGTGAAGGCACAGAGTCTTTTACCCAGAGTAGGGGAATCAAGAACCAGAGGAAAAAGGTTTAACACGAGAGGGGAAAGATTTGATAGGAATGTGAGGGGCAACTTTTCACACAGAGGGTTGTGGGTATCATGGAACAAGCTGTCAGAGGAGGTAGTTGAGGCAGTTACTATAATAGTATTTAAAAGACACTTGTATAGGAATGGTTTAGAGGTGATTTGGGCCAAACACGGGCAAATGGGACCAGTTAAGATGGTGCATGGACACGTTGGGGCAAAGGGCCTGTTTCTGTGCTGTATGACTATGAATCACTGAACCACTGTCCATCATTATTCTGCTACCAGCCATATAGCCAGTTTTGGATCTAATCATTTGTGGTCACTTGGATCCCAGGTGCTTCTATTTCGTGAAAAGTCCATGGGGAATGGTTTTAATGATGAAGTCGTTTGCAATGGGTGAAAGTGAGTGCATGGTCAACTTTCCGCTTCTCGTCCTTATCTCCAGTGATTTAACCAATTTTTATTCAAGAAATTCAAAATCACGGTTACCAAAAATAGATTTATTGAAGGCTTCCCGCCCTGTGTTCTGCCTGGCTCCATCGGTTCTGTGGAGCAGAGTTTTGTCAAAGAAGAAGAACGCCTGACCTTCTGTTGGCTGGTGTCAGGGGTCATGGCAACAATCTCCTCCCTGCAGCGTGTGAGGATAAGGTGAGAGAATCATAGAGCATTCATAGAACATAGAACCATGCAACACCAACAGTCCCTTCGGCCCGCAATATCCATGCTTAAAATCTTCTTCTTGCGTATGGCGTGCACAGCCTAATGTTGTCGGACAACTTGTTCTATTTGATCTTATGGCCCTGTCCCACGATGCGAGTTTACCCAAGAGCTCTCCCGAGTTTAAAATAATCAAACTCGTGGTAAGTACGTCGAATGTATGTAGCGGGTACGTCGGAGCTCGTGGATGTCTCGTAGTGGCTCATAATGCTAACGGCAGGTACTCGGGAAACACGGAAACTCGTGAAGTTTTTTCAACAGTGTGCAAAATTTCCAAGAGTAATAAAATACTCGGGATGAAGTACCACGAGTTTGATTTTTTATAAAACGCGGGAGAGCTCTTGGGTAAACTCGCATTGTGGGACAAGGGCTTTATTTGATTGGGCACACCAGGTTGATCGTATTTGTCGAAACAGGGCCTACCACGTGAAGGTTGCAACCTCCCTCCCCAATGCTGAAAATGATGCCAGGTTAAACTGGTCTCCTCATAGATGAGTGTGTACCTGTGATGCTGATCATCAGGAGTTAATGAGGGATGAGTTAATCAGGAATGTTTAGTTGTCGTAGTGTTTGAGATTACTGCATCGTCAGTAAATATTTAAACCTTTATTGGGAACCACAGAGGGGGAACTGGGATGATTCTTTCTGCTGATGGGGCCAGATGATATAGATAAGCCTCATAAAATCTTGACAAAATTCAGAATGATTCATGCTGTATATATCTTGGCATCTCTGCTGCCACATCTCTGTTCCGATTCCTTCTCTGAACAGAATGGAACATTGCCAGCCGCCACGCCACCCCTTCCTCAACGTCCCACTGCCCACACCCCCCTCTCTCGCCTCCCTCCCTCCCCCCCTACACTGCACCCTCATATCTGCCCATCATTCCCCACAGTCCCCTCCCCCACCCCCCCATACCCAAGTGGTTTCAGCTGTTGCCAGCTGTTTGGGGACATGTAGGCTTACCACCAGCACCCGTCCCCTGGGCTCCGGGAGGCACAGTGCTGATCTAATCACCTCCTTCATCTCCATCTGCCAGTGATGAGCAAGCCTCCAGCACATGGGACTTCTGGCTGCCGGCTCTGTTTGATGTCACATTCCCAGCAGTTGTGCCTCGATCACAGCTCAGCAACTCCACCAGGCAGCTCTTTGTTAAAGCTCTGATCAGTCTCAGCTCTTATGCTGGATCTGTGGAACTCTTAGATCAGCTACAAACGGAGACATTCCACTCCACTACAATAGTCCACAAGCCCCACAATATGTCTATAGCTGACCCCTCATCCACACATCAGGCTTACCTTTAAACCTGCAGTGCTCCCTGCTTCAACCTCCTCATGGGGCTGTGAGTCGCACACTCTCGCCCCTCTCCCTGTTTAGTAAATTCCTCCTCAATAAGTTTGCTGCTTAATTTATATGTGAGCCCCTGCCTCTGCAAACAAGCCCCAAACAACTTCTCATTATATGAGACCTGGAACAACCAAATGCTCTCAGAACGCACCATGGAGTTTGTGTCCTTCTGACTCCACCCCTTGTCCTGATCCATCATTGACTGAGAGATGTGAGATTCATTGAGCTTCTTGTTTTCACCTGTCACTCTCTGGCCTGTCTATGTATACATTCACCTGCCACCTTGTTGAATTATCATATGGACCGATAATTTCTTGAAGCAGTATAACATTACTGTAATATTAGTACAAAGTTTTCAGCCTGGAGTGCAACTAAAGACAGTCCAAAGAAGTTAATCGTTGCTTAAGTTAGTGTTGTGTGGTATTCAAGAGCCTCAAGGTTGTTGGAAACCTGGTCTCGAACCTGGTGTTCACAGTTTTCATGCTCCTGTACCTTCTTCCCGATGGCAGGAGTGAAATGAGAGCATGGTCAGTGTAGTGTGGGTCCTTGATTCAGCTGGCTGCCTTTATAAGGCAGCGCCTTCCACATATCCGTTTGATGGTGGGGAGATCAGTACCCGTGATGGATCAGGCAGTGTCCACCACTCTCTGTAATGTCCTTTGTTCCTGGGTGAGCGAGTTGTTGAACCAGGCCGTGATGCAACCAGTCAACATGCTCCCTACTATACACCTGTAAACGTTCAGGAGAGTATTCTTCAGCATGCCAAATCTCCTCAATCTTATAAAGATGTAAAGGCATTGATGAGTCTTCTTTGTGATTGCTGGATCCAGGATGGATCTTCAGAGATCTACAGCCCAAGGAACTTGAAGCTGTTGACTTTCCCCACCAACGACCCGTCGATGAAGACAGGTTATTGGATGATTGTCAATTCATTGTCCTCTTCTTCAAAATGCCTTTCAAAGACCTTCCGATTCCTCTAAAATCCTCTCCATTGATCCAGGAAGGATAGAGAGATTATTCATCCCAGTGTGATTAGCTGTTTCCCGTGCCCTTTCCCCGCAGACTCATGCTAAGGTGGTACAGTGGCGTAGCAGTAGAGCTAGTGTCTCAATACGCCAGCGACCCTGGCTCAACCCTGACCACGGTGCTGGCTGTGCACAGTTTGTACGTTCTCCCTGTGACGATGTGGGTGTTCTCCGGGAAGGCTGGTTTCCTCCCATATTCCAAAGACATGCAGGCGTGTAGGATAATAGGCTTCTGTAAATTGCCCTAAGTGTATAGAATGCCACAAAAGTGGGAAAAAATAGAACTATTGCATGGGTGATTGATAGTCAGTGTGGACTCGATGGGCCGAAAGGACTGTTTCCACGCTGTATCTCTAAACTAAACGAAACTAAACAAAGTACAATAGCTATTATTCTGGCATCCATAATCCATTCACTCGGTGCTATCAAAGAGTTATAAATTCATTAGATTTTGATGTAAAATCATTTCTAATATTGGGATGATCAGTGGTGTTGCCTTCAATCCCGACTCATTCCCTTTCTAGCCATAAATTCAGTTTGGCTCCCTGCCAACCTTCTGAAACAGATCTAGACTTCAGGGAGACATTGTGTGGTGCTGACCCTGAAATGAACTCCTAACCACAGATCCATGCCAGTATTAAACTAATCAATTTCTGCTTTCATAACAGAGTCTGGCCCCAGCACCGTCACAGTCAAAACCCCAATATACAGTAGCTTCCTCAGCAACATGTTTCATTAGCAGTTTAGTTTCTGAAATCCTGCCACAGGTTTTCCTGTTTGCTCCTTTTCTCATTTCCTGCAGCTCTATAACCTCCCAAAATAGAGCTATGCTCCTTAAATGCTGGCTTCTTGATCGTATTCAATTGTCATTACTTCACATTGTTGTCGGGCTGATGAGACCCCAGTGCTACAGAATCCACACCAAGAGGATTGATGAGGGCAGGGCAGTGAACGTTGTCTATGTGGACTTTAACAAGGCCTTTGACAAGGTCCCACAAGAGTTGGCTAGTCTGCAAGGTTACTGTAGATCACATGGAATCAATTGAAAGGGTATTGAGTACAAAAAGTTGGACAACATGATGGAACAGAAGATGGTGTTGGTTAGACCACATTTGCATGCAGTTCAGGTCGCCCAGCTCTAGGAAGAAGGTCATTAAGTTGAAAAGGGTGCAGAGGATGTTACCTGGGCTTGAATTATAAGGAGCAGTTGGATAGGCTGTGAATTTATTTTTTGGAGCATAAGGGGCTGAGAAGTGACCTTATTGAGGTGTACAAGATCGCGAGGGGGTACAAATAAAGCGAACACGCACAATCTTTTTCCCAGAGTAGAGGATTCTTTTCACTCAGAGGGTAGTTTGTGCCTGGAAGGAACTTCCAGATGAAGTTATGGAAGTGGATATAATTGTGACTTTTAAAATACATTTAGACAGATATTGATAGGAAGGGTTCAGATGGATATCTGTAAAATGCAGGCAAATCAGACGAGCCAACTTGGCCGGCATGGACAAGATGAAGAGCCTATTACTGTATCTCTGTGATTCTTTGGTTCTGCATAGAATATTTCCCTCTGCTTCCTCTGCAATGTTAGAATGTACAAAGGGACTTCAATCACAAAACATCAGCCTTCATTTAACAATTGCTGGCTCTCAACACACAACATATTTTATGTGTCGCTTTAGGAATGAAATAATTGCTGCGCAATCTCTTTTGTCAGCATTGATTGAGAAATGAACGTTGGGAACAGGACACTGATCAATCTCCTTCACACTAATACTTGCTCCACTGAAAAGAAAATCCCATCTAACTCAAAACTGTTCTCACACCTAAAGGAAAAACATAATGTACAAAAATATGTCTAAAACAACAAGGGAAGGCCTGCAAAGTAATAAAATTAATAAGAAATGGAAAACTAAATAATGTGGTAAAGATAACCTGAAATTAAAAACTGAAGGTAAAGTTGCGGCAAATTTGCGGCAAAGTTGCGGCAAATTGAAAAAAACAAGGGTTAACAAAAAGAGCCTTGGTCTCGGAGAGAACGAGGCTGGAGAATTAATAATGGAAAAATATTAATAATTATGTTATTGGAATTTTTTTAGATAAAAGAAATAGTGGATGACCTCCCCCTATGTTTCCAGAGGATGTTTGATAAGATGTTGGACTGAAGCATATTTTGGAAAATAAAAGCTTGTGTATGAGATATAGGATTACTTGCAGGGGAGAACAGAGATTGGTTGGCTGGCCTAAAGACATGCAGCTTTGTAAGTTAATTGGCCTCTGTAAATTGCCCCTAGTGTGTAGGGAGTGGATGTGAAAGTGGGATAACATTGAATGAGTGAGAACAGGTGATCAATGGTCAGCGTGAACTCATTGTGATGAAGTGTCTTCAAACTAAACTAATCAGAGCGTAGGCATGAATGTGACTTTTACTGATTGGCAAGATGTATGTGCATTGTGGGATCAGTGCTGGGCTCTCAACTTTGTATTATTTATTTCAATAACTTAGATAAGGACTGGGAAAGTAAGGTTGCAAAATTTGCTGAATGTAGAGAGATAGTTGCAAAGCAATTTGTGAATAGGATAAAGGAATGCTACAAAATGATATATAAAGGTTAAGAGTTGGCAAAAGTCTGGCAAATGGAGTATAATATGTGCAAATGAGAAATTGCTCATTTTGGTGTAAAAAATACAAAAGTTGCATTTTTGTTAGTTTATCACAGTAAATTGTGTGAGAGCACAAGAACTGGCACTAAATGCTAGACTAGGATTGTTGGTGTTCCAGATCAAGACCCTTCTTCAGACCCAGGTAAGGAGAAGGGTTGTGCCCGGCCCCAAAACTTCACCTATCAATATTCTCCAGAGATGCTGCCTAACCAGCTGAGTTACTCCAGCACTTTGTGTTTTTTGTTTGTAAACCAGCATCTGCAGTTCCTGGTTTCTACAACACAAGAAGAGGCCCTTCAGTCCACAATGTTTGTGCTGGACATGATGTCAAGTTAAACTAATCTCCTCTGCCTGCATGTCATACATATCCTTGTATTCCCTGCATATCCATGTGCCTATCCAAAAGCCTTTGAAATGCCACGTTCATATCTGCCTCCACCACCATCCCTGGCAGTCCGTCCAGGCACTCGTGGCTCTCAGTGTCAACAACTTTCCCCTCACACCTCTTTTAAACTTGAAGATTGAGAAGGATCTGGGTGCCTTTCTACAGGATCGACAGAGTAGTTACAAAGGCGAAGAGAATATGATTACTTATTGCAAAGAATATTGAAAAAAGGTACTGAGGTTTTGCTTCTGTTATGTAGGGCATTGGTGAGACCACACCTGGAGTACTGGGCACAGTATTGATCTCCTTATTTAAGGAAGAATATTAATGAATGTGAAACTATTCAGAGAAGGCTCACTTGACCAATACCTGGAATGGACATATTGTCTTATAAGGTTGGGTTGGATGGACTTCACCAAATTGGGAGAATTGATTAAAGCAATAGGATCCAATAGAGTTTTCATGGGTGGAATGTGGAGAAGGATATTCCTCATTTGGGGTCACTGGACAGCATTCCTGTAGAGTTGCTGCCTCAAAGTGCCAGAGACCTGGGTTCGATCCTGACTACGGGTGCTGTCTGTACGGAGTTTGTACATTCTCCCCGTGACCTGCGTGGGTTTTCTCTGACAGCTCCGGTTTCTACCCACACTCCAAAGATGTACAGGTTTGTAGCCAATTGTCTTGGTAAAATTGTATATTGTCCCTAGTGTGTTTAGGTTAGTCTTATTGTGCAGGGATCGTTGGTTGGCATGGACTTAGTGGGTCGAATGGCCTGTTTCTGAATTAAATCATGTCGTCCACTTATGACAGAGATGAGGTGTAATCTTCTCCCTCGGACAATGCCGAGTCTTTGAAACTCTCTTCTTCAAAGGTTGTTGGGAACAGTCATTGAATATGATTAGTGCAGGGTTAGATAGACACGAGTATGATTCACACAGTCGGATAGGAATATCAATAGGAGGTCAGATCAGCCTTGGATCCCCAGCGCGTGAAGAGATTTACACTTGAAACAATCAGGTGGAGAAGTGATGGGAGTCGTGGTGGGAGCAAGGATGGGTCGAGACAAGACTTAATATAGCTTCACCGAGCAGCTCTGAATGACAGTAGTAGCAACTGATCCTAACGCACACCCGAGGGCCCGGGCAGCGACTACTGCTCCCAGTTCCTTTTTCTATGTTTCCTGTGACAACAGGGTTGATTAATAATAATAAATGAGATTGGACGACTATGCCTGCTCTGTGGCAGATTAAATAACTTTATGAGTTTGAAGTGGCCTTTACTGCAGCAGGGGGTGGTGTGCGTGACTGGAATAATTAATGCACTGCAAGATGTTTGAACACACAAGGCATTGGCAGATAGATGAAAGAAGCTTAATCAAAGGCAGTGTGCGAGGGGGAGCTGAGCTGGCAATGCTTCTCAGCAGAACCACTCACACCTCTCTCCAGCTCAAACTTCGGGACCCGAAACATAGCCTCCAGATGCTGCATGACCCACTGAGTTCCTCCAACAATTTGTATTTTATCATGGAGTCATACAGCAGCAACTTGCCCATGCCGACCAGCATTCCCCATCTAAGCTAGTCCCATTTGCCTGTGTTTGGCCCATCTCCCTCTCAACTTTTCCTATCCATGTACCTGTCCAAGTGTCTTTTAAATTCAGTTATAGCATCTATCCCAACTACCTCCTCGAGCAGATTATTCCACGTACCCATCACTGTATCAATGAATTTCTGACCCACAAAACACAATCAGTGAGGATAGGTGACAACATCTCCTCCACAATAATTCTCAGCACTGGTGCCCCACCAGGATATGTCAGTCTCCTATTATTAGCCTCTACACTCACAAATATACATCAAATTCAGCTTGAATTCTTTTTTTTCTCTTTTTTAAAAATGTTATTAGAAGCAATTGTACAGAGATAAAACATTCGGCATCTAAAATTATACAATTATTGTACAGCTTCATTTTTATCCTTATAACCTAAACCATGAGAATGAAAAAAGAAAAGAAAACAAGAAAGAAAAATGTTGTGTTGCGCCATGCTATTGTTGTAAGAATTCGGTAAAGGGTGTCCATGTCTTAAGAAATTGATCTGCTTTTTCCGCCAAGACAAGCCTAATGTTTTCCAAATGTAGTGTCTCGGACATTTGTGATCCACATCTTCACTGTAGGGACTGTTGTCTGTTTCCAAAATTTAAGTATTTTCGCCGTTATCAGGCCATAGTTAAGGAAACATCTTTGAAATATCGTTTGCTCAGAACAGCCCTCTGACATACCTAGTGTGATCAATTTTATATCGGGATCCAATTCAGTTTTAAGTATTTTGGAAAAGATATCAAAAATTCCTCTCCAGTATTTTTGTAATTTTATACAGGAAACAAAAGAATGGGTTATAGTTGGTTCTTGGAGGAAACATTTATCACAGATAGGAGAGATTTTGGGGAAGATCTTGTTCAATTTAGACTTTGAATAATAACATCTATGCAGTATTTCTCTAACTAAAAGATGGCGGACTGCAGGAGTGGGGCACCGTTGTGTATGGCTGCTCTGCCTGCAGTCCGTCCTTTCACCCTTTTTTATTTTTATTTTTAGTCCTGTTAGATGAAAATGTTTGTTGTAGGTCTTCTTTTATGTGGTGGGTGGGGGCAGGGGAAGGGGGAAACGTTATTTCTGCGGTTCTCCTCCAAATTGCATCTTCGTCCTTTCCGTGCGGCCTACCATCGGACTGAGCGCCATTTCCCGCTGGGATCGGCCGGCACTACAGCTTCGGTGGCGGCACAGCGCTGGGACACCAACACGGAGCGGGCGATGCCCTACCGGGTCGCCGTGCGCTAAGCTCCGGAGTGCGGTGACCGTCGGTTCCAACGTCGAGGAGCTGTGACCGTGGGCGGCGCTGGATTTAAAACACCGCAGAGCCTGGGATCCGAGATCGCCAGAGTCGGAGCTCCAACCAGTGCGGCCTGACCTCGGGTGCCGCGGTGTCCAGGGAGGAAGCGGCCGCTCCAGACATTTCCATGCCGCTGAGGACTTTTCACCCGACGCCGGTGTTGTATCTTCGCGGCAGGTGGGCCTACAACATCGGGCCACCGTTGCGGCGACTGGCTGCGTAGGCCTCAAATAGGCCCCAACCTCGGGTGGACTTGGAGGAGGAGGACTGGATTTTTTGGTGCCTTCCCTCACAGTGGAAAGTGTTGATTCTGCTGTGTGGGGGGATGTTCATGTTTAATCTTATGGTGTATTGTGTCTTTTTTCTTCTTTTTAATTTTTATATGGATGTATGGTAATTAAAAAAATATATATCTCTGTAAAGCACTTTGGCTTCAACATGATTTGATTTAAAAGTGCTATATATGTAAAAATTACTTAATTACTTACTTACTATTTGAAATTGTATTAGTGAGTGCCTGGAATTAAGAGAACAGTAATGTATATATAGAAGACTTTCCTCCCTATTATCCTTTGAAATTGTTAAACCCAATTCGTCTTCCCAAGCTCGCCTGATTATTTCCGATGATGGGATATGTAGATTTAAAAGGGTATTATAGAAGTACGATATTAACTTATTTAAATCCGCCTTTCTGTTCATGCATTCATCTAGTATATCTGGACCCAAGGAGTGACAATCTTGCGTGTATATTTTCACATAGTCTCGTATTTGAAGATATCTGAAGTATTGACTGCCTTTCAAATGATATTTCAACTGTAATTCTTGAAACAAGAGGAAGGTCCCCATCCCATAAAGGTCTCCCAGCTTTTTAATTCCTAAGCTTTCCCATTGTACCAATGCCTTGTCTAAAGTAGACGATTTAAATGAGGGATTATTGGCGATTGGTAAGAGGAGAGATAAATTTCTCAATTTAAGGGTTGATTTCAACTGTTTCCAGATTCGTAAGGTGCTATGGATTATCAGATTTTTCTCATACGTTGATTTCTTCAGATTCAATTCAATTCAATTTAATCTTTATTGTCATTGTGCAGTGTACAATACAGAGACAACACAATGCAGTTGGTATCTCCGAAGGGCGAACTTACGAATGAACAAGTAATTGCGCAGTAGTATGAGTTAATATACATCTACGCATATAGCGTGTCCGGGGTGGGTGGGGGGGGGGTGTGGAGACAGGCAGTCATTGAGGTGCAGCGTTGAGATGTGTGACAGCTGCAGGGAAGAAGCTGTTCTTGAGCCTTCTGGTACGGCAGCAGAGGGACCTGTAGCGTCTCCCGGATGGGAGGAGATAACTATGGTTGGGGTGTGAGATGTCCCTGGCGATGCTGTGCCCCCTGCGCAGGCATCGTTTACAATGGACAGACTCAATGGAGGGGAGTGAGGAGCCTGTGTTGCGTTGGGCAATCTTCACCACCCTCTGCAGAGCCTTCCGGTCGGCGACAGAGCAGTTACCATACCATACTGTGATGCAGTTGGTAAGGATGCTCTCGATGGTGCAGCGGTAGAAGTTCACCAGAATCTGGGGAGACAGGTGGACCTTCTTAAGTCTCCTCAGGAAGAAGAGACGCTGGTGAGCCTTCTTGATCAGTGAGGATGTGTTGTGGGTCCAGGAGAGGTCATCGGAGATGTTGACACCCAGGAACCTGAAGCTGGAGACACGTTCCACCTCCGTCCCATTGATATGGATGCGGGTGTGCGTGTTCTCTTAATTGATATGGATGGAGATGTGTTGGAGAGAGAAGAATCACGCCTATATTGAAAGGCAAACAATCTTCCCTCTCCATTTTTAACCAGTTTACTTGTTGGCATGTATCATCCATCCAGTAGATTAAATTTTTAATATTAGTTGCCTAGTAATAAAGAAGAAAATTAGGGAGAGCCAATCCACCGATTTCTTTAGGTTTGCATAAAAGTGCAGTTTCTTACCACTTCAAGCTGGGGTGCAAGGCTACCGAATTCAATTGCAGTTTCATACCACTTCAAGCAGGGTGCAAGGCTACCAAATTCAAGTGCAGTTTCCGACCAATTCAAGCAGGATGCAAAGCTACCGAATTCAAGTGCAGTTTCATGCCACTTCTAGCAGGGTGCAAGGCCAAATTCACGTGCATAGAAACATAGAAACATAGAAATTAGGTGCAGGAATAGGCCATTCGGCCCTTCGAGCCTGCACCGCCATTCAATATGATCATGGCTGATCATCCAACTCAGTATCCCGTACCTGCCTTCTCTCCATACCCTCTGATCCCCTTAGCCACAAGGGCCACATCTAACTCCCTCTTAAATATATCCAATGAACTGGCCTCAACTACCCTCTGTGGCAGAGAATTCCAGAGACCCACCACTCTCTGTGCAGTTTCATGTCATTTCAAGCAGGGTGCAAGGCCACCAAATTCAAGTGCCGTTTCATGCCACTTCAAGCAGGGTGCAAGGCCACCAAATGCTAGTGTTGTTTCATGCCATTTCAAGCAGGGTGCAAGGCCACCAAATTCAAGTGCAGTTTCATACCACTTCAAGCAAGGTGAAACCACCTTAAAACCACTATAAAACCACATAAAACACCACATAAACAACACACTCCCTGCTCAGTAGACATTCAGTGTGTTCAGTTGATTCACAGTTCTGTCTAACCTCCCTCTCCCCCATCTTGCAGAGACCGAGCCACACCCACACATACAGGTTTTATAATCCCTCCCCCTCCAACTGGAAGGTGCGTGGCCTTCATGGCATGATTGACATGAGAGAGATTCTCAACATTTTTTTAAACACTAATAACACTTTTATTTTTCATTGATGGGAAGAATCCTCTGCACCCGATGAGTGGCAAGGAACTGAGTAAGATGGCCAAAAATCACAGCTGTAAGTGGTAGCATTTTATTTAAAATAAATATTCAGTGCAAGCAGGAAGTTGTCAAGTTTCCACCAACAACAGCCATTTTACTTTTTGCCGTGCAGCCTTCAAAAGCAGTTACCACCACCAACAACAGCCATTTTTTTTGCAGTGCAACCTTTCAAAGCAGGTACCACCACCAATAACAGCAGTTTTTTTTTTTTTTTTGCAGTGCAGCCTTTCAAAGCAGTTACCACCACCAACAACATACATTTTTTTTTTTCAGTGCAGCCTTTCAAAGCAGTTACCACCACCAACAACAGCCATTTTGTTTGCAGTGCATCCTTTCAAACCAGTTACCACCACCAACAACAGCCTTTTTGTTTTGCAGTGCAGCCTTTCAAAGCAGTTCCACCACCAACAGCCATTTCTTTTTGCAGTGCAGCCTTTCAAAGCAGATACCACCACGAACAACAGCCATCTTTTTGTTGCAGTGCAGACTTTCAAAGCAATTACCACCACAAACAACAGCCAGTTTTTTGCAGTGCAGCCTTTCAAAGCAGTTACCACCACCAACAACAGCCATTTTTTTTGTAGTGTAGCAGCCTTTCAAAGCAGTTACCTCCACCAACAACAGGCATTTTCTTTGCAGTGCAGCTTTTCAAAGCAGTTACCACCAACAACAGGCATTTTATTTGCAGTGCAGCCTTTCAAAGCAGTCACCACCACCAACAACAGCCATTATTTTTTGCAGTGCAGCCTTTCAAAGCAGTCACCACCACCAACAACAGCCATTATTTTTTGCAATGCAGCCTTTCAAAGCAGTTACCACCACCAACAACAGCCATTTTTTTTTTGGAGTGCAGCCTTTTAAAAGCTGTTACCACCACCAACAACAGCCATTCTTTTTGCAGTGCAGCACTTCAAAGGAACCATATTTTCATTTTCAAACCACATTAAGGGCACTCAGTTGAGTAGACATGTGTTCACTGTTATTCAGAGCTCAGAGAGACATGACCCTCTCGCTTCCTCCATCTTGCAGAGACTGAGTGAGGCACAACGAGGTGGTGGAATGTGGGGACTGGGATGGGTGGTGTGAGAGTGAGGGGGTGGGAGGTCAGGGTGGGAAGGTGAGCTGTCCATAAAGCAGGCAGTGGCAAGGTGAACATGTGGTTTCAAAATGACGGCACTGTCAGTGTTGAGAGAGTTGAAAGGGCATAGCCATACAGTAATGTAGTGTGTAGGGTCAGGCAGCATTGCAAATTGCATCCATCAAATAAAGTCTAATGTCATTTGTAAAGGAATTGACATTGGAGCTGCTTGCTGGAGAGAGACACGTTATTTAGTCTCGTGGAATAAGAAGGGTTAAGGTGAATCTGCTGATTCTGCTTGTCAAATGGAAAACAACATCTTTTTCCCACATGTGAAGTTGACAAACTATATTTGGCTTTTAGTTTTAACACAACGCGAACAGAAATTAGGTTATTAATTCATTTCCGCAGTTGTGTCTTCACATGTGTGACTAAATATACCAGTATCTGGCTTTGTGTCCTTTCAGTGAACCAGGCAGCACGCACCCTCTAGTGACCAGGGATATGCTCCCAGTCTTCCCACAGCAAACCCTCAGCACGGCCAGGCTGTCCCAAGGGGCAGGACACCCTCCAGGGAGGTCAGTCCCTCACAATCTCCCCTTCTCCCTGCTCACCCAGGCATCGGTCAATCTTTCTACCTTCTCCTTTTGTCATTCATAATCTTGTCTTCTCCGTTTCTCTTAATCTTCCAACTTCATCCTTCTTTCCATTTCTTTCTTACTCGCGCATTTTTCAACCCTCTGAACTGTGAATAGTTTACCCTCTTCGTGTCTTCTGAAATGATGCCTCCCACTTCTTCCCATTTCTCTTTTATCTATGTCTTTGAGCGCTAATCAGAACTGAGTGCTCCAGGTCCACCAACCCTTCGGATTAAAACAGGTCGCCCAGCACCAGCAAAATCAAGGACCTATCCCACCCCAGTCATTCCTTCTTCCTCCTGCTCCTGTTGGGCATAAGATACAGCAGCTTGAAAGCTCACACCACCAGACTCAGCAACAGCTTCTTCCCCTCTGTTATCAGGCTTCTGAACAGTCCTTCCATAAGCAAGGGTACTGTCCGATTCATCTCTACCCCGTTGCGGACATTGGAATTTCTGGAACTGATGCTGAGAACTGTATTCTGCACTCTCATATCGTTCTTTTCGTTCTACCTATTGTATTTGTGGTTGGGTTGATTGTACTCATGTTTAATATAATTTCATTTGATTGGATCGCGCGCAAACAAAGCTGAGGGGCAACATTTTCAGAGGGTGGTGAATGTAAACAACAAGCTGCTAGAGGGGGTAGTTGAGGCAGGTACTATAACAGCATTTCAAAGACACTTGGAGAGGGAAATGAAAAGTAAATGTTGTGGAGAGGGATATGGGCCAAATGCAGGCAGATGGGACTAGTTTAGTTGGGGAATCAGTCGGCATGGATAAGTTGGGCCAAAGTTTTCCATTCTGTATGACTATGCATCTCTATATTTGAAAATTGTGTTGGAATTTTCTGAGACTGCAGCAACATGTAGATAAGGGCCAACCAAAGGTTATCACAGAGTCATGAAGAGATTCACCCAGAAGCAGGCCTTTCAGCCCATCTTCAACCACCCAGTTACATCAATCCCCCACCCAAGACGAATCTACTAAACTTCAAAGGCCTTCAAAAAGGCGAAACGCAAAAGCTAATGAAGGAAAATTAGAGGGCACACTAGATTGAGGACTGCTTAGTGTTAAGAAAGCAGAGAGCTGGAATAAATGAGGAGGCTGATTCAAGTGGACTTCCTCTGGGACCACTCCTTAGGCTCTGCTGCTGTGAATTTCCATCTGTACGAAGGGACTAAGTGCAACATATTTCCGGTTCATGTAGAAAGGAACTGCAGATACCGGTATATACCGAAGAAAGACACAAAGTGCTGGAGTAACTCAGTGGGTCAGGCAACATCTCTGGGGAAAAAGGATGGGTGAAGTTTTGGGTCAGGACACTTTTTCAGACTGAAAGTACAGGGGAGGGACTATTTACGCTTTGCTGATGAGACAATACTAACAGGCGGTGTGGGCTGAGGGAGGAGAGGGGGTGCAGACTGACTTTGGGGGACTGTAGGCAAGCTGCAGGAATGGGCAAGGGAAAAGCAGATGGAATGTAATGCGGAGAAAATGTGTTGTCATTCACTTTGGGAGAAAGAAACAAGGGAATGGGGTAATTTTTAAATGGTTGGAGATTGTTGGTGTTCAGAATTTTACAGGGACTTACATGGGGGAGGAGGGACGATGCTTGCTCAAGCTGCGTGGACACATTCAGTGAAAACACCAAGCTCCAAATGAGCCATCAGCTGAGCGGAATTTTCTGTGCCCGCAGGGGATGAAACTTAACACTCGATTAATAAGAAAAACAATCCGGCTTTGGCAGCCAATTCATTCGCTCAGTCTCAATAAATGCAATGTTTAAATTATATATAAACATTGAAATAATTCCAATTTTACAGGCAGACTTTGCAGACATTGGACTTTTTCCAACTCACAACCGGTAATGAAAAGCAGATGACAATTGTCAGAGATGCACCCTATCTCCTTCAACTAACAGCTCAAAGCCAAAAGGGGAAAATAATTTCCAAGGAAGTTTACCACCAGCTGTTTATCATATCCCACTGCGGTGGTGGCAGATCTGGCCATAGGGATGTAAACTTAAAAATTGCTCACAAGAGCAGTTTAGAAGTTGTGTTTCCTGCACAAATATTCTGCAAGGGGGAGACAATGTGAGAAATGCTAGGTCGGTTGAACAGGCCAGGCAGTAGACCTTTTAATGACCCTGGAAGATGTTCAATGATCGGGTGTGAGGTAAATGGATATTCAGACTTGGAATTAAAGTACATGAAGTTGATCCACAAGAGGTGGAGCAGGGCAGCAGAGGGGAAACATGCTCCATCCAGCAGAGATGTGGAGCCCTGTGACTCATGGTGCCGTAGGTAGGGGAGTGGAAATACAGGAAATCTCCCCCCCCCCCCCACCCCCCCTCATCTCTCCAATGTCATTCTATGAGAGGAGATTTCCCTCCCTCTCCCAGCCATCTGTTTATTTCCTTAACAAGGAGCTTTTGTTACAGATTCACTGTTTACAGAGCAATACACTCATCACATCTGCTACTCATGCAGTTTGCAAACATTGCCCATCAGATTATAACAAGTAAACCAAACTCGTGCAATAGTTAGAGCAAAGGAAGATAGAAAGTGCTGAATATAGTTACCAGCATTGTCGGGCAGTAGTTCCATCGACAATGTCCAATGTCCACAATGGGGTAGAGGAGAATCGGACAGTACCCTAGCTAATGGAAGGACTGTTCAGAAGCCTGATAACAGAAGGGATGAAGTTGTTCCTGAGCCTGATGGTGTGCACTTTCAAGCTTCTGTACCTTCTGCTAGATGGGAGCAGGGAGAAGAAGAAATGATCGGGACTGTTATGTTGGCTACATTCCTGAGGCAGCGTGAAGTGTAGATGGCGTCAATGGAGTGTGACTGAGCTACATCCACAACTCTCTTGCAATTTCTTGGAGTCTTGGGCAGAGTTGTTCCCAAACTAGGCTGTGATGCAACCCAACAGTGTGCTTCAGTAGATGGTACTTCAGTAGATTGTTGTGAGTGTCAATAGAAGCACATGCCAAATGTCTTGAGTCTCCTCAGGAAGTAGAGGTGTTAATGTGCCTTCTTGGCTGTCACTTTAATGTGGTTGGTCCACAACAGATCGTTGGTAATATTAATGCCAAGGAACCTGAAGCTGGCAGCCATTTCCAGTGATACTGATTGCAACATATACTCCACCACACTTCAGGTGTTGCAAATCCATGCCAGTGTCATCCAGTCCAACCTGAAAATGGTTCTTCAGACTCAGTAAGTTGGGCACCCAAGGCTGAATCAGAAAGTCTACACCCTGCGAACTGCTGATGATAGTCTTATCTTCGACTAGACAGCACACAACAAAAGCTTTTCGTTGTACCTTGACACACATGACAATAATTAACTAAACTACGCTAGAAGTTCACCAGGATTGAAGCCAAGGAATTGTACAGCACAGAAACAGGTCCTTCAGCCCACCATGTCCCTGCAAACAATCTTAGGTCCCAGTTAATACCAATCTCATTTACCAGCATTTGGCCACAGCCAGGGTCCGAGCCAGCATGGATTTACGAAGGGGAAATCATGCTTGACTAATCCTCTGGAATTTTTTGAAGATGTAACTAGGATAATGGACAAGGGAGAGCCAGTGGATGTAGTGTACCTGGATTTTCAGAAAGCATTTGATAAGGTCCCACGTAAGAGATTAGTGGGCAAAGTTAGGGCACATGGTATTGGGGGTAGAGTGTTGACATGGATAGAGAAGTGGTTGGCAGACAGGAAACAAAGAGTAGGGATTAACGGGTCCCTTTCAGAATGGCAGGCAGTGACTAGTGGGGTACCGCAAGGGTTGGTGCTGGGACTGCAGCTATTTACAATATACATCAATGATTTGGATGAAGGGATTCAAAGCAACATTAGCAAATTTGCAGATGACACAAAGCTGGGTGGCAGTGTGAACCGTGAGGAGAATGCTATGAGAATGCAGGGTGACTTGGACAGGTTGGTGGAGTGGGCAGATGCATCGCATATGAAGTTTAATGCGGATAAATGTGAGGTTATCCACTTTGGTAGCAAAAACAGGAAGGTCGATTACTATCTAAATGGTGTCAAGTTGGGAAAAGGGGAAGTACAACGGGATCTGGGGGTCCTTGTACATCAGTCTATAAAGTAAGCATGCAGGTGCAGCAGGCAGTGAAGGAAGTGAATGGCACGTTGGCCTTTATTACACGAGTAATCGAATATAGGAGCAAAGAGGTCCTTCTGCAGTTGTACAGAGCCCTAGTGAGACCATACCCGGAGTATTGTGTGCAGCTTTGGTCCCATAATTTGAAGAAGGACATTCTTGCTATTTAGGGAATGCAGCGTAGGTTTACAAGGCTAATTCCTGGCATAGCGGGACTGGCATATGCTGAGAGAATGGAACAGTTGGGCTTGTACACTCTGGAGTTTAGAAGGATGAGAGGGGATCTCATTGAAACATATAAGATTGTTAAGGGCTTGAACACGCAAGAGGCAGGAAACATATTTCCGATGTTGGGGGAGACTAGAACCAGGGGCCACAATTTAAGAATAAGGAGTAAGCCATTTAGAATGGAGAGAAGGAAACACTTTCTCTCACAGAGTGTGGTGAGTCCGTGGAATTCTCTGCCTCAGAGGGCGGTGGAGGCAGGTTCTCTGGATGCTTTCAAGGGAGAGCTAAATAGGACTTTTAAAATAGTGGAGTCAGGGGATATGGGGAGAAGGCAGGAACAGGGTACTGATTGGGGATGATCAGCCATGATCACATTGAATGGCGGAGCTGGCTCGATGGGCCGAATGGCCTACTCCTGCACCTATTGTCTATTGTATCTGTTGGCAATTCAACTACTTGGCCAGATGCTTCTTAAAAACTGCTTCTCAGCTAGTGTGTTCCAGTTTGCAACCACCCTCGTGTGAAAAATGTTTTCCTCAGATTCACTTTAAACCTCTTACTAAGTTTAAACCTGTGCCCTCTGGTCACAGAATGACAAAGAGATACAGTACTGAAACATGCTCTTCAGCCCTAAAGTCTATATTGGCCATTCACCACCCATTTACACTAATCGTATATCAGTCCTTATTTTTATTTTTGTTAAGGCGCAGTGGTAGGTTTGCTGCCTTACAGCAAATGCAGCGCCGGAGAACCACGTTCGATCCTGTCTATGGTGCTATCTGTAAGGAGTTTGTAAGTTCTCCCCGCAATCTGCGTGGGTTTTCTCAGAGATCTTCGGTTTCCACTCACATTCCAAAGACGTACAGGTTTATAAGTTTATTGGCTTGGTATAAGTGTAAATTGTCCCTAGTGTGCGTAGGATAGTGTTAAAGTGCTGGGATCACTGGTTGGTGTGGACTCAGTGGGCTGAAGAGCCTGTTTCCACACGGTATATTTAAATTATACTAAACCTGCTGCAAGCAACACAGCAGGAAGAGGTTGGTGGGGACGGGATGGAGGGAGGGGGAACAGGGGTATTGAACCCATTTTACTATGGTTTTTAAGATTACACTGATGCACACTGCCATGTGTGGTGTGGAGGCAGGTACGATTATGTCCTTTTAAATAGGCACATGCAGGGAATGGAGTGATAAGGATCACCTGGAGGCAGAGGAAATTAGTTTACCTTGACATCTTGTTCGGCACGGACACTGTGGGCCGATGGGGCTGTTCCTGTGCTGTTCCTATCTTCCACGTTTACTGCAGATGTGTGGGCCAGAAAAGCACAGCTGATTCCCTGTCAGGTTTGCTGTTTCTCTTCCAAACAACAATGAGCAAATGCCCAAAAAGATTTTTAAAATTGAGTGCAATAAATGTGCATGACAATATACTCACTTCAACACTAGAGGGCAGACATGCCGCATAATCTCCCGAGCACACAGATAATAGAGCAGTACAGCCCAGGGACAGGCCCTTCTCATCCATATCCCTCCATTCCCTGCATATCCATGCACCTATTTAAAAGCTACTATCATATCTGCCTCCACTACCACTGTTCCAGGCCTCCACCACCGGCTTTAAAAAAAATTGCCGTACACATCTCCTTTAAGCTTTTACCTTCTCAATTTGAACCTATGCCTTCTAGGACGTGATCTTTTCACCCTGGAGAATAGGTTCACCCCATCTATACCTCTCATAAGTTTATAAACTTCTATCAGGTCTCCTCACAACCAGTACTATCATAACGTTTAAAAAATATTTGGATAGGTACATGGTTAGGTTAGGTTTAGAGCAGTGGTTCTTAACCTTTTTGGCCCCATGACCCCATCAGACATTCTTGGTCAGTACCGTGACCCCAAAACAAAAATTGAAAAAAAAATCAGCCCGATTTATTAAAACATGTCTGCCAATACTCAGGCAATGGGATGGCTGTAACTGCATAGCAGCCATCAGGCGATCAATACAAGGACCAATGCTCGACAGGCAGCACCTCATGCCAGCGTTGATCACAAGCCTATTGCGTGCCTTCATTTTCAGAGTTACTATGGTTGAGAATCCAGCCTCACAACGATAGGTTGAGGGGGACTGGGCCAATAGGGTCAGAGCCCTGTTTGAAAGAACAGGGCAGTTCTTCACTTTCAGCCAAAATGTGGCAAGCACTTGTTCCAAGAAGTCACTCTTGAGCTGCGCATCTTCATGAATTCGGTAAAATGCAACCTTCGCAGTCACGTCAGTATTGCTGATAGCACTGTCTTCAACGGAAAAGGGTCGGACGATCCACTCATCACGAGAGTGGACTTCCAGTCCGGGGAAGTAACGTCCAGGAGAGTCTATAGGCAATAGACAATAGACAATAGGTGCAGGAGTAAGCCATTCAGCCCTTCGAGCCAGCACCGACATTCAATGTGATCATGGCTGATCATCCCCAATCAGTACCCCGTTCCTGCCTTCTCTGCATATCCCCTGACTCCGCTATTTTTAAGAGCCCTATCTAGCTCTCTCTTGAAAGCATCCAGAGAACCTGCCTCCACCGCCCTCTGAGGCAGAGAATTCCACAGTGTTTCCTCCTCTCCGCTCTAAATGACTTACTCCTTATTCTTAAACTGTGGCCCCTGGTTCTGGACTACCCCAACATCGGGAACATGTTTCCTGCCTCTAGCGTGTCCAAACCCTTAACAATCTTATATGTTTCAATGAGATCTCCTCTCATCCTTCTAAACTCCAGAGTGCACAAGGCCAGCTGCTCCATTCTCTCAGCATATGGCAGTATCGCATTCTCAGGATTTAACATTGAAAACTTACGCTGCACTCCCTCAATAGCAAGAATGTCCTTCAGCAAATTAGGGGACCAAATCTGCACACAATACTCCAGGTGTGGTCTCACTAGGGCTCTGTACAACTGCAGAGGGACCTCTTTGCTCCTATATTTGATTCCTCTTGTTATAAAGGCCAACATGCCATTTGCTTCCTTCACTGCCTGCTGTACCTGCATGCCTATTTTCATAGACTGAAGAACAAGGCCCCCCAGATCCCGTTGGACTTCCCCTTTTCCCAACTTGACGCCATTTAAAAAAAAAAAATATTTTTTTTTTTGTTACATTTTTTTATTAGTTCGAAGCAATTACATAATTTTAAAAAAGATACGTGTTAATTGTTGACATAATAAAAATCATTTTGTTCTTTGTAGATATACATAATCATTATTATTTATGTTAATCCTTGCTTAAAAATTGTGCTTCTATATTATTTTTTTTCCATTTTTTATAAAGGTAGAAAATAGTGGAAAAAGATTAAACAAAAAAAATAAAATATATATATATATATATAAAAAGTTGGGAAAGAATGGAATATTCTACAGATTTTACATCATTGGAGTTATATCCGCGTTTTATGAAATGCACTTCTTCATCTATTCTTCGATTCTGGTTTCAGTCGGGTTCTCGTGCCCAACCAGTTTGCCCCTTCAAATATTCAATAAATGGGAACCATATTTTTTTTAAATAGTTCTTGATTGTCCATTAAGACAAATCTTATTCTTTCCAAATATAGGGTCTCCGACATTTCTGTGGTCCACATTTTAATTGTGGGGGTTATAGAGCCTTTCCAAAATTTGAATATTAATTTTTTCCCAATTATTAAACTATAATCAATAAAAATTATTTGATTCAAAGTCATGAATTGATTTGGTTCCGTTATTCCTAATATTATTAATTTTGAGTCAGGAGCCAGTTTGGTATTGACGACTTCTGAGATTATCTTTAAAATTTCCATCCAAAAATTGTTAATTTTTATCCAACTTACGAATGAGTGCAATAGGTTAGCCTCTAAATGTTGACATTTATCACAAATAGGGGAAACACTTGGAAAAATTCTATTCAGTTTTGTTTTTGAATAATGCAGTCTATGCAATACTTTAAATTGTATTAAAGAATGTCTAGTGTTTAACGAACAGTGATGTATATGTTGTAAGCTATCATCCCAAATTTCTGGACTAATTGTTTGGCCTAATTCATTTTCCCATGATTGCCTATATAAATCCGTCTTTGGAGCATCGCTATCTAATAAAATACTATAAATATATGGTATGAGTTTTTGATCAGTATCATATCAAAAATTTCTATCTTTCTAAATCTATATTCATTTGTAATTGACTTAACATAGTCTCTGATTTATAAATATCTAAAGTAATCCTTTGATTGAAGCCCATACATTTGTTGTAATTCCTGAAATGAGAGAAATGTATTTTTCCTATAGAGATCACCCATCTTTGTAATTCCATGGTTTTTCCATTGTAAAAAACCCTTATCCATCCATGAGGGTTTAAATGCTGTGTTGTTTACAATAGGAAGGGATAATGATATATAATCCAATTTTAATTTTTTCTTTATTTGTTTCCAAGTGCGTATTCCACTGTTTATTATACGGTTTTCTTTATAGGTTTTTTTTGCTTAATTTGGTAATAGCAAATAGAATTGACCCAATTTCAAAAGGTAAACAATCTTCTTTTTCCATTTTTAACCAGTCTGGTTGTTTATCTAATTCTTCCAACCAAAAGTTCATATTCTTGATATTAACTGCCCAGAAATAAAACATAAAATTCGGTAATGCTAAGCCTCCATTTACTTTTGATTTACATAAATGTTTCTTGTTTATTCTGTGGTTCTTATAATCCCATATAAAATTAGTAACTATAGAATCAACCTTTTTAAAAAAAGTTTTTGGGAGATATATCGGGATTAATTGAAAAAGGTATAATAGTTGCGGGAGAAAAATCATTTTTATCGCATTAATTCTACCCATCATAGAAATTGGTAATGTCTTCCAATACAAAATATTCTTATCTAATTTATTCAGTGAAGGCGGAAAATTAGATTTAAATAAAGAAGTATATCTCTGTTACATAAATTCCAAGATATTTAAGTTTTTCATTTACTATTTTAAAAGGGAGAATATTTAGATAGTAATCTGCCTTCCTGTTTTTGCTACCAAAGTGGATAACCTCACATTTATCCGCATTAAACTTCATCTGCCTTGCATCTGCCCACTCCCCCAACCTGTCCAAGTCACCCTGCATTCTCATAGCATCCTCCTCACAGTTAACACTGCCACCCAGCTTTGTATCATCTGCAAATTTGCTAATGTTACTTTGAATCCCTTCATGCAAATCATTGATGTATATTGTAAATAGCTGCGGTTCCAGCACTGAGCCTTGCGGTACCCCGCTAGTCACTGCCTGCCATTCTGAAAGGGACCCGTTAATCCCTACACTTTGTTTCCTGTCTGCCAACACCTTCTTTATCCATGTCAGCACTCTACCCCCAATATCATGTGCCCTAATTTTGCCCACTAATCTCCTATGTGGGACCTTATCAAATGCTTTCTGAAAGTCCGGGTACACTACATCCATTGGCTCTCCCTTGTCCATTTTCCGAGTTATATCTTCAAAAAATTCCCGAAGATTAGTCAAGCATGATTTCCCCTTCGTAAATCCATGCTGACCCGGACCGATCCAAATGTTCGGCTATTTCATCTTTTATTATTGACTCCAGCATCTTCCCCACCACCGATGTCAGGCTAACTGGTTTATAATTCCCTGTTTTCTTTCTCCTTCCTTTCTTAAAAAGTGGATAACATTAGCTACCCTCCAATCCACAGGAACTGATCCCGAGTCTATAGCAGGGAAGATAGTCATATCACCGTCCTGAACTCTTCCCTGGTGAAGATGAATCTTCCTCCTGAACGCTGCCACGTAGCATTGGGAGGGTTCCTTGAAGTGACAGGTTCAAGGACGTCACCCCGGCAAAAAGTCAGCCAAGTAAGCAACCTTCATCATGAACAGTTCATCCTGCATCTTTTCATGAAGCTGATTCTCCTTCTCAGTACACCCTCTCTCCAAGAACAGCGCTATTTCCTCTTGAAGTTGAATCATATGATTGAGAACTTTACCACGCGAAAGCCAACGCACCTCTGTGTGGGATATCAGAACAGTGAAAACGGCGCCCATTACTTCACACATCGCTCTGAAGTTTCTTGAGGTTGTTGCGCTCCCTCAGATGTGGTTCACAATCTTCGCTACATCTGAAAGCACTTCTGGAAGACCAGGAGGGAGAGTCTTCATCGCTAAAGCATGGCGATGTATCATGCAGTGGGTAAAGGAGACATGGGGAGCGACATCCTTCACAAAGTCTTTGAAGCCGGATCTGCATCCGACCATGGAAGGTGCCCCATCTGTACACACCCTGACAAGTCGTTCCCAGTCAAGCTCATGTTTGATGAGGGCTTCCAGCATTCTGAACACATCTTCTCCCCGAGTGCTAGTGGCCAATGGCTCCGAGAACAGGTACTCCTCCTTCATGGCTTCTCCATTGAGGTAATGAACGTAGACTAGCAGTTGGGAACATGAGGCAACATCTGTTGATTTGTCCAGTTGCAGTGAATACACTGGACTGCTCTTCACAGCGCTCACTACTTGCAGCAGAATATCATTACTCATATACGAGATTCAACTTTTGACTGTGTCATTCGAAAGAGAAATGTGCCTGAACTTGTTTGACTGCTGTTCCCCCAGCACCATCTTTGCTGTCTTGAGAAGGCATGGCGAGAAGGAAGGCATAGTCTGCGCGATTCAATAAGCAATCCGGTATGAAGCCTCCAGCGCTGTTTCATTTTGACGAGCGCAGTGACCCGTCAAATCAATGTGGGAACCCTTGAGTGCTACTTCTTTTTCCACGCCATTCCCCGCCAGGACGCTGTGACAAGATTTCAAATGGATCTTGAGCTTGCTGGGCTTCATGCACTCATAGCTCAAAACCTTGGCACAGATAAAACATTGCCAATTAATTTTTAAACAATACTTGTGAAGCCGAACTTGAGAAATGCTTCTACAGATTTTGTCACGACCCCCAGGTTAAGAGCCACAGGTTTAGAGGGATATGGGCCAAACGCAGGCAGGCGGCCGCCGGTGTAGAGTTGCTGCCTTAAGGGCCTGTCCCACTTGGGCGTCATTTGCGCATAATTTACCATGTCATAATTTACGTGTCATGAAGCACGACGCGCGCGTTGTGCCACGCACGTGATGTGTGCATGGTGCGCATTACGCGTGCCTGGTGCGTGGTGATGTAGGCAGTGACGTGCGAAAACGTGCGGCGCCATGTTTTTGGTCCAGGATTTTGGTATGTACAAAATCTTTGCGCGCTATCTGCTTTACGCGCAAATGATGTCCAAGTGGGACAGGCCCTTTACAGTGCTGACAGCGGCAGAGACCCGGGTTCGATCCTGACTACAGGTGCTTGACTGTATGGTTTGTACGTTCTCCCTGTGATGGCGTGGGTTTTCTCTTAGATCTTTGCTTTCCTCCCACACTCCAAAGGCGTACAGGTTTGTAGGTTAATTGGCTTGATATGAATGTAAAATTGTCCCTAGAGTGTAAAGGTGAGTGTTCGTGTGCAGGGATCACTGGTTGGTGTGGACTCTGTGGCCCGAAGAGCCTGTTTCCGTGCTGTATCTCTAAGCTAACTTAAACTAAAGGTGGGACTAATGTAGATGGGACATTTAGGTTGGTGTGAGCAAGTTGGGCTGAAGGGTCTGTTTCCACTCATACAATATGAAAACAGGTCCTTTGGCCCAACTTGCTCATGCCGACCTACATGCCCCATCTACTTCTCCGATGTTCCAGAGAAAACAATCCGTGTCCAACCTCTCCTTGTAGCTAGCACCCTCTAATCTAGGCATCATTCTGATAAACCTCCTCCGCACCCTCACCAAAGCTTCCAAATCCTTCCCGACCAGAGCAGCAGGCAAAACTCCAAATGCAGTGTAGCCAGAGTCCTACAAAGCTGCAACATGGATTTGTGACTCTTGTGCTATGAAACCAAGCATTCCTTATGTCTTCTTTACCACTCCATCTGCTTGCGCTGCCACTCTTAATGAGCTACGGACTATGAGCTATGTTCCCTCTGCACATCAAGCTGTCAATGGTCTTGCCATTAATTGTAGAAGCGTAATGGTTTGCACTTACAGCAGGTCTGGCCCACGCCGTCCCATAGAGCTGAGTTTAACGCGCAGCCATCTGTCTGGCAATGTTCATCATGTTGATGGAAGGTCTGGGCATCAACTCATTGACAGCTGATGGATCATTCTGAAGCTCCACTGGATTTGGGATGGAGGATGGGAAGTTCTGGAAGCCATTGCTGCCTCTCGCCATCAGGTCAGAATGCCCAGAGGTATTTTAATGCCGGGCTGCGAGGACATTTCTCAGTCCTCGCCTGTCGTTCTGCTTCCTCCGTGATGTATGTACTGTCACAGCAGATAAGGTGCAGGCTCGGTTCTGACTGCATGGAACACGTGTGGGTGCCTGGATTTACATGATTTGCATTTAATTACGGTGTAGGGAGCTACATTTATTCTAATTCTAGCGGCAACTGTGATCTGCTAAATATCTCACAGAGATTTCTAACAGTTTTCCTTGGAGTTGTTAATTAAGTAAATGATGTGACATGTAAGGCAGGCATCTGGGGATTTGGTTTACTTTTTCATTAACACAGCACAAGGGAAGGCAAAGGTTCTCTCTGATCTCCTTCTCTGGCCCCATTCCCTCCCGATTCTCTAACTCTACTGAATCTTTCTACCCATTCCCTCTCTTATGTATGTTTTCTCGTTTCAGATTTCCCTTTCCTCCACATGCCCTCTCTCCACATTCTCTCTCACGTTCCTTCTCTTCACATCCTCTCATTCATCACCACCCCCCTCCCCCCCGTGTTACCTCGTTCCACATTCTCGAAAGGCCGAATGGCCTACTCCTGCACCTAATTTCTATGTTTCTATGTTTATCTCCCTCTATCCTGTTCTCCACTGCACTTCCTCTCCATGTTTCCCGACAGTGCCCAGCACCTCTCACCCTGCCCTTACTCGCTCGCTCTGCCTCAGCCCAGTTGCTGGTGGAGTGGTTATCCATAGGAGGTGAGGGTTGTATGTTAAGGGCCTTTGTTTGAGCTCTGCCTCCTCCTACTAGTGTGACTACAAATGTAGTGCTTTGTGATTGAATAGCATGTAAAACCAAGCCTTTCACTGTAACTGTGTAACTTTGGCAGCACGGTGGCGCAGCGGTAGAGTCACTGCCTTACCCGGGTTCGATCCTGACCCACATGTACTGTTGTACGGAGCTTGTATGTTCTCCCTGTGACTTGCATGGGTTTTCCCCAGTTACTCCGGTTTCCTCCCACACTCCAAAGACGTACAGATTCGTAGGTTAATTTGGTTTTGGTAAAAATGATAAATTGTCCCTTGGGTGAAGGTGCAAGTGCGGACTCGCTGGGCCGAAGGGCCTGTTTCTGCGCTGTATCTCTAAAACTTAAAAAAAAAATTCATTCTTTCTCCACACCATCCCCTTACCCAGGGCATGCTCTGTGCCTTCCTTGGTTGCTAGTCAGGGGACCTGGGGCTGATGGTAGCATCTCGGCTCCCAGTGGACAAGCCGCCATTGGCCAGGTAGGACTTCACTGTAGCGCTGAGGGAAGGCTGCACCCTCAACAAATCAATCACTCTGATAATGCAAAAACCCTCATGGATGGACATCAAGTACTGGATTAACTCAGCAGGTCAGGCAGCATCTCTGGAGAGCATACAAAGGTGATGTTTTGGGACCCTTCAGTAGACTGAATCTGAAGCCTTGAGTCTGAAGAAGTGTCTCAAGCCAAAATGTCACTATATCAAGTTCTCCACAAATGCTGCCTGACCTCCTGAGTTACTCCAACACTTTGTGTTCTTCTATGTAGTGCGAGTTTCTGGAACGTGCCACCAGGGGTGGTGGTGGAGGTAGATATCATAGTGGCGTTTTCAAGACATTTAGATCATGGATATGCAGGGAATGGAAGGAAATGGATCACGTGCAGGCACAGGTGACCGGGGTATCTTGGCATCATAGTCGGCATGGACATTGTGGACCAAAAGGCCCGTTCCTGTCTATTCTGTGTTCTATGTTAATTGTAATTTTACTTTGGAGTCACGTGAGTGATTCCGTGAAGGACCCCGCCAGTCCGCATGCGCGTCATTACGTCTGACACATGGGGCAGTGACCGGCTGGGAGGAGCAGCGCTTCTCCAGCGGTAAGTTTAAAAAGCCTCAGGTAAGTGTCAAACTTGTTGGAGGTCGTTTCTGTGCTTGTTAAATCTTGTTACAGGAGGACAAGTCCAAGCATGGAGAAATCATTCAGAGCAAGGCAAGCCGTTGCAAAAGTAACTGAAGACCGCGGGGGTGTGGGTAGCGGGCGGCCGCCTACTTCATCTACCGAGTCGCTAGTAGCAAGACCAGCGACTACAGACTTGGTGTCTGAGGGCACCGTGGCTGCGGCAGAGGGGCGTAAGGCCACTAGAAGGTCTGTACGGCCGATAAAACCGGACGAGTCCAGTCAGGAGGGTTCTCCCCCGAGAATGGATACCATAGCACGGATATCAGGATGGAGCTCCTACTGGAGAGGATGCTCCATCAAGAGCATCGGCTTCTTCAAGAGCCCGCACCAACAGTACCTACAGGGCTGCCTTGTGTCTCCCTCTTGGAGGAGGAGAGCATAATGGGTCAGTACGATTCTGACGCCGAATCTGTGGCCTTAGCAGGAGGCTGCCCCACGGGTCGAAGGGCATGACCCAGAGGTCCCATTCCTGGCGGCAGGGTTTGCCGCCCCAATAGCCTCCGGAGAGCCGCTGGGGGAAGAGCTGGCTGCGAGTATAAATTACTTGGCCTCGCACCAGCTTCACTTCTCCATATTACAGTTGTGAAACATTTGAAGTTTCTACGCTGTGGAAATGGCAGAGACATGAGATCCCAAAAACCATATAAATTACTGGATAATCTATATTACTAACAATGTTGGTTCAGGTGTGTGTGTTTGTCTCAATGTATGTGTCTCTGTGTGCGAGTGTCTGTGTGAATGTATGGGTGTATAATATGAGTGTGTGGGCATGTGTGTCTGTGACTGAGTGTGTGTGCATGAGTGTGCAAGTGTGTTAACGTGTGCACCTGTGTGTAAGTGTGTGTATTAGCATCTGCATCTGTGTGGTTCTGTCAGCATGTTTGCGTATGGCTCTGTGTGCCAGTGTCACTGCGCGCGAGAGTGTGTGTGCGAGTGTGTGCATGAGTGCACCAGTTAGTAAGTGTGTGCGAGTGAGTGAGAGTATGCACACGTGAGTATGTTTGCGTGTGTGTGAACGTGTTTGTATCTGCAGAGTATCACGCTGGTTGCTGGCTGTGGCTGCTCTGCACTGGGGGACAGTGGGGCGGTTGCAGGCTGTGTCCCACACATCACCAGCTCCCAGCCCGTTGTTTCTGTCTCTCAGGCAGAGTTACAACGTGCAGTCAGTGAGACCAGATCGGCAGTTTGTGCTGTCCTCGCCGCTTTACTAATCCGTGAATAAACAGCTCGGATGGAGCTGCGTGTGATCTGTGCAATATGCTAGGTTTGGGACAGGGAAGTGGGAAGTGTAATCACAGGCCAGGTGTGGGGTTGTTAATGGCCACGTGTGATGCAAACAATCAGTGACAGTCACACAAAAAGCTGGAGAAACTCAACGGGTGCAGTAGCATCTAAGGAGCGAAGGAGATAGGCGACGTTTCGGGTCGAGACCCTTCGACCAGTCTGAAGAAGGGTCTTGACCCGAAACGTCGCCTATCTCCTTCGCTCCTTAGGTGCTGCTGCACCCGCTGAGTTTCTCCAGCATTTTGTGTAACCCTCGATTCTCCAGCATCTGCAGGTCCTTCTTTAACAATCAGTGACAGTCAGCTAGTGACAAATGTCCTGGACCAAGTCTGCTCTCCAAGGCTGCACAAAGTGTACACAATCTTATTTACAGAGAGACACTACATTCCAGGTCTCACCAGCACTTGATATAATTGGACTAAGCATTCATACCCTTCACCCACGCCTCTTGTAATAAAGACCCATGGGCCAGTTGCCCCCTGTGTGTGTCTGCACATGTACAAGGACACACAGACTGCTCCAGTACCAATGGCTTTCAACTTAACATCTATCTCAGTGAAGGTGGAAATTGGTGATGGACACAGCGGGTTTTTCAGAGGCGTGTATGAGGCGAGAAAATGGTCAAGTGCGTTCATGTGAACAAAGCTCGGAAGTGCCCACTCCAACTCCCCAAATGACCACTCTCTCAACCAGAATTGTTGCCAGGGAGATTCATTGCAGTTACATCGATTTTTCTGTGATTTGCACATGAAAGATGAACAGGATGTGGTCTTGTTTCTGGCTGAAAGTGGCATCACAGTTAGATAGAATGTAAAGATGGCTTTTGATACATTAGCCTTCATCAGTCGGGGCACTGAGTATGGAAGTTGGGATGTTACGATACATATATGTACAAGGTGTTGGTGAGGCCGCATTTGAAGAAAAGTCTCAGGTTCGTCACCCTGCTATAGGATGGATGTTGCTAAGCTGGAAAGAGTGCAGAGATTATTCACAAGGATGTTGTCAGGACTTGAGGGCCTGAGCTATAGGGATACATTGGGCAGGCTAGGGCTTTATTCCTTAGAGCACAGGAAGTGTATACAATTATGGAATCAATAAGTTGAATGCACAGTTGAGTCTTTTACTCAGGAAAGGGGCATCAAGAACAAAAGGGGAATCAAGAGAACATACCTGTCGGTTAAGGTGAGATGGGAAAGATTTAGTAGAACATGAGAGGCAATTTTTACAATCAAAGAATGGTGGGGATATGGACTGAGCTGCCCAAGGAGGTAGTTGAGGCAGTTACCACAACATTTAAAGGCCATTTGGACAGATACGTGGATCGGAAAGGATTAGAGGGATATGGGTCAACCACAGCCAAGTGTGACAAGCGTGGATGGGGAAACTTGATCGACATGGATGAGTTGGGCTGAATGGCCTGTTCCCATTCTGTACGACTCAGTGAGACCATACCCACATGAGAGTGCCCTGAAGTAGAGCAGATTTGAGTATTCTGACCTGGCCTTGACAATTCAATGTAATATCCTGTGTCGCCTCCTGTCTTTGACCCAGCCCGAAGGACATCAGATTTTCAAATTAAAATAGAAAATGTTGGCAGCATCCATGAGGAAACAGATGCAATGTTTCTGTCTGATGACCTGTCATCAGATTGTATTTCTTGCTTGGGTAAATTAAATGAATCAGCAAACATTGCCTGAAGCTCCACCTGTTTCTTGCTCCACTGTTCTCCGGGAAAGGATCCAAACCTCGAGATCTAACCTAGATCTCAGAGACCAAAAGTCTGGGTCCTCTCTGATCTAGTTAATTAGAGAAAACCGTCTACTCGGGTAAACTCCTCCCCCATCACTTGGTAAAACAAATGTGTTACACACTTTGGCACAGTCCCTGTCCAACCTATATAATACGTTACATTTGAACTTAGTCTTGTGAAAGCCTCGTATCTGTGAACATCTTTCTCTTCATGCCAGGCTCAGTTATTCTGCCCCTCTGACCCTCTCCTCATTAAATCTGCACCATCAACCTCTTCTAAAAATGTTCTTGGCAATCTCTTAAACTCCCTCCAAGCTCCCTTTCTCCGAAGAAGGGTCTCAACCCGAAACGTCACCCATTCCTTCTCTCCAGAGATGCTGCCTGTCCAGCTCTTTGCGTCTATGCCTTTCTCTTAAGTTCTGTTCTGGTTCCCAAATCTTTGCCGTGTCTTACGTAATCCATTTTCTGATGTTTTGAATTCATTTCCGACCACGCCACTGCCCCAGGACGGCACAGAACAAAGTCGCAAATTATATGAATTAGAAATTTCCCTTGTGTTGCCTGCACTTTGAGTACAATGGAATTATGCACCGTGCTTTCCTTCACACGGGGAATATGGTGCCAGTGAAGTTCCTGGAGTTGAATTGCACAAAAGGAATTCATTACCCATCTGTTATTAATCTGACACTCTCAGTACATGTAACATTGCACTGATCCCCAGTGCCCCATGAGACTAGGACCACAGGAGCCACTATCCCCATCCTTTCCAGCCTGGAGGGCGCACATTTCCACCACTGATGATAGTTGGCACATTTCCTAGCCAGGGATGTCCTGCACTGCTTCTCTTCTCAGTTCTGTGTTCTCACCCCTGCTGTTCTCAAGGGTTTATCCTAAGAGCTCTCCAGTGATATATATCAGCCAAAAGCACACTACCCGTTATCAGAATCCATGGGAGAAACTCATCCCCAGCAACGCCAGCAAGGAACCTCCATGAAGCACCATCTTTGTGTGTCATTGAGTGCCGGTAATTCCAAGTTCCCTCCATTTGAGGAGTTAAACCCCAGGACATGGATTGTTTTCTCTGGAATGTCAGAGGCGGAGGGAAGGCCTGATAGATGTATGTAATATTATGAGGGGCAATGATAGGGTAGACAGTCAGAATTTATATCCCAGAGTGGAAACGTTAAAGACTAGAGGTGAGAGGCATGAACGTTCACAGCAGGATTTCAAGGCAAGTTTTATTTTTACAAAGGGGGTGGTAGGTGCCTGACATGCGTTGCCAGTGGTGGTGGAGGAGTCTGACACGATAGTGATATTTAAGTGTCCTTTAGATAGGCACGGATACGCAGTGAATGGAGGGATATGGATTGCGTGCAGGCAGAGGAGAAGAGTTTAATGTTCAGCATGGAGATTGTGGGCCGAGAGACCTGTTCCCATGCTGTTTGATATTCTATGTCTAGGTCCTGACATTGTCCTGAACCACACACTCTATCCCCCCGCCACAGACTCAATGCAGAAACAGGTTTCTGCCACCTTGTCCCAATTGTCAGTAAGAAGAGCCTTCATTGTCGGAGGATTAGTGGCACTGCTGCTAACTAATGGCAAAGTGCCCTTAAGCATCAATAAGTAATGAAAAGATAATGAAGCGAATGAACAGATTGTGAGACAGAGGGCTTGCTCACAGGCTCAGTGTGAACCCGGCAGAAGTGTGTCCGGGGAATGTTCTGTATTTAATCAGCTGTGATCATGGGAGACATTGCATTCTGCCAAGCAATTTACAGTTTGCCGGAATAAATCCTGTGGGACCCGGGGAATGAGCTCGTACAATGAGTGGATCTGGAAATCGAGGGTAATTTTCACAGGAAAACCGAGACGTTAATTTCATTACAATTTAGCCTCCAGAATTTGACAGATTAATTAACTAATGGATTATTCAACAGTGCTATCAGCACACAACAAATCTCAGGCCTATGTTGTCCAATATGTTACATACTGGCCACATGTGACTAATTGGCAATCCAGATATGGCTAATTGGGTTTCTGATCCAATAAAAAAAATTAGTTTTAGACGGAGCAGTGGGCTGTATGATCTCTGCGCACATATTTGCAGAGTGAACGTGGATGAAATTTCATCTTTTTGTGCAATTAGGGCAAAACAATGAAAGGAAAAGCAGAATGTTCAGTCTTTATTGTCGTCATGTGCATGCTTTAATTCTTTCATGCTTCATTGAAATACCAACAGGATCACCCACCTTACTTCTTGAAGAGAGACACCAGGAACGGCGGAAGCTGGAACCTTCAGTAAAATCACAAAGTGCTGGAGTAACTCAGCTGGTCAGGAGGCATCCTTGCAGAACATGGATTGATGACAATTCAGGTTGGGATCCTTCTTTAAACTGATTGTGTATGGTTTGTGCTCTTCCCACTGGGTATATGACCCACCCTAACGCTTTGTGCACTTCCACATGGCATGTGACCCACCCTAATGCTCTGTCATATCCTCTACGCGGAATGTATGACTCACTGTAATTTCATTTCGGAGTCACGTGAGTGACTTCGTGAAGAGCCCGCCGGCGCGCATGCTCGACATATCGTCGTACCGCGTTGCTGCGACGGCTGGCGGTGGAGCGCGCTCCTCGCCAGCCCTTCATAAGGGGCCACGGAGGTAAGTATTCTACCTTTAGTTGGTGGTCCTTGTTGTTGGTTATGTCTTGCAGCAAGGACATGGATGGGAGGTCCAAGATGGGAGTTGCCTGACACGGAGGAGCGGTCAGGTTCCAGGGCGAGACCCGGGGCGGCTGTGAGGTCCAGCCGGCACACCCCGACTCTCGACGCCGGGACGGGTCGGTTGAGTCGGGTCTCGTCACGGTCGCCGAGCCCCCCCATGGATGGGTGGGCAAGACCATGCGTCGGCAAGGTCCACGATGTGGGCAGCCGGCAAGCCTGCGCGGGCTTCAGGCAGCCATGCTTCGGCTGGTGCCGACACCATGCCGCACGTGCCCTTAGTGGCAGCGGCTTCAGCTCCCGCTAAACGGAGGCGGTTGAACACGCCCGCGCGGGAATCGCGCAGTTTCGCCTCGGCGGCTGTTAACGACAACTACCGGCACCGGCAGGGCCTCGATGAGGTGCGGGCCGATGATAGGAGCCCGGTTTTCTTTTCAGAGCCGGAGGACTCCGACCACCTGAGTGTTCAGGGTGAAGGGCGTATTGACCGTATGGAGCGGCTGCTGGAGCTCCTGCTTCAAAGTCAACAACAGCAGGGCAGCAACAGGCACAGGGCGTCGTCACCAGCCTCTACCATCAGCCTGGAGCAGCAGGAGGAGGAGGTTTTGGTGGATCCCATACCATCTCCGTTGGAGGTGCCAGCGGAGGATCTTCTGGATGTGGCGACCAAATTTGCGGCCCCACATTCATCTGGACTTCCTTTAAACGCAAAGCTGGCAGCCACTGTGGACTTTCTTAACAACCAGCAACTACAGGAAGAAGTCCTCATTCAGGCAATGAGCCGTCACAAGGCTCCATCCAATTGCAACTCCCTCAACGTGCCTGTGGTCAATACGCCGATATGGGGCAACATCAGTGCGGCTATCCGTCAACAAGAGGTAAAATTGCAGCGGATCCTGAAGCTCCTCACGGCCGGTATTACCACCTTTGCGCGGTCGGTGGACGGGGACGAACTGAATTTGGACCAGGAAGATGCTCTGGCCCTCCTGTGCGCGACCCAGCACGAAATCAACGGGTTTTGCAAAACCAGCATCCGCCCAGCGCTCCATCCGAAGTTTGCAGGATTGTGCAAACCACCGCCGCCGCCCCCGCCCCGTCAGCTCTTTGGGGAGGACCTCTCGAAGAGAGTCAAAGAGCTTGACGAACAAGCCAAAACGGTGGGGATCATGCGCTCTCAGAGTGTCCCCGCACCGTCAGGCTCAAAGTCTCCATACATTCGATCATGAGGGTCTGCTAGTACCTCGACGAGGACCCACCCTCAAGCTCCACAACGACAGCAACATCAGACCCAGCACCAGGGGTCTTTTTTAGGACAGGGTTGGCAGAGACCCTGGTGGAAAACGAAGACGCCGCGCCCTCAAGCCAACCCAGCACCTCCACGTCCACCCACGCGTGTCAAGGACCGCCGGTAACCACGGAGGTGAAGGGGTCTGGTTCTCTCTTTTCTCTTTGTTTAACTTCACATGTTGGTGGTCGCCTTCGGTTGTTTTTGGGTGCATGGGGTAATTTTACTGGTGACGAGTATGTGTTGCAGAATATTCAGGGGCATAAAATTGAGTTTATTAATGGCGACCTTCCTCCATCCCAGCACATGCCCGCTCGAACGTTTAAATTATCTGCTGCAGAACAGGCAGCAGGCTACAAGGAACTTTTAAGTCTTGAGCAGAAGGGAGTGATTGAGAGAGCGGTGCATGAGCCAGTTGAATTTGTTTCGAATATATTCACCAGACCTAAGAAGGATGGAGGTTGTCGTGTCATTATTGATCTAACCCGTTTGAATACTTTTGTAACATATACTCATTTTAAAATGGATACGTTTGAAACAGCCAAATCATTGATTTCTCATGGTTGCTTTATGGCATGCATCGATTTGAAAGACGCATATTATTCAGTATCCATCCAGAAATACGACAGAAGGTTTTTGAAATTCATCTGGATGGGGCAACTCTGGCAGTACAAGGCTTTGCCTAATGGGCTCATCACAGCCCCTAGATTGTTCACTAAATTAGTGAAACCAATTATGGCTTATTTGAGACAACGACACCATATAGTTATGGCCTACTTAGATGATATCTTAATTGTGGGCCACACCCTGGAATTGGCTGAACAGGGTGTTGCAGCTGCTGTCAATATATTTCAACAATTAGGGTTTATTGTCCATCCAGAGAAATCAAAGTTCTGCCCTGCCCAGGTGATTAATTACCTAGGGTTCACGGTGAACTCTATGAGCATGAGGATTACCATTCCAATTAACAAGTTTGAGGAGGTTACCCAGGTGTGTCAAGATTTAATCCGCACCAATATACCATCGATTCGGCATTCAGCTACAATAATTGGGAAGCTTGTAGCTTTGTTTCCGGCAGCGCGATATGGACCTTTGCATTATCAGAATTTGCAAAGAGCTAAAATTGCTGCGTTAAAACAGAACGCTGGTCATTATGATCGGTCCATGCAGCTGCCGCCCGAAGCGATAAATGAGTTGCAATGGTGGGTGTGTCACATTAGCAGCTCATTCAAGCCTATCAGAGAGGCTAATCCGGTGGTATATTTGCAGACTGATGCAAGCTCCAATGGCTGGGGAGCCACGGATAATTGCTCTAGTTGTGGGGGCAGATGGGACACCCTTGAATCAATGATGTTGTTGACTCAAGGGATTAACTATTTGGAGTTGCTGGCAGCATTCCACGGACTCCGTGCGTATTGTTCCAAGCTTGTTGGAGCACATGTCCGTCTCCAAATAGACAACACCACAGCAGTGGCATACTTAAACCATATGGGTGGTACCAGGTCAGTTTCGTGTGACAAATTGGCTAACTCAATTTGGCTCTGGTGTGTTCAAAGAGACATTTGGATTTCAGCTACCTATTTGCCAGGTGAGCTTAATACTGTGGCGGACACCAGGTCACGCAAATTTAATGACAATATTGAATGGATGTTGCATCCTGAGATTTTTTCTAAAGTCACAGCCAAATTTGGTAAACCGGACATTGACCTTTTTGCGTCACGGTTGAACCATCAGGTACCAACCTACGTTTCATGGGAACCAGATCCTGGGGCAATAGCACTAGATGCATTCTCGCTGGACTGGGGGAATTGGGTTTTTTATGCCTTCCCCCCGTTTTGCCTCATCAGTCGGGTATTGCGAAAGATTCAGGCAGATGCTGCCAAGGGCATCCTTATTATACCCGACTGGCCCACACAGCCTTGGTATCCGGTGGTCTTTGACATGCTCAACGAACCTTGGGTCCTTTTGAAGGGTTGCCCACAATTGGTTACTCACCCTGTCTCAGGGGAGCCACATCCCTGCCATGGCTATTTAAATTTGTTGGCTTGCAGGTTCTGAACAGGCCGTTAGTCCAATACGGCCTCTCGGCTCGGACCATGGATACCATCGGGGCGTCGTGTCGAGAGTCCACAAGGCGAAGATACCGCTCGCATATTAAGAAGTGGGAAGCCTACTGCAGCCGCTCTCGCATCACGTACGATGACGTGACAATAACCGACGTCCTGGAATTCCTCGCGGGGTTGCACCATGATGAACACTTAAGTTACAGTGCCATCAACAGCGCCAGAAGTGCGCTATCATTCTACCTCAATATTGGGGTAGGATCCAACAGGCTAGTGTCCAGACTCATGCGGGGTATATTCAATATGAATCCGCCTACACCACGCTATAATATCACCTGGGATGTCAGGGACGTATTAACCCTGCTCAGGACGTGGTCTCCCATGGAAGGGCTCCAACTGGACCAACTCACCATGAAGCTGGTGATGTTACTAGCGCTGACTTCAGCTCAGAGGGTACAGACACTACATAAACTTTGTGTCGACAGAATGACTTCTACCCCTACAGAAGTAGTCTTTTCATTGACGAGCTACTAAAGCAGCATAGACCTGGGTGCACAGGGCTGCAGCTGAAGTTCCCGGCATACCCCGCAGATGCTAGGTTATGTTTAGCCTCACATATCCGCCACTATGTCAAGGTGACGGCACGCATCAGAGGAATGGAGAGATACCTGCTTGTCACTCATAAGAGACCTCATCATCGAGTGACAGTTCAGACGATATCCAGGTGGCTTCGAGTCGTCTTGGGTAAGTCAGGTATCGACACTAATGTGTTCAAGTCTCATTCCACCAGGGCTGCATCGACGTCAGTGGCGAGGGTCATGGAGGTGCCCATGGACCAAATTCTCGCCACAGCATGATGGGCTAATGAAGCTGTGTTCCAGCGTTTTTATAACAAGCCTGTTGCTGCTCCTCTACAGTTCGCAGAAGCCGTGCTGAATGCAGGTCAAGAACGTGGAGATGTCCCCGCATGAGGGGTTTTTGATTTGTTCTTCATAAATATGCTCTTGTTTTGCAGTATGAACTATTGAGCAAGTTTGTTCCTCCCATCCATCCCTGGTAGTGGTGTGTCAGCATGGACGTGTTCCAGGGCGTGTAATCACAGAAGCTTTGAAGTCTTCACGAAGTCACTCACTTGACTCCGAAATGAAATAGTAAGATTGAACGAGAACTTACCAGTTCGAAGGTTGATCTTTATTTTATGAGGAGTCGAAGTGAGGGATTTCGTGCCCTCCTCGCCCAACCCTCAATCACCTTCATCTGGTAATCTTAGTCACTTCAATCTTACTATGCGAAGTCATTTCTATTGTTGGTTTCTGTGATTCCACGCCGCTACTTTGAAGTATGTCGAGCATGCGCGCCGGCGGGCTCTTCACGAAATCCCTCACTTCGACTCCTCATAAAATAAAGATCAACCTTCGAACTGGTAAGTTCTCGTTCAATCTTACTATTCCCCATCCTGCCCTCCACACTCGGTATGTGACACAGCCTAATGCACTGTGCTCTCCATACCAGTCATATGACCAAGCCTAATGCCCCGTCATGCCCTCCACACTGGGATGCATCGGTGATGTCCTGTCTACACCGACTCAACTACCGGTGGAGTAAAAGAGTTCATATTTCAGTCTGGGTGATGAGTGCCAACCTGAACATTGACTGTTCATTTCCCTTCACAGATGTTTCCTGTTCTGCTGAGTTCTTCCAGCACTTTGTTTGTTGCTCATGACAAGAACCTACAAAGGTAATGACCTGTTAATCGGTTTTAGTGACATCTGTTGAGGATAAACTTGGGCAGGACTCAGAGATAACTCCCTTAGTCTTCTTTAAATTGTTCTGTGAAAACCTTGACATCAAGGCAGATGGGACTCTTTGTCCTAAAGACATCACCTTCGACAGTGCAGCGTTCCCTGGACTGAAATGTACACACCCACACAACACTTGCAAGCAAGACTATGTGCACCATTAGCTAAGCTAAGGCCACTCTGCAAAGCCTTGCAGCAATAAGTGTTTGGTGGAGACATGAGAAATTGCAGAAGCTGGAATTGGGGGCAAAGCGCTGGAGGAACAAAGCAAATCAGGCAGCATTTGAGGAGGGAATGGTTGGTCAATGTTTTGGATCTGGACCCAATCAATGACTTTTTGGATCCATTCTGAAAACAGCAGCAACCCAAAATGTCACCTACCCATTCCCTCCCCAGATGCTGCCTGACCAGCTGAGTTTCCATGGCTCTTCGTGTTTTAGACAATCCCCAGGAAGGTTTATTTAGTGCATTCTAAGCAACAGGAGCATGAGTTGGCCAAATAGCTCCTCAAACATGCTCCATCGCCCAATAAGGCTGGCGCCTGGTCTTTTGGCTTCAGTTCCACATTCCTACCTATTCTCCGCGATGGTGGACTCCCCATTTGCCAAATTCTTCCCTCTCGTCTTGTCAAAATTCAATTACTCCAATTCCACACCTAGCTTGGGTAGAGAGTTACAAAGTTTCATCAACCCCGGCAAGAAAGAAAACTCCTCTCTAACATTGCTTTAACTGACCGACCTCTTACTCTGAAACAACGACCCAGGCTTGAGGTGAAATTGTCCTCAAATCCACCCTGTCAACCTCACTCCATAGAAGGTCTCTCCTTTAAAGTCAAATACATATTGGTCCAAATTCCTCATTATCATAATCATAATCATACTTTATCAGCCAAGTATGTTTTGGAACCATATACGAGGAATTTAATTTGCCATTTAGTCATATCAATAAAAAGCACCAGAACACACAAAATCCATTTTAACATGAGCATCCACCACAGTGACTTCTCCACATTCCTCACTGTGATGGAAGGCGAAAAAAAGTTAAATCTCTTCCCTTCTTTGTCCACCAGCGGTCGGGGGCCTCTAATCTTCCGTTGTCGGATGATCTTACATCCTTAGCCGGGTTCGGGCCCCCTCGTTGGGGCAATCAAGCTCCTGCATCGGGGGGGGAATCTCAGCTCCCTCGCGCTGGGTCGGGGCTGGTCGAACGTCGTGCGGTTTTGGAGCTTCCCGACGTCGGTCTCAAGCCGAGACAGCGAGCTCCTTGATGTTAAAGTCCACAGGCCGCGGTTGGAGCATCGATTCCATGCAAGGAATCGGCTCTGATGGTAAGCCCACAACCCCGCGGTGGGGCTCAAAGTCAATCCCGAGTAAGGCCTCCAGCTCCACGATTTTAGGCCGCAGAGTGACCGGAGATACGATCCAGAAAACAATAGCATCTCTAGCAAGGTAAGAGATTGAAAAAAAGATTCCCCGACCCCCTCCCCTCCCCGCCCACCCCCCACATAAAACAAACCAGAGAACATTAACACATTTTTTAAACACACTAAGAATAACCAAAAAAATACAAAAAGGACAGACCGACTGTTGGCGAGGCTGTCTTTGAAGCGCCACAATCCGTTCGACCCAGAAATCAAACAAATGAACCTTCTACAAACCCGTTTCCAGTGTACGTAACCCTCTTTACACAGACTGTGACGATGTGTAGCATGACTTCTCAGCCTCCCTTTGTCCACAGCCCAGTCCCCTAACAATGAGAGCCAACCTTCCATTAACTTCAAATAGCCCTTGCTTTCCCTCTCTCTCTATCCCCTCCCCCTTCCCAGTTCTCCCACCAGTATTACTGTCTCTGACTCCATTCTATCTCTGTCCCACCCACTCCCCTGATATCATTCTGAAGAAGGGTCTCGATCCAAAACGTCACCCATTCCTTCTCATCAGAGATGCTGCCTGTCCCACTGAGTTACTCCAGCATTTTGTGTCTACCTTCCATTAACCTTCCTGCTCTAACTGCACACGAGTTTCCTGGTTATGTGTACGAAGCCCCCTTTATCTTTCTGCACAGCAGCCTCTGCATCTGCATCCCTTGTGCACCCTAACCCTAAAGGACATCCAGTCAATAGACCACTCCTGGTTTCATTAATACCTGCGGTGAAATTAAACCCAGCTGATTCAAACAAACATGGATTTGGCTCTGCAGTTTTCAAATCAATCCTGATGGATTGGCGTAGAGTAATTTAAAAAGATGGCACATTGCTTGGTTTTCCCAGGGGACATGTAATCCTTTTCAATTGTCTTTCAGTAGCTCTCCATCACTATGAAATTACTGAAGACAAAAAGCATCTGAAATATTTTTTTCAGTACATTACTGCTTAATACTGTCAGAGCTTCACAAATTATGTGTTTACATCCTGACTGCATCTTCGAAGTCAGCCAAGTGAAAACTTATGACAAAGTGCTAACTTGGAACCAGATAAGGTGGTATAGTGGCGCAGTGTCAGAGCCAATAGCTCACAGCGCTAGAGACCCGAGTTGGATGCTAACCTTAGGTGTGGAGTTTGAATGTTCTCCCTGTGACCACATGGGCTTCCTCTGGATACTCCAGTTTCCTCACACATCCCAAAGACGAGCGGGTTTGTCGGTTAATTGGCTTCTAATTGTCCCCAGCGTGTGGGGAGTGAATGAGAAAGTGAGATAATACAGAACTAGTATGAACGAGTGATCAATGGTTGGGGTGGGCTTGGTGGGCCGAAGGGCTTGTTTCCATACTGTATCTCTCTAAATTTACTGTTTCCCCAATATTTATCCACTTATCCATTTGAAAGACACCATTAAAATAGTTTCCACCATTGCTTCAAATCTATTCAGATCCAAAAGGGGTGGAGGAGAGAGTAGAATAGACTGTATCAGTGCAGTCTCTTTGAGCTCCATTCAGAGATGCTGAACACTGGAACTCATCAATGAGAAACTGTAGCAAAAGTGGTTGTGAGATGGTGGAGAGTCACCAGGCACTAGTGGCCTCACCAGCATGAGTGAGGGTAGACCTCACACACACATGGAATGATAGTCTCATGATGATTGATTGATTGATTGATTGAAAGAGGCCCTTTGGCCCACCAATCGTTCATGCCGACCATCGATTGCTCATTGCACTAGATTTATTTTATACAATTTTCTCATCCACTCCCTGGGGGCAATTTACAAAGGCCAATTAACCTGAAAATCAACAAGTACTTGGGATGGTGGAGGAAAACGAAATATCCAGAGGAAACACACATGGTCACAGGAAGTCTGTGCGAATTCCACACAGACAGCACTCGAGGTCAGGATCGAAGCCAGGTCTCTGGCGCTGTGAGGCAGCAGCACTACCAGCTGCACCTTTGAGAGCTTGGCTGGCATTATGGAACTTTTACCTGCCACACAACTGCATCTCACCTGCACGGATGAGGTGCTTGCACGCTGCAAGAATCGCTGCTGGCTTCGACAAGCTGGCTGGCCTTCACACGGGTTTCCCATCTATTACCAATGGCCTCCATTCCTCTCCTGGCAGAAGTGAAGGTATGTGAGTGGTGTGAGGGGACAGGAAAGTGGGGACTCCCTACAAAGCTCCATCATCTCCCACTCATGTTCCTCATCCCAAAGAGTACTTAGAGGGCAGGCTTGTCTTTCAGTGGCCAGCGTGGTCCCTTTTCAGGTGCAGTCGGGTCAGGCTGGCACCTGGCAGGCACTCGGACAGGCACCCCTTCCTCAGCTACTAAGTTGTCGGGACAATGTTTTGAGTAGCCTGCCTCCACCTCTGGGCTCGCACTGCACGGGAGCACCAGAGGGAAGTCCTCTATGGGAAGGAACTGCAGATCCTGATTTATACCGATAGACACAAAATGCTGGAGTAACTCAGCATCTTCAACATTTTCGGAGAAATGGAATAGGTTACATTTCGGGTCGAGACCCGTCTTCAGATAGAAAGTAAGAGGAGAGGAAAACTGGAGATATAAGGAGGTAGGTATATCGGCGAGACCAAGAGCAGACTGGACGATCGTTTCGCTGAACACCTACGCTCAGTACGCCTTGGCATATGCGATATCCCAGTTGCCAAACTTAAGGGCCTGTCCCACTTTGCGATTTCTTCAGCGACTGCGGAGCGTCAGCGACTGACGCTGGTAAAACCGTCAAGTTGCACGACAAACACACTGACGTATACTGTCATGCGGGTGACACCCAGTTAGGGTTGAGGCTGTAAAATATTCTTCCTTCAATGCATGGTTTTTAAATATTAATGTATTAAAATGTATACAATAAAATCAATTGTGCAAATGAAAAGATGTCTGAGTCGTTCAGTTTTATTTATAGATGTATTGGTCCGCTTCCAGATCCAATCACCGTCTCTATAACTTTTCACAGGGATGGATTCAGTGAGTGTAGACTGAACTCCCCTCTCCCCTCTTCCCCCCTCCCGCCCCATCCCTCCTTCTCCACTCCCCCCTAACCTCCCCTCCCCTCTCCATCCCCTCTTCTTCCCTTCCCCCCTCTTCCTCCCTTCTCCCCGCTCCATTCTTCTCCCCCTTCCCCACTACCCCCTCCTCCCTCCCTTCTCCCATTCTCCACACACCCCCCCCCCATTTTCCCCGACGCCCCCCCATTTGTGGACCCAGCCTGTGACCAGCGACCCACCGCACACTATCCCACACACGCTACCGAAAATTTATACAAACCTGTGCGCCTTTGGAGTGCGGCAGGAAACCCAAACCCTAACCCTAACCCTAGCTGTAACCGTAACCCTAACGCTAACTCTAGGTTGATAGGCTTGGTAAAAGTATAAATTGTCCCAAGCATGTGTGGGATAGTGTGCCGGGGATCGCTGGTCGGTGTGGACTTGGTGGGCCAAAAGCCACTGTATCTCTGAACTAAATGTGATACAGGGGCCCCAGAGGTTGGACTGAAACCCCAAATGTTCTGCATGCTCCTCATGGGAACTAAACTGTTGGCCACGAGTTGTCCCAGAGGCAGATCTAGCTTCCAAAGTTCTCTCCAAACCCCCAGAGGCAGCTGGCTTTTTAACTGGCTACAGGCAATGTTGTCAATGTACCAGTGCCACGCGCCTGCTTCGGCCACTGAGTCTAAATACCCACCAAGGGTGGGGGGTGTGTTGTTCCCAGAGTCTGCATTTATCCCATAGTCAATGTTACTAAAACAGATGATGTGGCCTTTGTGCAGAACTATTAGTGGGATCTAGCTGTCACAGGCTGGGTCCACAAATAGTTGGTGAAAATGGGGGGGGTGGGTTTGAGAATGGGAGAAGGGAGGGAGAAGTGGATGTGAGGGGAGGGGATGGAGTGGAGAAGGGGGAGAAGAGTGGATCGGGGAGAAGGGAGGGAAATGAAGAGGGGGGAGGGGAGGGGAGAAGGGTACAGGGGAGTGGAGAAGGAGGGATGGGGCGGGAGGGGGGAAGAGGGGAGAGGGGAGTTCAGTCTACACTCACTGAATCCATCTCTGTGAAACGTTATAGAGATGGTGATTGGATCTGGAAGCAGACCAATACATCTATAAATAAAACTCAGACATCTTTTCATTTGCACAATTGATTTTAATGTACTAATTTTAATATATTAATGTTTAAAATCCATGGATTGAAGGAAGAATATTTTACAGCCCATCTGTGGTCCCTAACCCCAAATCTAACCCTAACCCGGCGTCACCCACAGCATACGTCAGCGTGTGACAGGGCGCACGACATGATGAGACACCCAAATGTCGCCCCTGGATTTTGAACATTCCAAAATCCTGGGGCGACAGGGAAGCACCGTGCGTCACTGCATGCGTCACGACCTGACCCGACCATGACACGACAACCTCTTTTTTGGCTGTCGCCCAAATGGCGCCCAAGTGGGACAGGCCCTTAACTCCCCTTCTCATTCCCATACTGACCTTACTGTCCTGGGCCTCCTCCACTGTTAGTGATGCCAAACACAACTTGGAGAAACAGCACCTCATATTTTGCTTGTGCAGCTTACAACCCAGCAATATGAGTATCAACTTGTCTAATTTTAAGTAACCTTTACATTCCCTCTCTCTCTCTGACCCTCCCCCACCCTAGTCATCCTACTAGTTCACTGTTTGTACCCCCTCCTTATCACCTCTTCCACAGCCAACAATGGACTATAGTGGCTCTAGCTTTCCTTGATCATTCTTGCTGGCCTTTTTTTGTTCTTTTCATGCCTTTCATTGTTTTGGTTTTTTTACCTCCTCATACCAACAGTTTCCTTCTCCCCTGACCGTCAATCTAAAGAAGGGTATTGAACGGAAACATCACCTATTACTCCGTAATTCACTGCATTGAAGCACATCAGTCTTCCTGAAAACCTGCTCATGTATTTAAGGTATTAAGTCCCCAATGTCTTTGACAAAAGAAAATCTCTGCTGCTTTTCCTGTGTCTGCAGGTAGGTGCCCCTGAGAGTCATTGATGCAGGCACATATTGACGATCTGCTTGTGTAAGTGGAGAGTGCTGTCAGAAACATTAACTGGACCTAAAGGTCAGTACGCAACTAGACCATGGACATCCTGAACAATGGTGTGATCAACGCTGTTGCCATTGGTCGGAGTTTCCTCAGGATATTGAGTGCTGGCTCATGGTGGCTCAAAGTACCATCATCTGTGATGGACACTGAAGGAAATGTTGACGTTTTGTATCAAGACCCTTTAACAGGAGTCAGAGTGGAGAGGGACGGTGGGCGGTATAATGAGGAGAGGGCGAGTGGTGAGACAGGGATGGGGGCGGGGGGTGATAATTGGGACCAAGCAAGAGCAGCATGGTGGCACAGCAGGTAGAACTTTTGTGCTGCTTGTGTGGAGTTTACACGTTCTCCCTGAGACCCCATGGGTTTCCTCCTGGTTCTCTGGTCCCCTCCCACATCCCAGATTTGTATGTTAATTGGCCTCTGTAAGTTGCCCCGAGTGTGCCGGGAGTGGATGAGAAAGTGGAATAACATTGAATAGGTATGTTACAAAACTTACCTTGAGCAGCGCTGCAGATCTGCCACTCCCCGTGTGCGCGACTTTGGCGCCTTTCAGAGGGGGGCGGGCTTAAAGTGCCGTTTTTCCATAGGCAGGGAAAATCGATCAATGTCGGGCGATTTTGTTGCGGAAGAAAAATCGCTCCGACATTTCATGAATGAAAGTATTTTTAAATTACTCTAAATTATTTATTAACTAGAGTAATTTAAAACTCACCTTCAAAAGCCATGAGCACCGACAACCGGAAGGATTTTGCGTAGGGGAGAAAAAGGTAAATAGTTTATTTTTATATTAAAAGTTGGTTTTTCGGGAGGCTTTAATAATATTTTCATGTTGCGAAATGGGGTCCAAAAGAATGTATGAACAAACAGTATTTTTCCTTCCGACTTCACCGCTGACCGCAACGTTCTAATCCACCGCATTCCACTAAAACCCACTCGCTAGTTGATTTAAATGGCCATTAATTTACAGGCATAAAACACTAAATTCCTTCCATTCAGCCCAGAAATTCATGAAAATTAGATTTAAAATTATGTTATATTGTGGATTATTGTGTGAATGTTATTTGGACACTTAGGCAATTTTAAAAAAGTTATATTTTCTTAAGAAATGGATAGATGTTTAGATCTACTGATTGAATTTTGTAATTAGCTACAATTAGATAACTAACTAATTATATGCTTTAATTTCAGGCCATCCAAGTAAGATTGTTTCATATTTGTTTCAGAATGCTTCAATCTATAATAACTGAAAATTTCATTGAGTTCTCTTAATTTTTAAGAAAGTTATGGACTTTTAACTGTTCCAGATCACAGCTTTTGAGTTAAGTCAATTGAAAGGCAATGGGGAACAAGATGCTAATTTCCGAGTATGAAAATGGCCATAACTTTCTTAATACTGAAGATATGAAAGTGAATTAGGTGTCAAATTAAACTTCTTTTTATGCTTTATCTGATGGGTAAATTGCAGACTTGATTTTTAAAATCTCAAAATTTTGTAACATTGCTACATTGAACAAGTGATCGATGGTCAGCGTGGACTCGGTGAGCCGAAAGACCTGCTTCCCTGTTGTGTCTTTCAATCAATCAATCATTAACTGGGTTGACAAGGTAAAGATAGCTCCCATTGACAGTTGCTCCTCGCTGCCCAAGGAGATGGTTCACAGAAGCAATGTAAACTTGCCCAGGTTTCATAGCCTTGGCCGCTGACTGGAGCAGCAAAGGCAATCTCGCTGCCTTGATGTGGTTGATTGAAACCTGCCCATTAACTCAGCAAGCACACTAAATCAACCGAGGCCAGTCAGCTGAAAAGCTATTGCATTTCTCCAATCTTCCCTTCCACTTCGCGAGACCTCGTCAATTATCATTGCCAGCAGGAGTGCGTGTGAGAGTGAATGCACTCCATGCAGCCTCGCATGACATGCTTGAAGCATGCCGACTGCACGGCACAGAGTGCAGCACTCTGCGGAATGAAGTTCTCAGTCAGATCCATAATACAATATAAGCTGTGTAAGTACAATGAATAATTCAAATAGGAAGCAAATTGATTTGCTGTCGAGCAGAGGAGTTAGCTGGTGCGCAGGGAACTGGGCTATTGAATATTGATTCGGGACCCTGGATGGCCATTTCATTTCCTGTCCTACTTGTCTGGCACATTTAAGCTGTCAGCTCAGAAGAAAACTAACATCTAAAATATATTTATACAGTAAGGAAGTGATTGGCCATTGCCGAAGTGGCAATAATTTTGCACTGTTGTTTATCAATTGACTATTAAACCATCCCCAATAAAATATATCGCCCACAGACACTGCGACTCAGCTTGTTACACCAGTGAGTGATACAGACTTGGAATACAGCCCTCAATGAGTGGCATACATAGGGTAGACAGTCAGAAACTTTTTCCCAGGGTGGAAATGTCCGATAATATCCTTCTATTCCCTGCAAATCCATGTACCTACCTATGCAATGTCGTTCAAACCAAGCTGTTTGAATGACAATAAAAGGCATTCTATTCTAAAAGACTCTTAAATGCCACTACCCTATCTGCCTCCACCACCATCTCTGGCAGCATGTTCCAGGATCCTACCCTCTCTGTGTAAAAAAAAAAGTTGCCCTGCACATCTCCATTAAACTTTCTCACCTATACCATCCAGTGTTGGACATTTCCACCCTGGTAAAACGTTTCTGATTGTTGGTACTAAACCTGATGCCAAATAAAACTGATTTCACCAGCTTGTGAATGATCCATATGATATAAGCTGTGTAAGTACAATGAATAGCAATGTTACAAAATTTTGAGATTTTAAAAATCAAGTCTGCAATTTATCCCATCAGATAAAGCATAAAAAGAAGTTTAATTTAACACCTAATTCACTTTCATATCTTCAGTATTAAGAAAGTTATGGCCATTTTGATACTCAGAAATTAGCATCTTGTTCCCCATTGCCTTTCAATTGACTTAACTCAAAAGCTGTGATCTGGAACAGTTAAAAGCCAATAACTTTCTTAAAAATTAAGAGAACTCAATGAAATTTTCAGTTATTATAGATTGAAGCATTCTGAAACAAATATGAAACAATCTTACTTGGATGACCTGAAATTAAAGCATATAATTAGTTAGTTATCTAATTGTAGCTAATTACAAAATTCAATGAGTAGATCTAAACATCTATCCATTTCTTAAGAAAAGATAAACTTTTTTTTAATTGCCTAAGTGTCCAAATAACATTCACACAATAATCCACAATATAACATAATTTTTAAATCTAATTTTCATGAATTTCTGGGCCAAATGGAAGGAATTTAGTGTTTAATGCCTGTAAATTAATGGCCATTTAAATCAACTAGCGAGTGGGTTTTAGTGGAATGCGGTGGATTGAAACGTTGCGGTTAGCGGTGAAGTCGGGAGGAAAAATACTGTTTGTTCATACATTTTTTTGGACCCCATTTCGCAACATGAAAATGTTATTAAAGCCTCCCGAAAAACCAACTTTTATTATAAAAATAAACTATTTACCTTTTTTTCTCCCCTACGCAAAATCCTTCCGGTTGTCGGCGCTCACGGCTTTTGAAGGTGATTTTTAAATTACTCTAATTAATAAATAATTTAGAGTAATTTAAAAATACCTTCATTCATTAAATGTCGGAGCGATTTTTCTTCCGCAACGAAATCGCCCGACATGGATCGAATTTTCCTGCCTGTGGAAAAACGGCACTTTAAGCCCGCTCCCCTCTGAAAGGCGCCAAAGTCGCGCACATGGGGAGCGGCAGAACTGCAGTGCTGCTCAAGGTAAGTTTTGTAACATACCTACAATGAATAATTCAAATAGGAAGCAAATTGATTTTGACTTACATGTTCTCACTGGCCTGGATGAATTGATCTTGGTTGAGTCATCAGGCAGCGGTGCCTGACTGGGTCACAGGTACACCAAGATTGCCATTCACGGCTCCAAGTCACAAGATTGGAGTTCAGGTGCCAGCCCAGAGTGTGAGGATGGTGCTAAGGAACCACTGCTCTGTCAGATGTGCCTAATTATCCATCCAGGATTAGTCCAGGGCTCTTCCAGCTCTCCAAGGTGAACACAAGGATGGTGTCCTTGTTAACGTTATCTCTTGACCATCAACTGCTGCAATGGATCATCTGGTCATCAGCACATTGCTGTTGTGGAATCCCATCATGGGCATATTTTTCTTCCAATTTCCTGGATACCCTTCAGAAAAATCTGACTGGCTGTTGATTGAGATGTTTGAAGACATCTTGTGGAAGTACAAATCTTTCTAAGATTACAGGACCAAGCTACTGTTGAAAAGTGTGGAGATGGCGGAATGTCTCTGCCTCGAAGCCGATTACCCCGCCTACATTCTTGGCCCATGTGCGGAAGAATCATTGGGGGTTCGGCCTCAGTCAGAACTAGGGTTGCCAACTGTCCCGTATTAGCTGGGACATCCCGTATATAGGGCTGAATTGGTTTGTCCCGTACAGGACCGCCCTTGTCCCGATTTGACTGCTACTACTCGGGTCAAGGAGACTGTCGGGTTGGAGCACTGCGTCCGGCCCCGCCTCACCCGTCCCGACGTAGTGCAGCACATGGAGAGCAGCAGCACCTCATCATTCACCCAGCCATGGTCAAGTCGGTCAATGAATCGCCGTCAGGAATTTGGCCCGTATTTTGACCTTTTTATTCCTTATTTGGAAGTGAGAAAGTTGGCAACCCTAGTCAGAACATCAGCTGAGAGAACGTGTCATATTTGCATGCTTGAGCACAAACTCCCTAAGCCAAAGCCAAAGCCAGTAGAGGGAGTGTAGCAAAGGTTCACCAGACTGATTCCTAAGCCTGTCCCACTTAAATGATTTTTCAGCAGACTGCGGCGATTGTCAAGCTCGTGGAACTCGCCTGAAAAACCGAGATCTGGAACGGCGAGTGTCAGAGTGGAACACACACACACACACACACACACACACACACACACACACACACACACACACACACACACACACACACACACACACACACACACACACACACACACACACACACACACACACACCCCGCGAAAGCGGGGGAGCATTTTCTGAAATTCACACGGTGCAAAGCCAAGGTGATACAGCCACACACCGCGATGAACAGGAAGGTTAAGACGGCTAGCGCAGTGTACGGTAAGTCCTTTTAAAAGAGGGGGGGATGCAGGGGAGAAGGAGTGAGACATCTTTAAGCTATGATACACAGCTGTGAAGTTTAGCGGGCATGTAACATTACCGGTCGGTTCTGCTTGGTTCTGAAAACTCGTGCTTACGTTTTTTTCCCCCCAATGAGCCAATGAAAATGCCTGATCAGCAAAGGCGATTAACTAAAACTACCTACGACTACCTCGACTACGTATAACTACATGACGACCCCACTACAACTGCACCTACAACAACAAAAGTATCAATTTTCTCCATGGCGACCAATTTTTGGTCGCAGAAAATTTGTCTACATTTAAAAAAATTTGTGGCGACCATACAGAGGCCACGACTAGTTCCCAGAATGCGGAAACTCCTCGTGACCATGAAGGAGACTCGCCAGAGACCACCAGCGAACATGTGGCATTCATGTGGCAAGCGCAGAATTTCCTACACTCGCCTAAAAAGTCGCCTAAGCGGGACAAGCCCTTTTGTTATACAAGGTCATTAAGGGGCTGTCCCACTTGGGCGACCTAATCAGCAAATTCTGGCGAGTTTGCCCTCAACCCATACTCGCAGCATGGTCAACACACGGTCCTAGGAGGTCGTTGTAGCTCTCCTTCATGCTCGAGAGTAGTCCCCGTGTACTCGAGGCCTTAGCTGGGTCGCGACGTATTTTTAAACATGTTGAAAAATGCCCGCGAGTAAAAAAAAGTCGCCATGGAAAAAAATCAATACTTTTTTTTACTAGTAGGTTTTGTCATAGTAGGTTGACATGTTAGTCGTAGGTATTGAGGGTAGTCAAAGGTAATCAAAGGTAGTCGTAGATAGTCTTCATCATAGTCGAAGGGAGGTCGGAGATCGAAGGAGGTCATCTTCACTCTCCACTGTTCAGTGTCCAATTTTCCCGAAGTTACTCGTAGCTAGTCGTAGCTGGTCGAAGCTAGTCTTCTACATAGTCGAAGGATATCTTCCAAATGACATTTTTTCAAACTCTCCTAAACTTGCCAATTAGGTCATCCAAGTGGGACAGCCCCTTTACAACCTGAATGAGTTTTATTGCAGGTTTGAAAATCAGAAACTTAACCCTGGTACCCTCTCCCCAACTAACACTGCCAGACCCCAGTCTACAAAGAATGGATCCTACACCCTCTCCTTCGCATTCACCACTTCACACCTACTTAAGGCAAGACTCAAGACTGGACCATTTCCCATCTCAACCAACAATTCACACCCACTCACAGCCTGCATAGCTGATCTCAGATTGCTGCGCCCTGATCCTAACAGAGACATGGTTAAACTCCTCTGTTCCCGACGGCGCTATTAGCGTGGAGGGGTTAACAACATTTAGGTTGGACAGAAGCTACGCTCTCAGTGATAAATCCCGGGGTGTGGTGTGTGCATTTACACTAATAACAGCTGGTGTAAAAATGCCACAGTGGTGTCAAATTATTGCTCCCCAGACATTGAGTTTTTGACAATAAAATGCAGACCCTTCTATCTGCCCAGGGAATTTACCATTATAACCATCACAGCCGTGTACATCCCACCCAGTGCAAACACTAAGGAGGCCCTGAATGCTCTTTATCGTTCCATTAGTGACCTGCAATCTATACATCCAGATGGTGTTTTCATTGTTGCTGGGGATTTTAACCAGGCCAACATGAAGACAGTTCTCCCACATTACTACCAGCATGTAGACTTCGCAACCAGGGGAGTGAACACACTGGACTTAGCCTATACAAACATCAAGAAGGCATTCAAGGTAGTCCCCCGCCCCCACCTTGGCTCCTCAGACCATATCTCTGTGATGCTAATTCCTGCATACAGGCCCCTGCTTACCAGAGAAAAACCTACTGTGAAGCAGGTTAGGGTCTGGCCAGAGGGAGCTATGACAACACTACAGGACTGTTTTGAATGCACGGACTGGGACATGTTCAAAATGCTGCAACTGACAGTCAACACATCAACCTGGAGGAGTATGCTGCGTCCGTGTCTGCTTACATGGAGAAGTGCATAGAGGATGTCTGTATCACCAAGACCATCACTGTATGGGCCAACCAGAAACCCTGGATGACCACAGAGATACGTGGAATGCACGCGTTTAAATCCGGTGACGTGGTGGCACTCAGATCCGCAAGAGCCGACCTGAACCGAGTCATCAGGCTAGCAAAGCGTGCCCATGGTCAGAAAATCCAGAGCTTCTTTCATGACCCCATGAACACCAGGCGCATGTGGCAGGGAATCAAATCAATCACGGACTATAAGACTGCTCCACCAACCTGTGATGACAACATTGAGTTTCTCAATGAATTCAACAACTATTTTGGATGGTTCGAGGCATTAAATAACACACCTGTGAGAAAAGGTATTTCTCATTGTGAGGAAAAGGCACTCAGTCTTGACATAGTGGATGTCCGGAGGACCCTAAAAGGTGTGAACGCACGAAAGGTGGCAGGCCCTGATAACATACCAGAGCGGGTGCTCAGGGAATGTGCTGATCAGCTGGCACATGTCCTTACTAACATCTGTAACACCTCGCTGAACCAGGCAGTTGTCCCATCGAGTTTCAAGACTGTCACCATCATACCAGTGCCAAAAAAATCCAATAGACAAAGTCTCAACGACTACCGCTCTGTAGCACTCACTCCTATAATGATGAAATGCTTCGAGAGGCTAGTCAGGGACCATATTACCTCCAGACTTCCCTCCACACTTGACCCATACCAGTTTGCTTACAGGTCAAACCGCTCCACAGAGGTTGTATCCTCCGTACTCCATCTGAGCCTGGAACATCTAGAGGAGAAGAACACTTATGTGCGAATGCTGTTCGTGGATTTTAGTTCAGCTTTCAACACAATTATCCCTTAGCACCTGATAAGCAAACTGGGTCCATTGGGCCTCAGCGCCCCCATGTGTAACTGGCTACTGGACTTCCTCACTGATAGACTCCAGTCAGTGAGGGTTGGAAATAACACCTATAACATCATCTCTCTGAGCACCGGCTCCCCTCAGGGCTGTGTCCTGAGTCCACTGCTGTTTACCCTGATGACCCACAACTGTTGTGCCAGGTTTAGTACAAACCACATCATGAAGTACGCAGATGACACAACAGTGGTGGGCCTCATCCGGGACGACAATGAGCTGGCTTACAGGGAGGAGGTGAAACAACTGGTGGACTGGTGCAATACGAACAACCTGATCCTGAATGTCGAAAAAACAAAGGAGGTCATCGTCGACTTCAGGAAAAACCGGCACAGTCTCACACCACTTCACATCAATGACAGCGATGTGGAGGTGGTCAATAGCACTAAGTTCCTGGGGGTGCAGATCACTAACAGTCTGACCTGGTCAAATAACATCTCATCAACAGTTAAGAGAGCGCAGCAGTGGTTGCACTTTCTGCGCCGGATGAGAAGAGCTCACCTCCCCCATCCCATCCTCACTACTTTCTACAGGGGCACCATAGAGAGTATTTTGACCAGCTGTATCTCTGTCTGGTTTGGGAACTGTAAAGCCTCTGACTGGAAGTCCGTGCAGAGAGTGGTGAGGACAGCAGAAAAAATCATCAGGACTTCTCTCCCCACAATCGGGGACATTGCAACCAAACGTTGCGTGTCTAAGGCCAGCAGTATTATAAAGGACCCCACACATCTCCATCACGGACTGTTCACTCTGCTGCCCTCAGGCAAAAGATATCGTAGCATAAGGAGCAGAACATCAAGGTTCTGCAACAGCTTCTTCCCACGAGCCATCAGACTCCTGAATGCCATGTAATGGGCTGCCACCATTGTCTATTTTACCCTTTTATCCTTTTATCAATTTTTTTCCATTTTACCCTTCTGTTAATTATCGTGTTCCACAGGGAGCCAATTGCAACGGAATTTCGTTTGGAATTGCATATATCGATGTATTTCTAAATTACAATAAAGTTTGTTTGACTTGACTTGACAAAGACTGTGCCTTTCTACATCCACCCCCTCCCATCACCACTTCACATCCAATCACCCACACCCTCTGTGCTGCACAACATAACTTATCCAATATCAACAATACAAATAGAGGCGGTAGAGAGGCTTTTCAGAGGACAAAAGAGCCGGAAATCTCCAGGACCTGACAATGTTTCCCCCTCTACTCTTAAGCTCTGTGCCAAACAGCTGGCACCGGTCTATACAGACATTTTAACCAGTCCCTGCAAACATGTACTGTCCCTGCCTGCTTCAAAGTCTCCACTATTGTCCCTGTACCCAAAAAGACAAGGATTACTTGTCTTAATGACTACAGGCCTGTCGCACTGACCTCTGTAGTCACGAAGACACTCGAAAGGCTTGTGCTGGCTAAGCTGAAAAATATCACAAACTCCCTACTGGACCCTTTACAGTTTGCATATTGGGCTAATAGATCTGTGGATGATGCAGTCAACCTGGGCCTGCATTTCATCCTGCAGCACCTTGACCACCAGGGGACCTATGCGAGGATCTTGTTTGTTGATTTTAGCTCTGCATTCAACACCATTGTGCCAGAGCTACTACACTCCAAACTTTCCGAGTCGACTGTGCCTGAACCCCTCTGTCAGTGGATCACCAACTTCCGGACAGACAGGAAGCAGCGTGTGAGGCTGGGAAAGCACATCTCGGACCCGCAAACACTCAGCATAGGAGCACCGCAAGGCTGTGTACTCTCTCCTCTCCTCTACTCTCGCTACACCAATGACTGCACCTCCACAGACACATCTGTCAAGCTTCTCAAGTTTGCGGACGACACAACCCTGATTGGACTGATCCAGGATGGGGAGGAATCTGCCTACAGACAGGAAGTGTCACAGCTGGCGTCCTGGTGCCTTGGCGACAACCTAGAGCTCAATGCTCTTAAGGCAGTGGAATTGATTGTAGACTTTAGGAGAGCTCCCCATCCCCTCACCCCACTCGCCATCAACAACACCACAGTCACATCTGTGGAGTCTTTTAAGTTCCTGGGAACCATCATCTCCAAGGACCTTAAGTGGGGGGCTACCAGCGTCAAAAAGGCACAACAGAGGATGTCCTTCCTGCGGCAGCTGAGGAAGCACAATCTGCCACAGGCAATGATGGTCCAATTCTACACGGCCATCGTAGTCTGTCCTCACCTACTCCATCATGGTCTGGTTTGGCTCAGCCACCAAGCACGACACCTGGAGGCTGCAGCGAATCGTTCGATCAGCAGAGAAGGTTATTGGCTGCAATCTTCCCTCCATTGATGAACTGTACACTGCAAGGGCCAGGAAGCGAGCGGGTAAGATCATCTCTGACCCCTCTCACCCTGGCCACAAACTCTTTGAATCACTTCCCTCTGGAAGGCGACTCTGGACTGTCAAAGCTGCCACAGCCAGATAGAAAAACAGTTTTTATCCACAGTAGTTGCTCTACTCAACAGCCAAAAATCTGTAGCCTCCCTTTGATCGGGTATTTTGTTAGTTCACATGCTTGATCAATGGTGTTTTATCATTAATGTTTTATTATTATAAATGTTTAGTATTTTCTGAGTCATTTGTAACTGACACTGTATGTCATGTTGTTACTTGTGGGCGGAGCACCAAGGCAAATTCTTTGTATGTGAATACTTGGCCAAAAAACTTAATTACTTACTTTTGTAGGTTGGTCCTCAATTGTCTCGCGGTTCAAAGAATGAAAGATTATCTCATTGAAATACTTACAATCATTACAGGGCTTAGCAGGCAGACGCAGGGATGATGTTTACTCTGCTACACATCTAGGAAAGACATCTGACCATTTCCACTCAGAGGGTAGCTCATATCTAGAATGAACTGCCAGGGGAGGCTACAGAAGCAGATAGAATTACCACTTTCAAAAGACATTTGGACAGATATGGATCAGAATGATTTAGAGGTACATGGTCCAAATGCACACAAATGGGTCTAGCCCAAAATGCTAACTTGATTTGGCATGGATAAGGTTAGCTGAAGAAGCAATTTCCATGCTGTGTAGTTCTATGACACTATGAGCGTTAATGTGAGAACAATGTTCTGCACAAAGGGCGTGTGAATCAATCTGTGGGTGGTACATGCGGGGGTGATTTGCTTTAAAACAAAAGGGACAAATGGCTTCTGGTCCAAATCAATGAATAACCTCATTTTGCTTCTACAAGGAGAAAAAAGTATTGATCTTGCTGCCACATGTTGAGTCTCTGAACCATGTTTCCATAAAGTGCTTGCAGAGACTCTTAATGGGCAGGAATTAAAGTGCCTACTGTAGCATGTGGGAATGGACGGGAATGTTATGACTGTACTAAGAGTCTATTACAACGAGCACAAACACCACACAGAGTGAGATTGAAATGGCCTCTTGCTGATCTGTACTGGATACTCCCTGTGAACCAGTACAGTCAACCGATCGTGCTAGCAATAACTCACTCTTCAGAGTTACTGCAGAAATCTCCTCTTTACTCCGTTTATAACAGAAGAACTAAGGTTGTGACAATACCCCTGCTAATTCATTGCAAACTAAGTTGCAGTCGATTACTGGATGGTGAAATAATTACAGACATGACAAAATAGTACATGGCTGAGAATTAAATGAAGCAGGTCTTAACTTTATTAATTATATCACGAGTGCAATGATTCCCACAGCTATCCAGCTTTCAAACAAATTACCACTTAATAATCAATAGCATTAGGTAACCAGAGTGTGATAGTGCAAATTTAAAGTACTGCAATCAAAATAAAGTCCACAATAGATTGTTGAGGTTAGGATTGTGTATTGTGCTTCAAGAGCCTGATGGTTGAAGGGAAGAAGTTGCTCTTGAACATGGAAGTAGTGCGATGAACAAAGTTGTGATCTGGAATCCATCTCTACATGGAGAGTGTGAGGTTGCAGCCCCTGTTTGAGTATTTGATGGGCCTGCTCCTTGCATTCTGGCTGCACTTCAGCCCAACCATCCTCATCTTTGGGCATCTCGTGCATCGGGGAGTGGGTAGAGCAGAGGATGTCCTGGTTGGGTCTGCCCCTGGGCCTGGCCATGCTGGCTGGCCATTCGTGGGTCATGGCACCAGGCAGAGTCGCCCAAGACGACTCTCTGCTCCTTTTCTGGGATTACGTTCGTGCCAGGGTGTCCCTTGGAAAGACACACACGGTGTCCACGGCCACCATGGGGGATTTCAGGGACCGCTGGGCATCGCAGGGGGCCGAATGCATCCCGGACTAGGCTTGTAATATAGTTATTTAATATTTAGTAGTTGGTGTATTCTTACTGTTTGTATTGTAAATATTATTGTTGTAAATAATTGATTACATTTATTTTTGGATTAAAAAAGTTGTGACGGACCGGGATGTGTGTGGACCAAACCGTGTGTGAACCAAACTGTTGGATGGGGTTGTGGGGGGACGGGCTGCATGTTGGATATTTCTGAAGTAATTTCAGTGGGAAGGCTTCATCTATGCATTGCGAATTGTCGTTTATCACCCTTCACCATTTGGCCTGCCCCTCACCAGTGTGCCGTGCACTTCCTGTTGAACATGGTCCATGACATTTAACTACAATCACAATATGAGCACTTTGCACTATGCAGTAATAAAAGAACTGCTCCAAAGAATATCTAGATTAATGACTTTACACTGAATGAGGTAGAGGATAAATGCACAAAGACACTGTCTGACACCGTTTTATCTACACATTTGACATTTGCGACATTATGGGTTTTGTATTCCTCAGAACATGCACGAGTATTGAAAACCTTGCTCATCCCTATCGCCACAGAAACAGATTGCAGATAGGGCTTTCACTTTTAGATAGTGGTGCCAAAGGAAATATTCCCTCGGTTGTCGATTTGCATAAAAGTCACTTGCTTGCAGAAAGGAATAGGCAGATTACATTAAATTAAGCAAATGTCACATCAATGTCAAGGATTATAAAATTAACAAAAAGATTAGGCAGTTATTTAATCATAGAGATATGAGCAATCATCTGGAATAATTGAATGCTTGGTCAAAGCACTTCCCCGCTGTTTATCTTACCCAGTGCAAAAACATGATTAAATATCATAATTCATGGAGAAATGTGTCAGTGTCTTAATGAGCCAAATTGTCCAACTATTTCAATGTACGATAGTGAATTAAGGGAATTGGCATTATCTTTATCAAACTAGGTATCAACAGGAGTTCAGAAGAAAGCCCTTTGGTTTTACAAGCTGAATTTTTGGAGTGAATCTTGGAGTGCTTTTTCCAATCACTGAATACTCCTTGAGTCAGTACTCGGTCCTTCGACCTACACACATGATGCAATCATAAAGCCCTTCACTAGCATTAGCCTGAAAAGTTCAATAAATGTAGAGATGGGATGAGATTTAAATATTAGTTCTATATGTGACCATTCTCATCTCAGCGAGGAACTGGTGTGAAGGTCAAAACGTCATTGTTAGAAAGGGGAACTCATGGCCGCTTTTGTGACAACATCCCCACTTGGGGTGGCATGCTGCATGGGTGGAAATCCCAGGAGGGGGGAGGGGGGGGATGGGGGCACATATCCCCCCCCCACCCCCATGTTTTAAGAGGTGGGGGACAATCCCCCCTATGTTTTGTAATCTGGATTTTGAAATTCGATGCAAAAAAATCTACCTTTCCACGAGACAGTGAAAGTTCCCCATTCATGGCCACTCACGTTATTTAGTATTTTTTCCCCATCTCTCCCTCTCTCCCCCCCTCCAAGGTTGGTTCTTCTGTTTGCCTTTATTTGCTTCAGTTTATTTGTTTAAGTGTTATTTATCACATTGCAGCTTTTGGAAGATTCAAGTGGGTATCAGACGCTTTCTCAGGGCTGAATCGGCCCGTTTGCGGGGCCTTTCATCGCCCGGCGTGGCTTAAAATCAATCTGCTGCATCAAGGCGATCAAGGCTCCCGATGTTGAAGCCCCCGCTGGCCGATTTTAAGCTGCGCCAAGCGATGAAAGGCCCCGCGAACGGGCAAGTCAAGCCCCACGATACGAGGTGGACGAAGCCACTGTTGGAGTTTGGAGTTGGTCACCAACCAGGTCAGCTCCCGATGTTACTGCCCACAGGGCCCATGGCCGAAGCCACGAGTGTGCTCGTTTGTGTGTGTGTGTGTGTGCCCACCAAGAAATTGTGGCCATCCCATGTCCTGATAGCGATTTCTGCGCCATGGGGGCACAGCAATAGAGGTGGGGGGGGGTGGGTGGGGAGGAGGATCCAGGGGTTGGGGGGGAGGAAGTGTGCGCAGGCCAGGTGGGGAGAACACTGGATAGGGGAGGGGATACCTGACATTGGAGGGAGCAATGTTCATGCCGTTAGGTTGCAGCTGCACCAGTGGAATCAGTCAGGGCTTTTAAAATCAACTACCCAGAAGTGCAACAGAGTACTTCAATCTCCTTCAGTTTTATGCAGATGGAATCCATGCAGACAATTCTGGGTCAATTTCTGTCAGATGGAAAATTCAACTAGGCATTTCCTGCAGTGAGTTCTCCCTTGCAAACCACACCATTTCCACTTCTGAGGAGGTTAGGATGAGGTAGAGAGCACACTATCAGGTTGCATGGCAGCTTGATTTGGGAACAATGTTCCAGACAGACAAGGAATTGCAGAGAATTGTAGATGTAGCCCAGTTCACCACACCGACCAGACTCCCCATTTTTGATTCCATCCACACTTTACGCTGTCTCGGGAAATCAGTCAACATAATACTGACGTTGTCACGCCCGGGTCATTTCTTTCTTCTTCCCACTCCTGTGGGGTTAGACGTACAGAACCTTGCACCACTAGACTCAGGAGCAGCTTCTTCCCTTCCAATATCATGCTTCCGAACAATCCTTCCACGGGCTGGGGCACAGACCCGATACTCCAACCTACGTCATTGCAGACCTTGGACTTTATCTCTGGAACTGTCATGAAACCATATTCTGCACTCCGATATCTTTCTCTTTGCTCCACCTGTATTTTTGTATGACCTCATCGTATTCATGTATAGTAATATCTGATTTGGCTAGATAGAATGCAAGCAAAAGCTTTTTTCTGTACCTCGGTGTAAGTGACAATAATAACCCTAAATAGGTGTGGGATTTGGACTCTGCTTTCCAGGGCAGATGCCATCTCAATAGAGTGTGACTTTTCCTGCAGACATTGATTGATTGTAAGGTACTGCATGAAACAGGCCCTTTGGCCCACCAGCTCCATGTCGACCATTGATCACTCTTTTGCACTGGCTTAGTTTAGTTTATTATTGTCACGTGTACTGAGGTGTGGAGAAAAGCTTTTGTTTGTGTGCTATCTAGTCAAAGAAAAGACAATACATGATTACAATCACGCTGTCCACAGTGCACAGATGAAGGATAAATGTACAACATTTAGTGCAAGATAAAGTCGATAAAGACCGATTAAATATTGTTCAAAGGACTCCGATGAGGTAGATGGGAGGTCAGGACCACACTCTAGCTGATGACAGAACAGTTCAGTTGCCTGATAACAGCTGGGAACAAACTGCCCCTGAATCTGTAGCTATGTGTTTTGAAAATCCTGTACCTCTTGCCTGATGGGAAAGGGGAGGAGGGAATAACCAGGGTGGGACTGGTCTTTGATTAGCCGATGATCTTCTACACTATCCTACTTTCGCATCCACTCCCCACGGCAGCATAGTGGTGGCATGGTGGCGTAGTGGTAGATCTACTGCCTTACAGTGCCAGACACATGGGTTTGATCCTGATTATGGATGCTTGTCTGTACAAAGTTTGTACGTTCTCAAGATTCAAGATTCAAGAGAGTTTATTGTCATGTGTCCCTGAAAGGATAATTAAATTATTGCTTTGCTTCAGCACAACAGAACATAGTAGGCATTGACTACAAAACAGATCAGTGTGTCCATATACCATGTGGATTTTATGTGATAGACCAACACAAAGTGGTGCATAATTGTGAAGTGGAAGGAAAATGATACATGGTTTCCAAATTTTATTACAAATAAAAAACTGAAAAGTGTGGCGTGCAAATGTATTCAGCCCCCCTGAGTCAATACTTTGTAGAACCATCTTTCCCTGCAATTATAGCTGCAAGTCTTTTGGGGTATGTCTTTACCAGCTTTGCACATCTAGAGACTGAACTTTTTGCCCATTCTTCTTTGCAAAATAGCTGAAGCTCAGTCAGATTGGATGTAGAGCATCTGTGAACAGCAATTTTCAAGTCTTCCCAGAGATTCTCAATTGGATTTAGGTCTGGACCATTCTAACACATGAATATGCTTTGATCTAAACCATTCCATTGTAGCTCTGGCCGTATGTTTAGGGTCGTTGTCCTGCTGGAAGGTGAACCTCAGCCCCAGTCTCAAGTCTTTTGCAGTCTCTAACAGGTTTTCTTCCAAGATTGCCCTGTATTTGGCTCTATCCATCTTCCCATCAACTCTGACCAGCTTCCCTGTCCCTGCTGAAGAAAAGCATCCCCACAGCATGATGCTGCCACCACCATGTTTCACAATGGGGATGGTGTGTTCAGGGTGATGTGCAGTGTTAGTTTTCCACCACACATAGCGTTTTGCATTTAGGCCAAAAACTTCAATTTTGGTCTCATCAGACCAGAGCACCTTCCTCCACATGTTTGCTGTGTCCCTCACATGGCTTGTGGCAAACTGCAAACGGGACTTCTTATGGCTTTGTTTCAACAATGGCTTTCTTCTTGCCACTCTTCCATAAAGGCCTGATTTGTAGAGTGTACGACTAATAGTTGTCCTGTGGACAGATTCTCCCACCTGAGCTGTGGATCTCTGCAGCTCCTCCAGAGTTACCATGGGCCTCTAGGCTGCTTCTCTGATCAATGCTCTCCTTGCCCGGCCTGTTAGTTTAGGTGGACAGCCATGTCTTGGTAGGTTTGCAGTTGTGCCATACTCTTTCCATTTTCGGATGACGGATTGAACAGTGCTCCGTGAGATGTTCAAAGCTTGGGATTTTTTTAATAACCTAACCCTGATTTAAACTTCTCCACAACTTTATCCCTGACCTGTCTGGTGTGTTCCTTGGGCTTCATGACGCTGTTTGTTCTCTTACAAACCTTTGAGGCATTCACAGAACAGCTGTATTTATACTGAGATTCCATTACACACAAGTGGACCCTATTTATTAATCAGGTGACTTCTGAAGGCAATTGGTTGCACTGGATTTTTATTTAGGGGTATCAGAGTAAAGGGGGATGAATACTTTTGCACGCCACACTTTTCAGTTTTTTATTTGTAAAAAAATTTGAAAACCATGTATCATTTTCCTTCCACTTCACATTTATGCACCACTTTGTATTGGTCTATCACATAAAATCCCAATAAAATACATTTACGTTTGTGGTTGTAACGTTACAAAATGTGGAAAAGTTCAAGGGGTATGAATACTTCTGCAAGCCACTGTACACACATGAATAAATAAACTGATAAAGTGCAAATAACAGATAATGGGCTATTAATGTTCAGAGTTTTGTCCAAGCCAAGTTTAATAGCCTGATGGCTGTGGAGAAGTAGTTATTTCTGAACCTGGTCGTTGCAGTCTTCAGGCCCCTGTACCTTCTACCTGAAGGTAGCAGGGAGATGAGTGTGTGTCCAGGATGGTATGGGTCCTTGATGATATTGCCAGCCTTTTTGAGGCAGCGACTGCGATAAATCCCCTCGATGGAAGGGAGATCAGAGCTGATGATGGACTGGGCATTGTTTACTACACTTTGTAGTCTTTTCCGTTCCTGGGCGCACAAGTTGCCGAACCAAGCCACGATGCAACCGGTCAGCAACCTCTCTACTGTGCACATGTAGAGGTTAGTGAGAGTCCTCCTTGAGAAACCGACTCTCCTTAATCTTCTCTGGAAGTAGAGGCGCTGATGTGCTTTCTTAATAATCGCATCAGTGTTCTCAGACCAGGAAAGATCTGCAGAGATGTGCACGCCCAGGAATTTGAAGCTCTTGACCCTTTCAACCATCAACCCGTTGATATAAACGGGACTGTGGGTCCCCATCATACTCCTTCCAAAGTCCACAATCAGTTCCTTGGTTTTGCTGGTGTTGTGGGCCAGGTTATTGTACTGGCACCATATGGACAGTCGCTCGATCTCTCTTCTATACTCTGACTCATCCCCATCAGTGATACGTTCCACAACAGTGGTGTCGTCAGCGAACTGCGTGAGTTTTCTCCGAAATCTTCTGTTTCCTCCCACACTCTAAAGGCATACAGGTTTGTAGGTTCATTGGCTTGGTATAAGTGAAAAATTGTCCCTAGTGGGTGTAGGGTAGTGTTAATGTATGGGGATCGCAGGTCGGTGTGGAACTAGTGGGTCAGGGCTGTATCTCTAGTTCCAATGCTGTATCTCTAAACTAAACTATACATTAGGGGCAATTTACAGAGGCCAATTAAACTACAAACTTGCACATATTTGGGATGTGGGAGGAAAGTGGTGCACCGAGAAAAAGCATGCGCTCACAGGAAGAACATGGAAACTCCGCATATATACAGCAGCTGAGGTCAGGTTCGAACCGGATCCCTGGAGTTGTGAGGCAGCAGCACTACTTGGGTCTGAGCCATGATACTGTTTTGATGAGCTGGGAGTTTGGTGCCATTTTGGGTCATTAAAGTTTTCGAGAGTTTGTAAAGGGCCTGTCCCACTTTCCCGAGTAATACACAAATTCTCCAGAGTTTTCCCCTTGATTCAAACTCGGAGATGCCAGTCGTAGGTACTCCAGGCTATTTTTTTTACTCATGGACATTTTTCAACAGGCTGAAAAAACGTCCCGACTTACCTAATGCCCCGACTACCTACGGCTGGCATAACGAGCCGCTACAATACATCTACGGACTCCTATGGCCTCCTACGGACTCGCAACAGACATTCTCCGAGTGAATCAAGGGGAAATCTCAGGAGAATTCGTGAGTAACTCGGGAAAGTGGGACAGGCCTTAGACTGCACCGTACAACTCTCTGTAATTTATTCTAGAGGGCACAAAATGATTGCCTAGTTCAAGTGAAGTTTAGTTCGTTGTGACAGCAGGAACAATAGCAACAAGCCAGGCAACAGAATCGCGTTTTTAAGGAGGCTTTTTGTGGAATCACGCAGCATTGGGTATCATTTTGATGTCACTTGTCCTTGAATGTGCAATTAGCCGTTGTTGTATCAGCTCATTACCATACAATTATCTCGCAGTGATCTGCGTATTTTTACACTAGTTACAACAATGCTTCAACTTCACTGACTTTCTTGGTTTCACCATGCTCTGATAAACATTTTCAATTAAAGAATCACTCTGCTAGTTTTAAAATGACTGGACAATATTGCCATTCCATTTGATGAAATTTCAAAAACTCCTCACAGTAATTACCATGCACATTAGACACAGGTCAAAGCTTTCGAACCACCTGCTATGACCTTCCACTTCCATCTATTGCAGGCTGCTGGATTCTTACAAATGCTCTTGGTTCTTTTTTCCCCTGTAGCAGCCTAGTCTTTGCTCAAGTCAAGGTAACTCGAGTTTGATGCCAAAATGCAGAAAAAAGGAAACTGCCGGTGCTGGTTTACCAAGGAAAGACACAACATGCTGGAGTAACTCAGGCAGCAAGTACATATTGTACACACAAGTACATTTTGCACGTACAAGTACAGGCACAATGAAAAAATTGCCTGCAGCAACACCACAGGCACATAGACTCAGACAACACTTAAAACCATAAATTACACTCAAATTGCAGAGATTCATGGTCATAAGTCATAGGAGCAGAATTAGGCCATTCAGCCCACCGAGTCCATTCCGCCATTCAATCATGGCTGATCTATCTTTCCCTCTGAATCCCATCCTTCTGCCTTCTTCCCATAACCTTTGACACACTTACTAATCATGAAACTATCAATCTCCACTTTAAAAACATCCACAGCCATCAGTAAATTCTACAAGACACTGGAAAACATAGCCAGTGCAAAATTAAGACCTTACTGTAAAACACAATTAGAAAAGTCCATGGTAATGCAAAAGGACATTTGCGCCTCAGAATTTGAATTCTTCCGATTTATTCTTTTGAGCCGTGTATCCTAAATATGAATAAAGCAACAACAACCTGTATTTATCTATGGTAATAAACGATGCCTACTTAACATTGCAGGATGCTGCAGAGGCCAGCTCGTCCCCACAATAATGAAAGGTGTCAGTGACAGTGACTGAGTGCAGTCCCTCTCCAATGATTATCTGGCACAAAGCCTTGTCCATCTAACGTCATCTATGACTTCCTGTTGCCAAGCTAATTTATGATCCAGTTTACCACCTTATTAATTCATGCATCATTGCCTTTTGTCGAAATCCCCATTAAATGGCAACACATACCTTCTACAATCCTAATTGATCCAACCCACTGACCGCCTTCCATTATCTAATTAACTTGTTTCTCAAGACAATTAAAATTGCTCATGAAGCCAAACCTGTTTTGAAATCCATGTTCACCACCTCAAAAGGCATTGGCACTACACTGACAACATCCTATTAAAATGTCTGACACATTGGCCCATGACCACTATCAGACTAATTGGACTATAATTCCCTCGTTCATGCTTCTGCACATTAATGACAATGGTGGCAGTGGACGATCTAGACTCACGCTCTCAGATAAGATCCCTGGCCTTACAGAGCTCTGCAATATTAATCTTTGCCTTGCTTTGATTTCTGGACGGCTTGTGTGCATCTCAGTCTGTTCTACTCGTACTTAACTTGAAAATTAATTCCAAATATTTATTTTATTAATTCCTGCTTCATGTGGATCAGCTTCGAACTGCGCAGAGAATGTTTGAAAATGTTCCAATGCAAATTGAAGAATTGATTCAACACGAGTCCAACTTTCCCAGGTCCTCTATCCAATAACATCAATCAAAGATAATGTACTTACGCTGTCCTTGACACTGTGACCGACCCATCTTTCACATTGCTTCCCTGTATCTTTGCCCACACTTTCTTAATATATAGCATTAGCTGGATTTCATTTGTCTCGAGTTCATTGTATTATGTTGTGAACAAGCAAGGGATCAATACGAAATGTGATCATTCTGCCCCTTATACCAACACCCAGACCTTGTGGCTTTTGCCACTTTTTTACTCCTACCCAACCCCACTCTTGGCCAGGATCCTGCCTCCCCGACCACACCCTATTTTTTTCTTCCAGTTCAAGTGATTGATTAAAGGATACAGCATGAAAGCAGGCCCTTCGGCCCACCGAGTCCATGCCAACCATTGATCACCCATTCACACAAGTTCTCTGTATCCCACTTTCGCATCCACTCCCTGCACACTAGGGGCAATTGACAGTGGCCAATTAACATACAGCCGCACGTCTTTGGGACGTGGAAAAAAACTGGAGCAACCGGAGGAAACCCACATGGTCACAGGAGGAACGTGCAAACTCCACACAGCCAACAGCCGAAGGTTAGGATCGAACCGGGGTCTCTAGCACTGTGAGGCAGCAACTCCACCAGCTGTGCCACTGTGCTGCCAGTTCTCCTCCTCCCTTCCCTTAGCCACCACACACCCTTGTTGACCAGCAAGACAAGGGGAAGTAGTTAGGCTCTTGTTAAACTTCTGGATGTACCTGTTTTTATATTATCACACTTGCCAATACCCTCTCTGCACTTCAGCTGGATTCCTGACCCCCTTATTCAGCCTTTTATCATTTTGATCTTGCTGTTATCCTTTTTCTGTTCTAAAGATATATTATGAAGACCTTTGAGAAACAATTTATACCCTGCCAGGCGCCTGACGTGATAATTCACGAAATAAAAAGTCACAAATGAACCATGCCATGCTCAGTGCCAGCATCGGAATATAAATCACTACCCTCAGGGCTACACAATTAATTCAGCTCAGCCCATACTTTAAAATTAACTCACTACAGCATTGGCTAAAGTCAATTAGGTAATGAGGTAAAAAGAATGTGTTTAATGGTGCATTATATTCTTCGGAGACTCGAGGCCCATACAGCTCTAGGCTGAGTGAATGCTAATCAGCCCATGTTACTGTTGAGAGCTTAGGATATTTAAACATTCTCTTCAAGCTCATTTTGCAAAGAAACATTATTCCCGAAATTATGGTTTGATGATATAACACTCATAAATTATCAAGTAGCAGATCAAGAGAATGCTGACCTTCGTTCCACATGCTTTGAATTTTTGTTAAGATTGTTTGTCTATCTGCAATCTCTTCATCTCCTGACAAATTCCCTCCGTATCCGGTCATTAAGTCCAGAGAATTCCCTCAGCACATTGCAGGAACATGTTAATACGTGGAAATTTACTTCCTCCCAGAATGATGTCACTCAGTCATTTTTAGCAGGTCCACAATGAACTAATGTGGCGTTGCAGATTTAACAAACTTTTGCCAAAATATCCTCGGCACTCTCATACACTTCCTAATATCCAAAACGACAGCCCATCAAACACAAATTGCAACAAAAGAAAAGACCCAGAGTGCTGGAGTAACTCATCAAGATTAACGGGTCAGGCAGCATCTCTGGAGAACATGGATAGGTGACATTTCAGGTCGGGACCCTTCTTCCGACTGATTGTGGGAGGGGAAGAAGAAAGCTAGAAGAGAGGTGGGTGCAGGACAAAGCCTGATGGGTGATAGGTGGATAACGGCGAGGTCACTTTGGTCCACTAAGGCCCATTTCAATAATAAGATCTCAATCCAACATCGCCATGGGGAGTGGACAATGCGAGCTTGCATCTGCCTTCTCAGATAGCTATAAAATATCTTCACGGCATTATTCTGTAGAGTACGTTGTAGAGAGAGTCATAGATTTATCATATCATAGACCCTTCAGCCCAACTTGTCCATACCAACCCAGGTGGCTTCTTAAACTACATCCAGTTGCCTGCATTTGACCAATATCCTTCCCCGATCCACTGGGAAACAATGTACACATTTGTGTATAGCTCTGCTCTTCCTGCCTAAGGAAGGGTGCACTCGCAAGAGGGGAACTTCAGCACAGGTGGACCAGACTGATTCCTGGAATAGGAATTACATGAACAGTGAGGGGGGGGCCTGTACTCTAGAGTTTAGAGGTACGAGAGGTGATCGCACTAAAACATACAAAATTCTGAAGGGACTCTGCAGGAGTTAGGACAATGCTTACAATGGCTGCATTGTTTAAAAGCCGGGGCACTATCACAAAATGGAAGTCTGGTCCCTCATGCCAGAGATTTCCTCACCCAGAGAGGCAGTGACCCTGAGGAATCCTTAACCCAGGAGGGTTATGCAAGCTCATACACGCAGTGATCCATGGAAGTTTGGATCTTAAGGGAATCAAGGGATATGGGGTGAGTGCAGGAGTTGATGCTGAGGGAAAAGATCAGCCATGATTTTATTGAATACGGTGTGTGTAGGGGCTGGGGCTGGGGCAGGGAAAAAAGAGGCAACTCTTAGCTGTTTCTAACATTCTCATGTTCTTATCATCAAAAACAATGTTCCCATCTGGTGCAAATTAGGAATGTCCCCTCCCTCAATAAGGTGGACCAAGCAAGCGATGCAATGGGCATTTGATCAGTTGGGTGCTGGTCGATTGTTGTGGGAAGGGGGGGGGGATGGCTGAAGGCTTTGGGGAGTCACTAAAATCCAACCGCGCTGCCTTCTCTGAGTGAGGGTGTGCTGATGGCTATGAATACTAGAGAGCACTGGCATCACTGAGGACCAGTCAGGTCTCAGGAGGTTCTGGGTCAGGACTGGTGCCCATGGCAACGGTGGGCACGGATGGGGTTGTGAGGGAGGGACTGGGAAATTGGTGGAATAGTAACTGCATGCTGTGGAAGTTGACTTGTTGTGTTACGTTGGTGACACTACACCTGGAGTATTGTGTTCAGGAGTGGTCATCTGCTGTAGGATGTCATTAAATTGGAAAGAGTGAAGAGAAGATTTACGAGGATGTTGCCAAGACTCACGGATCTGAGTTAGAGACGGAGAGAGATTAGGCAGACTATGACTTTATTACTGGGCTGCAGAAGGCTGAAGGGAGATCTTATAGACGTGTATAAAACGATGAGAGGATTACTTATGGTGAGTGCACAGAGTCTTTTACCCAGAGTACGGGAATGAAGAACCAGAGCACATAGATTTAAGGTGAGTGGGGAAAAATTTAACAGGAATCTGAGGGGCAACTTTTTCACTCTATGGGTGGTGGGTATATGGAATGAGCTGCCAGCATAGGTTGGTGAGACAGATACTATAATAACATTTAAAATGCATTTGAACAGGGACATGAGTAGGTAATCTTGGTTGGCATGGACGTTTTAGGCTGAAGGGCCTGTCTCCATGCTGTGTGACTATGACTGAGAATGGTGAGTGATAAGGGACTGGAATGACTTGAGCAGCTTCTGCTTGGGTCAAAACTGGAAAGACAAGCGAGGGTCGGGTTTAAATCATCTGCTGATGCAGAAACCCTCGCACAATGTGTTTTTTATTACGGCCCGCTGAATGTTATTGGATTGTTAAACACTGCCAGCCTGAAGGCAGGACTGGAAAGGATAGAAGTTATTTGTGGTTACAGAATGAACTCAGGAATGATTACATAACATCGCCTGCAAGCCAAGCATGCAGAGTGAATGGAAAATCAGACGAGGTAAAAATAGCCGTGAACTTACAATCAGCTGGTGCAGGCAAAATTAACCTGACGTACCCTGTGAATGAGAAGAATGGGAAGATGAAAGTGCAATCAGCCCATCCACTACTTGCCACTCTGTGTTTGGACGTGGCAGCAGAGATGAGTCCACATCTTGTTTATCTCTCCCCAAGGGGACATAACAGCACCGCACAGCAGTCTCCCACTCAGCCTCCCTCAACATCTTCTCTCCCCCTCTACCCCGTTATCTCCTGCCCTCTGTTATCTCCTGCCTTACAGCAATATAATAGGTACAGACTATTTTTGTGTTAAAACAATATGTTGCCCCTCGGCTATATCCCGATATTGTCTCTGTGGTGTAAAACAAATCAATCTCTCGGCTGCTTTCCCTCAGGATTCTCTGCAATATATCACGAGTCTGCAATGTATAAAATGAAAATACATTTGCACTGCAGCTTGGCATGGATAAATTAGCCTATGATAATCTCTTTCCCAGGCACCACATCTCTTGTTAACAGAACTCTTCACACCAAGGGTAACCCTGGATTTTTAGCCCTAATGCACGTCACCCAACTATATGTTTGCAAGGAAGTGATTGATTTCTTGATTGATTGATGAATTGATTGATTGACATACAGCATGGGAACAGGCCTTTCAGCCCATCAAGTTCACATTAACCATCGACCAACTGTTCACACTAGTTCTATCTTATCCCACTTTCTCATCCACTCCCTACACACTACTGGCAATTTACAGAAGCCAATAACCGACAAACCTGCATGTCTTTGGGGCATGGGAGGAAATCAGAGTACCTGGAGGAAACCCAAATGGTCAGAGAGAGACGTGCAAACTTCATACAGACAGCAGCCAAGGTCAGGTTCAAAACCAGATCTCTTGAACTATGAGGCACCATTTCTATCAGCTGTGATAAAATATAGAAACAGGACCTTCAGCCAACCGAGTCCACCCATCAATCACCCATTCACGCCAGTTCTATGTTATCTCAATTTCTGAACTCCTCTACCTTACCTGAATTATTTTTCAGTACTAAAGTGGAATCTAAAGTTTGAAACATCATAAACAGAAAACAGAAATCTCAGGAAGTGGGGCTTCAATGATTGGACATGATACAATATCCCTCCGAAAGATCACAAAGCTTTTCACAAGCAATGATTATTTCAAAGCTCACAAAACGCATTCGGCCATGGAATTGCGTGGAATTATCTTCAGCATTTTGAAAGAACGCTTCAGAGACCTGCTGCAGCACAGCCCTGTCCTTCACGCCAGTGTCCTTCATTCCATCCTGTAACAGCCACTAAGTTCCACCTTCACGTCCTTATTGAATATAAGTCAACAAGTCCGCATTCCTCTGAAAGACAAGGCCTTGGGAGCAGACTGTACCTTGTCAAAGTTCTAAGGTTTGTTTTGAGGAACTTCATTGAAAAATCCAGTGTCACCTCCCACCTTTGGGGACGGGGGCACATGCCACCAAACTTCACTTTCTCTCCTTCTCCACGTAGCCTCAGAGACACTAATACGATACGATAGACCTTTATCCCAGGAGGGAAATTGGTCTGCCAACAGTCATAAAACACAACAAGATACGTGAAACATGAAATTAAAGTGACAAGTGGAAAGTCCAGGATTGGGGATGTGCAAAGATCGGGGAGGGAGGAGAGGGGTGGGGGGGGGAGGGGGGAGGGGTAAAGAGAGTCAGTCTACCCCACAACAGAAGGGGGAGGACTTGCACAGTTTGACAGCCACAGGGAAAAAGGATCTCCTGTGGCGTTCTGTGTTGCATCTTGGTGGACCCAGTCTGTTGCTGAAGGTGCTCCTCAGGTTGACTATTCACTAAATAATTGGTTCTACATTCAAAATCAGTAAGACAAAAGACAATGGGTGGCACACTGGCGCACCAATAAGAGCTACTGCCTCAAAGCACCAGAGTCCCAGGTTCAAATCTGGTGTGGAGGATGCATGTTTGCCCTGTGACCACATAGGTTCTTGCAGTTGTTTCCCCATCCCAAAGACATGCAGGTTTATGTTAATTGGCCTCTGTAAATTGCCCCTAATGTGTAGGGAGTGGGTGCGAAAGAGATAACATAGATGACCACCAGAATAATCAAGGACCATTCTACTATGATTTACTACTGCCGTGTAAGAGGATTAGTACAGGAGTCATCGATTTGTCCTCATGATATGGATGTCATTCATAATACAATACGTACGGCTCATCTGTAATTGGACATGACTGAAGGGACAATTTAGTGTCAATTACCTTGGTGGACTGAAAACATTCTGGGGATTTCCTTCCTGGAGGGAAAATTATGAAATAAAATTTGCAACCGTTCGGTAGTTTAGTGATCACTCTCGCTGGGAGATTTCTCACAGTTCCAGACATTGAATTAATTAATTTAAATTAAAACATAGAACATGGAACAGTACAGCACAAGAACAGCCCACAACATCCACACCGAGCGTGATGCCAAGTTAAACTAATCTCTGCCCGCACATGGTCCATATCCCTGCACATCCAGGCGCCAATCTAAAAGCCTCTTAAACGGCACTATCGCGTCTGCCTCCACTGTTTGCCAGCACGTTCCAGGCCCTTTACATCCCCTTTAGACTTTGTCTTTCTCACCTTAAACCTATGCCCTGTAGTCTTTGACATTTCCACCATGGGAGAGTGGTTCTGTCTGAAATTCCCAGCTACTACAGCAGGGGACGATGACTTGTCTTTGCAGAAATCTGGCTGCCTGCTCAGCCACACTGCCACGCCAATATCCTTTACCTCAGTTGCTGGCCTGGTGGATGGTCTGCACTGAACCTCTGAGGAAGTGCTGTGGACCACCAAATATAAACACAAATTGCTCGAGTAACTCTTTGAAGAAGAAGGATAGGTGACATTTTGGGTCGGAACCCAACTTCAGACATGAGTTGTACTGACCGTGTTCTCCATTAGAGGGAGCTGGAGGTCCATATCGTGGCAGCTCTTCCCCACCACAACAATCAACAAACATTGTTGGGTAAAAGTGAAGGAATCAGAAATGAAGAACGGTTCACTGGATCCCGTACAAAAGGAACTGGCTCCGAAACTGCCTTGTGGGAGTTGCACTTAACTTTGCTGTTAAATATATTAATGATGCAACCCACAAACGCTTGGCGTGCTGGCAATGGACTTTGTGCATTGTACCGGGGAGTGAACACTGGGGCAATTTTCATGCTCTGGTCTCCGAGATAACCTGAGATATAAATCAACCTCCCTTTAGAGACCAGGGTTAGATGTTAAGAGCAAAACACAGACATGTGGAGCATGATCCTCACAAGACTAAACACTGCATAATCCTGTGTCCTAAGAGAATTCTCAGGGGCAGCTCGCCCCCTTTATGCACACCTTCTCTCTAGTCACCTTCTCTCCACCTCCTCCATCCCCCTCTCCCCATGTTCTGCACTTCCTTTCACCCTCCCCATCTCACTCTACTATCCTCACAACTCTCTGCCATTCCCACAATTCTGGCCACCTTTCATCTCATCTCCCCAAACTCTCCCCCACGTTCCTAACTTCACCCATGTACCTTCTCCCTATATCCGAAATACCACCTAACCAACTCCAGATGGACAATGGCTGGATCTCTCATGATCCTTCTACAACTCTCTCTCCTACTCACTCTCCTCTTTACAACATGACCACCCCTTGACACCTCGCCACTTTGTGTATTTATAATTCCTCAAAAGTGTAGAATGCCCTGAATTAGCTGAGCTGCTCACTGAACTTGATCAGTGGGAAGAGGGAGAAATTGCCACTCCAGGCCCCAGTAATTCCTTTGCACAATTCCAAAAGATGGCAAGGTTGGGCACCTGAGAATTGACCGAACCTGGAATACAGCAATTTCACCTGCATCTTCGTGCCTTTCCCATTATGGACATTCACATCCTCAATTTTATTTTACAGCACAATGGCACAATGGGTCGAGCTACTGCCTCACAGCACCACATATGTGGGTTTGAACCCGAGTGCTGTCTGTGTGGAGTTTGCTCATTTCCCCTGTGATTGCATGGTTTTCCACCTGGTGCTCCAGTTTCCTCCCGCATCCCAAAGAATATGCAATTCGGAAGTTAAGAGTGAGTTGAGGGGAGACCCGATAGTATATATCTATAGGATTTGTTTTTTTTTAAGAGTTAATATGTAGGTAGCTGTTTTTTGCGTAGAGTTATTTATTGTAAGTTGGGATATTTAGTTAGATAGTTGTATAATAACTTGGCTTTGGGTTTGGCTTTCTTAGTTGAGTGTTTATCCTGGAGTTATAGCACAAGTACTTGTTCTAATTGTAACTATGAGCGGCATAGATAGGGTAGACAGTCAGTACCTCCCCCCCCCCCCAAAAAAAAGTGGAAATGTCAAGTACTCGAGGGCATAGTTTTAAGATAAAAGGGGAAAAGTTTGAAGTAGATGTGCAGAGCAAGTTTTTTTTTCCACATAGAAGTTGGTGGATGCCTGGAATATGATGCCAGGTGGGGTGATGAAGGCAGATATGACAGTGGAATGTATGCAGGGAATGGAGGGATATGGGTCATGCGTGGGCAGGAGATTCATTTAACCTGGCCTGATTTTTGGCACGATATTGTGGGCCAAAGGGCTTGGTCCTGTGCTGTACTGTTCTATGTTATTGTTCTAAAGTGCAGATTTTTTAAAAAAGTACATGGGTCACAACAAGATAGATTGGAAGATTGCAAATAGAGTTTAGAGTTTAGTGCACTGTCACGTGTACCGAGGTACAGAGAAAAGCTTTTGCTGCGTGCTAACCAGTCGGTCGGAAGACAATACATGATTACAACTGAGCCATCCACAGTGTACAGATACATGATAAAGGGAATAACACAAATAATATTTAGTGCAAGATGAAGCACAGTAAATTCCGTTCAGGAGTCTGATAACAGTGGGGAAGAAGCTGTTTTTGTCAGACTGAGCCCAGTAGCTTCACAACTGATTTGGATTTCAACAGTCACTGCAGGAACACTGGCAGGTACCCAGACACTCAGTAATTGCTGGTTTTTATCTGGACTGAAATTGCAATTTTGTTCCTCAATAACCCATTATAATTAGAAACCGATTAACTGTTTTAAAAAAGCTAACCTCAGAGCATAATTAAGGCTGCATTGGTAAACAGTTCTTACATCAGGAAATTAGAAATAAGTTAAGACTTCTGATGTAAAAACAAGGAACTACAGATGCTGGTTTATGCCAATTATAGACACAAAGTGCTGGAGTAACTCAGTGGATCAGGACTGAAGAAGGGTCCCTACCCTAAACATCACCCATTCTTTTTCTCCAGAGATGTTGGCTGACCTGCTGAGTTACTCCAGCATTTTACTTCAGAGTCACGTGAGTGATTCCGTGAAGAACCCCACCAGTTGGCATGCGCGTCATTACGTCTGACGCATGGCGCAGTGACCGGCTGGGAGGAGCAGCGCTTCTCCTGCGGTAAGTTTAAAAAGCCTCAGGTGAGTGTCAAACATGTTGGAGGTCGTTTTTCTGCGTTTGTTAAATCTTGTTACAGGACAGCAAGTTCAAGCATGAAGAAGTCATTAGCAGCAAGGCGAGCCGTAGCAAAAGTGTCTAATGCCAGCGGGAGTGCGGGTAGCGGGCGGCCGCCTAGCTCATCTACGGAGTCGCTAGTAGTGAGACCAGCGACTGCAGACTTGGTGTCTGAGGGTACCGTGGCTACGCCGGGGGGCGTAAGACCACTCGAAAGTCTGTCCGGCCGATAGACTTGGACGAGTCCGGTCGAGAGGGTTCTCCCTCAAGAATGGATACCGTAGAACGGGTATCCAGGATGGAGTTTCAATTGGAGAGGATGCTCCATCCAAGAGCGCGCATCTGCAGCATCTACAGGGCTGCCTAGTATCTCCCTCTTGGAGGAGGAGAGCATACCGGGTCAGTACGATTCTGACACTGACTCTGAGGGCTTAGCGTTGGAGGCTGCCCCATGGGATGAAGGGCAACAGCCAGAGGTCCCATTCCTGGCGGCCAGGTTTGCCATCCCAATAGACTCTGGAGAGCCACTGGGGGAAGAGCTGGCTGCCAGTAGAAATTACTTGGCTTCGCACCAGCTTCAGAAACTGGCCATGGATACAATGGCCAAAAAATATGACCCCCCAGGAAATTGTATCCTGCTCAAAGTGCCGGTCGTCAACCATGCCATTTGGGGCGATGTGGGACTAGGCATCCAAGCGCAGGAGTTAAAACTGCAACGGGTGCTGAAACTGCTCGCAGCCGGCATTACAGCTTTTGGTAGGTCGGTGGCTGGTGGGCTCCTGACTGAAGTTCAGCAGGATGCCCTGGCTCTCATGTGCAATGTGCATTTTGAAATTAACTGCCTTAGGAAGAGCGCCCTACCGTAATCCAAGGTTCGCTGCCCTATGTAAGCCTAGCAACATCAAGCGGCTGAACCTATTGTTCGGGGAAGACCTCGCAAAGATGGTAAAGGAGCTAGACGAAGAGGCAAAAACCATCTAGCTCATCAAGGCGCCAGTGACCAGCAGAACCCTTCGGCGACAATACCCTTACAAACGGTTTGCTGAAACCGGGTCTGGACAAGGACCAAGCCGGCCATTCAATGTGCGCAGCTGGCACACTCCAGCAGGAGCACAGGCAAACATGCCTTTTCCATCCAGAGCCAGGGGACACAGAACTCCACCGGTAACCATAGACGTAGGTGGGTTTGGTTCTTGTCGAAACATATTGAGTGAGAATTACCTACCAGTTGGGGGGAGGTTACACAGGTTCCTCAAAGAATGGTGTAAAATAACATCAAACGTGTTTATACTGCAGAGTATACAAGGGTTTCAAATTGAATTTATTCCCAACCTGTGTCCACCCACCCAGCACAAGCCAGAGCGGGCACTCATTTTCTCACAGTGGGAGAATTTGGAGATTCAAACTGAAATAGCAAAATTATGTTTTAAAGGTGTAATTGAGAAGACAGTTTATCAAACCCATCAATTCGTATCTAATGTGTTTCCTAGACCAAAGAAAGATGGTGGGTGTCGAATTATTTTGGACCTGACAGAACTTAATCCGTTTGTGCCATATAATCATTTTAAAATGGAAAGGTTTGCTACTGCCAAGCAATTGATTTGCAGAGGATGTTATATGGCATGTATAGATCTTAAGGATGCATTTTATTCATTGCCTGTTCATAAAGAGTATCAGAGATATTTGAAATTTAGCTGGATGGGGCAATTATGGCAGTTTAGAGCACTGTCTAGTGGGTTAACCTCATCCCCTAGATTATTTACAAAGCTGCTAAAACCAGTACTGGGGTTACTATGGTCACAGGGCCATATTGTAATGGCCTATTTAGATGACATCTTAATAATTGGAAACACCTTTGTGGCAGCCGAGTTATCAGTTTCAGCTGTTAAACTCATGGTTGAGAGGTTGGGGTTCGTTATCCACCCAGCTAAATCAAAATTGGTGCCTGTTAACATAATTGACTATTTGGGATTCACAGTTGATTCAAATCCCATGTGTGTGACTGCCCAAGGCAAGAGATTAGATTTAATTGAAGGCTGTATCAAACTCTTGGGGGAGCAATCACCTTCAATTAAACAGGTGGCCAGCTTAATTGGTAAATTGGTAGCTGCCTTTCCAGCTGTGCAATATGGACCTTTGTGTTACCAACATTTACAGAGGGCAAAGGTACAGGCACTTAGAATACATGCAGGTCATTTCAATCAGCCCATGCACTTACCATCTGAAACCATTACAGAAGTACAGTGGTGGATTAGAAACATTTCAAATTGTTCTAGCAAAATTTTGATCGAAACACCTTCAGTTGTTTTTCAGACTGATGTTAGTGCCCCAGGTTGGGGTGCTACTGATACCAGGTCTAGCTGTGGAGGCAGATGGAATATGCATGAGGCGTTGATTCTCCAATCACATGGAATTAATGATTTAGTGCTTTTAGGAGCATTTTATGGGCTCTAAGCTGACTGTACCACTAAGCATCACTTACATCTTCAGCTTCAGATTGACAACACCACGGCAGTGACATATGTTAATCACATGGGTGGAATCAAGTCGAAATCTTGTGACGGATTGGCTAACCTTATTTGGCACTGGTGCATTAAAAATAATATTTGGATTTCAGCTGTCTACTTGCCAGGCAGATTCAATATGCTGGCAGACACCAGGTCATGCAAATTCAACGACAACACTGAGTGGATGTTGAATCATGATGTATTTAATTAAATTGTTCTCTGGTATGGGATGCCAAATATCGATTTGTTTGCATCCAGACTTAATCACCAGGTTCCGAAGTATATTTCATGGGAACCAGACCCAGGGGCAGTTGCAGTGAATGCGTTCTCACTGCACTGGGGTGGAATGTTTTTATAAGCATTTCCCCCCTTCTGCCTCATCAGTCGGTGCTTGACTAAGATCAAGCAGGACTCCGTTTCAGACTGGCCTACACAGCCATGGTTCCCTCTGGTTTCGGGCATTATTACACAGCCTATTGTGGTGGTTCCAAAATGGCATAATCTGTTGGTGCACCCTGTGACTGGAGGTCAACACCCATTGTATGATCGTCTAAATTTGTTGATTTGCAGATTTTAAGGCCATATATGGGTCTGGGACTATCCAATCGGACTGTGGATGTCATCACAGCGTCCTGGAGGGATAGTACGAAAAGGCAGTACATCTCTCACGTCAGGAAATGGGAGGAATTTTGTTTACAGGGGAACATTACATGCCACACAGCCTCCATCCCAGATGTGCTCGAATTTCTGTCCAAGTTACATTTCAATGAAGGGTTGAGCTATAGTGCAATCAACAGTGCCAGGAGTGCCTTGTCCTCGTACCTATGCTGGGGGTCAGAACTTCAGCCCGTGGGATCTCATCCGTTAATTTCCAGATTTATGAAGGGTGTTTTGAATTCAAATCCCCCCAGGCCTAGGTATTCTGAAATCTGGGATGTAAGAAGCATGGTACTGATGCTGCTTCGTCAATGGGGTACAGTCACATCCTTGTCCTTAACAAAGATTACCCTTAAGTTCGTTATGCTCATGGGGCTCGTATCAGCGCAAAGGGTTCAGACCGTGCACAAACTGCCTCAAACTGCGCCTGGAAGGATGGTGTCATCACAGAATGATGTTAAATTTTACATCTATGACCTAATTAAACAAAGCACACCAGGGGTGTCCGCATTCAAGCTTGTACTGTCAGCTTATCCCACGGATTTACGGCTGTGTTTAGTGGCGCACTTATGGCGTTATATTGAAGTCACGAAGAGCCTTAGAGGCTCGGAGGAAGCATTGTTTATTAGCCACAATGCCGCCTATGAAAGTGTCCGTTCAGACCATTTCACGATGGCTGAAACAAGTGTTCGGGTGTGTAGGAGTTAATACTGACAATTTTAAATCTCATTCCACCAGGGTGGCATCAACATCAGCGGCGAGGGCAGTGGACGTCCCTCCAGACCATATCCTCGCGGCCGAAGGATGGTCAAATGAATTGACTTTTCAAAGGTTTTATAATAAGCCACTTGTTGAAGCCGGGGTGTTCGCCCATTCTGTTTTAAGTTCTGTTTCATAGCTGCTCCCTGGGAGAGAGGAGTCACTATTGTATATTTGTTTATTTGTGAATTAAAGCATTAACATGTTAATCAGTATCATGTTTAGATTATTGCTAATTATTCACTCCTCCTGAGTCAACTGATTGCAGTGTGAGACGCCTGGATTTGAATTGCTGTGAAATCACAGATCTTTTAAATCTTCACGGAATCACTCATGTGACTCTGAAGTAAAATAGTAAGATTAAACTAGAACTTACCAGTTTGAAGTTTGATCTTTATTTTATGAGGATTTATGATGAGCCCACCGCTCCCAACCCTCATATCACGAAGCTCATCTGGTAGTTCTAGGTTTATAATCTTACTATAATACTTAAATTATTGTTCTTCTGGGATTTCACACCGCTGCTTTGAAGATTGACGCGCATGCTGACTGGCGGGGTTCTTCACGTAATCACTCATCGTAACACCTCATAAAATAAAGATCAAACTTCAAACTGTTAAGTTCTCGTTTAATCTTACTATTTTGAGTCTATCTTCAGATTCCTGATGTATGATAGACGCAAACTCCAGAGTAAATTTGGTCAACTCTTGATACCGACCCTGGTGTGCAGAGGTAACACAGCATACAAGCCACAGTGCACTGGACAAGCTCACCGTGTGGGGCAATAACTCTTGATGTTATTGCCCCACACAGTATAACTCATCATTCAATCTGTAATGTACAAGGCTAACACCGAGTTCAATCTCCAGAGTGCAGGACTGACTCACAATGCAAGCTCCAGTCTACATAGTCTACTCACAATACAAACTCCAAAGTATGGGATAACCACATGATGCAAACTCCAACAGATAAAGGCAACTCAACGTGCCAGACATTAGCCACTCTTTTACACTGATCCTACTCAAATTTGTATTGGGTTATTGTCACGTGTACCGAGGTGCAGTGTAAAGCTTTTGTTTTCATTGCCTAATTAAATCAGATTAGATACATTAAACTAAATACATGGGTAAATTAAAATTGTATACAACAGGTAGAGGGAAGAGAAAAATACTGAGTTCAGAATATAGTTTTACAGCACTGCAGCATTACAGTTCCAGAGAAAAAGTCCAATATACATAATGAGGTAGATTTGAAGGTCGGGACTAAACCCTCGCTTATGGGAAGACTGTTCAGTAGTCTGTCAATTGAAGGGGAGAAGCTGTTTCTGTGTCTAGTTGTGTGCGATTTCAAGCTATTTGCTCCCATTTTACTCTCCACACATTCCCTTCAACTCCCCCAAATTCTATCATTCGCCTATACACAAGGGGCAATTTTCGACTCAAAGCACGCTTGAATGTATTGGGTCATCTGTTGATACAAACTCTAATGAGAAGGAAAATGTCCAGGTCCAAGACTCAATGCAAGCAAAGTCCATTAGCGGGACATTGCTGGAGGAAAAGTCCTCACGGTTCCAAGCTGCACCTAAATACTGTTGACAAATTATCTCCAGCCTCCTGTTGGCCAGGACCTGGGAATCATCTGTGGCCTCTACCCCTTACTGTGCCTCTTCACCCTGGCCACAACATTGCCAGCAGCTGCCAGCAATGCCCAGCACAGAGCAACCCACTGAGGGGCAGCAACTGCAGCTCCACGCTGCACCATTGCCTGGCACAGAGAGTGATACTGCACCATTGCCTGCGGATAGAAGAGCATGATGCAGGCTCCAACTGTGGATGGGCATCGCTGATGGCATTCCCAGCGGTCTACCACATCCACTCACTTCTGGCCACCCCGGGATGGCAGGACATATGGCCCTGCAATCCGGGGATGAGTTACCGGGACCCGAGTCCTCAACACCATGCAGGGCCCTATCTGATCCTCGAGCACAAGCCCAGATCCAGGTAGAGAACCAACGTACTGTACTGGTGTGAACAGGTCAGGGAGAGACCTGATGGGCAGAGTTTCAGGTCCAGTACCAGCATGCATTACGCCTCCAGCACTGAGGAGATTTGGGATGTTGATGAATATTCCATTAAGCTTCTACAGGACGAGAATACTCTGACTGTTGCAACACAACTTCAGGCGGTAACTCAAATTCCCAGGAGTGAAGGAGACCACCTAGAAACGCTGCCACTGCCCGGTCCATCACAGGTACTAACCTCCCATCATCGAAGGGATCTACTACAGAAGTCTTGTTTAACCCAGATTTATACAATAACAGGTAAGGGTCTCGGCCCAAAGCATCACCAAATCCTTCTCTCCATAGATGCTGCCTCACCCGCTGAGTTACTCCAGCATTTTGTGTCTACCTTCGATTTTATCCAGCATCTGCAGTTCTTTCTTATACAATAACAGGTCTGGTCCTGTATAACACTGGGGTACAGTTCTGGTGGACATTGGTCTGCCTCTATATCACATGGGGAGTGCAATTGCGGCAAATATCTTGTTGTGTAACATTAGGCTATCGGAGTGGTGGGCTGCCTGTCACACTGGATTACAACACTGGTTGTTACAGTTCTGTCATTCAGGAAGATAGTGTGTTGTGCCTTCAAGCTGACAGCAGTGGTGGGGGTGGATGAGGAAAAGACCAACGCTGGTGAGCTGGCTGGGGGTTCACCTTCCACACCCTCAGAGATGTTCTGGGTCAGCTGCAGGAGGGATCCCGGGGCACGGATGGTCAGCGATTGCCAGAGGCGAGGGACAGCTCATTTACAGGAGGATGTTGAGGAGCAGTTGGAGCGGCCGAACTAAACTGTACGCAAAATAAAATTCACTGTACATAGGTTCACTTGACAATAAAGTATCGTTGAACCATTGGCCTGGCCATTAAACTTTATATTGGAGAAGAGGAATTGCAATCCTCAGGACACCTGTAATTCGATTATACTGGTGAGACTGAGCTAGCATTGGTTTGGATGTATGCGAGAGCACTTAAAATATAAAAAAGGATCTGATAAGTCGCCTTTGAGCTATTATGTAATGGCAATGTGTTAGATATTTAGTTTGCAGTCTTGGTTTTAAAGCCGGAAGGAAGCCATCCGTATAAAAGGTAAAAGCAGGGAAGGAGGAGGAATGCTAGGGGCGCTGTCCAACGGTAAAACAGCCAATCACCCCTGATGTGAGGCCTTGCCAGGATTGCTTTGGGACCTTATGCTGTGGGTGAGATTGGTGGATAGTAATGTGAAATTACAGCCAGTAATATTAATTCCTACAGTAATCGCCTACAGTGCATCTGGATATCCCACAATGTGGAAAGTTCTAAGGATGATCTGAATGAAAGGGAGAGAATGGACAGAGTATGTTACCCAGCGTTGGGAAATCAACACGCAGAGACTACGGGTTTACAGTGAGAAGGGAAATATTTACTAGGAACCTGAAGGGTGACGTTTCACACAGACGGTGATGGGGATGTGGAATAAGCTGCCAGACATAGTTGCGGAAGGTACTACATTTAGAGAGATTTGGGCCACATGTGGGCAGGTAAGACTAGTGTATATGTGACATAGAAACATAGAAAATAGGTGCAGGAGGAGGCCATTCGGCCCTTCGAGCCAGCCCTTCAAGCCAGCATGGCTGATCGTCCGCAATCAATAACCCGTGCCTGCCTTCTCCCCATATCCCTTGACTCCACTAGCCCCAAGAGCTCTATCCAACTCTCTCTTAAATCTATCCAGTGATTTGGCCTCCACTGCCCCCTGTGGCAGAGAATTCCATAAATTCACAACTCTCTGGGTAAAAAAGTTTTTTCTCACCTCAGTCTCAAATGGCTCCCCTTTATTCTAAGACTGTGGCCCCTGGTTCTGGACTCACCCAACATTGGGAACATTTTTCCTGCATCTAGCTTGTCCAGTCCTTTTATAATTTTATAAGTTTCTATAAGATCCCCTCATCCTTCTAAACTCTTGACTGGCTTGGGCAAGCTGGGCTGAAGGGCTTGCTTCTGTGCTGTTTGCCACTATGTAGAAGAGCACAACGTTTAAGATGGAAGTCTTTGAGTTTGGGGTCTTAATGGAGAACAAGCGAGTTGTGGGGTGTAGAATGAGTTGAATGTTCATTAGTTCTGGACAGCCGAGGGGCTGGAGAAGAATGAATATTGTTGAACATGGGGCCAAAAATTGACCACAGACCTCGCAACTTTAAATACATCGATATTTGAGAAAAGCAGTTGTCAATCTAGCGGATTTGAATGATATTGTAAGGTTATATTCTGCAAAGGTTAAACAAAATATGAATATCCCAAGAGCTGGCAGATTACAAAGCAGACTCCATGGTGTGTGATTTGGTCACGTCCACAGATCTGTGGCAAATCTGCCCAGAACGTTGCCTGTGTGAGGCGCTTCACTTTGCATAGCAATGAGACCCATGCATGAGGCCGGCAAAGTGTGTTGTGCTTCTCACTGTCCTTCCTCTCTGATGTAGACACGAGTGCTAATCTCCCAGGAGCCAGCTGCTGTGTGGGGCTGTGCACGTTCTCAGAGAGTGCTCTGACCAGCGAGGTAAGGGCAGCACCTGCACTGGAGCTGGTTTCAAGGCTGCTCTTAACTGTGTTAATTATCCAGTGGGTTGGCAGACATCTGAAAAGCCCTTTTGTTTTCGGTATAATATTAGAAGGACACATGGCGAGTTAATTTCCTCTCCTGAATTTTAATGTTTCACAGTGTCCTGGGTAAAGAGAATGTCTCATGCATGCAATACCTATCATATCTCAACATGCTGAATATGTTTTTAATTTCTTGAAACAGAGTCCTGGAGTCTTACGTGTTAAGGAAGGAACTGCAGATGCTGGAGAATCAAGGGTTACACAAAAAGCTGGAGAAACTCAGCGGGTGCAGCAGCATCTAAGGGACGAAGGAGATAGGCGACGTTTCGGGTCGAGACCCTTCTTCAGACTGACTGACGTTTCGACCCGAAACGTCGCCTATCTCCTTCGCCCCTTAGATGCTGCTGCACCCGCTGAGTTTCTCCAGCTTTTTGTGTAATCCTGGAGTCTTACAGTGTGGAAAAAGGCCCTTCCGCCCAACTTGCCCACACAGACTAACACGTGCCATCTACACTAGTCCCACCACCCTGCATTTGGCACCTATCCCTCTAAACCGTTCCTGCCTGTCTAAATATTTCTTACATGTCGCGATAGTAATTGCCTCAACTACCTCCTCCGGCATCTCTTTCCATACACCCACCACCCTTGGTGTGAAATGTCATGGACGAGAAGGCATAGCTTTTAGTGAGAGGGCTAAAGTTTAAAGGAGGTGCTCGGGGCAATGTTTTTACACAGAGGCTGGTGGGTACCAGGAACCTGGTGCCAGGGATGGTGATGGTGGAGGCAGATATGATGGCGGGGATTAAGAGACTTTCAGATAGGCGCATGGATATGCAGGGAATGGATCACGTGCAGGCAGCGGACATTAATTTAACAAACGTTGTGGGCTGAAGGGCCTGTTCCTGTGCTGTACTGTTCTATGTTCTATGTTCTGCTACTTCTAGTGCACTTTAAATGTACATTTTTTTGTTATGATAAACATCAGTAACATTCCAGTGACACACAAGAGATGCTGGAGTCTGGAGAGACAAAGAATGTGCCGGAGGAAGTCAGTGGGGAGCAGCATTTGGGAGGAGGAAGTCTTTCATATATAAAAAATAAACTTGACTCATAATAAAACATAGAAAACAAAAGATGAACACAAGACACAGCTCTTTGTATTCTCAGTACTGTTCTGTCCGCCTACGTTCAGTACTGCTGCTGCTATGCCTAGTGTTAGTACATCTGCTTTGTCCAAAGCACCACTGCCACTCATGGCCCCCTGAGGTGATATTGTTTCCCATGTTTGAGGCGTGTCCCCACCAGACTGTACCCCTCAAGCTCTTAAAGATAGCAGAGTCAAGGGATATGGGGAGGAGGCAGGAATGGGGTTATGATTGTGGATGGTCAGTCGTGATCCCAGTGAATGGCGGTGCTGGCTCGAAGGGCTGACTGGCCTACTCCTGCACCTATTGTCTATTGTCACAATGCCCAGCAGGGGAAGGACCCGAGACTGTGGTCCTCCCTCACAGATACTTGGCGTTGGCTGCACCGAGCTTCAGTGAGTCCCTCAGCACGTACTCCTGCAGTCTGGAATGAGCCAGTGGGCAACATTCCCTGATGATCACCTCACTGTGCTGGGAGCCCAACAGGGTTCAGGCAGACCATAGAGCGTCTTACTCCGAGTTGTCTGTCTCCGAATGTGACCCTGGGAAAAGTCCGTAATCAAAGAGTCCTCTGTTATGGAGCTGTTTGGGATGAACCATGACAAGGACCCTGGGATCCTTCTCTAGACCCTCTTTGCCAATAGGAGGGGATTAAAATGGTTAGCAAGCGTAAGATCCTGTATGCCTCGGCATACTGAGCATAAGTGTTCAGCGAAATGGTTGCAGAGTCTACACTTGGTCTCGCTGATGTACAGGAGCCCACATCAGGAACACCAGATGCAATGGATGAGGTTAGAGGAGGTGCATGTGACCCGCCATCCCTGTCTCACCTGGAAGGACAGTCGGGGTCCCTGGATGGAGTCGATGGAGGAGGTATAAGGACAGGTGTTGCATCTCCCTCCCCCTCCCTCCGGAAACGCAGTCTGAAGAAGGGTTCGGCCCAAAACGTTGCCTATTTCCTTCGCTCCATAGATGCTGCCGCACCCGCTGAGTTTCTCCAGCACTTTCGTCTACCTTCAGGTGTTGCATCTCCTGTGATTGCAGGGGAAAGTTCCTGGGGAGAAGGTAGTTTGGGTGATTGAACCAAGGAGATTTTCTTTTTTTCCCTCTGTATTGTCTCTCTGTAGTAATTTCCTTCAGATTCAATAAAGCTATTAGCTTAGCCTCATTAGCTTCCTAAATATTAATTATCTGGTAAGATGACAGTATGTTACCCTTGACTTCATGCCCACTGCGACCTTCTGTAATATCCGACCTCCTCTAACCTCATCTACTAGGTATGTTACAAAACTTACCTTCAGCGGTGCTGCAGTTCTGTCACTGGCCATGTGCACGATTTTGGCGCCTTTAAGGGGGGGGGGGGGGTTAAAATGCGGTTTTCCCCTTGCAATCCGGAGCTTTCAGTTGTCGGAGTGCGATCTATTTCTGGAGATGCGTTCCGACTGCTGGTAAGTCCGTTTTTTTTTACAAATAGCCCGACTACTTCATCACTGCAGTAAAATAAAAATTAGCTCCTAATGCCGTGAACGCCGACAACGGGGACCGATTTTACGTAGGAGACAGGTAAGTGAAAGCTGTTTATTTTTACATATAAACTTACTTTTTTAGGGGACTTTAATCAATATTTCATGTTGCGAAACGGTGATTTAGCCCCCATACGAACCGGCAAAATGGGCAAGCTGTTTAAAATGCCCATTAATTTACAGGCATTAAACACTGAATTCCTTCAATTTGGCCTATAAATTAATGACAATTAGATTGAAAAATCATGTTATATTGTGAATTATTGTGTGACTGTTAATTGGACACATAGGCTTTAAATTGTTTTAAAAATTTTTCTTAAGAAATGGATAGATGTTTAGATCTAGTAATTGAATTTTGTAATTGGCTATAATTGGGTAACTAACTAATTATATGCTTTAATTTCAGGTCATCCAAGTAAGATTGTTTCATATTTGTTTGGTATGTTAGCTTTCATAGCAAAAGGATTTGAGTATAGGAACAGGGAGGTTCTACTTCAGTTGTATAGGGTCTTGGTGAGACCACACCTGGAATATTGCGTACAGTTCTGGTCTCCAAATCTGAGGAAGGACATTATTGCCATAGAGGGAGTGCAGAGAAGGTTCACCAGACTGATTCCTGGGATGTCAGGACTGTCTTATGAACAAAGACTGCATAGACTCGGTTTATACTCTCTAGAATTTAGGAGTTTGAGAGGCGATCTTATAGAAACTTACAAAATTCTTAAGGGGTTGGACAGGCTAGATGCAGGAAGATTGTTCCCAATGTTGGGGAGGTCCAGGACAAGGGGTCACAGCTTAAGGATAAGGGGGAAATCCTTTAGGACCGAGATGAGAAGGACTTTTTTCACACAGAGAGTGGTGGGTCTCTGGAACTCTCTGCCACAGAGGGTAGTTGAGGCCAGTTCATTGGATATATTTAAGAGGGAGTTAGATGTGGCCCTTGTGGCTAAGGGGATCAGAGGATATGGAGAGAAGGCAAGTACGGGATACTGAGTTGGATGATCAGCCATGATCATATTGAATGGCGGTGCAGGCTCGAAGGGCCGAATGGGCTACTCCTGCACCTAATTTCTATGTTTCTATGTTTCAGAATACTTCAATCTATAATAACTGAAAATGTCTTTGTTCTCTTAATTTTAAAGGAAGTTATGGGCTTTTGATAGGTATGTTGCAAAACTTACCTTGAGCAGTGCTGCAGTTCTGCCGCTCCCCGTGTGCGCGACTTTGGCACCTTTCAGAGGGGGGGCGGGCTTAAAGTGCCGTTTTTCCACAGACAGGAAAAATCGATGAATGTCGGGCGATTTCGTTGCGGAAGAAAAATCGCTCCGACATTTCATGAATGAAGGTATTTTTAAATTACTCTAAATTATTTATTAACTAGAGTAATTTAAAAATCACCTTCAAAAGCCGTGAGAACAGACAACCGGAAGGAGTTTGCGTAGGGGAGAAGAAAAGGTAAATAGTTTATTTTTATGTTAAAAGTTGGTTTTTCGGGAGGCTTTAATAATATTTTTATGTTGCGAAATGGGGTCCCAAAAAATCTATGAACAAACAGTATTTTTCCTCCCGACTTCACCGCTAACCGCAACGTTCCAATCCACCGCATTCCACTAAAACCCACTCGCTAGTTGATTTAAATGGCCATTAATTTACAGGAATCAAACACTAAATTCCTTCCATTTGGCCCAGAAATTCATGAAAATTAGATTTAAAAATTATGTTATATTGTGGATTATTGTGTGAATGTTATTTGGACACTTAGGCAATTTTAAAAAAGTTTATCTTTTCTTAAGAAATGGATAGATGTTTAGATCTACTCATTGAATTTTGTAATTAGCTACAATTAGATAACTAACTAATTATATGCTTTAATTTCAGGTCATCCAAGTAAGATTGTTTCATATTTGTTTCAGAATGCTTCAATCTATAATAACTGAAAATTTCATTGAGTTCTCTTAATTTTTAAGAAAGTTATGGGCTTTTAACTTTTCCAGATCACAGCTTTTGAGTTAAGTCAATTGAAAGGCAATGGGGAGCAAGATGCTAATTTCCGAGTATGAAAATGTCCCTAACTTTTTTAATACTGAAGATATGAAAGTGAATTAGGTGTCAAATTAAACTTATTTTTATGCTTTATCTGATGGGATAAATTGCAGACTTGATTTTTTAAATCTCAAAATGTTGTAACATTGCTACATCTACTGCATCCGATTTCCTGATGTGGCCTCCTGTACATCAGTGAGACCAAACTTACACAAGGAGTCAGTTTTACCAAACACTATTGCTCGGTCCACCAACCGCCAGGACTCCATATTCTCCCCTTATCTGATACCATTTTAGCCCATTTTCCTCTCCAGCTTTTGTCCATCCATCTACGAATCAAACCCTTGCTCACCTGCATTAACCTATCACTTGGTGATATGTCCCACCCTCACCTTTTTTCCAGCTTTCTCCCCCCCACTACGATCAATCTGAAGAAAAGACCCGACCAGAAACGGCACCTATCCTTGCCCTCCAGAGATGCTGCCTCACCGACTGAGTTACTCCAACACTTTGTTTTCCATGCAAGATGCCAGCATCTGCAGTTCCTTGTGTCGCCGTTAACTTCTGCCACCTTGAATAGGGGTTACCTTCCAGATGCCAGAGTCAGAGGGTGTGTTTGACTAGCGACAGGGCTTCCTACAAGGAAGGGTTGACAATCAGACCAAAGGCCAGACTGTACTTGAGAAATATAAAAGGGCTAAGGAGGCACAAGCGATGCAGATGCTGGAACCTACAGCAAAACACAAGTGCTGGAGGAACTCAACAAGTCAGGCAGCGTCTGTGGAGGGAATGCACAGACAACATTTCGCTCGGGATCATTCTTCAGACTGATTGCCTATCCATGGATCAGGGGACGAAGCTGGAAAAGAATGCTGCCTTGTTAGAAGGGCATCAATTACAGGGAGAGTTTGGATAGATTTGAATTGTTTTCTCTGGAATGTCAGAGGTTGAGAGACACTTGATAGAAGTATATAAAATTATGAGAAGCATAAATATGATAGACAGTCAGAACCTTTTTTTCCTCAGGGTGGAAATGTCCAGCACCAGAGGGCATAGCTATAAAGTGAGAGGAGGAACTGTTAATGAATAAGTACATGAAGATGAAGATTTTTTTTTTTACACATAGAGTATTAGGGGCCTGGAACACACTACCAGGGGTGGTGGTGGAGGCAGATATGATAGTGACGTTTATGAAGCTTTTTAGATAGGCATGTAGAAGTGCAGGGAATAGATGGATCATGTGCAGGCAGATGAAATCAGTTTAACCGGCATCATTTTCAGCACAAATATTGTGCAGACTGTACAGTACAGACCGTTCCTGTGCAGAACTGTCCTATGTACTATATGTTCCTTATTTAACAGCGTTTTTCCCAGATTATAACTAAATTTGTGATAATATTTGCTGCTTTGAAAGTTGGGGATTAAACATGAAACAGTGATAAGGCCAGTATTGATCCCTGTGACAAATAGCTTTGCTCAGGGGAACATGCTCCCAGAGTGTACAATGTTGACCATGGAGATTCAGGCCCTCCTGCAGCCACTGCCTTCCACTCGCCACCGAAGTTGCAGCTCAAGCTATAAGCTATGATCAGCAACTAATAGACCAAAGGCAAGGAGCAAATTTACATGAATGCACAGGACACAGCCATTGTTTCTCAGCGGCTACGCCAACAACTGACTCCACCAATAAGGCTCAATTTAAACCATAATTGAAACATAGTCTTTGAAGATTATTGTGTTTGGACACATCAAAGTTGAGTGACAACGTGATTAGTTTCTTGCTCCGAGCCCGGGGAAATGATTTGGAGTTTAAATCTGCAGCAGGAATGCAGTAACAGTGACTGTGAAATGTGTGGAGAATTACATCTGTCACCCTCGCCTGTGTGTGCCACCAGACCCACAGGGATGGGGTAGGCTCTCACTGTCCTCAGAGCTGGCCCCGGCCACACGATGCGTGGGGGCGGCTGGACTCTGTGGGGGTCACGTTGGCAGAAGGAGCGGTGCCAGTTCAGAGGACAACTTGTCAACAACTAACAGTCACTAGCTGGGAACAGGTCCACAGACATTGGTGTGTAGGAAGGAACTGCAGATGCTGGTTCATACTGCAGGTGTGCACAAAATAATGGAGTAACTCGGGGCAAATGCTGGAGTAACAGCAGGTCTAGAGAAGAAGAATAAGAAGGTGAGGTTTGAGGTCAGAGCCCTTCTTCAGTCTGAAGAAGGGTTCCAACCCGACACGTCACCTATTCCTCATAAACGCTGGCAGTTCCCCAGGTAGCCAAGCCCTACAAATGCATAAGCATTTTCAAAATAGATTTCTGCTTGTTTATCTATTTCTGCTCCTAACTGACAGACTCCCTGAAACGCTCCTCTAGACTGGAACAGACAGAATTAAAATTCCATCTATCTGTCTCATTTGAAATTGCCACTTTGCAATAAACATCGGCCTGGAACTGTGCAGCATTTGTAAGCACGTTTAACCTCTAAGTTCAGGCAATCAAAGCAATGTTTTGTTTGAGAGCTTTTATAGCCAGACATACAGCAGAGGTGGAGGTTGAATTCTGTCCTGTGGGAAGTTGATGTACTTTTGCCAAGCTGCTGAGTGCACACGTCCACACTATCCTCACAGGGAGCAACTGAAGTAGTGTCTTCCAAAGATCAGACAGGCAAGATATGCCCCAAAATACTCAGCTATCAGCTGGTTTGGGGAATAAGTGTCATTCAGTTACAACATAAATTAAATACATTAACCCAAGAGTGTTGTGCTGCAAATTTCTGCACCCTGAGGTTTATACATCTTACAAGCTCAATGATATCCCTTCACTCAAGATATATTATTCAAGGTTGTGCGGTAGGGAAAGGGGTTCCTGTTGGAGGTATGCAGGAGATGGAGGGATGAGTGTAGTCGTTGTCACGGGAGGGATGGTAACATGGAGAGTCAGCTTTCTCCATCCCTCTCTCTTACACACCCACACCATGATATATAAGAGTGGGTTTGCAGAGATGCATTCACTTTGCACCGAGGAAATTTGGTATGTCTTCAATGACTCTTAGGGCCTGTCCCACTTAGGAGACCTACAGAGCAACCTCTGGTGACCTTGCCCACCACCCAAAAGAAAACAAGGTCGAGGTGACCTGCAACCTCCTACCACCTCCCACGCATATGTTGAAAACCTTCCTCGACTATGAAGAAAACCGGCTTCGACTCGACCTGCGACTAAAAAATTATCGATTTTTAAAACGGCAACCTATTTTTAGTCGAGGCCAGTTTTAATCATGATTAAAAAATAGCAGCAACCTAGATGAAGCCTCGACCACGCAGAAACCACTTTCGACCATTAGGGAGAGTGACCAAAACCTCCTGTGACCTCATGGAAACCTTGGGTGGTGGGCAAGGTCACCAGAAGTTGCTGTTTAGGTCTCCTAAGTGGGACAGGCCCTTACCACAAACCTCTACAGATGCACCATAAAAAGCATAGGTTCATGTCAGATTGCATTACAGCTTGGTTTGGGAACAACTCTTTCCAAGACCGTAAGAAATGGCAGAGAGTCGTGGATGTAGCCCAATCCACAGACCAGACGCCCCATCATTGACTCCGTCTACACTCCACGCTGCCTTGGAAAACACCCCATATAATCAAAGACTTGTCCCACCCCGGTCATTCCTCCTTCTCCCCATTCCTGTCAAGCAGAAAATACAGAAGCTTCAAAGCATGTACCACCAGGCTCAGGAACAACTTTTTCCCCTCTGTTATCCGGCTACTGAACGGTCCTTCCATAAGCTAGGGCTCCGTCCAATTCACCTCTATGCCATTGCAGTCATTGGACCTTATCTCTGGAACTGATGCTCTACAATGCTGAACTGTATTCGGCACTTTTGTACTTGAGTTTGACTTGATTGTATTTATGTATGGTACATCTGATCTGTTTGGATAGCATGCAAAACAAAGCTTTTCATTGTACCTCAATGTATTTTACAATAATAAACCTAACCCTTTTTCCTTTCACCACTGTATCTATTTCAATCAATAAAACAGCGGGGAGAAAAAGATCTGTGTTAGTAATAAAATACTGAACATGTAGGGATGAAATTCAGAACGGAGTGTGCTTTGACTCCTGGTGAGCTGATGCAAGTGGCTGCCGGGACGGGTTAGAGCTCACCAAGGGCAACTCTCGTTCACTGATCCATCGTGCCATGGGGACGCGATGCACAAATATGAACCAAACATCCAGCGACACCAGTCCTCCAAAAAAGGTTGCCATGGTGCCGTTTGGTGCAGCTCTGAGTTTTGCCTGTGAGGAACTCGCACTACGAGACACCCACTTGTTCTGCACAGAGGGAAAGGTAATTCATGTGTTTTATATTCCCATTGAATTCTTCCAGTTTAAGGCAGAAAATGAATAATCCTTCTCTCTGCAGAAGTGAGTCACCAAAGAGGCAGTTCATTTCAGATCCTGTAGCATAATTTGCCATTTCAGTTTGAAATCTCTCTCTTCGGCTGAACTCACATACAAGATAAACATCTATTGTACAGTCTTAGAGGCAACAGAAGCATCACCATTTGGTGTGATTAGTTGTATTACAGGGATGTTCATCAATACTATGATTCATTATCAGCCTAGAGCGTTGCCTGAATGTGTATTGAGTAACCGGATACATTTAATTTCTCATTAAAGATCCATGAATGTAGTTTCAACAGCCAGTACATTGAGACTACGGCCAAGGAAATACACCAATGCTTCTACCTCCTCAGGAGAATAAGGACATTCAGCATGTCTCCAAAAACTCTCACTGACTTCCACAGAAGCACCATAGAAACCGTGCTTTTGGGGTGCATCACTGCTTGGTTTGTCAAAGACCACAAGAGATTGTGATGTAGCCCAGTCCATCACACCGACCAGACTCCCCACCATCAACTTCACGATTCCTCGGAAAAGCGGCCCACTTCATCAAGGACCTTTTGTACCCCAGTCATTCTTTCTTCTCCCTGTTCCCATCAGACAGAAGGCACAAAACCTTGCAAGCACACACCACCAGACTCAGCAACAGTTACTTTCCCTGCGTGATCAGACTTCTGATCGATTCTTCCATAAGCTAGGTTGCTGTCCCCATCTTCCAACCTACGTCACTGTGGATATTGGACTTTTTCCTCTGGAACTGTAATGCACAATGCTATCAACTATATTCTGCACTTTGGTATTTTTCTCTTTGTACTACCTGTTGTACTTGTGTACTGCTTTCCTGTGCTCATGTGTAGTATGATCTGATTTAATTGGATAGAACATAACACAAACTTCACTGTATCTTGGTACATGTGACAATTATAAACCAATACTGTCTTCATAAGTTCATATGTTGCAGGAGCAGAATGAGGCAATTTGGCCCATCAAGTCTACTTGCCCATTCAATCATGCCTTACCCCCATAACCCCTGACACCCGTACTAATCAAGAATCTATCAATCTCCAACTTAAGAACCTCCACAGTCTTCTCTGGCAATGAATTCCACAGGTTCACCACCCTCTGATTAAAGAAATTCCTCTTCATCTCCTTTTGCATTTTGTATCTTCCAAGGTGCCAGGACAAATACCACAGATACTGGAAATCTTAAATGAAAACAGGGTATGTTGGACATGCTCAGCAGTTCAGGCAGCACTTGCAGTGAGATAAACAGAGGTAATATATCATTCTGTGGACCTTAGACTGATACAATTCAGCAACCTGAAACATTATCACTTCTTCACTCTCTGCAGATGCTGCCTGTCCTGCCGAGAATTCCCAGTTCTCCTTGCTTGTATTTGCTTCATTGCTGGGGTCTATAAGTTGTTCAGTCAAGGGGGATTATGCAAATGCTGATCACCACATCTTCATCAAGCGGGTGGTCAAGACCCATAGAACACGTTGGTGTATTGTTACAGGTTCTTTCGTATTGTAATCCTTCACCTCATCATGGTTCCCGCCTTTGTAAAGAATCAATCAGTATCTCACAGCCACATAGAACATAGAACTTCACAGCAAAGCACAAAGTCACGGTGGCACAGTGGTAGTTGCTGCCTTACAGCAAAAATGCAGTGCCAGGGACCCGAGTTCGATCTGGACTACGGGTGCTGTCTGTATGGAGTTTGTACGTTCTCCCCGTGATCTGCGTGGGTTTTCTCAGAGATCTTCGATTTCCTCCCACACTCCAAAAGGTAAAATTGTCCAAGTTGGCGACTACACAATTCAGAAGGTTGAGAAGTGCTGGCGGAACTCAGTGGGCCAGGCAGCATCCGTGGGGGGAATGGACAGGTGACGTTTCAGGTCGGGAGCCTTCTTCAGTCTGATTGTTGTCAGGAGCCTTCTGACATAATCTCCAAATGCCTCTGTGCTATCTTTTCTCCCCTTGTCCAGCCACTTCCAGCAGACAGTCTACTACAATCAGTCTGAAGAACGGTCCTGCCAGATGCTGCCTGACCTGCTGAGTTTCTCCAGCATTTTGTGTTTTACTCAAGACTCCAACATCTGCAGTTCCTTGTGTCTCCATAAAACGACACAGCATTGGAACAGGTCCTTCAGCCCACAGTGTCTTTGCTGGGCATGATGCCAAGTTAAACTAATCTGTACTGCCTGCAGGTAGACACAAAATGTTGGAATATCTCAGCGAGACAGGATGCATCTCTTGAGAGAAGGAATGGGTGATGTTTCGGGTCGAGACCCTTCTTCAGACTCTTTTTCTGCCTGCATGTGGTCCATATCCCTCCTTTAACTGCACTACCAAGTCTCATAAACACTAGTCTCATAAACCCTACTATCATATCTGCCCCCACCATCACCTCTGGCAACACGTTCCAGCCACCCACCATCCTCTGTGTAAAAAATCAGTCCCGCACATCTTATTTAAACTTTTCCCCTCTCACCTTAAAGCTATGCCCTCTTGTCTCTGATGCTGTCTGATGCTCCAGCACTTTGTGTTTTAATCTATTTGGCGATGTTTTTGAAGGGAGAAGGTCTGGACGGGTATCAGGGGAGAACTGTGCCGTTCATACAAAGGAATGGGTTAACATTACATGCATGGAGATATAGCAGCAGTGCAGTACTCCTGCAGCATCGTCGCAGGGAGAGCTTGAGAAATGCAATTAAAAGTAATGCATGCAATTCACTTGGCTTTGCCAATAGGGTGTGGAGGCTGAAGGAACAGCTGGAATAGCTGGAAGCAGTGACAATGACTCTGTCTGCATCCAGCTGGAGGTAAACTTGATGCTGCAATTTGCAGCTTCTACCAGCACACTGCAGCTTTGAACCTAGTGCATCTAATTATCAATCGCTGTCAGCTATAAAATCTAGGACAGACCTTGTCAGGTGACCTTTACAAAGGACCTGTGTATAATAATGACACATTATCCTGGGAGGCCCTGTTTGTAACTGTCAGTCATACGGGCTGAAATTCAGCGGGCTTTGCCTACAGCACCTCATTAGCTCAGACCCACCGCTGAGCTAATCTGTGCGAACAGCCTGACTCAGATCCCAGTCATTGGGTGTATCTTTCACTAATCACTGTGGAACGGCCTCTCGGAATGAATTAACGTCCAGGGAGAATGAGAAACAGGTTTGGAGAAGACATTGAACACCTGGCTCTCATAATAACGCAGATCTCCCACTTCTCAACAGAATTCCTTTGGGCTGAGGGATCAGACCGAAGTTGGGGAGGGAGGAGGAGCGGAGGGAATCACAGTTGAAACTTGTCACAGTGTCCAATTCTCTCTTTGCTTCAAGTTAAGTGACTGGATGCAGCACTGGCACAAGAAGCACAGGAGAAAACCCCTGAGGTACATCCCCGTCCATGTTCAATATCACACCAACTTATTCGTAATTGTGTTTCTCAAACCTATTTGGACAAAGAATAATCTCCGACCTACAGTTGGTGCAGAACGCAAAGCACCAGTGATAGATGTCACCATACAAGGAACTGTATGGTCAGCAGAAATGATCAGTGGGATATGGCCATGTTAAAGCAACACGGGTTGCGTTCAGTCTGGTCAGGGCTATGAATGCTCCACGAGGCCTGAAAGAGACAAAGTCTGTGGAAGGAAAGAAAATATGGCAGTGTGGCTCTAATCAATACCCCGGGACAAGAGGCTGCAGGGTGCACAGTGTGCCATCAACCATTGCCCTGACAAGGGTAACACCATTGCTCCCAGCTTGGAAATGTCAAAGACTAGAGACCATAGCTTTAATCTGAAATGGGCAAAATCTAAAGGAGATGCGTGGGGCAGGTTTTATTTTTACACAGAGAGGGTGGTTAGTGCCTGGAATGTGCTGCCAGGGGTGATGGTGGAAGCAGATTCCACATAGCCACATGGATAATGCAAGGAGGGATATGGATCTTGTTCAGGCAAAGGACATTAGCTTAATTTGCCGTTTAGGAAGGAACATCAGATGCTGGTTTAAACCGAAGCTAGACCCAAAAAGCTGGAATAACTCAGCGGGACAAGCAGCATCACTGGAGAGAAGGAATGGGTGACATTTCAGGTTGAGACTTTTCTTCAGACTGAAAGTCGCAGGAAAGGGAAACGAGTGTTTTAGACGATGTTGTTGAGAGATAAAGAATAATGAATGAAAGATACACAAAAATGTAATGATAAACGAAACAGGCCATTGTTAGCTGTATGCTGGGTGAAAATGAGAAGCTGGTGTGGCTTGGGTGGGGGAGGGATGAAGAGATCCATCATGTGCCCAGTGGATGGAGCACATCTCAGCACTGCTCCAAGGGTCCACAGCCCCCTGTGTGATGCCATTCTACATGATATCCCAGGTCAGCATGAGCCCGAAGCCCAGACAACAACTGCCCTTTGTAGTACCTCTGCTCATCCATGCTGACCAAGATGCCCCATCTAAGCTAGGTGTGTTGGCCCATGTTTGGCCTATATCTGTCTACACCTTTCCCATCCATGTACATGGCCAAGTGTCTTTTAAAGGCCTTTATAGAAGCATTGAGAAATACAGCATGGAAACCATGCCAACCCAGGTACCCTATCTACACTAGTCCCACCTGCCTGCAATTGGTCCATTTCCCTCTAAACCTTTCCTATCCATGAACTTGTATTTTAAGTGTTGTTATTGTACCTGCCTTTGCAGGCTCGTCCACCCTCTGTGTGAAAACGTTGCCCCTCTGGCTCCTATTGAATTTTTCCCCTCTCACCTTAAACCTGTCCTCTGGTTCTTGATTCCCCGTCGCTGCTTAAAAGACTGAGCATTCACCCTCTCTATTCCCATCACGGTTTTTTGCACAGGACTGTCACTGGAGCGATTGTCCGATGATGAACGTTCTATGAACAGCCACATTCGCTGCTGCCACGACATGAAGTCAGTGACCATTTTCATCAGCTGCAGCCAGTACTGAGGTGCCTCAAGGCTTCGACTCTATTAAATCCCCCCCCCCCTACCAAGCTGCCTGCTTGTTTGATGCTGGGCCGAATTTCATAGCAGGCAATTTATTCAAAATCCAATGCATAATTTCATAAATCTTTCACCAAATCCCATAAGCAACGAGTTGAAATTCAGGGAGCTCAGACCCTCCTACAGCTGCTTCTGGCTTTACTGAGATAGTTCACCAGTTTTACAATAAGCTCACGCACAGAGGCTGCCTCTGCTGTGTGCACAATCGCGGGCTCTCTCCAGTGACCCATCAATACACTGGAGATCAATCAACATTTCTAACATTGCACAGCCTTCTCTCACTAACTCCCCGTGGTGCTCCGACCTGCAGCGTGTTTATTCTGCTTTTCATCTTCACAGTTCTCCGCTCTTTTCAGAAAGGGATAAAGATAGGAAGAAAGAAAAAAAAAGTCTGATATTTCACGAGAGGCTTTCATAACCTCCTAAGGTCCAACAATAATTCATTGACAGAGAGGGAGAATGCCGAGCATTAACTAGCAGCAACAGTCCAACAATACTTCAGTGCAAAGCATTAACAGCGTAGATGAACCCTTAAGAGAAGCCAACAATGCGTGTACGTCACACATTTTCATTTTTGCCACAGCCCCCAGATAATTAATTTTGGGTGGAGATGCGAGAGGAATGTTTCCTGGAACAACTCTACCTTTAATTGAATTATCTGTTGTGAATTTTAACAAACTCACTGAACACTATCACAAAGATGGCCTCTCGAACAGTTCTTCACTCTCCCTGAGCTCAGGGCCCAAGTGCCAAGGACGGCATCATTTTGAGATCAATTCGGGATCTGTGACAACAATACTGCATTTTCTTCATAGGTTGGGGTTCGCAGCCCAAATTCACAGACTTGAGCTCACAGACCAACACTCACCTCACAGAAAGCTTTTCCCAAAAAATAGCCGGAAGCTATAAATGTTCAGCAGTTCAGGCAGCATCTCCAGAAGTGATCTGCCGAGTCGTCTCAGCATGTGCTGTTCTTGCCTCCCATTGGGTCAGAGGGAGTTATACCAAGGTCAGGTCTACCTGTTAGCTGGAAACCTGCGACTACAAAAACATGAGAGTTGGCTACTGATAAGTTCCTAAGTCAATAATGATGCCCCGGCTGAAACATTGAACCAATACCCACAGATACTGCAAATCTAAACCACAATCAGAAAAAAGCTGGAAAAACTCAGCAGTTTATATTGCCTGTGGACCAAGAAACTGACACTTCACCAGAACTGGAAGTGCAAAAATTATTGGACTTTTATTTATTATATATTATCTGTGTGTCTGGTGTTCAACAATACAAACAACTGATATGCTTCTGTGAGTAAAAATTGGTACATATGGCAATCAATCACTTGACTTTTGACTAGAAAGTAGTAAACTAACAAGCAGACCATGATAGTGATCGGAGGGGTTTTAAAACAATCCTGCAGTTTTTAACTAACTTAATTTCTCCAGAAGGGTTCTGACCCCAACATCATCTGTCCGTTCCCTCCACAGATGCTGCCTGAGCCGCTGAGTTTGTTTTTCACGGAATTGAAATACCCACAGCAGTAGTAGAGACATTTGAACTCATGTCTCCAAGTCATTGACCATGTTTCCTGCATTAGAATCCAATATTTCAGGCATCCATCATCCCCAAACAGTCAGTCAGTCTCTCACTCTCCTTCCCCAAGGTACGTGGTGACAGCCAATAAATTACACTCTACATTCCAGATCTCGTCACAGGTCAAAGAGAGAATAAGTCACATTGACGAGTTAGCTGAATTGGCACATTCAGTGACAGTAACCCTCCCACAGCAGAAACCAGCGGGGAGCCGGCATCTGCCTGAACGCTGACCAGAGATAAGGCATCCGTGAATAACTCAGCGAGTCATCATTTCTCTTTCTCTCACCCCTCCTCTTGTTCTCTCTTTCCTCTTCCTTGCAGCCAGGCAGGTGAGAGTGCACTTGATTAAAATGTCCTTTTACATTCCAATGAGGTCTGAAAAATGGGCCCAATGAATTATTTGGTAGCTTAATCCTATTAACTCTGAAGGTCTCACAAATCGTTTAAAGCACATATTCTGCTCCCGGTGAATCCCATTGAGCTCTGGTACAGGGCTGTTTATAGATTTGTTAATCTCAGGCTTTTTTTAATCTTTCAGTGCGTGATTATTTTCATCATTGCTCCAGGGAATATCACTGAGCAACTTCAAGGTTACACAACGGATAATGTGATAAATGACCCTTCCAGGGAGGCCTCCCTGCGATTGGCTGCCCCCCTCCCTCTCCCCACTCTTCCTGTGATCTCCCATCCTCCCCACACCCTCAATGCCACCCTTGCTGACGAATGCAGATGAGCATGCTGACACCATCCACGATTCCTGCAAGGTCCACAGACAAGGATAAGCTGATAATCCTTCCCCAAGGGAATGCAATGGAATTCAAACTTCTTTAAAGCAAACTTTTACATTAACCCTCTTTTAAAGCACTGTAATTCTGCTCCTATGCACTCAGGGGAAGAGCACAAGAGGCAGTGGGAGACTGTGACCCATTTAGCTGTAGCTCATAGAGAGAGTGATACAGCGTGGAAACATATCCTTTGGCCCAACTTGCCCTCACCAGCCAACATGTCCCATCTACACTAGTCCTAGCTGCCCCTATTTGGTCCATATCCCTCCAAACCTGTCCTATCCATGTAGCCGCAAGCTGATTTTCCTCCTGCTCTCCCTTGTTCATTCTGCCCTGTGTACCCTCGCAAGCCTGAACCCGCAAGCAGTCGGTCTCCGTCAGACTGGCCTCTTGGTCTCTGTCCATCGGGCCCGCTGGTCAAGTGTGGCCCCCCTGCCCACAACCGCCCCATCACACGCTTGGCTGATTTCCTGACCCAGCCCGTGGCAGAGAAGGCGATGGTGGATGGTGTATGTGTAGATTTTCCACTCCCGAGTCCATCACTATCTCGAGCAAATAGCTTCATCCATGACAGAGGAAAACATTGTTGTTGGTGAGAGACACAACGCACCGCAGATGCTGGAATCTTGAGTAAAACACAAAGTGCTGGAGGAAGTCAGCAGGTCAAGCAGCAGCTTTCAGTTTAGTTTACAGATACAGCGTGGAAACTGGCCCTTCAACCCACCAAGTCCTCGCCGACTAGCGACCACCTCGTACACTAGCCAACACGCAAGGAACAGTTTTCAGAGGCCGATTAACCTACAAACTTGCACATCTTTGGAATGTGAGAGGAAACTGCAGCACTCAGAGAAAATCCACACAACCAGAGGTAGAACGTACAAACTCTGTACAGACAGCACCCAAGGTCAGGATTGAACCCGGGTCTCTGCCACAGTAAGGCAGCAACTCTGCCGATACGCCACCCTTTCTGTGGAAAGAATGAACAGGCAACTCTTTAGGCTTGGATCCTTTCTTCGGACTGGGGGATGAATGTGTGTGACATCTTCTAACGTGGGGAGACGGGTGCATGGACATCCACCACACGGTCGCTGACAGAGACAGGCCCAGGTTCCAGCGGCACGGACTCCACCATGGTTGGGAGTCTCTCCCTGCTGCAGCCTTCTTCCGCCTTCTCAACCGTTGCGGTGCTCCACCCGCCGGGCAGACACCATCCTCCGCCTGTTCAACCATTGAGGTCATCTTCTTGGGCCGCGCTTTGTCAGGAACCTCCCCCTCAACCTGCCCGCCATGGGTGACCCTGCCAGGAGCACAGCTCCAGATGGTTTAGCTCTCCGGATTTCAGCCTCACGCATGTTTCTGCACCATGGCATACCTGATGGCTGCACAGGGACAGAGAGTTTCATGCTGCGAGCTGCCTGCTAAACGGACAGCTCCAACAATATACAGAGTGGTCTCAACATGGCATATGTTGGAGTACAGATATACTCCACTAAAGGAAGTGTTTTTGCCATCTAAGTAACCTGTCATATTTGGATGGACAGGGGGTGACTAGGGATATAGTATTTAGTGTGGTTTTGCACACAGGAGATCTGTTGTTGGCAAGCTGATTTGTTCACCTACAGTGCAAACTTGATGGGCCAAAGGACCAGTCTCCTCACTGTTGCCTTGCTTGCCAATCACGAAATACGCCTCGTATAAAAACTCTTGAAGTTTGAATCTTAATTGCAGACAAAGGATGTTGATAATGGACGGCAGAAAATAAATTTACTTCTGAAGGTTTCTGTGAATTTGCAAGCAGTATTGTATCTTCATCTCCTCCGTCTCCCAGAGAACACATGATTCTGTAGCATGTTAATTCCATAGCAATGTGGGGTTCAATAAATTAATCACAGGATGACCCTTCACTCACAGGCCAACAACTTTCCATCTCGGAACCATGTGGCTGATTATTTGAGGGATATCCCTGTAGGAATGGGAGCAAGTGACTACCACGTATTGCTACAGGTATTGCAATGAAGAAATTCCTGGTTCGGAAGGATGTTGTTAAGTTGGGAAGATGCAGAGAAGATTACCGAGGATATTGCCAGGACACGAGGGCCTGATCTCTCGGGAGAGGTTTTGCAGGCTCGGACTTTATTTCTTGGAACACAGGAGGATGAGGGGAGATCTTAGAGAAGTGTACAAGATTGTGATGAGAATAGAGAGGCTGAATGCACAGTCTTTAACCCAGGGAGGAGGAAATCAAAAACAAGATACATGTTTAAGGTGAGAAAAAAAAGACATGTTTAAGGTGAGAGGGGTAATATTTACTCAGACCTTTACATAGAGGGTGGTAACTATATGAAATAACCTGTCATATTTGGATGAACAGGGAGTGACTAGGGATAGTGTATTTAGTGTGGTTTTGCACAAAGGAAATCGGATCTTACGAATTTAATTGAGTTTTTCAAGGTAACAAAAAAGCTTGATGAGCCAATTCCTGGATGGGAATCCTGGTCGGCAATGATAAGTTGGGCCGAAGGGCCTGTTTCTGTGGTGCATGTCTCTATGACTCTGAATGGATTGAAATGAAGGGGAGCAGGCACACAGCAGAAATGTTGCTTGTCCCTTTGTGAACTCATTGGTTTGATGAAGGGCAGCGTGGTTTTAAATCTCCAGCTGTCCTCCAGTATTTGAGTGAATGAAGGAGAGGGGGACAATGAGACTCACTGGCCAAATGGCGTCCCTCCCAATGAGTAGCATGTGGATGGCACTAAGAGGCTGGGACAATAGAACATGCAAAGCTGTTTGAGCCTCTGGATTTCCCAACCATCTACGTTTCAAAACAATAGATACAAGAGAGGGAAGAATTACACATGTTGAGGTGGAGAAGGCAAACTAACTGTCAGATGCAAGTCATGAGACAAAACGACTACAGATGCTGGAATCTTGAGCTAAAACATAACGTGCTGGAGGAACTTAGCGGAGCAAAACAGCATCTGGGGAGGGAATGGAAAGACGACACATGGGTAGGGACCATTCGTCAGACTTTAGATGCAAGTTGTGATGTTCTTGTCTCTCGCTGGTCATCAGTGAAGAGAATCGGACCGAATAAAGATCTCAGATTACAAATATACGGCAACCCACCTAGAAATGAAACTGTTGACTCTCCCCAGCTCTTTGCTTGCAGCCAGAAGCAAGGTGAATCTTATTGATTATTTTCTTATGGAGATTAGACACTCAGCAGTTACTGCACAGGCCTGAAAGACGGAGGTTGTATTATATGTAAAATTGGCAAAGCTAGCCTGAGGCGATAGTGAGAGACATAGCTGGCTCCAGACAACTGCTCCCTGGCATGCAACCCAGAGACAGCACGGAATATTGGATAGTCAACAGAAGGTTACACAACAGATTCAGAGTTATTGTCATATACACCAGGGTGCATTGCAATTTCTTGTTCATGTGGAGCTCACAGAGTAAGCAGTGCACAAACAGGAAGGACAATGTAACCAGAAATAAAACAGTAATAGAAAACCCAAAGTGCAGCCAAGATTCAGCCAAGAGTATTGTGGATGATAACACAAACAGCTGGGGACAAAGTGCTCAGTGGCTGGAAATTGAGTGAATGATGTGACCTGGAAAATCATGTCCACAGTGAAGGGCTCCATGGATGAGACAACAGGGAGAGAGACAGGCCCAGGTTCAGTGGTGGTGGAACACGGTCACCTGGAGTTAAACGAGGCTAGGTCTATGGAAACAACATCCACTGCATGTTGGTAACTTCATTGGGAGTAGCATGTAATGTCCTTCTGAATCAAGGCACCCATCAACCTCAAGGTGGTGTACTAAAACAAACAGGCCTTGTGTTATGGATGGACAACAGACTACTCTGAATGTTTCGTGGAAATGCATCATTTGGACAGGCTCATGGACAGGAAAGGTTTATGGGCTAAACACGGGCAGGTGGGTTGTGTAGATGGGGCACCTTGGTCAGCGTGGACAAGCTGGGCTAAAGGACCTGTATCCCTGCTGTATGACTCTACGGGGCGAACACAAAGAATTAGGAGATATATGATGTGGATTTAATTGTATAGATCCCAAAGAAGTCACAAATATGCTTCGTGATGCATAGTCCAGTATTTAGGATTAAATGAGAGACATCATGAAATACAGGCATCGTGGCTGATGGGTCTGTTTCTGTGCTGTAGTGTTCTATGGATCATGAAGGTTGTTTCAATGTAAGCATTGATATTAGCTAAGTCACTCACAGATGCACGTGTGGCTGCTTTTCATGGAACAGGAAAACCAGAAGGGAAAAGGCTGAGACTAGGCAATGAGAAGAAGCCTAAAGGCAGGCGCACAACACCACCGAAGTACCAAAGATCAGTTAAATGTTGGAGAAGCATAGAGATTGGACCGACATCAGACAGCTAACTGACATAGCAGAGGCACACTACACACTGGGCCAATGAGCTCACAATAGAGGAGGCTATCATGCAAGATCAAACCATCAAGAGAGTTAGTGTTGTGCAGTGTCAAAACAGCCTGATGGTTGTTGGGAAGAAGCTATTCTTGAACCTGGAGGTCACGGTTTTCCAATCCCAAACCTTACACCTGAAGGCAAGAATGAAATGAAAGCATGGCCAGGCTGGTGTGTGTTCCCCTTTAAGAATGGCAGCATGTGCAACTGACTGATCTGTTCATGTTACAGATGTTTGTGTGGAACTGGATAGAACTGGCTTCCCTTTGGGGCACTAAGCACACAGTAATATGCTGTTTGTATGCATTCTGTTACCTAATTCTCTTCAACATCTTCCTGATTGCATGAGAACAATCACAGAGACATAACTCAGTAACTAGAAAGCTTTCCTTTGCAGAGACAGCTGAGAGTCTCATGAAATGCAGCAATCAATGCTCAGATTGTTTCTGGTAACTAACACTCCTTATTTCCTGATTATTTCTGAGTCAGTGGTGGTGAACACTATGCCCCAAGTGTTGTGTGATGTCCATGTCCACAATACTCTAGGTGGTGATATCCATCATTGGGGGAAGGGGCTGGTTGGTCCAGGGTGTAGCTATTTGCGTGCTCTATGGACAGAAGTGCCCAGAGATATGAGAGCATCCACTATTATGACAGCATCCACTATTAAACAGAGCGATGCATTCTGTAACTCCAACCCTGCTTGTGGATGGGGCTCTCTCAAATCCAACAGGAACATGTATTGAAACTGAAGTTAAATTAGGGAAAAAAGGAAGGATCGTTTAGATTGAAAATAGACACAAAATACTGGAGTAACTAAGCGGGTCAGGCAGCATCTCTGGGGAAAAGGGATAGGTGATGTGGCTCTTGTGCACTTTGTACCTGATACATATTGACCAAACATCTGTGTGATGGCGGTGAGCAAGTGATTCAGTCCAGTGGTATGGACACTCGCCCCAGCAAGTATTTGGTTTGGCGTATTGTGTGCAGTCGCCCCAATACAGGAAGGATGTGAAGAATTTGGAGAGGGTGCAGAGAAGGTTTACTAGAATAATGCCTGGATTAGAGAGTACTAGCAATAATAAAATGTTTATCTCTGTAGCACCAGTGGCTGAGGGGGAGACCTAACAGAAGCATATATTATGAGGCATAGGAAGGGTAGACAGTCAGAACTATTTTCCGAGTGGAAATATCAAAGGCGAGAGAGCATAGCTTTAAGGTTGGAGGGCAAAGTTTGAAGACGTTTGTTTTTACATAGAGGGTGGTGTGTACTAGAAACATGCTGCTACAGGTAATGGAGGAGGCAAATATGATAGTGGCATTAAAGAGGCTTTTAGAAAGGCACACGCATATGCGGGGGATGGAGGGATATTGATTACATGTAGGCAGTGGAGATTAATTTAACTCAGCATCATGTTCAGAACAGACACTGTGGGCTGAAGGGCCTGTTCCTGTGCTGTAATGTTCATTATTTCAAGCCACTAAAAACTGCCCCTATGTCTCTCACTCATCTGCGAGTCCTTCTGGTGGGATAGTTGCATCTGACCCCAGTGCCCCTTGCTTTCATTTCCAATAGCTGAATGCGGAGGCTGATTCATCACCTTGGAAACACATAGATGCCCTCACAATCTCCAGCTTCTATTAAATGGATGTTCGAAAGAGCAGAGTCCAAGAAAATGTATCTTGTTGCACAACATTTTTGCGTAGTACTTTGACAAACTTGGCCAAAGTGTCAATCGGCACACGACGTCAAACCTCTGGGAATGTCACGCAGGGACAGTGATCTCATTAAAATGCAGCTTACAGGTACAGCCTCTGCCACAAATTCCTTCCACCGATCAACTTCCATCCCCAGCACGGTAGGCAGGATGGCGAGGGAGGCGAGTGCCTGTTGGTCTTTATTGGCGGAGACACTGAGTAGAAGGGGAGGGATGACCCGGTGCAGACGTACAATACGTGTGCCAATAAAGTATATTTCATTCATTCATTCATACGCTGGCTAGGTTGTGCTTGGCATATTGTGTTCACCTCCAAAGTGATCAGAATCCTCTATTGTGTAGGTGTCCAACTCCATTCTGTTCAAACTGAAACCAGTTCCAATACTTACCCTAAAGGGCCTGTCCTACATCATGCAACTCTAAGCGATGAACGCGGTCAAACTAGAAGCGGGGGCCTCGCGGAGGTCGGGTACAGGGCCGTTCCCACCAGCATGCGCCTGCATGCGGCAAGCTCGACCAAACCGGCAGTAGGGGCCGCGCGGAGGTCGGGTGAGTGGCGCAACGCGGCGCAAAGTGAGGCGAACTTGGAGCGAAGTCTAAGGTAAGTTCGCCAGGACAGAGAGGGCACACAGAGAGGGGCACAGAGGCACACACACACACACACACACACAGGGCCATGGAGCCACACACATAGAGGGTCATGGAGGCACCTACAGATAGGTTCATGAAGGCACGGTGTCGGGGTGGTGTGTAATGCGTCGAGGCGACTACGAGCCGACAAGCCGTTGCCGCGCGGAATTTTTGAACATAGTCAGTTTTTCGGAGCCCCGCGCGATGCCGGGACGAACTCCGCACAATTCCGCACGGCTCCAGCGATCGAAGTGGGACCGGCCCTGCGACGCCGGACGGCTCAAGCAACCATGTTAGGTCGTGCTAATCGCATAGAGTTGCATGCTTGTAGGACAGGCCCTTACCCAACAACTGGCTAACTTGCCAGATGGCTAATAAGCTTGCATATTATTGTTACTCATTCAGTAACTGGGCTGTATAAAAGTAATTACACTCCTTTGGTGTGCAATGAAAAACATTCAGACCTCCACGTTGCCACCTCTGTGCCACCCTCACTGTTCTACCTGAAGAAACCGATTCTTCACAACGTGGAAAATTTAAAAAAGGTTCTGTAATATTCAGCACATCTGTGCAGGGCGAATCTGAGTTAACACTTCAGGGCAAAGACTTTTCTTCAGAACAGTTCATCAGGAACCTTCCACTTAATTCCGGTGCTGCTGCACAGTGTGCTTAAAGACCTATTATGGCCTTTCCAGGCCTGTTGTGCTGCTGCAAGTAAGAATTCCATTGTTGTTACATGTGGAAAAAATGACAATGAAACGCACTCTAGACTCCCGTGGGAAAACTTCCCATCCTCAGCCTGTATTGTGCCTGTGGGCCTTTTACTGTTGCTGCTCATTAAAAATACCAATGGTAGCGGGACCAACAGAGCACCATTTATTGGAGGCATTCAGCATCAATTAGCAGCAGTGTCTGGAATATCAAAGCATCAATGGTCAACACATGGTGGACAGTCCTTAAAGGTGCATTTACATAAACTCAAATGGGCTGTTGGATATGGTGAGGAATCTAGATGCAACTATATATGACTTTCAGTTTTATAGGACTTTGGTTTAGCTGCATTTGCACTATTGCGTGCAATTGTGGTTGCCTCATTGTCGACAGAATGTGAAGGTCTTATGGTGGGTGCAGAAGAGCTTTACCAGAATGCTGGCTGGATAAGAAGGTATTAACTACAGCAGGAGCTCCCATTTTTCATCCCGTTTACCCCAGGCAACTTTAATAGCACATTTATAATGTATACATTTATATTCACATTTATACATATTTATACATATCTTCAACTTTAATAACAATGTTATTTTACTTATTTATGAACAACTAATGATGAACAGATGCTGGTGTACCAGAACCAAACACAGACAGTCAATGAGAAAAAATATGTATAATTCCAGAATCAACAAATTTACCCCTGGGTAGGTGAAATTTACCCCAGGTTGGGAACCCTTGAACTACAGGGAGACTTTCGACAGACTGGTCGTTAGACAGACAGATTAGCCGGACATAGTGTGAACTCCATCTTCAGGTTCGCCGACGACACCACTGTTGTGGGACGTATCACTGATGGGGACGAGTCAGAGTATAGAAGTGAGATCGACTGATTGACCAAATGGTGCCAGCACAATAACCTGGCTCTCAACACCAGCAAAACCAAGGAACTTATTGTGGACTTTGGAAGGGGTAGGATGGGGACCACAGTCCCGTTTATATCCACGGGTCGATCGTGGAAAGGGTTAAGAACTTCAAATTCCTGGGCGTGCATATTTCCGAAGAACTCTCCTGGTCGCAGAACACTGATGCAATGATAAAGAAAGCACATCATGCCTACTCTTTGCTTCCAGTCTGCCAACCAGTTCAATCCATGTCAATACTCTACCCCCAATACCATGTGCTCTAATTTTGCACGCTAATCTCTTGTGCAGGACCTTGTCAAAGGTTTTTTGAAAGCCTAGATACACCAAATCCACTCGCTCATCCTTATCCATTCAACGTTACCTAGGCATTATGTTGGGTACAGGTTGGGTACAGGCATTGTGGGCCAACAGGCCAGTTCCTGTGCTGCATTGTTGTATGTTCTAACTCTCACTCCGCCATGGGTACCTTTAAATCCACCGGGACAAAACGATGCCTTGATAAACTGGCATCCCTGTTCTCCCGAGTACAGTGCGTTCACTGGCCATGCTGATGAGACGTCTGGGAAGCCACTGTGGGTGGCATCAGATTGTGCCGACAGAGGTACATCCCACTGCAACCTCAGAGTTCCACTCAACACACGACACATGGACTGAACTCACCACAGCCTCCGGAGTGTAGAACCTACTGACCTGAGCTGCCCTGTCTCACAGTAACACAGAGCCAGGTCGTTCTCACCTACAGCTTCCCAAAACTGCAGCCAAATTAGAAAATGATGCTGGGAAGATGGGTGATTTATAGTTGGTTAAAAATCCCAGCATATGAATGTAATGCCCCATAGCTGACAGTGAATGGTGCCAGCATTAACTGATGAGCTTTCTCAGGCTTGCTTCACATCGCTGCTATGGAAACCGTCCTTGTCCATGGGGTTGTTGACGATGATTCTGAAGCTCACCACAGAAGCAGAAACTGAAATCACTGCTTCCCTTCGGCAGGGGATGTAAGTTTTCATGCTCAGATTTTTTTTCCTGATTGCCCCATTTAACCAGAATTTCACTCAGTCAATCACTTTCTGTATCTCTTGGCCAGCAGTTCAAACAATTCTTCCTTTCTTTAAAACTCGTACAATATAAAGTTGAACATAATGCACAATAAATCAACGTCGAGTTTCACTGCTGTAGCGTACATCTCAGATATCTGAGAGACACTAAGAATAACCAGGAAGGATCAACAAGAGCTGGCGTGTCACAGGTGACCAACCTTTGTCATTTGTAAGTCGCTTACCACCGTACAAAGTGCACTGTTTGATTGCATCACAGCTCGGTTTGGGAACAGATCTTCCCAGGACCGCAAGGAATCGCAGAGAGTTTTGGATGTAGGCCAGTCCATCACACAGACTTGACTTCCCACCATTGACTCCATCTGTACTTCATACTGACTTGGGAAAACAGCCAACATAATCAAAAATTTGCCCCACCCCGGTCATTCCTTCTGCTCACCCTTCCCGTTAAAGATGTTTGAATGCATGGATCACTATTCTTAGGAACAGCTTCTTCCCCTCAGATATAAGGTTTCTGAATGTTCCTTCCATAAGCTGGGGTCCTGTCCAATTCACCTCAGTGCAACCCTCAATTAGAAACGAAAGCCAGGAAAGAACCAGATGCATTGGCATGTTTCCCATTCATCCCAATCAACACTATTAAATATTGAAACTATCTCAGCCTTAAAAATATCTATCGACTCGACCTCCTCAATCAACAGGTAATGAATTCCACAGATTCACTACCCTCCAAGTAAAGAAATTCCTCCTCATCTGCTTCCTAAAGGAACGTCCTTTAATTCTGAGGCTGTGACCTTCGGTCCTAGACTCTCCCACTAGTGGATACATCCTCTCCACATTCACTCTATCCAGGCCTTTCATTACTTGGTAAGTTTCAATGAGATATCCCCTCATCCTTCTAAACTCCAGCGAGTAGAGGCCCAGTGCCGTCAAACACTCATCATTTGTTAACCGCTTCATTCCTGGGATCATTTTCGTAAAGGTGTGCGGACGTGGCGCCGACGGACGAGAAGCCGAAGCAAAGAAGTTGAAGCCAAAGAACCGAATGGAAACGAGGCCGAAACACCAAACAACAGAAAGAGTACAAAGACGAAACGCCTACTAACCGAAAGGATGGGACGCCTAAATGCAAACTAACCGAAAGGGCGGGACGCCTAAACGCCAACTAACTTGAAAAGCTGCGTCGCCTAAAAGCAAACTCATTGAATGGCCGCTCTGTCGAAACGCCATCTACCCGAAAAGCGGCGGCGCCTACAAGCCAACGAACCGACTGCCGCTCAACAGAATAGTCCAATAACGGACATGATGTTGCCGGGGGGCGGGACTTATCAGCGATTGGTCCAGAACCCCGCATCCATCAGTGAGTGAGGGGGGGGGGGGGAGAGAGAGAAGAGGGGAGAGAGAAGGAGGAGATGGGAGGGTGGGGGGTCATTTTTCCACACAAGCCATAGGTGACTGGGCAATCTGAACCCAAGCACCATGTTGTAAGCAGCTGAAGGTGCGCATCGCTCGGGACAGCCCCCACTCTCCCATGGCCCCCCTCCGCGGGCTGCGGGTCGGGTGGAGCGGAGGTGTGGGACAATGTTCATGCCTCCACAGTGATGTGATGGACGTGGGGGTCTGGACCAATCGCTGACAAGTCCCGCCCCCGGCAACGTCATGTCCGTTATTGGACTTTTCTGTTGAGCGGCAGTCGGTTTGTTGGCTTGTAGGCGACGCCGCCTTTCGGGTAGGTGGCGTTTCAACAGAGCGGCCATTCGGTGAGTTTGCATTTAGGCAACGCAGCTTTTCAGTTAGTTGGCGTTTCGTCTTCACACTCTTTCGGCTTTTTGGCGGTTCGGCCTAATTTCCATTTGGTTCTTTGGCTTCGACTTCTTTGCTTCGGCTTCTCGTCCGTCGGCACCACGTCCGGGTACCTTCGTAAAACCTTCTCTGGACCCTGTCCAGCACCAAGATATCCCTCCTCAGATATGGGGCCCAAAATTGCTCACAATACTCCAAATGTGGCCTGACCAGCACCTTAGAGCCTCAGCATTACATCCCTGTTTTTGAAATAAATACTAGCATTGCGTTCGCCTTCCTCACTACTGATTTGACTTGTTTGAAGGAAGAATTCTTCCACGTAGAGGATGGTGGGGATCTGGTACTTACTGCCCAGATGGCTGGTAGAGGTGGGTATGTCACAACATGTTGAGAACTATCTCAAGAACACTTGATTCACAGGGAAGACTACAGACTGGGAAATGGGATCCGTGTAGGTATGTAGTTGATGGTTGCCATGAACATGGTGAGCTGAAGGACCTGGCCCTGTGCTATATTACTCTTTAAAAACATTAAATAGATACAATTGCAATACTCTTCGCTCCATTTTCCTTGAAGGGCACACCTCCTATGTTTACATTTTGGAAAGGCCACCGCCCTAACTGTAGTTTATTTCATGAAAATAGACCATAATGTGTCAGGGAAGGAGTTACGGGACTTCAACCCAGTACTGGTCAAAGATCAGTGAAATAACTGGGCTGGAAGCCTGGGCAGGAAGCTTGAAAATATGACTATTTTACCCAGAAAATTAGTCAGGTCGGCAGGAAAGTTTTGTCGGCAGTCATGGTGGCAATCTCACACTGTGGTACGTGACCAAACTACTCTTGAAGGATGCCTGTGCTACATTTGAGGCCGAGCAGGCTGTTCCCACCAATGTGCCCCAACCGGCTGCTGTTTGCGAGATTAGGAAATGCACCACGTCCTATGTGATTTGTGCGCAAAATGAAAGCATGTGGATCGGCAAAATGCAAGGGCATGGATTGAAAATTGATTTGACAACAGGAAATGGTAATAATAAATGGGACTTGTTCAAGGTGGGAGTGTAGGGCAATGTCACAGGGACCCAGCTACTCACAAACACACGGTTTGGCTGCAGAATGTAATATTTCACAGTTTACTGACAGCACAAATTGAGGGATTGAGAATTGTTGGATGATGCAGAGGTTTCAAGGCCATTTAGATAAATTGGGCCGGGGGCAAACATATGACTAATGCAGTCGACAACAGATGAATGTGTGGTTCCACTTTGGTGGGAAAAACAAAGGTTATTGAAATGCAGATGGACTGGGAAGTGATTATGTTGCTGGAGCCAATCACTGAAAAGAAACACCCCAATGCAGCAAAGAGTGAAGAAGGAATAAGAAAGGTTTAGAGGGATATGGGTTGAACAAAGGCAACTGGGACTGACTTAGATTGGGCATATTGGCCATCATGGATGAGTTGGGCCAAAGGGCCAGTTTCAATGGTGTATGACTATTAATCACATTTAACATCACATTTTGTGCTGAAAATGTATATTTGTAATGGTTGACCGGTTCCTCTGCAGATAGTTGAAAGGACGCATTGGCGAACATTCCCGGGCATTCAGTAACAACTAGAATCAGTGACGTTTGCGTTTGGGGACTCGACTCCGGTTTTCCTGGAGTTTATAACAGCATTCACAGAGAAGTTTATTTTCCTTCTGGACCCATGGAGGGCGAGTTACGCTTGTGACTCCACTAAATCTAGGAAGGTTTATTGGTATTTCTCACATCCAATAACTGCTTAATAAATCGACTGGAATGTAATGCTCAAAGCCAGGGGCAAGTAAAGCACAAATTCACCAGCTGAAGATGATCACATGGGGCCAGTGAAAATATAACAAAGAGAGTGTTCTACCTGTAAATCACTGCAATAATGGGTGGGTATCGGTGCACTGTGGGACATTAAATCAAGGACCAGACTGCATCAGACTGACCAGAAACTACAGAATTCAAACACTAACCATACTCCAAGACAACCTAGACCAGTGGACAGCTAAAGAAGGAACTGCAGATGCTGGAGAATCGAGGGTTACACAAAAAGCTGGAGAAACTCAGCGGGTGCAGCAGCATCTAAGGAGCGAAGGAGATAGGCGACGTTTCGGGTCGAGACCCTTCTTCAGACTGGTTATGGATCAGGGAAATGAGAGATATAGACAGTGATGTGGAGAGATAAAGAACAATGAATGAAAGATATGCAAAAAAGTCACAACAGATAGTCCTCCGCCAGTTTCGCCAGCTCCAACGTGACCCCTCCACTCACCACATCTTCCCATCTCCCCCCCTGTCTGCCTTCCGCAAAGACGCTCCCTCCGCAACTCCCTTGTCAATTCTTCCCTTCCCTCCCGCTCCACTCCTTCCCCGGGCACTTTCCCGTGCAACCGCAAGAGATGCTACACTTGTCCCTTCACCTCCCCCATCCACTCCTTTCAGGGACCCAAGCAGTCATTCCAAGTCCGACAGAGGTTCACCTGTACCTCCTCCAACCTCATCTACTGCATCCGTTGCTCCAGATGCCAGCTGATCTACATCGGTGAGACCAAGCGGAGGCTGGGCGATCGTTTCGCCGAACACCTCCGCTCGGTCCGCAATAACCAACCCGACCTCCCGGTGGCTCAGCACTTCAACTCCCCCTCCCATTCCGTATCCGACCTCTCGGTCCTGGGCCTCCTCCACGGCCAGAGTGAGCAACACCGCAAGTTGGAAGAACAGCACCTCATATTCCGCTTGGGGAGTCTGCATCCTCTGGGCTTAAACATTGAATTTTCTCAATTCTGTTAACCCAGACTGCCCCCTCCCCCTCCCCACCTCTCCCTCAGCCCTCGGGCCCTGACATTCCTTCTCCATCTCCCCCCCCCCCCACCCCAGTCGCACTAGCTTCTCATTTTCACACCACAAACAGCTTACAATGGCCTGTTTCCTTTATCATCAATACTTTTTTGCATATCTTTCATTCATTGTTCTTTATCTCTCCACATCACCACGTGTAATCCGCTCCAAAGCTACAGTGCAGTTGTAAGCAAAGATTATAGAGCAAGATGCATTAGAAAATTATTAGATTTATTTGTAATAGATCTTTACTTACCTCTCGATCCCTCTCTCTCCCCGTCGATCTTTCTCTCCCTCTCGATCCCTCTTTCTCTCGATCTTTCTCTCCCTCTCTTTCGATCTCCCTCTCTTCTCTATCTCCGCTCGATCCCTCTCTCCCCTATCTTCTCTCGATCTCCCTCCCTCCCCTCTGCCCCTCCTTCCCCCTCTCTCTCTCCCCCTCCCTTTTCCCCCATTTCCCTCGCATCTTTCCTCCCCAGCCCCCACCTTTGCGTTGTTTACCTTGCATTGCATTGTACAGCTTCCCTTGTATTGCTTTAACACACACTGTGCACAAAATTACAGGCACACACAAACACATATTCTTATAAATATATGGTGGGACAGATAGAAGCAAATCTTTGGATAGAAGAGCTTATTAAAATCTTCCTACAAAGACCATTATGTAATTTATTTCTATCCTCTTTTGGGCCGAAGGCATAGCAGGGCTGCCAACTCTCACACAGAGGGAAGGGAGGGAGAGAGGAAAATCGAGAAGAGAGGGGAGAGAGATAGATCGAGAGGGGAGACAAAGAGTTCGAGAGTGGAGAGAAAGAGTTCGACAGGGGAGAGAAAGAGTTCGACAGGGGAGAGAAAGAGTTCGACAGGGGAGAGAAAGAGATCGACAGGGGAGAGAAAGAGATCGACAGGGGAGAGAGAGCGGTAGAAAGATGAGAGGGTGATCGAGAGAAGAGAGGGGATAGAGAAGGATCGAGAGGTAAGTAAAGATCTATTACAAATAAATCTAATAACTTTCTAATGCATCTTGCTCCTCTATAATCTTTGCTTGCAACTGCTCTGTAGCTTTGGAGCGGATTACACAGCGGCAGATCGAGAGACAAAGATCACAGAGAAGCCCAGTTTCCCAGCAGACGCCATAGTCGACGCCATCTCTGGTCCGCTAATATGGCGTCGACAATCACACACGTGATACTACGCCTTTTCCACTGAGTGGCGCATTTTGCTCCTCTATAATCTTTGCTACAAACAGCTTACAATGGCCTGTTTCCTGTATCATCGATACTTTTTTGCATGTCTTTCATTCATTGTTCTTTATCTCTCCACATCACTGTCTATATCTCTCATTTTCCTGGTCCCTGACCAGTCTGAAGAAGGGTCTCGATCCGAAACGTCGCCTATCTCCTTCGATCCTTAGATGCTGCTGCACCCGCTGAGTTTCTCCAGCTTTTTGTGTGACCCCCAGTGGACAGCTAACTAGGAGGAACTCTGGAGCAGTAAAGGGCCTGTCCCACTTGGGCAACCTAATCCGCGAGTTCTGGCATGTTTACCCTTTGACTCATACTCGCAGCATGGTCGACACTAGGTCGTAGGAGGTGTTCGTAACTCTCCTTCATGCTCGAGAGTGGTCTCCATGTACTCGAGGCCTCAGCTAGGTCGCAGTGTTTTTTTTTCAATATGTTAAAAAATGCCCGCGAGTAAATAATGGTCGTCATGGAAAAAAAACAATACTTTTATAGCCCTAGGTTTAGTCATAGTAGGTCATAGTAGGTCGGCATGTCAGTCGTAGGTAATCGAGAGTAGTCGAAGGTAGTCGTAGATAGTCTTCATCATTGTTGAAGGGAGGTCGAAGGAGGTCGTCTTCACTCCCCACTTTTCGGTGTCCAATTTTCCTGAAGTTAGTCGTAGCTAGTCGTAGCTAGTCGAAGCTGGTTTTCAACATAGTCGAAGGAGGTCTTCAACATGTCATTTTTTCAAACTCTTCTAAACTCGCCAATTAGGTCGCCCATGTGGGACAGCCCTTTAAAGATCATTACCTTGCTCCATTACAGATGGATTCCATGTAAATGACTTAAACTTGTTCTGTTCAAATCATGGCTCCAGCAAAATCCATGAGTCCATCAGAGACCTTCTCAGCTCGCTCCGAATGTCCTATGATCTGGTCTCCACTGATCACTCCAGATGAATTCCCTCCTGACAGTGGCTCGTGCGTGCTTCAATAACAAGGGAGGAAGAATTTTTCCACGTAGGTGGGAATCTAGACCTTACTACCCATGTGGGAGGGTGGTGATGGGTGTGATCACAACTTGAGAGAAGTATCTCATGAACACTTGAGTCACCAGAGTATAGAAGACTACGGACTGGGAACTGGGATCAGTACAGGTATGTAGATGATAGTTGTCATGGATATGGCGGGCTGAAGGGCCTGTCCCTGTGCTGTATGACTCAAAGAATATGGAAGAATACACAGTTTGGTGCAACTAACTGCCTCATCACTACTGTGTATGAACACAAAGTAACTCAGTGAGTCAGATAGCATCGCTTTACCGTGTGACTTTGTGTTCTGTGCCAGATCCCAGCATCTGCAGTACTTTGTGTCACTGTTGTGTGTGAGGCTGCCTGTGCCCCTCAGTGTGTAGTGCACCACCACCCACTCCTCCCCTTTCTCCGTAAATTTAAACGTGTTTGGTTTCCAACTTTTCCCTGCCCCAGCCAACAGCCGAATCACGCATTCCGTTCTTCTCTCAGCAGATGCTGCCCCGCCTGCCGACCATTTCCAGGATGTTCTACTTTTACATCTGATTTCCAGTCTCTGCATGTGTTTACTGTTTGGATTAGAGGGAGTACCACAGCAGAACCAGCCCCAAGCTCACTGGTACAATGGCAGAAAACACCACCACACCCATGTACAGCATTGCCTCAGAGGTTAACCTTCAAATGGATACACCACATAACTCATAACAGACAGTGTGCTGTTCCCATGTTATATTCCAAATACTTACAGAAAGTAAAGTTGTTTAAATAACAAAATCAGGTCCTCCCCTTACCATTCCCACAAAGTGCCAAAAGAACTCAGCCGGTCAGGCAGCATCTGCGGGGGGAATCGACCAGTGTCGTTTCGGGTTTGGATCCTTCTTCAGATTGAGTGGAGTGGGGAGTGGGGGGGGGGGGGGGGGGGTGGAGAAAGCGGGAAAAGGGATGCAAGGGCAGGACAAAGCCTAGTAAGTGATATTTCCAATTTCCCTTTCATCCCCCTGCTTTCCCCTCCCCTTGACCTTACATTTCACTCCACTTCTCTCCTCATCCGACACCTGTTTCTCTCCATTTGGCCTTGAATCTTTGCCACTTACTGAACCCATCTGACAATCACCCCCATCACCCGCATCCACCTATCGCTTGCCAGGCCTTGTCCCATCCCCAACTTTACCCCCGGCTCCATCAGCCTGAAGAAGCATCCTGACTTGAAACATTGCCCGTCCATTTCACCCACAGGTGCAGCCTGACCCGTTGAGTTCCTCCAGCACTTTGTGGTTTCCTCAAGGCTCTGGTGTCCTCTAACCATTGTCAGTTGTATTCAGGATCTGAACGCCAAGGTCATTGAAAGCCACCAGGGAAAACTGCCGGTTGAAATCCATTGAGGGCTTGACAATGGCTGAAATCCCGGTGTCTTGAGAATGGAAGGCAAGGACTGACTGACATTCCTGACAAGAATCAATGCCCTTCATACATTATGGGTGACACCTTTATAATCGACTCCTGTGGTAATGAACTTGATGAGACATTTTAACTTGAGATGGGATGCTGTCAGCACTAACAGCTGTGTAGGAAGTAATGACTCTCTTCATTGACTGTAAACGTCTGGAGGTTACAGAAGGTGCCGCGTAAGTGAAGGTTTGTTTGTACCCTGAATTAATCTGCTGGCTAACTGTAAGACAGACAAAAGTGATCACATTACAAGGGCCAAAGAAGTCAAGAGAGTGTATCTGCAGTGAGAACAAAGTGGTATAGGTGCTACAGAAGTTTGCTCCTGCACTTGCCTTGTACCACCCAGCCAAAGCCAGAAGAATCATGTGGGAACTGGGCAACAAGTGAAGGACTCACTTCCATATGTTGCAGAAAACTATTCAGCCCTCCGAGATCATATCAGCTCACAGAGCAATAGCATTTCATCACTAATTGCTCCCTTCCACCCCAGGGTAAATTTTGCCTCAGTTCCTCCCCAGGGACTTTCCTCTGCAACTGCAACACCTGTGCCCACACCTGCCTTATTTCCACCCAGGGACCCCAGCAGCCCACCCAGGTAAGACAGGGGTTCACTTGCACCTCTTCAAACCTCACCTACAGCATCCGTTGTTGCAGTTGTGGCTGATGTTACAAAGTGGCAACATTTGCAGGTGATACAAAAGTAGGTGGAGGGGCAGGTTGGGTAGAGAAAGCAGGATCTCTGCAGATAGTCTTGGGCAGGTTGAGAGAGTGGGCAGAGAAGTGGCAGATGCAATATAGTGTAGAGTCTTGCATTTTGGTAGCAGGAATAAAGACGTAGGCTATTTTCTAAATGGAGTGGAAATCCAGAAATCGGAGTTGCAAAGGGACTTGAGAGTGTTGGTGCAGGATTCCCAAAAGTTAATCTGCAAGTCAAATCAGTAGTGAAGAAAGCAAACTCAATGCTAGCATTTATTTCAGGAGGGATTGTATACAAAAATACGGATTTAATGTTGACGCTCTATACGGCACTGGTAAGGCCACATTTTGAGTATTGTGAGCAATTTTGGGAATATATCAGAGGAAGGATGTGCTGCAGGCCCAGAGGCCGTTTACAAGAATGATCCCAGGAATGAGTAGGTTAACCTATGATCAGCGTTTGACGACACTGGGCCTGTACTCACTGGAGTTCAGAAGAATGAGGGGGGACCTCATTGAAACATACAGAATAGTGAAAGGCTTGGATAGCGTGGATGTGGAGAGGGTGTTTCCACTAGTGGGAGAGTCTAGGACTAGAGAGTCATAGCCTCAGAATTAAAAGACATTCATTTAGGAAGGAGATGAGGAGAAATGTATTTAGTCAGAGGGTGGTGAATCGGTAGACTTCTTTGCCACAGAAGGTTGTGGAGGCCAAGTCAATGGATATTTTTTTAAGGATAGATAGATTCTTGATTAGTACAGGTGTCAGAGGTTATGGGAAGAAGGCAGGAGAAAGGAGAGATAGATCAGCCATGGCTTGATGGGTCGAATGGCCTAATTCTACTCCTTCCCTTATAACTTTATGACCTAGCCACTATGCTCCTTTCTATACACCCCCCATCCCAAACTCCCCCTTCATCCCCACATTTTCCTCTTCTGGCCTTTGTCTGCCCATCAAATCTAGTGCTACCAATAAAAGCCCCCTCACCATAGTGATATCCACCTATCACTTGCTAGGCTTCCTTCTCTCCCCCACCCCCGGCCCCCTCTTTTCCCGTTTACTCCCTCCTACTACAATCACTGAGGAAGAGTCGATCCCAATCAGTCCATTCCCTCCGGATTTTGAGCAGAGAGGAATTCTTGGCAGAAAAAGAGCAAAGTGTCTGGTGAACTAAAACACTGCAGCATCAAAACAAATACTTTAAAGAACTGGCACAGTTAAAATCAACCATTTGAAGTAACTCTGAACTTTGCAGTTCAGCCAAATGTGATTAAGATGTTTGCAGTCTGACCGACCTTTCCCCGCTCTTGATCAGTCAGTAGAAAGGTTGTGGCACTCAGAGCTTCCATTGCTCAGCGCTTAATTGTGTGAACACAGAGCAGCTCATTCATTGTGACACTAACAGCTCCTTGGAAAAGATCCCCCCTTGTCTGAGTGAGGACTGGCGGGCAGTGTGCTGATTAAACAGGCACAGCCTGCCACCCTACAAATTGGTCCGGGTTTCCCCAAGCAGAGCAATCTGTGCAAAATGCTGAGCCAAGCACAATGCAGCAACATCGCACACAGTTTGACAGGGAGAACTCGGCTTTGAAGATTCCGTTTGAGGGGAATATGTGATGTGCTGATAGAGCTTTGCTCATGCATCAATGGAAATTAAAGCCAGTGCAAGCTAACAACAGCAGCTCATGAACTTGTCAGAACTTTTCCCCTCTTTCGAATGTGACTTCACATGGTCCAGTGCTCGCCCAGACCTGGTTACTATTTAGCACATTGCATCTCACACAAACATGCAGTGGGAATATGTCACATAACATTTAAAAGATACTTAGTGCAGGTACATGGATAGGAAAGGTTGCAAGGGATATGGGTCAAATAGAGGCAAATGGGAAGAGAGTAAATGATGCATCTTGTTTGACATGGACACGTTGGGCCGAAGGGCCTGTCCCCATGCTGTATGGCTGTATTTAACAGCATGTGGAGCTGCTGAGGTGATATCTGGGCTGCTGAAGTTGTTATGGAATTCCTGATGCAATTATTCATGATGTTTTTTTTAATATAGGGAGCTATTCAGCCCAAGACACACCTCAAAGCAATTTTAGCAAAATATCCTGGGACTGGGATCGGACATCTGCAACAACCACCCACACACACACACACACACACACACACACACACACACACACACACACACACACACACACACACACACACACACACACACACACACACACACACACACACACACACACACACACACACACACACACACACAATGGTGGGTATCTGGAACATGCTGCCAGGGGTGGCGGTAGAGTCAGAAGAAGATGATGCGGTTTAAGAGACTGCCACAGGCACAGGGATATGCAGGGGTCGGGGGATACGGATCATGTGCAGGCAGAGCAGATTAGTTTAATTTGGCATCATTTTCAGCACACACATTGTGGGCCGAAGGGCTTGATCCTGTGCTGCACTGTTCCATGTTCCAGGTGAACCTGAACAACAGTAGATAACAATCAATGTTAACAAAATAAAACAAAAACCCTGGTTATTAAACACATCACACCATTACTCTATTGAATCCATTGCTCAAAACCACGTCGCAGCATCAGGCTGCAGAGTAAAGAACTGGCTCTAATTTAGATGGTAGATTCTTGGTCTGCAGATTGAATCCCTCAGGCTTAGATGAAACATGCCTCTTTTCCAACATGAAACATTACTTCAACACCCACCAGGAATCAAAATCTGATTTCTGCAGTTTCAGATGTTAGTTATTCCAGCCTTGTAGTCAATGCAAGTTTATTGATAGATGCACAAGCACGGACAGGTGCAATGAAAACCTTGCAGCTGCATTAAATGCTGCACAGCCTCAGACAACACAGAAACACTTACAATGTATATAAATTACACAAGACAGTGAACAAATAAAGTTTATGCAAGGACAAGGACAAGACATTAGTGCAAAACACAATTAGAAAACGTCCACAGCAGTGCTAGAGATAGCTCATAGTGGGCCCAAAGTAGTGTTATGGGCCTGTCCTACTGTACGCGGTAATTCAAGAGTTCTCCCGAGTTTTCCCCCGATTCGAACTCGGAGAATGTACGTAGCGGGTCCGTAGGAGTTCGTGGATGTCTCGTAGTGGCTCGTACGAGTAACTCGTGACGTTTTTACAGCACTGTGAAAAATGTCCATGAGTAAAAAAATACTCATGATGAAAAATGTTTTTACTTTTTACTCGTACGAGCCGCTACGAGACATCTACGAACTCCTACGGACCCGCTACGGACATTCTCCGTAGTTCAAATCAGGAGAAAACTCTGGAGAACTCTTGAATTATCTCGTACAGGCCTTTAGGTTTGTGCAGAATCTGACAGTTGCTGGAAAGTAGCCTTGCCTGATCTTGGTGGTGTGGGACTTCAGGCTTCTGTACCTCCTGCCCGATAGTAGCAGCGAGAAGAGGGCACGGCCTGAATAGTGGGGATCCTTATTGATAGATGCTGCCTTCTTGAGGCTGTATCTCATCTCATACGTACAGCACCCGTACTCAGGCAGCAACTCTACCGCTGTGCCTTCCCGCTCATTCAGATACTCATCCACCTTTGTCTCAAAGCTGCAGCTTTCCCCATCTGATTAGAGTTGCAGGATGCAGCAAATGCTGACCCTTCTGCTGTCCGAACTGATGAAGTCGGAGGAGGATTAAGTTACATTCATTAAGAATTCTGCACACACAACTTGCAGCCAATTTGCTGTCAAATTTTATCTGCAGAGCACAGCTGATTATAAAGTTCTGATCTACCGTGGCTGGGCATTTATGCTGCGTGTCCGCTGTTGTCCAAATTGAAAAGGTTGAGCGATGATGTGTTGGCTGCGAGGCACACATTCGTAAATAAGCTGCTTATTGTGTATTATATTAAACTGCCTGCATTGTGCAGAAAATTCTATTCACATTCAGAATCCCGTCTGGCTCTCAGGGAATGTTTTGGCTCAGAGAATTTACAATTCGAACAATGGAAATAAACCCAGATGTTGATGTATATGTTCAGTGGGTCAGGCAGCATCTGGAGAGAGAAACAGCTGGTATTTTCAGTCAAGGAGCTTTCAATGGACCTGCCATACTTCAGCACTGGAGGTGGAAGATAGAACATAGAACAGCACAGCACATGACCAAACCCTACGACCTACAACGCCCGTGCCAAACAAGATGCCAAGATAAGCTAATCTCCTCTGCCTGCACGCGATCCATAGTCCTTCATTCCCTGCATTGCCATGTGTCACATCTGCCTCCCCCGCCATCTGCCTCCCCCTGGCAGTGCGTTCCAGACACCCACCCTCTACAAAAAATAACTTTAAAAAACATGTCCTACACTTTTTTAAACTTTGCTCCTCTCACCTTAAAGCTAAGCCTTTGACATTTCCACCCTGGGAAGGTGGTTCTCTCTGTCTTTATGCCCCATATTTATATACTTTATCTCAGGCTTTCCCCAAACCTCTGGTGTTGCCGAGTAAATAATCCCAGTCTGTCCAACCTCTCCTTGTGGCTAATACCTTCTTTGTTGAGGAAAGACGATTGGACTGAACACTTCTGACACGTTCTGCCTGACATGCTGAGTGTTTTGCAGCCACACGACTAGCAACTGGATCTCTACAAAGCACAGCGGGAATGCACCGAATTACTGGTAGAACGCTGGGAGTAAAGAGTTACCTGGGTTAAACAACTCAATGTCCAGTCACAAGTCACTTCCCACCCAAACCACCCAATCCCCAGGTACATTCCCCTGCAACCGCCCCATCCCTATACCTCCCCGCTCGACCCGGTCCAAGGACCACGACAGTCTTTCCAAGTGAGGCAGAGGTTCACTTGCACCTCCTCCAACCTCATCTACTGTATCCGCTGTTCCAGGTGTGGACTGCTGTAAATCGGCGAGACCAGGCACAGGCTCGGCGATCGTTTCGCTGAACACCTCCGCTCAGTCCGCCTAAACCTGCCGGATCTCCTGGTTGCTCAACACTTTAACTCCCCCTCCCATTCCCACATTGACCTTTCTGTCCTGGGCCTCCTCCGTTGTCAGTGTGAGGTCCAACACAAATTGGAGGAACAGCACCTCATATTTCGCTTTGGTAGCTTGCACCCTAGCGGTATGAACATTGACTTCTCTAACTTCAAGTAGCCCTAACTTCAAGTTTTCCCTCTCCCTCCATCCCCTCCCCTTTCCATGTTCTCCTACCAGTCTTACTATCTCCAACTACATTTGTACTGCCCACTCCCCTGACATCAGTCTGGAGAAGGGTCTCGACCTGAGACGTCACCCATACGTCTCCAGAGATGCTGTCTGTCCCGCTGAGTTACTCCGGCATTTTGTGTCTACCTTTGGCTGAATTAAGAATGGTTGACAGAACAATGACCTAACACATCTCATTCACTAATGGGTGGACAAATTAGGTGAACGAGATGTGTTTTGGAGTTGTAAGGTGTATGGTGCTGAAGTGGAATCAAGTAACTGGATGTAGTTGACACCCCTTGGTCACCCTGAAGCAAAGAGTTAAATAATAAAGGTGAGGCAATAATTGTGTGGGACATCCCGAGGTGGAGAGGTAGTTGAGGTCAGCCCAGCAAGTTTGCAGAATAGAAACATAGAAAAATAGATACAGGAGTAGGCCGTTCGAGCCAGCACTACAATTCAATATGATCATGTCTGTTCATCTAAAATCAGTACCCCGTTCCTGCACCTATTTTCTATGTTTCTATGCTTGAGTATATGGCAATAAAACTCGATCACTTGATTTTGAAGCATCAAAATCTCTCGCAATGGCTCACTCCCAACTCTCACCCAATGTTGGCAGCCCTGAGACACACCATATCCACTGGCTCTCCCTTATCCATTCTACTTGCTACAACCTAAAACAATTCCAGAAGATTAGTCTAGCATGATTTCACCTTCATAAATTTATGCTGACTTTGACTGATCCTGTCACTGCTTTCCAAACGCTCTGCTACAACATGTTTAACAATCGAATCAAGCATCTTATTCTACGGATGTAAGGCTAATTGGTCCATAATCCCCTGTTTTCTCTCTCCCTCCCTTCTTAAAAAGCGGGGTTACTTTGGCTGCCCTCCAGTCCACAGGAACTGATCCAGAGTTGAGAGAACATTGGAAAATGATCACCAATGCATCCACGAATTCTAGGGCCACTTCCTTGCCTACTATGGGATGCAGACTATCATGGTTTATCTGCCTTCAGTCCCAGCAGTTTACCTATCACCATTTCCTGAATAATGTGGAGTCCCCACAATTCCTCCCTCCCACTTGATTCTTGGTCCCCTAGTATTTCCGGGAGATTGTTTGTGTCTTCCTTAGTGCTATAACTGTTCTGCTATTTCCTTGTTTCCCATTATTAATTCACCTGCCTCTGATTGTAAGGGACCTACATTTATCTTCACTAATCTTTTCTTTTTACATATCGAAAAACCTTTTTGTGTCAGTTTTTATATTCCCCGCAAGCTTTCTTTCAGGCTCTTTTTTCCCCCTCTTAATGAATCCCTTTGTCCTCCTCTGTTAAGTTTTAAATTTCTCCCAGTCCCCCGGTTTGCTGCTTACTCTGGCCAATTTATATACCTTTTCCTGGTATTTATCACTTTCCTTGGTTTCCTTCGTTAGCCATGGTTGAGCCACCTTCCCCATTTCGCCAGACAGGGATGAACAATTTTTGGAGTTCATCCATGCGGTCTTTAAATCTTTGCCATTGCCATTTCATAGATGAAGTCATCTTTATTGAATTAGCTTAATTGAGATAAGGGCTCAAAGCTTTTGGAAAATTGGGGGCGAAAAAAAGATGTTGAACAGTGACAATCATCACAGAAATTCAACCAGAGTTTGGAACTCAAGAGAAGACTGTTGAGGTGAGCCTGGCCAGTTCATCCCTCATCAGGGAGCATCCAAATCCAAGCACAAGTCAGTGACATCAGGAAGAGTTAAGGATTCATTTTAATATATCTTAAGTGTGGTTCTACCTGCCTTGTAATTCAACAAGTGCGCAGAGCTAAGAGGGCCAACGGTTTCAAGCATCCTCCAAGTTTATTCCAGATTTCCAGCATCTGCAGTCGTTTTGCTTTTCCATGGCAATGGCTAAACCAACATTGACCTGTCATTAATCTGCAGAGCAAACAGCAACTCTGGTCCACCATATATTTGGTGGTAATGTCAGGCATTTGTTGTCTGTGACCCCTGTACATCAGTCCCGTGTCACAGATCATATGAACTTTGTGCTTAACAGTTTTGTCTCGATCAAACATGGCGCCTTGTCACAGGACATGCGGGAAGGCATCAGCCACTGTGCAAATTCCAGTGACCGCCTTATCACCACATCAGGGGGCTCATGCACCAGCACAACTGTCCTTTGGAGACCACACAGAGCTTTATAAAATCATGAGTGGTGTAGATAAGATGGATGGTCACTATCTTTACCCAGGGTAGGACAGTTAAAACAAATCAGATATCCTCATTTTTCACAGAGGTTGGTTGGTATTAAAGGAACCAGCTGCCAGAGGAAGTGGTAGAGGTGGGTGATTAAAAGATATTTAGGCAGGTACATGTGTAGGGAAGCTTTAGAAGGATATAAACTAAATGTAGACAGGTGGGGCTGACTCAGCAAAACACCTTGTTTGAGTTGGGCCAAAGGGCCTGTGTCCGTGCTCTATGACTCAATGATTCTATGACTAAGACTAGGCCATTCTCCATCGTAACACCATTTAAAGGGCTGCAACTCACAACAAGACACTTTGAAAGGCAGCTCCACACTCACTGGAGATGTTCACACTAAACATACTCTTTTGGCTGGAAGCTCCTCAGTATTTCCTGGGTGGCTTAGTGACCGGCTGTCAGCAGCAATTTTTGAGAGTAAACAATGAGCCGAGCACAGCAGATAACTCTGGCAAGGCCAGGGACCCTGGGGCAGGAGGGACAGCAATGTACACATGTAGAAACAAGATGCAGAGAAACATGACCTTCCCTTGCCCTCTGAGTGGCCGTGGCTGCACAGAAGCAGCCTGTCAGCAGCAAAGTGGCACGTCAGTCTCGCAGGCTGTTCTCCAGTCCTGCTCTCAAAAGGAAGCAGAGCATGGCGGGCCCGACAGGGAGACAAGGGCATGATGATGGCCACCATGATGGACGTGGCAGGTTCACCTTGTCACCCGAGTTAGGCAAGGCAGAAACTTTACATACTCAATGCTTTGGAAGCTTGGTATGTTCCCACCAACCCTCACCAACATCTACAGATGTGCCATAGAAAGCATTTTATCGCGATGCATCATCACCTGATGTGGTAACAGCTCCATCCAAGACCGCAAGAAATTGTAGAGAATTGTGGACATAGCCCAGACCATCACACAAACTGAACTCTCTTCCATTGAATCCATCTACAGTCCTCGGCAAGTCCACCAGCATAATCAAGGACCAATCTCACCCTGGTCACTCCCTCTCCATCAGGCAAGAGGTACAGAAGTTTGAAAACACATACCTCCAGATTCAGGACAACTTCTTCCCAGCAGTTCTCAGACAACTGAACCATCCTCTCACCAGCTAGAGTGTTGTCCTGACCTCCCATCTACCTCATTGGAGACCTTTGAACTATGTTTATCTTTCACTAAACGTTGTACCCTTTGTCCTGTATCTGTACACAGTGGGTGGCTTGATTATATTCATGTACAGTCTTTCTTTGACTGGATAGCTTGCAAAAAGCACTTTTCATTGTACTTGTACAAGAGTGTATATATTTTAAGTTGTTTGTGTTTAAAGATTAAAGCTGCATTTTAAAAGGTTTTGGGGATGTTTGTGAATGTCAGGAGTGAGGACGACATCTGATCAGCACCCAGCGAGGTCGAGTCATTGCGAAACAATCACCCAGGGCTGGGTCTGCAGCTTCTAACATCAGCAGTGACCAAACCTCAAGCATTACTGGAGGAAGGCCATGCCTTCACACACCGTGTCATGCAGTGTGTAACCCTGGGGCTGGGATGGGCTGGATGTGGGGATTGGAGGAGGACAGGTTGAGCAGCAAAGGTCAGGGGTTTGGAGAGGCATGGAGCCAGGGACAATGCCAACCATGGGGAAAGAAAAATCAATCAATCTGCTGGAGGAAGCCAGCCATTCAATCAGCTTCTGTTGAGGTTGAGGGACAGTGCAGTTGCATTCATTTTTGCTCACCCTGCTATCGGAAGGATGTCATTAAGATGGAAAAAGTGCAGAGAAGATTTACAAGGATGTTGCCAGGACTTGAGGGCCTGAGCTATAGAGAGAGGTCAGGTAGGCTAGGACTTTATTCCTTGATGTGCAGGAGGGTGATCTTATAGAGATGTGTAAGATTAGGACTGGAATAGATCAAATCAATCAAATCAAACAAACTTTATTGTCATTTAGAAAGACATCGATATATGCAATTCCAAACGAAATTCCGTTGCATTTGGCTCCCGGTGCAACACGATAATAAACAGAAGGATAAAATGGATAAAAATGGATAAAAGGATAAAATGGATAAAAAGATAAAATAGACAATGGTGGCAGCCCATTACATGGCATTCAGGAGTCTGATGGCTCGTGGGAAGAAGCTGTTGCAGAACCTTGACGTTCTGCTCCTTATGCTACGATATCTTTTGCCCGAGGGCAACAGAGTGAACAGTCCGTGATGGAGATGTGTGGGTTCCTTTATAATACTGCTGGCCTTAGACAAGCAACGTTTGGTTGCAATGTCCCCGATTGAGGGGAGAGAAGTCCTGATGATTTTTTCAGCCGCCCTCACCACTCTCTGCACGGACTTGCAGTCGGAGGCTTTACAGTCCCCAAACCAGACGGAGATGCAGCTGGTCAGAATACTCTCTATGGTGTCCCTGGAGAAAGTGATGAGGACGGGATGGGGGAGGTGAGCTCTTCTCATTCGGCGCAGAAAGTGCAACCGCTGCTGCGCTCTCTTAACTATTGATGTGATGTGGACACGGTAAGATAAGGTGAATCTATTCCTACTCTCCTCCCCCACTCCCTCGTTCACCTCTCCCTCCCTCTCCTTTCTGCTAGGCTCAGTTACTCCCTCCGTCCCTCCATAACTCTTCTCCCCTCCCTACCCCTTGACATAATTGGGAGGTGGAAGCGGCTGTGTTTTTTAAAACAACATTTTTTAAAAATGTAAATAAGATCCCATTGTGATGTCATTGTAGGGTGGAACACTGCTGAGGGACAGTTTATGTAAATGAGATCCCATTGTGACCTCATACACTGCTAACGGCCTGTGCAGATGGAAGAGATTTTTGTCAAAGTGGTTTTTGTAAAGTTTAAAATGTGAATAGCTTGTAAAATACCATCAATCTGAACGAAACTTGATACAACACACCACAGGCCAATGGTAAGGTGTATCAAAAATTGTAGCGCTTTAGCGCAATTTCAGGATCACACGGGGTGACAGACAGGCAGACATAGAAACAAACAAGATGAGAGGTTTAGTAATATAGAGATACAGATGTTCAAGAATGACATGCATCATGTGGCATTATTTTTAAGGTAGGTTGCACAGACTGCTGCTATTAGTTGAGTGCTGAATGCCTTCAGTAAAAGTTGTTCGATACAGAGGTTTGGTACTTATTTCGCTAAACTGCAGCACACAGGAGCCATAGAGAAAAAGATGTGATGACCACGCATTGATATAAAATTACAGGGAAACAAGAACGGTGGATGTCTGGGGATTTATCGCCCTGCCTTACGTGGGACTTATGGTGGCCACAGGATGCTGGAATTCTCCAGAGCAGGATGTTGATGGGTGCTCAGAACTTCACTATCTTCCAGCCCAACATAGTTTAGCTGAAGTCGCCTCTCCCATGGACATAAACAATGACTGGGTTCAATTAAGCCGACAACATTTCCCACTTCATTGCAAAGAACGACGGGACAGCAGAGTTGCTGACGTGCAGTCGCCAATGGATCTGAAGCCAAAGCTTGGTGCCGTTGTGTTTAAAATGGGTGAAGCAGAAGGGAGAGTACAACAGACCTTGGGATCATCATTCTAAGGCAGATCCTGGACTGTGCAAGACATTTCATGAGGTTGATTGTTTAGCCCAGGAACTAGACAACCTGCTGGTTATTTCCATTGCTTTCTGCTTTTATTTTAGATTTGAAACATCCTCGGTACAGTATATTCCAATTGTTTCCGCAAGCACTGACTGCCTGACTGGTTTCCTGATAGCTCACCTCAAAACTCAGCCAGGCACATAATATGTACGGTTTCAGTCAGCTCACACACAGGCATCCTTCCAGACCTCTGTTTCTGTTATTTAAGGTACATGGAAAGGGTATGAGGGTACAACAGGTTACCCGAGCCTTGCACCTCAGTATTCGTTGCAGACATGGACAATCCTGATGGAAATGTGGGCAGTATGGTTGGTAATGTTGCAAGTGTAGCTGTGGTGCTGTGATGGTGAGGAGGGTAGTCTTCTGTTAGCGGGTGGTGTTCGTGAGTTGGTAAGATGGGCAGAGATAACAGGTGGAATTTAATGTTGACAATTTTGAACTGATGGCCAAGGTTCACACAGTGAATGGACTGAGTTGAGCAAGTAATGAGGAACACTACAGCGGAGAGACTGGGAACTGGAATATTGAGTGAAACACAGAGCGCTGGAGGAACCCAGCAGGTCAGGCAGTATCCGTGGAGGGAATGCATAATATAAAAGGTAGACAAAAGTGCTGGAGAAACTCAGCGGGTGCAGCAGCATCTATGGAGCGAAGGAAATAGGCAACGTTTCGGGCCAAAACCCTTCTTCAGACTGATGGGGGGTAAGGGTGGGCGAGGAGAAGAAAGGAAAAAGGAGGAGGAGGAGGAGCCCGAAGGCTGAGGGAGAGCTGAGAAGGGGAGGAGACAGCAAGGGCTAACGGAATTGGGCGAAATCAATGTTTATGCCACTAGGGTGCAGGCTGACCAAGCGGAATATGAGGTGCTGTTCCTCCAATTTCCGGTGGTGCTCACTTTGGGCAATGGTGGAGGCCTAGGACAGAGAGGTCAGATTCGGAATGGGAGGGGGAGTTGAAGTGCTGAGCCTCCGGGAGGTCAGGTTGGTTAATGCGGACCGAGCTGAGGTGTTCGGCGAAACGATCGCCAAGCCTACGCTTGGTCTCACCGATGTAGATCAGCTGACATCTGGAGCAGCGGATGCACAATATAAAATATATATAACATAATATAAAATATATGTGCATAATATAAAAGTACTGGAGTAATTCAATGGTGTGAAGAAGGGTTGCAACCCAAACTATCTCTGGATAGCTCTCTGCAATCCACAGATTGGCTGCCACATTTCTTACATTGCAGCAGTGAATTTAATCTGTCCATTCTTTCCACAGATGCTGCCTGACCTGTGGAGTTCCTCTAGCATTTTGCTTTAATAAGGACCATTATACCTGAGTGAACATGTCCAAACACACACGCACACCAAGGATGTTTCAAATCTAAAATAAAAGCAGAAAGCAATGGAAATAACCAGCAGGTTGTCTAGTTCCTGGGCTAAACAAGGTGATTGAGAAGGCAGATAGGACTTCTGATGATATAGAGGTTACGGTATCACTGTACAAAACATTAGATCATTCACAGCAAGAGTACTGTGTGTAGTTCTGGGCATCACACAGCAGGACGGACGCGATTCTACTGCAGTGGTGCAGAGAACATACCGTCCGACATTACAGTGGTTTCACTGATTGAGAGGGAGACAGACTCTGGAAGCTGGTTGCAATATCCAGCCTCCAATGTATTTGGCATCTATTGGGTATCTATCTATCAAGTAAAATCTCACACACTCTTTTAGCTTGCCTCTGTTTATAAGAATCCCCATGAGACTATGTGGAAGAAAAGCTGAGATGACCTATTTTTCTGGTTATATTCATCCCCCAACTAACCCATTTAAAACATTGCATCAAGTAGCTCTCTGCCATCCACAGATTGGCCGCCACGTTTCTTACATTGCAGCAGTGAATTGAAAAGAACCTTCTGCAGTTGAAGTGTTTTTGGAAGTTATGAAAGGCTGATGCAAGAGGTTCCTTTTCACAAGCAGGAGAATTTACACACAAAAACCATTTGTTTATGTGCTGAATGAACAGAGGTGACATACACAGAGACCGGCGTAATGGAAGATCAATTAACCTTTCAAATCACCCGAAGTATTTGAGGCTGAGAATTTCAGTAAGCAACATTCACTCAGCAATTAGCATTCATCCACAGTCTTGAATCAAATTAATTGGGACTCAAGGAACTGCAGCCGCTGGAATCTTGAGCAAAACACAAAGTGCTGGAGGAACTCAGTGGGTCAGGCAGCATCTGTGAAGGTCATAAGGGATAAGAGTAGAATTAGGCCATTTGGCCCATCAAGTCCACCGCCATTCTATCATGGCTGATCTATCTTTCCCTCCTAACACCATTCTCCTGCCTTCTCCCCATAACCTCTGACACCTGTACTAATCACGAAGGGAATAGACAGACGATGCTTCAAGTTGGAAAGCTTCTTCACACTGATTATTGGGGGGGGGGGGACAGAGAGATGGGCAGGGCAAAGTCTGACAAGTGATAGGTGGATACAGGAGAGGGAAGTGATTGGGAGATGGGTGGAGTAAATGGCAAAGGCTAGAGGTGCAAAGGAGACAAAAGGGTGTCAGATAAGAGATTGAAATATATAGCTAGAGGGAGAGAGAGATATATGCAGAAGGGGACAGTGCGAGAAGGAGAGGATAATGGGAGAAATTGGTGCCTACTGGAGTGTGTGGAGAACACAGGAGAGAGAAAGGGAAGAAACATTGGAGAATAGTAAGATTGAACGAGAACTTACCAAGTTTGAAGGTTGATCTTTATTTCATGAGGAGTTGCGGTGAGGGATTTCGTGAAGAGCCCGCCGGCACGCATGCGCGACATTCTTCAAAGCAGCGGTGTGGAATCACAGAAACAACAACAGAAATGACTTGGCATAGTAAGATTTAAAGAGACTCTGATTACCAGCTGAAGATGATCGAGGGTTGGGAGCGGAGGGCACGAAATCCCTCACCGCAACTCCTCATGAAATAAAGATCAACCTTCAAACTTGGTAAGTTCTCGTTCAATCTTACTATTTCATTTCGGAGTCACGTGAGTGACTTCGTGAAGACTTCAAAGCTTCTGTGATTACACGCCCTGGACAACGTCCATGCGGACACACCACTAGCAAGGATGGATTGGAGTAAACAAGTTGATGAAACGAGGTTATACTGAAACACAAAGAAGATTTATTAATAATACAACAAATAACGCCCTTTTAATCAGGGACATCCCCACGTTCACACCCGGCGTTCAGCACGGCCTCTGCAAACTGAAGGGGAGCAGCAACAGGCTTATTATAGAAACGCTGGAACACAGCTTCATTCGCCCATCCTGCTGTGGCGAGGATATGGTCCATGGGTACCTCCATGACCCTCGCCGCCGACGTAGATGCAGCCCTGGTGGAGTGGGATTTAAACACATTAGTGTCAATACCTGCCTTAGCCAGGACGATCCGGAGCCACCTGGAGATCGTCTGGACTGTCACTCGATGGTGAGGTCGTTTGTGAGTGACAAGCAGGTACAACTCCATTCCTCTGATGCTCCTCGTCACCTTGATGTAGTAACGGATGTGAGTGGCTAAACATAGCCGAGCATCTGCAGGGTATGCCGGGAACTTCAGCTGCAGCCCTGTGCACCCAGGTCTATGCTGCTTAAGTAGCTCATCGATGAAAAAGACTACTTCTCCAGGGGTCGACGTCATCCTGTCAATACGTAGTTTGTGGAGCGTCTGAACCCGCTGTGCTGAAGTCAGCGCTAGTAACATCACCAATTTCATAGTGAGTTGGTCCAGCTGTAACCCTTCCATGGGTGACCACGACCTGAGCAGGGTAAGCACATCCCTGACATCCCAGGTGATGTTGTAGCGTGGTGTAGGCGGATTGAGATTGAATATTCCCCGCATAAGCCTGGACACTAGCCTGTTCGATCCAACCTCGATGTTGAGGTAGAATGATAGCGCACTCCTGGCGCTGTTGATGGCACTATAACTCAAGTGCTCATCATGGTGCAACCCCGCGAGGAATTCCAGGACGTCGGCTATGGAGACATCGTCATAGGTGATATGAGAGCGACTGCAGTAGGCTTCCCACTTGGTGATGTGGGAGAGATATCTCCGCCTGGTTGACTCTCGACAGGATGCTCCAATGGTGTTCATGGTCCGGGTGGTAAGGCCATACTGCATCCATGGCCTGGTCAGAACCTGCAAGCCAGTAATTTTAGATAGGCATGGCAGGGGTGTAACTCCCCTGAGACAGGGTGAGAAACCACATGCGGGCAACCCTCTAGAGGGACCCAAGGTTGACTAATCATGTCAGAGACCACCGGATACCAAGGCTGTGTAGGCCAGTCGGGTATGACAAGAATGCCTCTGGCAGAATCCATCCTGATTTTTTGTAATACCCGACTGATGAGGCAAAACGGGGGGAATGCATAGAAAAACCACTTCCCCCAGTCTAGCGAGAATGCATCAATCGCTAATGCCCCAGGGTCTGGTTCCCATGAAACATATGTCGGTACCTGATGGTTCAACCGGGACGCAAAAAGGTCGATATCCGGTTGGCCAAATTTGGCTGTAATTTGGGCAAATATTTGAGGATGCAGCATCCACTCAATACTATCATTGAATTTGCGTGACCTGGTGTCTGCCACAGTATTAAGCCTACCTGGCAAATAGGTGGCTGAAATCCAAATATCTCGATTAATACACCAGCACCAAATAGTATTAGCCAATTTGTCACAAGAGACTGACCTGGTACCGCCCATATGGTTTAAATATGCCACCGCTGTGGTGTTGTCTATTTGGAGACGGACATGAGTGCCACTAAGATGAGCACAATATGCCCGCAGTCCGTGAAATGCTGCAAGCAGCTCCAAATAGTTAATCCCTTGTACTAGCAACATGCTAGCTTCAAGGGGATCCCACCTGCCTCCACAACTAGAAGAGCTGTCCGCAGCTCCCCAGCCTAGAGAGCTTGCGTCAGTTTGCAAATATACCACCGGATTGGGCACAACAATGGGTTTGAATGCCCTGCCAATATTGGACACCCACCATTGGAGCTCAACCTTAGCATCAGAAGGCAGCTCCATAGGTCTGTCAAAATGACCAGCGTTCTTTTTTAACGCAATAATTTTGGCCCTTTGCAGGTTTTGATAATGTAAAGGCCCAAACCGGGCTGCCGGAAATAAAGCTATGATTTTCCCAATTATCTTAGCTGTATGCCGAATAGATGGTATACTGGCGGATGCGAGATCCTGACATGCAAGGGAGACATCCTCCACCTTGTGAAATGGAATGGTGGCCCTCATTTGAATAGAGTCCACCGTGAAACCCAAATAATCCATAACCTGGGATGGGTGAAACTTCGATTTTTCTGGATGAACTATAAACCCTAGTTGCTGAAATATAGTAACAGTTGCTAAAACAGCGCTTTCAGCTGCTTCCAGAGTATTGCCAATAATCAGAATATCATCCAAATAAGCCATGACAATATGATGTTCTATGCGTAATTTGGCCATAATAGGTTTAAGTAATTTAGTAAAGAGCCTAGGGGCAGTAGTAAGCCCATTTGGTAAGGCTCGATATTGCCAGAGCTGATCCATCCAGACAAATTTCAAAAATTTCCGGTGATGTTTCCGGATGGACACTGAATAGTATGCATCTTTTAAATCAATACATGCCATAAAGCAACCATGCGAAATCAGTGATTTGGCTGTCTCAAAAGTGTCCATTTTGAAATGTGTATATGTTACAAAGGTATTCAACTGGGTCAAATCAATAATCACCCGACAACCTCCATCCTTTTTTGGTCTAGTAAATATATTGGAGACGAATTCAATGGGCTCGTGAATAGTTTTCTCTATCACGCCTTTTTGTTCCAAACGAAAAATTTCAGCCGTGCCTGCTGCCTGCTCAATAGCAGACAGCGTAAACTTCCGTTTAGGCATATGCTGGGATGGAGGAATTTTGCCGTCAATAAATTCAATAGAATGACCCCGAACATTTTGTAACACAAATTTATCCGAAGTAACTGATACCCAAGCTTTAGCAAAGAACCGGAGTCGCCCTCCCACATGTGAAATTAAAGGGGCAGGGGAAAGAAACCCAGACCGCCTTACCTCCATGGTCACCGGCGGTCCCTGACATGCTTGGGTGGCCGAGGAGGTGCTGGGTTGGGCTGACGATAAGATGGCTTCATCTTCCACTGGGGTCGCTGTGTGCCTGACCCTAAAAAAGACCGCTGCTGCTGGCCCTGTTGGTAGTAGTGCTGAGTAGTAGCATATGGTCTTGATGCTGATGCGACCGGACCTCGCGGTCGAGCAGGGGGAGCTTTTGGCACCATCGGTCTGGGGGCGATCTGAGATCGCATAAGTCCCACCGTTTTGGCTACCTCGTCCAGCTCCTTGACCCTCTTCGGAAGGTCTTCCCCGAAGAGTTGTCGGGGCGGTGGGGGCGGCGGTGGCTTACACAACCCTGCAAATTTTGGGTTGATAGACGGACGGATGCTGTTCTTCCGGAAATCGTTGATTTCATGTTGGGTTGCACATAATAGTGCTAACGCATCCTCCTGATCCAATGACAGGTCCGTTCCATCGACCGACCGCGCAAAGGCGGTAATACCGGCCGTGAGGAGTTTGAGGATCCGCTGGAGTTTAACCTCCTGATGGCGGACAGCCACGCCGATGTTGCCCCATATGGGCGTATTGACCAGTGGCACGTTGAGGGCATTACAGTTGGACGGGGCCTTGTGGCGCTGAGTGGCCTGTGAGAGTACTTCCTCCTGCAACCGATGATTTGTGAGAAAGTCCACTGTTGCTGCCAGCTTTGGCTGGAGCGGAAGTCCAGTTGTAATTGGTGCAGCAAATTTGGCTGCCACGTCCAGTAACTCAGCTGTCGGTGGCTCCGACGGTGTTGGGGTGGGGTCAAACCCTTCTTCCCCTTGTGGCTCGCTGATGAGGGAAACCGGCGAGGCGGCCCTGTGCCTGACGATATCCGTGGGTGCGTACTGCTGTTGATTATGGAGTACCAGCTCCAGCAGCCGCTCGATGCGGTCAATACGCCCCCCATCCTGAACACTCGGATGGTCGGAGTCCTCCGGCTCAGAAAACATGCCGGGGCTCCTATCATCGGCCCGCACCTCAGAGAAGTGATCTCGGTGCCGGAATGGATCGCTTTCGGCCGCCGCAGCGAAACCGTGCGAGTCCCGTGCGGGCAGGGTGTCCAACCGCCTCTTCTTGGCAGGAGTAGAAGCCGTTGCCACAAAGGGCCCTGACGGCTTGGGGTCGACTCCAGCAGAAGCATGGAGCGACGCCCGCACAGGCTTGCCGGCTGTCCGCATTTCGGACGGTGCCGACGCATGGTCTCGTCCTCCCATCCATGGGGGACTCGGCGACCGAGGCGGGACCGTACCCAAGCCCCCCGTCCCGGCGGCGGGGGTTGGGAGTTGGGTAGCAGACCTTAACGACCCAGGTCCCGCCGTTGCACCAGACCGCTCCATGGCGGCTGGTGGAGCCTTGGCCCCGACCGGGTTAGGCTTACGGGCGCCTCTGCTGCCTTTTAATGAAGGGCTAGCGGAGGGGGGTCGGGCCGCAGCACGAAACCCCTTCCCCGTTGTCGCCAAAGGCGAACTTGTGGCAGGGTCCACCCTTTCAGGAGGCACCCCGACGTCCTCCTCCACGCACTCCTCCTCGGAGCTGTGGCGACTCAGCGGGTCCCGACCTGCAGCAGCAGACGGCAATGACTTCCCCGCCTTCTTCCCGGCCCCAGGTGGAAACGATGAGGGCGCCGGGCCACGACTTCTTCGTCCAGACATTCTGAACACTCCAATCCGCACCCTTGCTGAAAGACAAAACCGACAGCAAGGGCCAACCAACTTAAGGTTAGTTTAACTTACCTAAGCGGCTCCTTTTGAAGGGCTGGCGAGGAGCGCGCCCCACCGCCAGCTGTCGGCAGCAATGCGTTGCGACGATATGTCGCGCATGCGTGCCGGCGGGCTCTTCACGAAGTCACTCACGTGACTCCGAAATGAAATTCAATGTGCATACCATTGGGTTGTAAACTACCCAAGGTGCAGGTTCTCCAGTTTGCGTGTGGCCTCACTCTGGCAATGGAGGAGGCCCAGGGCAGAAAGGTCAATATGGGAATGGGAAGAGAAGTCAGACCCAGCATGCCTTGGCAGACCAAAAGTAAGTGCTCGGTGAAACGGTTGCCTAGCCTGCGCTTGGTCTCACCGACGTACAATCGGCCAGAACGGGAGCAGCGAATGCAGCACATTGTGTTTTGGTCATCTGAATTAATTTTCCCCCAATTCACAAGGAATGAAACCACCAGAGGGTTAGTTTACTGTGGATGGCTTGATTGTAATCATGTGTTGTCTTTCCGCTGATTGGCTAGCACACAAAAGCTTTTGACTGTAACTCAGTACAGGTGACAATAAATGAACTCACAAAACTCACTACTGCGGCCCGCTTGCACCTTTCAAACTAAACACCTGCACTCTGACTTGTTCTTTGGATTTTTGAAAATTGAATGATTCATTCGTTTCTAGAAAGACATGATCCCTGAAACTGAAACCTCCTCGATTCATGGTTGAAGGAGCTCGAACAATGAACTGACTGCATTATATTCAGACACATCCAACTTCACGCTGACTGCAGTGTGTACTGAACCAGGTCAAAGTGCACATTCAGCATATACCAGAGTTTAATACAATGTGTTTACCTATTGAAGCAAACTGGGGGGGGGGCTTTGCACATAAATAACGTGTTTACTCTCAAATCATGCACTGTGCAATATATTTACATACTAATAACACACATAGCATTTAATTTCCCAATAAACAGGGTTGAATATTCATATATGTAACAGCACCAGCATTGTATTCTCCCACTAACAGCAGGCCAGCAGTTGTCTATGGAAGAGAAACTGAACCAAACATTGTAAGAGGTAAATAATAAAACAACAGACAGCCAGTGTACTCGTAACACACCGAATAGAGCATAACCTACAAATAACACTTTAATCTGAGAACTATATTCTGCATTCTGTACCTCTCTCTTCATTCTATAGTTGTACAGGAGTTTCACAATTGCATTCATGTATAGAATGGATAACTTGCAAACAAGTACACTGTACACGTAACAATAATAAACTTTAACCTAACAAAGTGGCAGTACGAAGTATACACCAGGCAGTTTGAATATCAACAATAGAATGTACCAACTATCAAAATCAGAATGCACAGTCAAATCAGGCAACATTATACAGTATACAATTCGCATACCGTCCGAACAGATCCATGGACGATGCTGTCTCCCAGGTTTTGCCTACCGCTCTCTCTTATCTTGACAGCCGGAAGGGGGCTACGTGAGATGCTGTTCATAGACTTCAGTTCAGCCTTCAACACGATAGTCCCCACCAGACTGGCCGAGAAGCTACTGGAATTAGGGCTCAACACCCCGCTGTGTGCCTCGGCCCTGGACTTTCTCACCGCCAAGCCCCAGGTAGTCAAGATGGGAGGGAATACATCAAAGTCCCTCACCCTGAATACAGGATCCCCCCAGGGTTGTGTCCTCAGCCCCCTATTGTACTCCCTGTACACACATGACTGTGTGGCTAGGTTCAGCTCCAACTCGATTATCAAGTTTGCTGATGACACTGTGGTGGTGGGCCTGATCTCAGACAACGATGAGAAGGCCTACCGGGAGGAGGTAGCTGATCTGGCACTCTGGTGTCAGGATAACAGCCTCCTCTTGAACATCAAAAAAACTAAGGAGCTGATCGTGGACTTTAGGAGGGCACATCATCCGAGGACGTACGCATCTTGTCCGGAAATATTACAATTTGGTTTGGGAATTGCTCTGCCCAGGACAAGAAGGCTCTGCAGAGAGTAGTGCGTTCGGCCGAACATACTATGAGAACTTCTCTCGCCCCTCTGCAGGAACTATACATCAGAAGGTGCAACTCCAGAGCCAACAAGATAATGGGAGACCCCTTCCACCCCTGCAACGGACTGTTCCAGCTCTTACGGTCAGGCAAACGCCTCCGTTGCCGCGCTGTGAGAACGGAGAGGATGAGAAGGAGTTTCTTCCCAGAGGCCATTCGGCCTGTCAACTCCTATCTCACCAGGGACTAACTTTACTGGACCACAATACCGCCCACAATATTTAAGATGTAAAAGAACATGTGATTCTGTTCCATTCTGTTTGTAATTTGTTGGCTGTTTGTTTGTTTGGTTTTTTTTGCACAAAGTCCGCGAGCACTGCCACTTTTCATTTCACTGCACATCCCGTAGGTGTATGTGACGAATAAACTTGAGTTGACTTGACTTGACATGTGACCCAAATAAAACGATTGTCAATGTACTTAAAGACACTGAACAAATATCCCCACAAATAACTCTCTGGTCAATACAGTTTCCCTCCAAGAACACCGTGGGCCTTGTTATACTCAATGACACACTGAGCAGGGCATTTGTTTATTAACATCGCAATGAAAATGCATTAACCTCCCAAGATAGATTGGCCAGGGTATTTGCGCACTAATACCTGCAAGGCATTAGTCTGCTGATAATGCATCGTAGACTGTTCCAATCCACCATTGCAAGTGGCAATAAGTTTACACACAGGACAATTACCAACTTGTCACACACTGTGTACTTACCCATAGGCAACGGGTTCACTCACCATCTTGCTCAACTGTGAATTTACTTAATAACATCACACCTTGGTGTGTTCACTACTATCACACTGAAGAGTTCATTTAATTACTGGAAATTATCTCATGTCATTCCTACCATCGTCAATCTACCCACTGACTGTGCCATGTTGGATGACGATGGAAGCATTTGGTCGTATGGCTGCTCTTACACTGCAGTACACAATCAGTGGAATCCTTGCCTCCATTGGCAGCAGCCCCAGCAGAGACGCGAGTCACACGTGCAAGGATTCAAATCATAGACATTTGGACGGGTACATGGACACGAGCGGTTAAGAGGGATTATGGGTCAAACGTAGGCAGGTGGGACTAACTCAGGTATAAAACTGTATTGGCATGGATGAGTTGGGCTGAAGGTCCTGCTTCTGCGCAGCATGTCTGTGACTCTACACCCTTCTGTGCCTTGTCTATTTAAGTGTCTGTCTAAATGCCTCTTAAAAGCGCATACCTCCAGATTCAGAAACAGTTTTGTCCCAGTTGTTTTCAGGCAACTGAACCATCCTACCAACAGCTAGAGAGCAGTCCTGAGCTACTATCTACCTCATTAGATACCCTCAGACTATCTTTAGGGATATTGAGTTGGGATGTCATGTACCTAACAATGGTGAGCAACTTTAGAGTCATAGACTGATACAGTGCGGAAACAGGCCCTTCAGTCTAACCTGCCCACACCAGCGAACATGTCCCACCTATACTAGTCCCACCTGCCTGCGTTTGGTCCTTATCCATCCAAACTTGTCCTATCCATGTTCTTGTTGAACTGTTTCTTAAATTTTGGGATAGTCCCAGCCTCAACTACCTCCTCTGGCAGCTTGTTCCATACACTCACCACCCTTTGTGTGAAAAATTTATCCCTGAGATTCCTATTAAATCTTTTCCCCTTCACCTTGAACCTATGTCCTCTGGTCCTCGACACCCCTACTCTGGGCAAGAGATTCTATGCATCTACCAGATTTTATACACCTCTATAACATCACCCCTCATCCTCCTGCACTCCAAAGAATAGAGACCCAGCCTACTCAACCTCTCCCTAACTTAGACCCTATACTCCTGGCAACATCCTTGTAAATCTTCTCTGAACTCTTTCAAACTTGACAATATCTTCTCTATAACATGGTGCCCAGAACTGAACACAATACTCTAAATGCGGTTTCACCAACGTCTTATACAAGTGCAACATGAGTTCCCAACTTCTATATTCAATACGCTGACTGATGAAGGCCAATGTGCCAAAAGCCCTTAGACCACCTTATTTACCTGCGACTCAACCTTCAAGGAACCATGCACCTGCACTCTTAGATCCCTCTGCTCTACAACACTACCCAGAGGCCTGCCATTCACTGTGTAGGTCCTGCCCTTGTTAGACGTCCTCACATTCCTCTGTATTAAATGCCATCAACCATTCCTCGGCCCACCTGGCCAATCGATCCCAATCCTGCTGCAATCGTTCACAACCATCTTCACTATTTGCAAAACCACTAACTTTTGTATCATCAGCAAACTTGCTAATCTTGCCCTGTATGTTCTCATCCAAATAATTGACGTAGATGACAAATGGGCCCAGCACCGAACCCTGAGGCACATCACTAGTCACAGGGATATTTTCATTACTGTAATGAAAATATCATCCTGAATAATACAACTGCAATTTTGACAAATTGTTCCTCGCCTTTAAACTGGAGTGAAAGAGTTTCAATAAATGTTAAAAACTCAAAGGAATTATTTGAGAATGGTCACAATCTGAAACATTACCCATCGTTTTTCTCCAGAGATGTTGAGATACTTCATATTTAGGAAGAATCTACATGAGAGGATAGAGGAAGTGGGATCTGAGAACAGGGCAGGGGGTATGCGTTTGAGAGATGGTGGGCACTATGAGTGGATCTCTGTGGGTTGTGGGGGGTGGGGGGTAGCGGGGGGGCTGGTATCCCAGTGGGCCAGGGTGTGTTGGAGTGGTGGGATACCAGATTCATTCTCGAGAGCCGGAACATGGAATTTAATAAACAGAATAGCGGCTTTACTTACTTCAACTGGGAGTTAATCCGAGGCATTTGTTCTCAATTCATTTGTGTATTATGAAGCATTAGTATTTGCCTCAGATTTACCTATTGAAATTTTGTAGCTAGATTGTGTCCCTCAGGGCACTACTCTGCTGCATCTGACAAACCCTTTCCATTACCTTAATGAGATTCCCCGGTACGAAGCAGCCAGTAATCACACATTCAATGATTTTATTGTGTGCGTCTTAGAAGAAAATGCTGATCTTCGCTGAGCCAGTGAAAGGTCAGATGATGCCAAAGCAAAAGTAAATTAGTGCATCATAAGCAGGTCTAAAGACTCACCCTCAGCCACTTTAATTGTGGGAGATTCATTCCATCTCAGTACATTTAAATAATGCCCAAAGCTTCCTTCACATTACAGTTCCATTGGAAAGACCAATCAGTCTTTAAATAATAATTTTACCAGCGGCCTTGATCTTTGCTCCATTTCCAGTCTTGCTCGGATTTACGCAGGGACTTTATTGAGAATGATACGGCTGAACCTGGCAGTAGCGTTGCTGATGTGTCGGAGAGAAGTTATTCATGGGTTGAATGCAATCTGACCCAAAAAACAGTTTCAATTAACCCCTGCGCCACCCGAGTGAGTGTGGTGATTGGAGCAGCACTCCTCTCCTTTCAGCTCCCTTGTCTTCAGGCACAATGTTCTTGCCATGTCTCTGACAGTGATGGAGTGGAGATTCCATCCTTCCGTGGGCATGGGACGACAGGACCCAGTCCAGGGGCTGTTGTCTGCCTGGGTTTTGCTGTTGGGGACAGGCTCTCGTTTGCTCAGCTCTGCCCGGATGGTGTGTGTTGCAGGGTCCAGCCACTGGTGCCAGTGACACTTGCAGCAATGACCACCCATGACACTGGCATGGAGCATTTTTAGGGACCACCCCATTGCTGGATGCCCTGGGATGCCCTCACACAGATCTCATTCAACCTCTGATTGCTCAACTGGAATGGCCATTGCATGAATACACACAAAAGCGCACTTACTCACGTACCATCTGCTGTTCAGGTGATGATTGCTTACAATGATATCCAAGGAGTCCACTTCACCCCAGTGTTTGTTGGAGTTGGTGTTGACTCTAAGCCTGGCATACTCAGAATAGAGAGAGGGTTTCAGTGGCAAGACGCTGGTATCAATGGGGCTGCATCTTGTGGCCACATTTTGTGAGCAAACTGCAGGAAGGTGACAACGTGTGCTGGTCTGTCCCAGGGACTCAAACAAGGGGACCGCAATGCACAGCTCACGAGGAAGAAAACAAAATGCTGGAACCTTGATCAAAACACAAGGTGCTGGAGGAACTCTGGCTCAGGTAGCATCTGTGGAGGGAATGGAAAAATGGGGGAGAAAGCTGGAAGAGAGGAGGGCCAGGACAAAGCCTGGCAGGTAAAAGTTTTTTAAATGGGTAGATGGTTGGACAAAGGCCAGAAATGAAAAAAATAGAAGTGGTGAGACAAAAGGATTAAAGAGTCGTTAATTGTTCAATAGGTTGATGGTTGTTGGGAAGCAGCTGTTCCAGAACACTGGAATTTTCAGATTCCTATACTTTCATCCTGATGGCAGGAATAAAATGAGAGCATGAACAGGGTGGTATGGGTCCTTGATAATGCTGGCTGCCCTTTTGAAGCAGACCCTCCCATTGATCCTTTCGATGGCGGGGATGGCAGTACATGCGATGGACTGTGCAGTATTCACTGATGTTTTTGCAATCTCATTCGTTCCTGATCGTTTGAGTTGCTGAAACAGGCAGTGATGCTCTCTGCCATACATCTGTTCAAGTGATTATTCGTCGACATGCCGAATTTCTACATTCATCTGATGAAGAAGAGGCATCGATGGGCTTTCTTTGATTGTATCAATGTGCTGGATGCAGGACAGATCTTCAGTGATATACACGGCCATGAACTTGAAGTTGTTGAGTCTCTCCACCACCGACCCGTTGAAGAAGACGGGTTCATGAATCCTAGCCTCCCAAGTCAACAATCAGTTCCTCGGTTTTACTGATGTTGAGTGCAGGGTTGTTGTTTTGATACCATTCAATCAAACAAACTCCCCCCTAAACTCTAACTCATTATTATGCATAATTCATCCAACAATGCAGGTGTCACCAGCGAACTTGAAGATGTTGAGACTGTGTCTGGCTACTCAGTCATAGATGGAGAGTAGGGCCGGGAGCTGAGCACACAGCCTTGATGTGCCCCGGTGCTGATGGTTAGAGGAGGAAGTCTTGTTGCCAGTTCATACTGATTATGATCTGTTGATAAGGAATAAGTAGTGGATCCAGTTGCAACGGGATAGACAGAGACAATTCCCCGAATTTGGTAACCGGTTTGGAGTGGGTGGTGGTGTTGAACGCCAAACTGTAGTCTATGAACAACAGCTTGACGTATGTACTAGAACGGCATTCAAAAGGCCCTTGCACAGGTACATGGATAGAAAATGTTTAGAAGGACATGGGCCGGACGCAGGCAAATGGGACTCGCTTAGATCGGGTAGCAGGGAGCAGTTGGGCTGAAGGACCTGTTTCCTTGCTCTGTGACTCAATGACTAAGATTTTAAATTAAGGCTCCATCTACTTTCCGAAGTCCCTGTAAAAGATCATATGGCACACTTTTGAATTAGAGAAGGAGAATTTCTTGGAGTTTTGTCAATATGTATCCTTCAATCAACAACTCTTGAAAGGTTTATGGAAACAAGTACAAGAACAACATTAAATAAGCCATTTGAACATATACACAAGTAGGAATGGTTTAAGTGCGGCACGGCAGCGTAGCGGTAGAGCTACTGCCGTACAGTACCAGAGACCTGGGTTCGCTTCCGACTATGGGTGCTGTCTGTATGGAGTTTGTACGTTCTCCCCATGACCTGCGTGTGTTTTCTCTGAGAACTTTGGTTTCCTCCCACACGCCAAAGATGTACAGGTTTGTAGGTTAATAGGTTTAGGAACGTAAAATTGCCCCTAGTGTGGGTGGAATAGTGGAAGTGTGCGGGGATCGCTTGTCGGTGCAGACTCGATGGGCCTATTTCTGCATTGTATCTCCAAACTAAACGCTATTGTGATCTATGATCTCTCTCCATAGTACTTCCTGTCTTGCTGGATACTTCTAGAATGTCATAAGGTCACAAGGGATAGGAGTAAATTTAGACCATTCGGCCCATCGTCTACTCCAGCATTCAATACTGGCTGATCTATCTCTCTCTCTTAACCCCATTCTCCTGCCTTCTCCCCATAAACTCAGACACCTGTACTAATCAAGAATCTATCTATCTCTGCCTTAAACTTATCCACCAACTTGGCCTCCACAGCCTTCTGTGGCAAGGAATTGCACAGATTCACCACCAATGTTTTGCTTGATATGTTTCTTCAAACATGTTATACCAATGAAGAATGGCAACAAAAATGCAGGGAAGATGTTGATGATGGATTATATGTGAAACTCTCCCTCCTTTGGGCAAAACAGGCACAAACTACAATATATCAAACCCCAGGCTCATTCTGCGTAAGCACAGTGATGGCTGCGACTCCCCACCTTAAAATCAAATCATTAAACCAGCTGCGGCAAGAGTGAATAAGTGGACAAAAGTTTATTGGTAGACTTACCAACATACATGATTTAAATTTATGCAGCCTCTATATTCAGATTTGAGACACAATAGCTGTGAAAAAGCAATCTGTTTTCATAAAACTGAAAAGTGGAGTGGCAAACTGAATCATAAAAGTCAATTACTTTGCTTCAGTATGCTCAAACAATAAACTCTGTGCAATATTTGCCAGGTCTAGCAAAGTGTGCTGCTTCATTAATTTTTTACTTGAGGCAGAAATAACTTTGCCCAGAAATTGTTGTTCATCCCCTCTGCTAAAATGGGTGATGATCCCAATGATTCAAACCCTGTCCTGTTTGTCTCCTTTGTAAATAAACCATGGCCAACTCTTCCAATGCGAAACAGAGATGTATTTATCAGAGAAGATCTAAAGGCAGAGCTCAAATTTCACAATGGCAACTGCGGAAGTTAATTACAGGAAGATGCAGCTTCCTGTAAGGAACTACACTTCTTCCCACCCTGCTTCCTGTAAGGACTCTATCCCCTACTGCCAATTCATCCGTCTGCGCCGCATCTGCAGCCAGGATGAGGTATTCCAAACCAGGGCATTGGAGATGTCCCCATTCTTTAGGGAACGGGGGTTCCCCTCTTCTACTATAGATGAGGCTCTCACCAGGGTCTCTTCTATATCCTGTAGCTCTGCTCTCACTCCCCATCCCCCCACTCATAACAAGGACAGAGCCCCCCTTGTCCTCACCTTCCATCCCACCAGTCGTCACACACAACAGATAATCCTCTGACATTTTCGTCACCTCCAACAGGATCCCATCACTGGCCACCTCTTCCCATCTCCTTCCCTTTCGGCTTTCTGCAGAGACTGCTCCCTCCATAACTCCTTGGTTAATTCGTCCCTTCCCAACCAAACCACCCCCTCCCCTGGCACTTTCCCTTGCAACCGCAGGAAATGCTACACTTGTCATTTTACCTCCCCCCTCGACTCCTTCCAAGGGCCTAAGCAGTCTTTCCAGGTGAGGCAGAGGTTCACCTGCACCTCCTCCAACCTCATCTATTGCATCCGCTGCTCTACGTCGGTGAGACCAAGCGCAGGCTTGGCGATCGCATCGCCCAACACCTCCGCACAGTTTGCATTAACCAACCCGATCTCCCGGTGGCTCAGCATTTCAACTCCGACTCCCATTCCATATCCGACCTTTATGTCCTGGGCCTCCTCCATGGCCAGAGTGAGTCCCACCGCAAATTGGAGGAGCAGCACCTCATATTTCGTTTGGGTATTTTACACCCCAGTGGTATGAACATTGACTTCTCCAATTTCAGGTATTCCTTGCTTTCTCCCTCCTTCCCCTCCCCTTCCCAGCTCTCTCACAGCCCACTGTCTCCACCTCTTCCTTTCTTCATCCCGCTGCCCACCCCACCCACATATCAGTCTGAAGAAGGGTCTCAACTCGTAACATCACCTATTCCATCATTCCATAGATGCTGCCTCTCCAGCATTTTTGTCTACCTTCGATTTTTCCAGCATCTGCAGTTCTTTCTTAAACAAGTTAAATTCAATTGTTCGTTTGTAACACTCACTCTGATCTCCCAGAACATTTGGTGAAATTGGGCAGAGAGCATCTGTGGTGCGCTGCACTTCGATCCATGTGTTACTGCGGGCAGTCACCGTGTACGTGATGGGCCGAGAAGTTCTGTCACTAATGCCAGCCGAGACCTGGGAACTGCACTCAGAAATGCCTTTCCCAGTCAGCACTGATCAACTTGGGAACATCCACTTGTGCGTTCTGACCACAGAGAAATACAGGTGTGTTTCACAATAAAACACAAGCCTGGGAATGAGAAGTTTAGACTAACTGTTCCTCGAATCACTGCACCTTGAAAATGCGATCATGCTCAGACAATAGTCCAGCAAGCCCCAGGTCTGCTGCCTGCTTGGTTCGCAGCGGGTTAGTAGTGGGAGGGAACCACCCTTCCTTCACTCTGGTGGACTGTGTCACCAAGAATGATAACACCAGTTGAGATTTATCAGTGAACTTGCTTGGGGGTCTCTGACTATGTATCGGTGCAGAGATGATGCTTGTTTAAACACTGCATGTGGTGTTTCTGTGACACCCTGCCAATCTGTGTATCTGAAAATACAGATTGGCAGGGATGCAAGGTAGGCTGTGTTGGAAAGAACTCCACATGCTGGTTGAAACCAAAGAAAGACACAAAATGCTGGAGTAACTCAGCGGGACAGGCAGCGTCTCTGCATAGAAGGAACGGGACGTTTTGGTTCGAAACCCTTCTTCAGACTCGTCTGAAGAAGGGTCTCGGCCCAAAACATCACCCATTCCTTCTATTTAGAGATGCAGTTTGTCCCGCTGAGTTACTCCAGCATTTTGTGTCCATCATGAAAAGTAGGCCGTTTTGTTCTTCATACCTTTGTTTTTTGTCTTTTATTTGGGCTGTGTAGTTACAGGTAGCATGGCTGCCTTGCAATTCCACCAACCTGCGTTTGATCCTATCTCTGGTGCCACGTGGAGTTTGCACATTCTCCCTGTGACTGGTTTTCTCCCGTATACCAAAGACATGCAGGCAGGCAAGTTATTTGGCCACTCTAAATCAGCCCTAAAGTACATGGGTGCCAGGAGAATCAGAGTGGAGATGGTATAGGCGACAGAGCAAAAGGCAAGGAATGGGATCGATGGGAATGCTCAGAGCTGGCAGGCTTCAGTGAGATGAAAAGCCTCTAATAAAGGGGAAAAAAAAAAAATCAGAATTGATACGAGTTTCTATTGCAGGCACAGAGCTGCTCGGTGCCATTGCCACTTTGCTACAGATCTGAAGATCCAATCATTTGAATCTTTCGTGAGCGAGGTCCGGACTTGATGGGACTTATCCCATCAGCGGTGATGTACAGAAGGACACACGTCTGGAATTTTCCTTTCTCAGAAGAAGAAACAGATTGCAATGTTCAGATGGAAGAACAACCCTCAAGGGCAACGTCTATACATGGGAGCACATCAAACTTACTACTTCCAGATCTACTGCTTCATGGTAGGTAACTGTGCCCTCTCAAACCATGTCTCTCCCCCCACCCACCACTTCACATTACTGGCCCCCATAGAACACGCTGTATCAGTTTGCAGAATGAAAGCACAAGCAAGTTCATAATCATATATTGTTTATTGAGTATGAACTTATTCACAATATTGTGTATAATCTTAAAAAACATTCAGTGTTATCAATGACACAGTGAGGGACACCAACAGGTGCTGATCTGGTCTCACCAATACTCAGAGGTTCTGTGGAATCAAGCTAACAGGAGCAAACACTTCCAAATATGTATTCAATTTGGTGCTCCCTTTGAAATTTTACAGAATTCTTTTGCCAGTTTCTTTATTTTATCTACGGGGATTGAAAGGTGTGAGAAAGTATACAAATCTACTCGAGCAAATTGTGCTTTGTGGTGAACTCTTTGCAATTGAACCAAAAAGAGCAAGCGCACTGCAAGACATGTCCTCAAACAGTAAACATTCTCCCACCATATTCCCCCAGTCTTTCAACATAATAGACCAATGATCAAAACCACGGCCCATGCATGGAAAGCACATTCACTTCCTCTGCAGTAACTGTGCACAAATCTGAACAAAGCTGTTGTACACCATATGATTTTAATCACCATATTTCATAGTGAGTGGCCAGAATGATTTAATGGATACAAAATAGACATAAATGACCCAAGTATCAAGGCAGAGAGCAGCGAACCATGGCTTTAAAATTTTATTGCACGTTGAGACTGCAGAGATGGAAAAAATATTTCTCCAAATGCTGCTTGGTGAATTGCCCTTGGTTTAAATCAGTCACACCACACACATGGAATCTTCACTAAATCCATCCACTAAAGAAGACTCTGGCAGGTTAGAAGGAATAATTCATACAGTTGCAATATGTTTTAAGGTGCTGGCATGAGTTAGTTAGCAGGATTTAGAAACAAAATGATGGTTCAATTGCTCATTTCTGTTTAAATACGAATGATGAACAAAGCAGTCTTGTTTCTCTGCTGCGGCAAGGAAATCTCACCTGTTCAAACTGATTGTTGGATGTTTGCTGCTGTCACTTGCTGCCTGCAAGACTTCTGTAAAAGGTCTAATGAAGGTCCCCTGTCCGGCTGAGCTGGGCTTGGGGGGCAGAATCAGACCCTAATGGTCTCCAGTGAAATGGATAGAAATTGTGACAGAACTGAAAACAATGGGATTTAGAATGGGACAAGAATATAACACTAATTTATTACAAGGTATCTCAAGAATAATTCCGGGCTTGGATTTAATCCACCATAGGTTTCTCGTTTTTTTCTATCTTTTCTGACAAGCAATTTTTCAATAAATATATCCCACATGCAAAACAAATTTACATTGTAGACTCAGTGAGGATGAAGGAGAGAGTGAATACTATGCTCCAATTTAGAATGAAATGTTGGAGGAGAGTCAACTACATTGTCCTATCTAGTCAGTGAAGGTTTGACAAAAGTTTAGGCAGTGTCTGACTGCAGATTGTGCACATTACCTGCATTGCCTGGGGGGGAAAAAATACTCATGAATTGGAGATTCGGCTTGAATTGTAGTTACCCTGCAAATCCAACCGATATTTCAAACTGGTTCCTCTTCAATATGACTGGACTTAAGCAACTGCATTTATTGCTTTCAAAATCAGCACTCATTTTGGTTTATGTAAACTCCTGATATCTTTGAAGAAAATAGTAACCACTGTTTATCTATATATGCAACTATTAAATTTCACGCCTTAAGGTAATAAATATACAAAGATGGACTTGCAATGAACCAAACCCATCCCTGTTCACTTGCATTAAACAATCTCAATAGACCCAACCCCTACACATCTACTCCAGCTTTGAATTCAATTGTTCATTTGTAACAACAATTACTTTTAAGAACGATAACTGAAAATCGACCAGAAAGTTGCAAAAATTATATGGTTCAGGGGAGGAAGTCAGCCCATGTCCTGTGTGGTCTCCAAACTCATCTCCTACCCGCGGATTCAACATCTGAATAGCGACCCTTTGTGCCGAGCACAAATCTAAAGGATCTTCTGAGAGCAGCCACTAGCATCGGATAGAGATTGGGACAGTCATTGTTTTATGAAAACGTAGCCATTTTTCAAATACTTGCCACACAGACCAGAAATACGCAGACTACCAGTTTTTTTAGATGTAGAATGTCTCCTTTAATGTACAAACTTTACGCGCTTTCTTCATCATTTACCCACCAGACCCCGTTTCAGCAATTGAGAAACTCAGCCATCTCTTCAAGCCAGTGGTCAGGGCAACCCCTCGTGCTTCTCCCCGAGCCCTGCTGTTTCCCTCGTTCTACTGCATGTCCATACTGATGGATTCCTTTATGGATAACACAATTGCTGGAACATTACTGCAGGAGTAGGCCATTCAGCCCTTCTACCACAATCCATCACTCATCGAGCATGGAAGATCTTCCATCTCACCATTCTTTCCTGTAGATCCCATAATACGCAGATATCCATCAATCTCAATTTCAAGTGAGACTCCACAGCCGTTTTAGGGTAGGAATTCCAAAGATTTCCCAACCCTCTGCAGAATGATTTTTTTTCCTCTTTCTTGCTGAAACAGACCATCCCTCTATTGCAAGACAGTGACCACCAGTTCCATGCTCTACAGTGGGATGAAATTATCTTCCTGCTTCACACACCTTTTTTTCCTTATCTCTGGCCTTTACCAACCACCTGCCTATAAAACACACACCACCCTCCCGACAATCAGTCTGAAGAAGGGCCCTGACCGAAAACACCACCTATCCATGTTCTCCAGAGAGGTTGCCTGACCTCTGAATTACTCCAACACTGTATTTTTCTATCTAACCTTCCTGCCTGTCTAGTTTTGTAAATTTCAATGAGATCTCACAACTCGAAAGAAAATAACGGCAGCTTACTCAATCTCTTCTCATGCAGCAAACCCACCATCCTTGGAAACAATGCTGATCTATGACAGGTATATCTTTTTACAGGTAATATAACCAAAACTGTAGTCGCTCCAAAACCCGATTCAATTATCTTAATTGTTTCACTTTTGCATTCAAAATCCTCTGGTAAGAATATATATGCACATCAATCTCCATTTCGGTTACTGTGAAATAGGTGGGGTATTTGAAATTATAACTGTCGCTAAACACAGTACAAGATGTGGATACAAGGAACTGCAGGTGCTGGTTTACAAAAAAGGACACAAAGTGCTGGAATAACTCAGTGAGTCAGACAGCATCTCCGGAGAACATCCATAGATGACAGTTCGGGTCACAACAAGCGCAAGGCGTGTTCCCTCTGACTGTCTGAAGTCCAACCACCAAGGACAAGATTAAAATTCCATCAAATGTAATATTCATCTGGTCTTTTCCACTTTAGTGAAAGTGAAGTTCAATTTTTTTGAAGTTAGTTTTCACACAAAAACTATTAGTAATTCAGTAGATCACTTGAGGTTTGCTCCGTGGCACAGAGCGCTTCAGGCAAACAAACCAAGGTGACATTTGGCAACAAACAACACACACATTGGAAAGCTTCTTGATCTTTTCAGAACTGGAGCAAATAATTCAAGTATGTTTCACTGTGCTGGCATTTGACAATCCTATTCATTTCACACAAGCCCATACATAATACTTCCAGATGCCCCCTGGCAAACCATCAACAGCCATGTCGGCCAGTGTGTGCATACTATACCTTTCTTTCTATCCAGCAAAGATGCCGGGACTTACATTTTATTATTTTAGATTTGAAAATCTGCTATTTCATGCATTCCAAGGAAATACACCAACTTTAAAAACATTGTTAGGCAGTGCATGGCAAACACAACAAAAGTTTTTTACAGTACCTCTGAACATGACAATAAACGAAACTCAAAACTCAAGGAGAAAAACCACACATTCTGAGAGAATGTTATATATCTTGTTTGTGTAGATCCATATTGATGAAGGCTCAATGACAGCTGAGATGAGACAACCAAGGGAGAGGACATTTTTGGGGTGATGGTTGGACACTTGGAACAGACCAGCTGTCAGCAACACCCCACTTCTGACCTTCTGATGGGTAGGAGATCATTGATAAAACAGCAGAAAAAAAGGTTTAGGGTGCTGTTCCGGAGGCTGGGATGAATTATCTCCAAAAATCAAAATTATTTGTGCAAAGTACAACTAAAACCACTGGAATGTTTCTTCACTTAATACCAACTTCAACTTTTCCACAGCAGTTCACTACCTCCATCATTCAAATGCTGACGTAAAGTCAAGGATAGTTACTCACCTTACTTCTGACAAGCAGCCCCGGTTCATGCTTAGCCAAAGACTGTGATGAGGTCTGACAAATCCCAGAGTGGGCAGGCTACTGGTGAGCCAGTGTAGTTTGATAGCATAATCGGCAACTATTTTTGTTAATCATTTTGCAAAGACTTGTGAATACGGAGGGAAGAATACATGGTTCCCAAAGACTCCCTGCTTTCACTAAAGTGTTTATGTTTCAATCTAATGGAATCACAAGATTTCTGAGGCATGTTCTTGTCAACATATAATATCTGCATATCTTAGGAACTTGCACATTCCAAATTGATTGCTAACCAGAACTATCTCCAACAATTAAGACTGTAGTTGCTAGTAAATTAGTAAAATGTGCTTAAAGTTCTAATGAATGATTCTATTATGTTTGTAATTAATGGTAATCAAGTAATTAAACTTTGAAAGATATCAGGAGACAATGTAGAATGTCAGGAACAGGTGCGGGAGGTGATTTTGTGGTGATACAGAAGATGGGTGATGGCTAATAGCCAAGTTAATTGAGAACTGATGACCAACGTCAGAATTGTGCTCTGGACTGAGATTCTACGCATTCCATGCAAGTGTCGGGAAAGTGGTAGTCAGCTGTGCATTTCTGAACCAAGGACCTGGATACATTCAGATTCATATCCAATCACTTGTCTTTGGATGAGCCACAGCTGCTGCACCCAGTGTAGGCCCATGCATTTGAATTTGGTGATGCACCTGCCTTCAAATTGTAAGTGTAGCCAAATGTGATTATTTGTTGGACACAAAATGCTGGAGTAACTCAGTGGGACAGGCAGCATCTTTGGAGAGAAGGTATGGGTGACATTTTGGGTTAAGACCCTTCTTCGTTTGATAATATTTGTTATGGTATGTTTTCTAGAATAGCACATAAAACTACAGGGAATGGAGGGATGTGCATCGTGTACAGGCAGATGGGGTTTGATTTGGCAGCATGGTTGGCACGGACATTATGGGCAGTAGGGTTTATTATTGGGCTGTGATTCTATGTTCTAATTAATAAAAATCTATATTATTTTCAGGTCATGAGCACGAAACAAAAGCATCCAGGCTAAAGGTTCAGTGCACATTCCATTAGAACTGATTTATTTTAGACAAATTAGCCCCTTCACAGCGCGATCCTTGTAATAGAAATGTGTACTGGAGCTGTGCACTTGCATTTAACTCCCATCCAACGCTTGGTCCCTCCGGCACAGGAAGACAAAGACAGTAGGCACTGTTTTTTTTGCCTTGAGCAGTTAGGTGGCCAACACAGGAAATAAAGTTAGATAGTCCAGTCTAGGTTCAGGAAATCTGTTCAATTACTTTTCAAAACCAAATAAACAATTTTACAGACACTGTGTTGGGGAATCCCTTTATTTACCATTCTGTTTATTTTTAACACAAAGGTATTATTCCTTTATGGGCAAGTTCTTAATGTTAAACCATGAATAGAGTATCTTGACTGAAGTAACTTGTACATTTCCTATTTAGCTAACCACAAAATTTGATACAATATCTCTCACTCACCAATTGATCAGGGAGAAAGGTAGTGTGCATCAAACATAAGAAGATGGGGATTTAAGAAGATTAGTCAGGGCAAGAAGATTTAGCTGGGTTTAATAAATTTAATAAATAAATAAAACAGCATCATTTAATAAAAGGCAGTACTGATTTCCTGAAGGAGAATGAGTGCGACTCAGATGGTCGCCAAGTCATTCATTTTCATTCTTTCAAGAGGAGCAGCAGTTGTTAATGTATCTAAAGAATGTTTATCTTTTTATCATTGGGATGCAGCACAGAGACTGCGCTGATCATCTACCATCCATTCCACACCAGTTCTACATTAATGCATTTTTGAATTTCTTCCCACATTATTATCAATTCCCCCAGATTCTACCACACATCTACAGCAAGGGCAATATTAACCTACCAACCCGCACGTCTTTGTGATGTGGAAGAAAACTGAAGCAAGTGGTGAAAACCTCATGATCATAGGGAGAATGTGTAAATTCCACATCCTAGGTTAAAATTGAACCCGGATCACTGGGACTGTCAGGTAGCAGCTCTAACTTGAAGACACCCTCGTTTTTTTCCTAAAGTGGTGAATCACAATTGATTGGTAACAGGCCCTACAGCCCACCGAGTACATGATGACCATCGATCACCCGTTCACACTAGTTCCCTGTCATCATCCACTCCCTGCACATTAGGGCAAAATTACAGATGTCAATTCACATACAATTTTTAATTAATTGAACTTTCTTTTCTTTATTGTGTTGTCTACGTACAGTTTTTACAGACATGTTATGTTGCTGCAAGTAAGAATTTCATTGTTCTGTTTTTGGTTTGCATGGTAATAAAATACACCCACGCGTGTTTAGGATATGAGAGGACATCGGAACACCCGGAGGGAACCCTTGTGATTACAGGTAGAACGTGCAGACTCCACACAGACAGGACCCTTGGTCAGGATCGAACTGGTCTCCGGCACTGTGAGGCAGAAGCTCTACTAACTGCACCATTGTGCTGCCCTATTTTGCTGCTGCGCCACTCCTCAAACATCTGTCATTTGTATATTTGTATTACGGGCTTATACTGCATCTTTGAATGTAATATCCAAGTGTGACGGATATCTTCTGGGCTAACCTTGTAGCTTAGAACCACGTATTTAATGGTAATCAAATTAAACACAATTATTTGACATTTCAGTGGCTGTCTTGAGTGGATGTGAGCAAAAGAGTTGCCTCTAGAACCATACCTTGGATATCAAGCCAAAAGTTGAAACTTTTCAAAGATGTTAATAGGAAATAATAACTGGATGCACTTTCATCAATTTCATGCGCTTTCATCAAACATCTTTATCAGAGGTTAACGGAGGAATGTTGCAGAGGGCAAACAGTGAGCGGAGGGCAGGGGAAAGGATGTGGGAAGGAGTAACCACAGAGAGGAGGTGGATATTTAGAGGGCATTGGTGAAGAGATTGTTACAGAAGCCCAGACATGACATGCAGGTAGGGTGGGTTAATGTTTTGTCATGGAGTGTGAAGAAGTGGAGATCAGGGTGGAGTTGTTACAGTTGACTGATGAGGCTCACGTTGGTTATGAGCAATCTTTCCTCTTATACTAAGGTTCTTGACACAAACATACTTTGAATTATTCTATGCAATTGCATGGTATTCATTATTTAGTTGCCATCTAAAGTCCATCGTACCACCTCTTATTTCGTAGAGCAAGTCTCGTTTGTAACTGGTCTCCACCATTTAGTCAGGTAGATGCGTTTCCGGAGATATGACCCCTGAGCTTTCCTCTACTGTGGGAAGATGCATGAGCTGGCCTCAAATGCAAATAGAAATATAATTTTTTTAATTCCTTAAAAAAAGTCACAGGACAGGCAACATCTGTGGAGAAGACGGAGAGGTGACGTTTCGTCAGACTGGATGTAGTAGAGGGGTAGGAAGCTGGGAAAGAGGTGGGGGCGGGAAAAGCCTGGCAAGTGATGGATGGATATAGATCCGGGGGTTATGATTGGCAGATGGGTGGACACAGGCCAGAGATGGGAAGACGATAAAAGGCTGCAAGATAAAGAGAGAAGATGTGCAAAACATGAAACAAGAGGAATGGATATAGGTGAAAGGAGATATAGGGGAAGAGGAAAGGGTTGTTGTTGCTTAGTTATACCGCTGTGTTGTAAGCTGCCCAAGCAGAATATGAGGTGCTGTTCCTCCAGTTTGTCTGTGGCCTCACTCTGGCTCAGGTTCGAAAGGACCATATGGGAATGGGAAGGGGAGTTAAAATGGTTAACAACCACAAGATCCAGCAGGCCTTGGTGAACTGAGCACAAGTTTTCTCTTATTTTCTATTCAAAAATGAATTAGATTTTAAAAGCATTTAAATTAGTCATAGTTATACACTACAGAAACAGACTCATTGGTCCAATTCACTCATGGTGACCAGCTTTTACAAATGGGTTAATCCCATTTGCCTGTAAACCATTTCCCTATAAACCATTCCTATCCATGTACCTGACTAAATGTATTTTAAACACCACCACTGTACTTGCCTCTACAGCTTCATCTGGCAGCTCGTTCCCTATTCGCACCACTTTGTGTGAAGAAATTGTTCTTTAGGTGTCTTAAATCTTTCCCTTCTCACCTAAACCTATTCCTTCTATTTCTTGACTGCACTATTCTGAGGGGAAAAAGACTGGGATTATGAATCTTATCCATGCCTCTCATTATTTTGTAAATCTATATAAGGTCACCCGTCAGTCTCCTATGCTCCAGGAAAGGTCCCAGCTATTGAGCCTCTTTTTAAATCCTTAAATCCTGATACATGTTTTCGCACCCATTCCAACTTAACATTCTTCCTCTAGCTGGGTGACCAGAGTTGCACACAATACTCCATTTGTGGTTTCACCAGCGTCTTGTACAGCTGGTGCATAACGTCCCAACTTCCGTTCTCAATACACTAATTGATGAAGGCAAGTGTACCAAATGCTTTCTTCACCATCCTATCTGCAGTACCTGTACAGCCATTACTTATCAAAAAGTACCAAGAAGCAATGATAGCCATGAAAGTTCTTGAAGCTGGGAAGTTTCTGATGGAACTCTAATCACCGTGGTAGAAGTTGATTCAAGGCTGACCTGCCGGCCTCGTGTGATGATGCTGTCAGACCTTGCCTAACTAAGAAGCAGATGGCTGGCCTGATACAGGTTGTCAGACTCAGTAATATTCCCTTGCATATACTTGCACATTCACAGCAGCCGCATATATTTTTACCCAGTATTCCATTACTGAGCAGCTAGAAAAAACTTAATTAGTGAATTATTATTTAATCACAACATTTTACTGACTGCATGAGCTGAATTATGTTCAAAATGCCAACATATTTGTGCACGTTCATTTGAAAGAGTCAGATATGTGATTGCAGGTTTAACAATTAAAAGGAACATTATCTGCTTAATCCATATGAAAGGACACCTATATAATGTCAATAACCTTCTCGCAGTCATGATCTTTTCATTTAAAAATGATCAACACCATTCCTGCAGTTATGCAATTTACTTTATTGCCATTAGAAATTTAAAACACCACAGTCCATGCCCGAGAAAATGTCAAACAATATCTCTGGAGCAATCTAGGTTTTCTGAAACATAACAAATCTGTTGCTGTTTATTCCATACCAACATGATCTTGACGTCCCACAATACAGGATATCTTACAGTTTTATACCCCAGTCATTCCCTCTCCCCTCCTGTTGGGCAGAACTTGGAAAATATGAAAACATGTACAACCAGATTCCGGAATAGCTTCTTCCCCTCTGTTATCATACTACTGAACTGTCACACAAGTCCAGTTGACATGTTCGCCTGTCATCAGTTAATAAGTCCACGTCTTAGGAGCAGAAGTTGGCCATTTGACCCATTGAGTCTCCTCCACCATCCAATCATGGCTAATGTATCTTTCCCTCGCAGCCCTATTTTTCTACCTTCTTCTCATAACTCTTGACCAATCAAGAATCTGTCAATCTCTGCCTGAAAAATAACTAATGACTTGGCTTCCACCACTATCTGTGGCAATGAATTCCACAGATTCACCACCCTCTGACTAAAGAAATCTCATCTCTTTTATAAAGTTATGTTCTGTTATTCTGAGGCTATGCCCTCTGGTTCCAGACACTCCCACGAGTGGAAACATCGTCACCATATCCACTCTATCCAGGTTTTTCACTATCTGGTAACTTTCAATGAGGTCCCCCTTCATTCTCCGAAACTCCAGCGAGTGCAGGCTCAGTGCCGTCAAACGCTCATCATATGTTAACCCAATCATCTGTGGGATAATTCTCGAAACCATCTCTGGACCCTCTCCAAAGCCAACACAGCCCTCCTCAGATATAGGGCTCTGGTGGGCCCTTTTTTGGGGTGCTGGGTATGGAAACAATTCACCCTACCCAATGGATCTGACTAAGTGTAATTGGAGCCTCAGTACTGGTGGCTTGGCCTGTGAAGGACACTGATGTTGTCTTGCTTTTCCTGCCAGTATATTTGAAACATTTAGCATACCACCGTTAGTGGCATATCACCGGTGTTTCCTGGTTGTCTATAACTCAAAGGCATACAGTAGAGGAGCTACTGAAATGAAGTCCAAGAACTTTGTGCCAAGTTGAGGTCTTGATTGTTGTACACAATTCCCAAGATAGACAAAGGCTGTGCAATTGCCCTGAAGGCAGTGGCTAAGCTCATCACCAACGCCAACCATCACTGTTTGAAGGTTCTCTTGACATGGGGAAGCAGCCTGTTTTCAAAGTTATCATTGCCTTTAACATCAGTGGGTGGGGTTTTATAGTTGAGGCAGGCTTGTAGTTGTTATAAGGCCCAATTCATTTAGCTCAACTGTGCTTCCTTAGAATACAAGGACGAACCGATGAACATCTTCATAAAAAATGACACATCCTATTAAAAGGTTGATAGTTCAAAAGCAACACTGAATAAGAACCACGAGGCACAAAAAGATAATGAGTTAAAGTGAATCAATGCATTTCCTTCACTGTTTAGCTATACCTCATATAAAGGGAGAGCGGCTGATGTATGGCTGATAGAATTCAGTGTGATGTGAAGCTTTAAGTGGGCTAACCTGAAAAGATGCCAGATTATAATTGTTTTGACTTTGTGAAAAAAAAAGGCAAAGAATCCTGGGCCAAGAATTTCAATTATGTAGCGCATGTTTCTTATATGCTGTGCACTTGAATTGTGGAGTAAAATCAATTGCTGAATGCTATCGGCAATATAAAACATTTATAGTGCACACTGAAACATTGCTTTTTGTGCTCGATGTAGTAATACATAAAAGGTGCTGAGAGTGCAGCAAGCCTGTCAATCATTGTGCCACCCAGATTTAGTGTCACTTGTTGCTTTTAACTGGATCCATAGCAACCTAATAGTATGGGTCACAAGCCTAAAGCAGGCTCTTAGAGGGCAGCTTGTGGACTACCTATATAGAGGGAATCATCAGCATTGTTTTTGCATTGTCTCAGCACGAGATTTGATGCATTCAATTCAGATGCAACTTTGAACCAGATTTCTGGACGATATTCAGTGAGGCCTTCTCTATTTTGTGGGGATGTCACCGGATGGTGTGGTGTAGTGGGATTGGCAGACTGCTCTGGTTACGAGATCTTTGGCCAAGCTCCAGCTTACTGGCTATGCTGAGCACACAAGTTTTTGCTGAGCAGCACTTAAACCTCAGGGTTTCTGACCTGCACACATGAACTATCCTAATCCAACAAGACATTACCAATGTCCACTCTCAGAATGGGAGATTTGCTCTTGAAACTGCACAAGGTATATAGATGGAAAATAACTTGTGACGGAACAACATTATTCCAACATGGTGGGGTGGAGTACATGGCCTTGTCTGCATCAATGGTGCTGAGGTAGATTTGGTCAAGAGCTTCACGTTTTTGGGTGAAAATATCACCAAAGATGTGTCCTGGCTCAACCACATTGGTGCTGTGGTCAAAAAAGCACCCCAACACTTCTACGTTCTCAGAAGGCTGAGGAGATTTGGCATCTCTGATGACTCACTACCAACTTTTACACAAATACCATAGAAAGCATCCTATCAGAATGCATCACAGCTTGGTAAGGCGACTGATCGGCCCAAGACCACAACCATTTACAGAGAATTGTGAATGCTACCCAGTCCATCACACAAACCAGCCTCCCAGGATTGACTCCATCTACAATTCCCACTGCCTCGGGAAAGCTGCCAACATACTCAAGAGCCTCGCCCACTTTGGTCACACTCTCCTCCCCTCTCCTAACAAGTAGAACGTACAAAGGTTTGAAATAACGTAGCAAACAACTCAAGAACAGATTCCCTTACTTTTGTTATCAGACTCTTGAATGGTCCCCTCACACACCAAGAAGAATTCTTGATCTTCCAACTTGCATCATTGTGCCTCTTTCATTCAGAAAGTTGTTAAAAGCTGTTGCATTGCTGAGTTTATTAGCTGGGGAATGTGGTAGCAGACCCTTATAAATTGCTAGCTTGCCCTCATTTATTTTTGATTGATAATTCCTGGCACACTTTACGAAGGATGTCAAAACTTTGGAGAGACCATTGAGTTGATTTACTGGGAAGTTAATAGGGATTAAGGACCACTACCAGATGAATTGAGCTTAGCTTAGAGATACAGCATGGAAACAGGTCCTTCGGCCCACTGAGTCTGTGTTGACTAGCAATCCCCGCACACTATTCTACACACTAGGGATGATTTACAATTATACCAAGCCAATTAACCTACAAACCTGTATGTATTTGAAGTGTGGGAGGAAACCAGAGCTCCTGGAGAAAATCCACGCAGGTCACAGGGAGAACGTGCAAACTCCGTAGAGACAGCACCCGTAGACAGGGTTGAACCCAGGTCTTTGGCACCGTAACGCAGCAACTCTACTGCTGCGCCACCGTGCTGCTGCCCTGCTCCTCGAGGTTGGAGAAGTTTGGACAGATCCCTTTGGTGCATAAAAGGTTAAGAAGTGACCAACAGCAGTGCTCACGATGAAAGGTATGATTGAGATATATAACTCTTTGTGGCGAGTAGATTAATAACTGGACATAACTGGTCACTGGTAAAATATCCAGCGGGGTGATGAGGAGAAAATGTTTCATTTTAGAAAGTTGCCTGGAAGCTGATTCCAATAATACCTGATGATAAGGAACTTACAAGCTGATGGATGATACAGGGGTGTGGCATTACAGCTAAGTAGTCACCTTCAGTGTTATGTTTCTAATATGTACTAATTTCAGATTGCTCCTATTACAGGGAATGAATAACATCAGGCACACAGTAAGATTCACCAAATGGGGTGTCATGCTGAGTACAGGAGATTTATTTTTGCTGGAAATTGGGAATTACAGGAGGCTTCACCAATTAAAGTGTGTTTTAATGAAATAACTCTTGATACTTTGTATGGGTTATTTTTCCTCATTTGCACTTTAGATGCATTAATAAAGACAATGCATAAAAGAAAACTGCTATTTTATAATCAGTTGTAACAAATATATTCAAGCTAAAATAACTTATCTTCGAAAAGACATAGATATTTCAAGTCAGAAAAATTATGGTAACAACATATTAATTGAGATTCATAGTCTAGCTCTCATCAGTGATGGGGTGGAACTGTCCACTTCCAGGTACCTGTGTATTGTCACTAAACCTTGTTTGGACCAATAAGCTAAAGAAAGTTAGGAAAAATTAATAGCATGGTCATGTAAATACATCTTTAAAAAAATAATTCAAGGGAAGACATAATGAGACAATGTTATGGAAATAAAACCTGTAGAAATTATTCTGAAGAAAAGGATAAAAGTTAGGAAGGACTCATTTTGAGGCATCCTAATTGATATTGTGAAAGAGCATCTCTGTTGCGTGGGTGTTGATTGGTGCCATTCAGAAACTGCAGCTGCTTTATAAAGTTTTGATTTGGAGCAAGGAGCAGTTCAACAGCAGAACATTTTATTTGTATATCTTGCGTAAACCTACATACCAAAGGAGCAGGTGAAACATACTTGAAATGTATTCTTGGCAGTTCCAATAATTAGAATTTTTTTATTGATAGATGTGTTATACTGATGCTCTCCATAATTATTTCAGTTAGGTGCATAATTATTTCAATTAACATGTGTGATGTTGCCTTCTCCGTGTGACTCTGAGATGAAGCAAACACACTCGGTACAGGGCAGATCTACCACAGCCTACCGCCAGCCTCTTCCATGCTTGCAGGTAGTCGTGGGCTTTCTTCTCGTAAGGTCAACACACCAACCCAAGGCCGTTTGCTAACGTTCTGTGCTACTACCTGTTAATCCTGCAGTGATTTCACTGAGAAGCTGATCTCTCCACGGAGCTCAGCATCCCAGCTGATTTTTCCCTCCGTGCCACTGGTTGGCCTTCACTTTGACCAGGCAGCACCAACCTAGACTGCAGGAAGGGTGGGAGGCAAATATTCAGTGCCTTAGCTGTCAAACAAATCCACTGCAGTTCCACATTGTCAGATTTTAAATACGACAAGTATGGCTTTTGGAACAATTAAGGTGCAATATATTGTCTGGGATTGAGCTAGAGGTTGGTCTTCATTTTCATACTTTACAACACACATGATTACAGCTTGGTCTAGTCTGCTAAGGAAACCAGCCGCTATCTGGAATAAAGATGCTGAAAACAAAAAGGTAAGGATATTGATCACTGGAGGATTAAAGATGGCATAATTCCAGGAATAAATTCAGAAATATTGAAATACTCAATGGGTAACTTTGTTCGAAGGTTAGCGTGCGTGTACACCGAATATCAAATGTACCTGGTTCCCAAACTATATTCTATTTCCTTGGTTTACATCTCTATCGTATTGTTCCTGAGACTGATCCTGAGCGTCAAGGTTTCCAATCTCCTTCCCAGTTTCTCTTTACAGTCTCGACCCTAGGCATTGGGCTCCCGATGCTTACCCTGTGTGGGATCCTGCTTTAGATATAGTTCCAGTCATCCAGAACCCTCTGTGCATATTTTTATGTATAAGCATTTTGCTCCATGGGCTCGGCATTAGTGGAGGTTCCAGCCAGTGGCTCAAAATCCTGGCAGGGGTCTGAGCTATTGATTTACCAGAAACAGTGAGAGCATTACCAACTATGAGATTTGACTGTGTGAATTTAATTAACAAAATGCCATGCAATTTAATCAGACCATTGAAGAGACAGCCATTTGCAGAGCAGGAATGGGAGTCTGTCTGTCCGCAGGTCCTAGTGTGAAATTGTTGGATAACAAACTCCAAATCCTTTACAGATTGGGGACGGGGTCTCACTCAATGCCAAGGCAAGACAGAGGCGTGGCAGGCCATTTATGTCTGGAATGACCCAATATGTACACATCATCTCCATGGGTGTGTGTGCGCATGTGTGAGTACGATGTAAACAATAAGAAAAACTGACTTCATTATCTCTGAACACAAATATCATGCCCTGACTTTTATGTTCTCCCATGAGGTTTCACGTGCGTTTTTTAAAATTTAAAGAGTTTGTGCAGGAGGAAAGTCTGCATTTATAAAAAGCAGATGGGATTTCTGATTGTGTTCACCATCCTTGATTGAGGAAATTAGATGACATATTGTGATAACGTATGTCAATAATTGCAGTACATGTTCCTGAGAAAAAAGAAAACAAAAACTGATGCCAAAAATATAAAATGCAAACAGAAAATGCTAAAACTACTCAGCAGGTCAGGCAGCATCTATTGAGAGGGGAGAAATAATACTTCAGGTTGTTGAAAACTGATCTGCTGAGAAATTACTGCATTTCCTGTTCCTGAGAAGCACTCCTTCGCTGGTGCTCATTTTACCAAAATGCCCAGCCAATAAACCCCATGATATTCCGTATCTCGACCCTAAAAATAACGATCTCTGCTGCCTCCAGTGTAAAACCGGGACAGCTCCCCCTCCTGGTCAGCTCCCGAGATTTAGTGACTGCCATATCCTGATTCTTATTCCCATTCACTACTTGGTGATTGGTATGTGAAAGATTACATTATTATATCCTAAACAGTTTCTTTTTGTATCTACAATTTATGTCTCCAATGCAAAGTTGTAGAGGTTAATGTTGAGAAACTCTGTTCTCCCATTAAAGGCCGAAGTAGGTGTGAATCTGATTTTAAAAATGGCACCACAGTGCCATTGAAACTATGTTGTGCCCTCTGCTTGCGTCTAGTGAGGTTTTGTTGCGTCAGAGGCTCACACGGTTACCTCATAGGTCCATTTTTGTGGAGGTTGGATGCAAGAGTAGTACTGTGGTCACAGATGGACACTGAACACGGAGAGGAGACAGAGGAAAGGCCACCAAAGAGCAGCCATTGCAAAAATCCAGTTCATAAGTCACAGCCTATGGAAAAGAGGAGAATTACTGAAAAGCTGCGACTTACAAATCAGGTATAAAAGTTGACATAATTGCTTCATGATTGTCTTTTTCTACATAAAATAGGGAGACAAAATGGTCAATCTCAAATGAACATTAATTTTAGTTTAGATTTTTTGCCAACTAGTTTTCTAAATGCCTGAATCCTTTTAGTTTCAGTCTTGGGTTGCACAGACATACATCAAAAGGAACAAAGTCTTGTGTATGTAGATCTGAGACAGTTTCGCAGATTTATGTGTCTTGCATTCTCGCTCATCAGCCGCAGTGAGAAAGTTGAGAGTAAGAACAGAGCGTTGGTGAATTCCGCTTTTCTGACTGGTAGATGATGACCGTTCACATCAATTGAAAGAGATTCAGGAACTCAACACAAAATGAATCCTTCGCAATGCATCAGTGTGAAAATATATTTTCCAAGTCTGCTGTTTATGGTTTGTTTACCTCTGAATCCACATTAAACTTCAGTTTGAAAGTCTCCTTCTGTATCCATTGAGATTGTGGCAGATGCCTCCCAGTCTGGTGAATGCAATTCTACATTTTCCTGGGCGTCTGAACGAAGTGTGATGGTTGGCGTGGTCTTGAGGTTCTCCCAAGATGGCTCTGCAGTGGTAGCTTTCTCCTGTGGATAGAATGTTACTATCTTAGTCTCCATTGGTACATTTTACAGTGATGCTATTATTACTGAAAGTTTGTCCAATGCTAACCAGCAATATTGTTACAATTCATTTGTCACCACTCCTTGCTCATAGGTAATGAGGTAAACTGCATCACTTCCTCATACCTTCCTAGCTGAGTCCAAGTGAACCTACTGGTTGGGATGGATTTTTTGATCACTATTGGCCAGTAGTTGCCACTTCATACTCACCTCGTCTTCTGCTGATTGGCTAATCTGGTATTGTAATATATTATTAGAAACAAGGAACTGCAGATGCAGGCTTACACAAAAACACACATAGTGCAGGAGTAACTCAGTGGGTCTGGCAGCATCACTGGAGAACATGGACAGGTGACATTTTGGGTTGAGACCATTCTTCAGGCTGTTTGTAGGATGGGGAAGAAGGGGCTGCAGAAGAAAACTGGATGAAAAGAGGGGCAGGACAAAGTCTGGCAAGGCTGATACAGATGAGGAGGGTTTTTAATAGGCAGATGTTTGGACAAAGAGCAGAGATAAAAAGGCAGGTGATCAGGAGCAATTACTGAGGTCCACCATTTTCTGTGGTCCAGTATAAACAAGCCCACCGCTGTTCTATTATGTTCTTATGACATTTCATTTTTAATCGACTCAACGTCAATTTTTTGCAAATTAGTTTGGGAAATCTTTTCCTTATATTAATTCCTTTAGACTATTTAAGGCACAACTTAAACTCTGAAGAAGGGTCTCAACCCGAAACGTCACCCATTCCTTCTCTCCAGAGATGTTGCGTGACCCGCTGAGTTACTCCAGCTGTTTGGGTCTATCTTCAGTTTAAACCAGCATCTGCAGTTCCTTCTTGCACACAATTTAAACCGTATACCTTTCCTTTTTATTAAAGAAAATCCCAATCAGCTGGTCCATCTAATTTCCCAGTAACCTCTACCTTCGTTCACATCTAAATCTAAAGTTCTTCTTGTTCCTCCATTTCTCACTCATTTCTTCCCCATTATATGAAGAGCGCAGAAGGTTAAGGGGGGACTTGATTGAGGTCTTTAAAATGATGAAAGGGATAGACAGAGTTGACGTGGATAAGCTTTTCCCATTGAGGGTAGGGAAGATTCAAACAAGAGGGCATGACATGAGAATATGAGAATTAAGGGACAGAAGTTTCGGGGTAACATGAGGGGGAACTTCTTTACTCAGAGTGGTGGCTGTGTGGAATGAGGTTGCAGCAGAAGTGGTGGAGGCAGGATCGATTTTAACATTTAAAAGTAAAGTGGATAGGTATATGGACGGGAAGGGATTGTAGGGGCATGGTCTGAGTGCAGGTAGATGGCACAAGGGGAACATAAATGTTCGGCACGGACAGGAAGGGCCGAGAGGGCCTGTTTCCGTGCTGTAATTGTTATATGGTTATATCAGCAGCTCCTATTCCTTTCTGGATGTGACTGTGCAGAAAAATATGAATTCAAGTGAGCTGGTGCCCATAATGGCCCACACTGTGGTTGGACAGACAACATGTTATACTTACAACTGGCGTGCTCTTTTCAGCTCCCGCTGATGAAATGCTCCACCGTTTCTCCCGCTACAGTGGAAAAATGAAAATATAAAGATATCTATTTTTACAATGAATCCAAAATGCCAAAAAGCCATGAGAGCTGTATACTTTAGCATTATCGTTCTATTTTTTTTAATTTTCTAGCAGTGCCTAGAGAACAGATATTCAATTGGGATGGGCAGCACAGCCAAGACCACTGGATGCCTGTGAAAAACGGTGATCAGGAGATGAGGGTTCGACATCCCTGCTGCCACTTTTCTCAAGGAATCTGTGACATGAAAGTGAAAAGGTAATTCCATTTGGGAGAATTGTTAATAACAAGAAGTAATCTGGATGTCAGAGCTACCTCATTCCTGTTGTAAATAAGAAAACACTTTTTATACAATCATTGCCAGAAATATGGACATTATCGTGCTTTAGATACTGTTGAAGCGTGATAATGATTCTGAAATTAAATAATTAATCATCACCTTAAATGCTGAGAGTTCAGGGTCTCGGCACCTGTCCAATGTGTGGAACTTCTGGTTTAATTCATTGTAGAGTTCGGAGTGACGTTTCCTTGTGTGCATGACTTTCTGTGAACCAGAATGTTAACGGTAAATTAAAACTAAGGCTGTCATTCATTGAATCTTAATGAGAGCTCTGTTTTTACCTTTGGACGTGATGACAAAAGGTCATCGGTGCTGGAGTAATTTTCATTGAATTTACTGGACTGGAAATCCATGAAGTCAAATTAATGTCAAATTTATACCCTGCCCAAAATCACATCTTCAATGGAGAATAAAATTAGGCAAGATTAAAAAAATGGCATTGCAACCAATCTTGCCAGTTTCGTGATGGGTTAACACTGCCCTAGTCAGATGGAGTCATAGAGAGATACAGCACAGAAACAGTCCCTTCAGCCCATCGAGTCTGCACCCACCCTTTTGCACTGTGCCTTTCTCCTCATCATTCTTAGAGGGTGACTTGCACTCACAAACTAGGGGAACAGAGAATTAAAAAAAGTATGTAAGAATAATATGTAACTGCCTGAACGAAAGAATGGAAACTTCACAACACAACATTTTATGACATCCATAATCACTCTTATGCAACAGTGAAGCATCATTCTCCATTTAGTAATGTGTGGTGGAATCCCAATAGGTTGAGTGGAGGTAGAAACAGGTTCCTCAATTCACTGCCCAGACACTCCTGATGATGAGGCTTGTTGTAGAGTCAAGAGGGGACTTGCCGCAAGTTGTCCATCGGAATTTGGACAAACTTTGCTAAATGACATGAAGCATTATGGTGGGCACAGGTGTCAGTGGCAATGGGTGAGAATTTGGGCACAGTAGGCTTTGATATCCCTTATTTTCTATCACACTTCTCGTGGAACAGCTGCAATGAATTAAAAGCATTGTGCTGATGAGAAGCTGGTTACCTGGCAGTGAGGCACTAGTAAGGTTAATGCTATAAAAATGTATTTTACTTTAATTTAATTTAGTTTTGACATACAGCGTGGAAAAGGCTCTTTGGCCTACTGAGTCGGTGCCAACCAGCTGTCACCCATACATTAGTTCTTTCCTACACTCTAGGGAAAATTTACAGTAACCAATTAACCTGCAAACATGCATGCCTTTGGAATATGGGAGGAAACCAGAGCACCCGGAGAAATGTATCAATCATCGTTATTTATTCCCCAAACTAAAATAACTATGTATTAATGTTTGCAGCTGTGAAAATGAAACCATATAATGTGCTGTATGTCTTAGGGATGGCAACCTGCATAGAGATGTGCAATTATCTGTTGCCTGTGTTATTGGAGGTGGCAGCTCAGTTCATTTACACTGTGCTAATGCCAAACTAAATGGCAGCAGTCTAATAAAATGTTTGCACTTTTAATGAATAATAAGCTGACCCTGTGTCACTGTAGTAAAGTAATAATTTAGCTGTGTTATGAGGTTCCATTGTTCAGAACTTCCCTCTCATCTGGAGATAAGGGTGTATTGCAGAGATGTAACTGATAATACAGCCATTAATGTTAATAAATGGTGCCGCACATCTATTGCTTGGTCAGCCCAAGGAACTTTGCTACCTCATTGATTTTCTTCATATTTAAAACGATTATTACTTCCTGACACATTCTCCTGATAGCCCATCCGTGACGGATAATGGAATGTACGAGAAATGGAAAACTGAAGGCTTCTTTGTATGGAGGCAATGAGATAATGGACCAGCTACATTTATAAAATGGTATAAATGTAGTCTGCCTAGTTTTGAGTGTTAATGTAGAATTAAAGACGAGGGAAAAAAATGGCACAATATGTATACAAAGGTGGAAGTCCTTTAGCAGAGTAACAGAGTCAAACTGCAACTGTAGAACATAGAACAGTACAGCGTGGGAACAGACCTTTCAGCCAATTATGGCCATTCCAAACATGATGTCAAGTTAAACGTGTCTCCACTACCTGCATATCCCTTCTTTCCTGGCAAATCTATGCACCAATTTAAAAGCTTCTTAAATACTAGTTGAATCTAAACATTAAACAGGAGCTGATAAGAATGATAATGGACAATAATTAACAAAAATACGGCATTTAAATACACATATTCTCCAGGGAAAATCGTAATGCATTTGGGCTCATGGAGGTTCACTTGGGTTGAATAATCAGCCAAAATGAAGTAGAGGCAACTTGGATTACCCTTTAGGCTTACAAAAAGGATTCTGCAGAACTTACCTTCAGCAGATTAATTGAATAAATTATATGACCTAGATCAAACATTTTCTTCGGCCTTCCATTCTTATGTCTGAACACAATCTGTACACAGAGAGCTTTTACATTAAATGATTCTGCATTACTGAATCATTGCCTCGACTTCGTTCAACTCTCAGGTCAAAAATGTAAACAGATCCAGACCAGAGTGCAGGACAGCATTTTACAACTTGAAAATTGGATCAATTGGTACGAGTTTATATACGTGATGCTTAAAAGCTGCATGACACAGGTGAGATTGAGCAAGCGATCATTCCTAGCTGAAATCACAGCCATCAGGAAGTCGGCTGAGACAGTCCTTTTCACAATTCACAAATGTGAGTCCCATTTGTACTGGAACAGGTTGTGTACAGTACGTCTCGATTCTCGCCCACACAGATTGGATCTTCCAGATCAAACTATTATTTTTATTGATGACTCACAATTAGGTGTACATCGTATTTACATAATTTTGATTTACAGTAACACTGCTGATAAGAGGAGATCTGACAGGGGTCATTCAGAACTGATTGCAGACTCCTTCCAAAGTTCATAGGATGCGTGTAAATTAGAAGGTGTGTTTTTCTCCAGAATTCAGCTGCTGAGATATTTATTCCATTAGGTGCCCCTGAGGGGTCACAGGGAAGGGGAGGTCAATGACATTGGGGCAGAAGATAGGCCCATCTATGAAGAGTCTACCTTCACGCAGTATTGGAAGACCAGCCACATCCTCTCAGTGATAGGGGTATTGGGTCACAGAGTGATATAGCACAGGCTCTTTGTCTCAACTCGACCATGCTGAACAAGATGCCCAAAGTAAGCTAGTTCCACGTGCAAGCCTTTGATCCATATCACTCAGAATGCACCCACCAAGTATATTTCAAATGTTGTTATAGTACCTGCCTCAACTACCTCCTCTGGCAGCTCAATACAACCCAACACCCTCCGAATGAGCTATAAATCTCTCTCCTCCCACCTTAAATGCACGACTTCTAGTTCTTGATTTTCCATATCCTGGGAAAGACACACTATATTCACCCTATTTCCCCTCAATAAGCTAATTCTGTAATCAGTTAGCCAGGTATCCCTGGACCCCATGCAATATAACCTTTCAGAGCAGCTTACCATCCAGAAGCTGATAAAAGGCGTTGCAGAAGTTCATGTAGACTATGTAAATGGCCCTGCCATCATCATCCCTCTTAGTTACTTCTCAATGCAATGCATGGAAATGGCTTCATTTAGGAAATGGGAATCAGAGAGGGATGATGGTAGGATGTTTTTGGTTCGGGACCATATATTTTTCTCTGACTTTCCCAGTTTCTGACATCAATTCCCAGTGCAAGCACACTGCTGAGCACTATAATTGTTAAGTCATTGGACTCTAGGAATTCTGGAGTTTTGATCAATTCATATTCCACCATAACAGCTGAAGAATTTAAATTCAAGTAATTTAAGGAATTCTGAATTAAAGATTATTTCAATAATGGGGATCATGAAACTCCTAGGTTGTTGTAAAAATCCACCTAGCTTACTTCTACACTTCAGAGAGGAGATCTGCCATCCTTACTTGGTCTCTCATATCTGCGACTAGACCTCATAATCTCATTGACTATTAATTGCCTCCTCAACTCAGAAACAATTTAGGATGGATAATAAATTCTCCCATTTCCAACAATGACATCCGACCCGTGAAGAACCGGAGTGCGTAGAACAGGAATTGTCACAGACGCAGCACAAATGTTTGTGGAGGTGAGTTTCCAGCGCCTGCATCAGTGCCTGCATGTGCAGGGTGCCCCGCAGCACACATCCAGCAGGTGTGGAGACTCATTATTGTATTGCTGCATGACCTGACCACCTGAAGAAAGCAGTAAGTGAACTGCATGTAGATGAGAACTTGAGAGGCAGCATGCACAGGAGCAAGGAGATGAGAAGCTCCCTGCAAAACACCATCAGCCTTAACACCTGGCAGAGGAGGGAGACATTGACGGCGACATGGATTTTCATAAGGAGCCTACTAAATCAGAGCACCAATCCAAATATTGTCACCCTCTCCATACTCAACCCTGAACATATAGTCCACTGGCCAAGAGAGAGTCTGGACGACACAGCCCGGACATGCTTCTTTTAGGGCCGCCACCAGCACTACCATCCCACAATTGTTTGCAGTGATGGGCAGCTTACTTCAGCGAGGACATGAAAGTTATATCAGAATTGTTCAAATGAGTGGAGATTCAGGCATTTGAAGGACGCAGGCACTTCCTATGGTAAACGGGTCCCTTTCAGAATGGCAGGCAGTGACTAGTGGGGTACCTCAAGGCTCGTTGCTGGGACCGCATCTATTTACAATATACATTAATGATCTAGATGAATGGATTAAAAGTAACATTAGCAAATTTGCAGATGACACAAAGCTGGGTAGCAGGGTGAATAGACAATAGACAATAGGTGCAGGAGTAGGCCATTCGGCCCTTCGAGCCAGCTCCACCATTCAATCTTCATGAGGTTAATTCCCGGGATGGCGGGACTGTCATATGTTGATAGAATGGAGCGACTGGGTTTGTATACTCTGGAATTTAGGATGAGAGGGGATCTTATTGAAACATAAGATTATTATGGGTTTGGAAACGCTAGAGGCAGGAAACATGTTCTCCATGTTGGGACAGTCCAGAACCAGTATCCTCAGTTTAAGAATAAGGTGTACCATTTAGAACAAAGATGAGGAAAAACGTTTTTACACAGATAGTGAATCTGTGGAATTAGGTGGCAGTGGAGGCCAATTCTCTGGAGGCTTTCAAGAGAGAGTTAGTAAGATCTCTTAAAGATAGAGGAGTGAAGGGATATGGGATATGGGGATATGATCGGCTATGATCACAGTGAATGGTGGTGCTGGCTCAAAGGACCGAATGGCCTACTCCTGCACCTAAACTGAGGGATAATACCATCCCCTTTTCTCCCCCACCCTTCGACTGACACACAGGACCTCTCTTCTGGCATTTATCCCCATTGATGAAAATTTCAGATCCTCTTCAGTAGATCTAGTGCCTCTCCCTCTCTCTGCTGCAGCTTCTCTCTGCTCCACAGAAGCCAACATTGCATGTTGCCAGTATGCAAATGTCATGGGTAGTGTGCCTTCTCTATTGGGGTGCAGTACGTTGAACCCTACTGAGGGAAATCCCACTGGAAAACATATGCTCTCACTTTAGCACCTGCTTTAAGGTGTAAGCCATAACACTACTACTTCCAGCAAAACACAAAGTGCTGGAGTGACTTAGCGAGCCAGGCAGCATCTGTGGAGGAGATGGACTGATGACATTTCAGGTCGGATCCCTTCTTCAGACTGAAGAGAGATCCCGACCCAAAACGTTGCCTGTCCATTCCCTCCCCAGATGCTGCCTGAGTTAATCTAGCACTTTGTGTTTAGCTCAAAGTTCCAGCATCTACAGTTCCTGTGTCGCCACAATATTATTTCTAATCTGTTTCTGACCAATTACATGACATTTTGTGAGAGATGTGCTTGGGCTAGATTGCAATGTGTTGAAGGTTTGGTACAAAAAGGCACTGGTGGTTTACACAAAAGAACACAAAGTGCTGGAGTAACTCAGTGGGTCAGGCAGCATCTCCAGAGAACATCGATGGGTGAGATTTCAGGTTGGGATCCTCCTTAAGACTGCTACCGACCAATACAATTAGAAAGTTGCCTCCTGTCCCTTTTAGAGTGTGAAATCATTTTCCATGCAATTTGGAAAATTGTGCAGAGGAAATTGAAAAGCATGGTAATTTCAAACAGCAATTTTTACTCTGCTGCATCATCATAGATTTCACCCTACTTAATTAAATGAAGCAAGCTCACCATCAATCAATCACATTTACCCATTAATCTACCCATCTTATGATGAATATGCTGGATCACAAATTTCCCTGTTGCCCTTAGAACTGATTGGACTATGTGATGGAGCAGAGCTACTTCTGTGTTTTGTTTAACCACTTTCAGCTGACAGCTGAGAAAGAAGAACTTGTATTTATATTGCTTTCAATTGTAACTATCATAATAACCTAGAACTACCTTCATTATCTCCTCTGAAATGTCCCAAGTACTCCCATATAATTCAATCCTCTATGATGCTATTATTGCTGTAAAGGTGATTGCAGGAGTGTTATAATGCAGAGTTACATTCCACATATTAGATAAATGATTGCCCAACTTGCTTTTGTGGGGAAAAGCCGGCTGGGAGATACTGGGTTGAGTTATTTATCGTTCCTGTGCACTGCATTATTAGATTTACAGCAATGACTGATTATCCACACACAGTCAGCAGTGCTTTAAACAACGGAGTCTCATGTTTGCAGGAATAGAGAACTTGTTCTAGCTGTATACATAATATAGTTGCAATTGTACATTCTATGCCACTTTGTTAGACTTTAGATTTTAGAGATACAGTGCGGATTCAGGCCCTTCACCCATTGAGTCCGTGCCGACCAGCAATCCCCCAGTAACTAACCTACACACTGGGGACAATTATACCGAAGCCAATTAACCTATAAACTTGCACATCTTTGGAGAGTGGGAGGAAACCGGAGCACCCAAATAAAACCCACACGATCACAGGGAGAACGTACAAATTCCCTGCAGACAGCATCTTAGTCAGGTTCGAACCCGGGTCCCTGGCGCTGCAAGGCAGCAACTGTACTACTGCGCCATGTTGTGGCAGGATTGGAGGGCAGTTTGAATCCAGAGAACTCAACAGAACCAATTTTACAAAATTCAGCACAATGTTTATTATACACTTGGTGTACTGACAGATGATAAATTTATAGCTAATTAAGTTTTGAATTGTATACACCATGGTAACCATGACTACATGCAATCATTAATTTATTACTCCCTTTACATTCATGCACTGAATCCGGTAAAAAACTGTTAGTTTTTTTTACAGAAATAATCAAATAATCTTTAAATAATTGTGCAATCAACTTCTAAAAAACACACCTATTTTGTGGCTTTTGAGTGCAATAAGGAACTGAATTCTTGTATTTATAATTTTCAGTAGTAACGGAGAGAACTTTGGCCCATTTGACATCTCTGATTTGTGTTTAATATCCCTAAAGAGTAAGAATGAGTAACTAAACAGTTTATCAAGGAAAATAATTGGGGATTTAAGATTTTAGTTAGATGTATTTCATTGACAAAACAATGAAAATGTTACATTACGTTAACTATCCTCGTTGCTGACAATTTACAATTTATTTTTTAGGATACAAATTGACAATTGACCTCTCCTCAATCATGAGAGTAGGGCCCTTTTAAATGGTTTAACCATACATGTTCGGAACAAACACAATTTAAAATCAGTGGTTGGCTCTTGAATTGTGCTATTGTGTTTTTCCTTCCACACTATTCACATCACAAGTCTCTCCACATCAGTCACAGAGGTTAGTAGGACATATCTTTCTCTGGCTCTATTAATATCATGTAGCTCTCTATCTGAGTCAATGGCCTGTTCAGGAATCTAGTTATGTCACTCGCAAAGTTATCAGTGATACCAAGAGACAAGGCGTTGTCTATCATCAAAGATCCCAGCATCCAGGCCCTGCCCTCTTCTCACTGCTACCATGGGGCAGGAGGTACAGGAGACTTTCATACACACCATCTCGTTTAGGCACAGCCACTTTCCTACAAATATCAGATTCTTGACCTGCGCAACCGTAATCCTACCTCAGCAATGGAATACTACGGACCACTTCTTCAGGGCTGCCAACTCTCACGCAGCGAGCGTGAGACTCAGGCATTTGAAGAAATTCTCATGCTCCCACGCTGATGACAGAAGTCCTCTCGCTCAAAAAAAAAATTAAAAATATGTATAAATAAATAAAGTCATACTCCTCCATATACATCAATGAGAATAGTTTTCTGTTGGCGGGTTCCCCATAAAGAATGAGCAATTTAATTGGCTTAAGCCCATCGTACACTATTTAAAATGGCAATGTAGACAAAAATGCTGGAGAAACTCAGCGGGTGAGGCAGCATCTATATCTGAGTTTCTCTCTTCTTCAGACTCACCGAGGTACCACTCACACCTCCCACACTCACCTCCGGCGGCTCTGTGTCTGTCAGCCGCTCTGTCCACACCGCATAGAGTTTTAACCCCAGCCTGGAGCCAGGAGCGAACTGGGTGCGTGGGGGCGTCGGTGCTACCTCCGGAGCTGCGAGGATGGATCACGGTCTGTAGCTCCACTCCGATGCCCAACCCACGGGTCATTGTCCCTCACCTCCCCCGGATCCCTGGGTCACTGATCCTCACCTCCCCTGGACCCCAGCTGGACACAGAGCACCTGGACCGGCCCGCATTCCCGGGGAGGGGGGGGGGAGAGAGGGAAATGCTCCCCGGACATCGCCAAGAAGTGTTGTCGCCACTTCACTGACATACACTCTCGCACACAACCTAACACACACCCTTACACACACACTGGCACACACGCAAGGTTTAGGACACACACGGATAATTAGGACTAGTTTAGATGGGGCATCTTGATCTGCATGGACAAGTCGGGATGAAGGGCCTGTTTCCATGCTGTAAGACTATGACACACTGTGGAAAGGGTGCAATTGCTCTGGAGAGGATCCATGGGTGATTTATGAACATATTGGCAGGGCTGGATTTTTTTTTCAATTTGAAGAAAGATTTGATAACTGGGATTGTATTCCCTGCAGCAACGGAGGTGAAGAAAATATTTAGTTGAGATAAATAATATTATAAGAAAAGGACCTGTTTCGCTTAACAAAGTGTGTAGGAAGGAACTGCAGATGGTGGTTTAAACTGAAGATAGACACTAAAAGCTGGAATAACTCAGCAGGACAGGCAGCATCTCTGGAGAGAATGAATAGGTGATGTTTCGGGTCGAGACCTTCTGACTGAAAAGGTTGAAAACCAGCCATAAAACACAATGCCTGGAGATGTGTGTTATCCAACTAAGGGCAAAAATCAGAATCATGTGATCATCTTTATTGACTTGACACCATAATATATTACAGAAAAAAGAATTTAATGGGGTGGCACGGTGGCGCAGCGGTAGTTGCTGCCTTGCGGCACCACAGACCCAGATTTGATCCTGACTACGGGTGCTGTCTGTACAGCATTTGTACATTCTCCTTATGACCACATGGTTTTCTCTGGATATTCCGGTTTCTCCCACAACCAAAAGTAGTACAGGTTTGCAGGTTAATTGGCTTCTGTAAATTGTCCCTGACGTGTAGGATACAAGTGGTGTATGGTAGATTGCTGGTCGGTGTGGACTTGGTGGGCCAAAGGGCCTGTTTCCATATATATGTTTTACATATATATTTCTTAATTTAATTGAACCATGTATGGTTGAATATGTGGCATTATTTTCGTCTTGTTTCGATAGTCAAAGGGTAAGGTTGATTGATTTATTTGTGCAGACCAGTGATGGAAGTCTGGCTCCTCTTGCTTTGTTTCTATGTTTTTGTTTCTCTATATATATGCATAACAGAATGAATTATAATCTGATTTCCATACATGAATACACTAAGGTCATTCATGTGCTGCACCTGTTGATCAGAGCCTGGCTCTACTGTGGAATGTTATAAGGAATGTAATTTAGCCTAACCTTATTCATACCTAATCCAATTTGAAGCGTAATGTTGCATTCAAGTGTAAGTTAAACGACTCGCTACAGTATGCACCAGATTGCACAATTTAATGCTGAAAAATGCAAAAGTTCCCCACACCCTCCCCCCCTCAGTCGCTACACTCCCTCGCAATCTCTCACTCTTATCTCCCACCCAATGTTCGCAGCCCTGACTTCTTGCACTACAATGAACTTGTTTTCTAATATATTTTTGCACTAATGTCTTGTTCTTTTTGCTGTGGTTTTCTTTTCACTGTTGTGAGGAATTTATGTGTAATGTATGTTTTTTTGTGTTGCCTGTGATGCTTGCGCAGGCAAGATTTTCATTGTACCTGTACCTCACTGTGCTCATTGCATATGACAATATGGTCCACTTGAGTTGATAAGTGGCTGACATCTTTAACCTCCCCCTACTCCAATCTGAGATTCCCACCCACTTTAAGATCACTCTCACTTCAGTGCCAAACCAAAACAAAAGAGCATGCGTTAATGACTACCGCTCCATGAAGTGCCACACTTTGCCCCGCCTGTCCCCTTTTCCAGATTTGCTCTCCCCCCCCCCCCCCCCCATACAATTTGAACAAGGGCCTTGACCAGAAACATCATCTATCCATGTTCTCCAGAGGTGCTGCCTGACCTGCTGAGTTTCCTCTGCACTTTGTTGTGTATTAACTAGCATCTGCAGTTCTTTGTTTTTACAGGAAACAAGTGACTTAGACAGTGCTACTTGAAATGAAAAGTATGCTCTACTCATCTCTGTCTGATATGACTGAGAATAGCATGGAAGAAAACAGCACGGTTGCATAATTTAAGAAGCAACTGCTCATTTCAGATTGCATTTGTTCAAAATACTTAAGCATGTCTAAATCATTTAAAAGACTCCAAGTCTATATATACAGCTGATTATACAGCGGCAGTTTTGTAGGTCTCATATGTCTAATGCCAAAGTTAACGCAGACTTTCGGAGACTGGTTGATCAGAAGATGATTTCTCTGGAGTCTAATAAACTATTCTTAATGAAATAAAGTTTCTGCTGAAAATACTACTGAATGTACAACATAATGAACACAGGCAGCAAAAGCATTCCTTGAAGGCTGTTAGGAAACAACATTCTTTGATCACTACTACACTGGTATTAGCAATGGTGTGATCAGCTTAATAAGGAATGCAGCTGTGTTCGGTACAGTGTGCACTGCGTGATACAAAATCACAGATACTTTGTGAGCTAAAGGTTGCCGCTTATTTTTGGAGACTTGACAGATGTTCATAAATGACTTGCGTTACATCCTTATGATTCACAACCACACTGGAAGTCCTTGAGAGTTATTGCTGTGAATCGATGATCGTATTTAACATTAAAGGAGTTCACTATTTATTCAACCTTAGAATAACACAGTGTTCTTAATCAAATGAGTGGGAGTATAATCATTTTGCAAGTTGTGGTTAACATCTGAAAATTCTTACCTCAACATCAAGGTCAGAGTACCGCAATCTTCTCCTCTGTAAAAACCGAAATAAAAAATTAACATGTATTTGTAAGGTTCTGATTCACAGTCTTCCAAAGATCATGCCTCATTTCAAACAGGTCATCAACTTGTCATCACATCAATATCCAGATAATGAAATTTTATGACATTCTGAGCAGTGCATTTTACAGTACAGCAAAATGTGTCTCAAAAGCGTTGGACTACAGAGTGATGATAGCACCACAATTTCACAGAACTCTGACGCGACTCCATCAAATGGAACAGATTTTTTTTCTGGGCAGTGCACTTTAGGAAGGATTGTGCAGTCAGAGCGAACTACAGACTGATACCAGAGCAAAAAAATATATATATTATGGGGACAGATTACATAATCATACATAATACACAGGTTACATTGCCTTGAACATAAAAGCTTAAGGAGTAATCTAACTGGGGACAATTGGAGCAGAGAGAAATTGTTTCCTTTGGTGATGAGTGCCAGACCAAGGAACCGTGACTTTGAAATTAGAGGCAGGTCTGCTCAGAAACTGTGTCAGGAAGCTCTTCTTTTCCTAAGGAGAAGTGGACATTTGGAGCTCTCTCCCCTGGGAAGCAATAGCATAATTCCCAACTGGTGAGTGTTTGAGTTTGAGTATAGTTTATTGTCATGTGTACCGAGGTTCAAGGCCAATTTCTTTACACAGAGAGCAGTAGATGAGATGGTGCTGCAAGGGATGGTGGTGGAGGCAGATACATATTGGCGTTTAAGATAGGCACATGGATATGCAAGGAATGGAGGGCTATGATGCACAGCAGGCAGAGGAGTTTAGTTTACCTTAGCGTCACGTTTGGCAGGGGCATAGTTGCTGAAGGGACTGCTCCAGTGCTGTACTGTTTATGGTTCTACGTGTATTGAGATACTTAGAAACATAGAAAATAGGTGCAGGAGTATGCCATTCGGTCCTTCGAGCCAGCACCGTCATTCAATATGATCATGGAAGATCATAAAGTCAGCTTTTTTTCCTGCTTTTTCCCCATATCCCGTGATTCCTTTAACCATAAGAGCTAAATCCCTCTTAAAAATTCTAACTCCCTCTTGAAAACAGTGGAAAGCTTTGTTAATGGAATAATAAATGAAGCAAGCATTTCTGAGCGTTTGGTGAGAGGCAGTTAAGAGGAGGAAGCATCACAGGTCGCACCATTGCAGAAAGGCTGAGTTACGCATACTGGCCTTGGCAACGTCAGCAGGATGACACCAGCACAACACCTCACAAGCTAAACAAGAAAACCTGCAATACATTACTATATGTGTGATAAACAGACAAAACCAAGAGATCTCATAACCAGTGGAGTAGATTATAGTTCAGCGGTCCTACCACATCTAGTTGTGAATCATGGTGGACAATTAAACAGATGATGAGGGATGGAGGATCCAAAAGCAGCCCCAACTCACCAAAGGTAAAGCCCAGGATGTAATGCTGAAAAAAGGTTGAAATATTCACAACCATGTTCAGCTGAATAGGTGATCGATCTTGGCTTCCTCCTTGTCGACCCACCATCACACAGTACAGTCTCCAGTCCATTTGATTCACTCCATGTGTGCAGCCAGAGTTAATAATCTCACCACAACCCAACACCTTTCCATCATCTAGAAGGTGTAGATCAGGGGAGTGATGGAGCACCCTCCACTTGCCTGGTTGAATGCAGCTCCAACAATGCAAAAGAATTTCAATATCATCCAGGAAGGTCCAGACTGTCAACCACCTTGACCATACATTCCCTTCACCACGCACCACGAGCACACAGTGGCTGCAGTGTGTACCTTCTACAAAGTACACTGTGGTTACGAACCCAAGGTACTCCACCATCAGGGAAAAGGGTAGCAGGCATTTGGGAAACAAAGAACTGCAGATGCTGGTTTACAAAAAAGGACATAAATAGTAATTTTGTGGTCCAGGCTGCATCTCCAGAGAACATCTCAAGGAGAAGTATCGGGTCAGGGGCTTTCCTCTGACTGATTCTGTCTGGGGGTGGGGGGGAGGGTTAAGATAGCTGGAAGAGAGGAGGGACAGGACAGAGCGTGGCAGGTGGTAGGTGAACACAGGTGAACGGGGGTTTTGATAGCCCACCGAGTCCGCACCAACCAGCAATCCCTGCACGTTAACACTACCCTACACACAATAAGGATAATTTAAATTTATACCAAGCCAATTAACCTACAAATCTGTAGGTCTTTGGAGTGTGGGAGGAAACCAAAGATCTCGGAGAAAACCCACGCACATCACGGGGAGAACGTACAAACTCCGTTCAGACAGCACCCCATTGTCAGGATCGAACCCGGGATCTGGGCTCTAGCGCTGTAACTCTACCGCTGCGCCACCATGCTGCCCTAAGTTGCTGTTCCTCCAGTTTGTGCGTAGCCTAACTCTGGCATTGGAGAAGGTCCAGGACAGAAAGGTCTGTACGGGAACGGTAAGTGAGTTAAAATGATTAGCAACCAGGTGGTCCAGTAGGCCTTGGCAGATCACACATGCATTCGGTGAAACGGTCGCCGAGTCTCCGCTTAGTCTCGCCGATATACAGGAAGCCACATTGGGAACATTGAATATGGTAGATGAGGTTAGAGGAACCTCTGTCTCACCTGGAAGGACTGCTTCGGTCTCTTTCTCGAGGCGTGGGAAGAGGATAAATTGATGTGACATATCCTGCGATTGCAGGGTAAAGTAATTTTGGAGGGGGAGCCGATGCGGCAGAGGTCAGGGGAATTGAGAGTTGGTGATAGCATCTTTTCAGTCCATTTATCTGCACTACACCTCCTCCCACCCAGCCTCCTGCAAAGACGCTACCCCCTACTCTCAATTCCTCCGTCTCTGTCACATCTGCTTCTACGATGAGGCTTTCCATTCTAGGACAGCCAAAATGTTCTATTTCTTTAATAAACTGCTGTCATAGATGGATCCCTCACCAGCATCTCCTCTGTCCCGTAGTTCAGCTCCAGCTGCCCCTCTCCACAGATAGCACAATGTCTGCTCACCTTGTCTTTTGACCAATTGCACATTTTTCCTCGCTCTCTCACTTTATACACGCACGTACACACACACGTAGGATAGTTACATTGCGAGTATTGAACTCGCTCAAACTGTTTGCTAGTTTGGAAGTAGTCACACAGCAACAATGTTCTTTTGTTTGTTAGTTTATATAGTCATCCATCCTTCAGTGTTGAACAAAGATATTGACAGATGGTGTCAGAAATGCGTTAATTAAACTATAAAAATTTAGAACCTTGCATAAAAAGGAAGACAACACACGGATGTTTATTTGAAGATATTAAATTGGGTAATCCAATGAGAAGCAGCATCATGCAATAAGTAAAGACGCTTACACAATTGCCAAGTGAGATATGCAAAGAATGTGCTTAGCAGAACAAAGAGATTCTATTCTTTTCTGAGCCGCTGATGTGAGATAAACCAGAAAAGGCATAAACCAAAAGACAAAAGCAAAGCTGTGATTTCAATCTGACTGATAGAAGAACAGATGGTCGTGGTGGAGGGGTGCTTCACTGCCTGGAGGTATCTGACTAAAGGTGCTCCATATGGATTAGTGCCTTTGTTCTTTCATATATCATGAATGAAATGTACCTTGGCTGATACGTAAGTTTGCAGATAATACAGAAATTGGAGGAGTTGTGGATAGTGAAAAAAGGTTTTCCAAAATATAGACCATTGGAAATGTGGGAGGAGAAATTGTAGATGGAGTTTCATCAATAAGTGATAAGTGCTTGCCTTCATCAGTGGGGCACTGAGTATAAATGTTAGGAAGTCATGTTGGGGCTGTCTAAAACTTTGGTTAGGCCACATTTGTAGTATAGCGTGCAGTTCCGATCGCTGCATTGCAGGAAGGATGCAGAGGTGTTGGAGAGAATACAGGAGAGGTTTACCAGGATGCTGCCAGGATATTAGCTATAAGGGGAGGTTGATCAAACTTGGATTTTTTTTCTCTGGAGATGACATGTGAACTAATAGAAGTATATAAAATGATGAGAGGCATAGAATGACTTTTTCAAAGGGTGAAAATGTCAAATACGAGGGGATGGATGTAAGATGAGTGGGGGAAAGTTTAATGGAGATTTTTGAGGCAATTTTTTTACATAAACAGGGTAGGTGCCTTGAATGTGTCACCAAGGGAGGTGGAAGCAGATACAATAGCAATGTTTACAAGGCATTTAGACCATGTGCAGGCAGATGACATTAATTTAAAGGAGCATTATGGTCAACACTGACATTGTGGGTCGAAGGGCCAATTCCTGTGCTGTACTATTCCATGTTCTGTATCAATTGTACCATACCACAAAAGCACTGTAGTGAAATCTTGAAATATGCAACAATACATTGGCATTCTGCCTAGAAATGAAATAGTTGACAGTCATTGTTTTTTTTACAATCAAGAGCCTGGGCTGATAGTTACAGTTCTCAGATTTGCAGGATTCATACACCAGAGATCGGTTTATTTATAGAATGTGGAGAGTTAGCTTGAAGGAAACAGCAGTGAGACAGAATTAACTTGGGAAAAGTGCAGAACTACTTCAAGTTAGAAATGCTGTGTGCCCAAGAGAGGAATAATAAGGGAGGAGGCAGGTGGTACACTGGAGCAGCTGGTAGACCGCTGCATCACAACACTAGAGACCCGGATTCAATATGACCTCGGCTGCTGTCTGTGTGAAGTTTATACATTTGCCATGAAATCCTTGTTTCCTCTGGGTGCTCCGGTTCCCTCCCACATCCCCAAAAACATGAGTGTTTGTAGGTTAATTGGCCGCTGTAAATTGTTCCCAGTGTGTCGGGAGTAGATGCAAAAGTGAGATAACATAGAACTAGTTTGAATGGGTGATTGATGGTCGGCGTGGACCCAGGCAGCTGAATTTATCAAAACTAAAATCTAAGGTGGAAAAAGGGAAAGGTGGTAAAATATTTACATCTCATGGACTGAAGAAATTAATTTGTGATGAGGCAAATATAGTGTTTGATTCAGCTTACCGGTTGAACACAATGGATCTAATGACAGAGTCAATTCTATGTAAGGAACTAGATAAATCTGTGCCAAGATGCTGGTACAATGATAAGTACTGACATTTCATCCTGACTCAGGAACAACATAGTGAAGCAAATGCCCCAAAAGCAAGCCAATAATGAAGCAATAATGACGAGGTTTGCTTCATTTATACTAAAATCTGCTATCACTTTATACTAAAATTATAGTACAGTCAGAGAGAGGATTTCTGATGGTGGTGAAACTCATGAATCAGAAAAGCTATAATATAGATTTCATTGGAAAACACCACCTGTATCTGTGAGAGACGTGTGAAACCGTGCATGTCCACCACCACAGGGCCCTGCTGGTGGCAAACCAGGAACATATGACCAAAGAGAAGCCAGAATCTTGCTACTACTGAGATCCAAAGACACAGCAAGGATAAAGTATGTGTCAGACCACCGCCAGACAACGCAAAAGGCAGCGGGACTCAACACACGCAGGATCATGGGCACATGAGGGAGGCGATGTCCCACATCAGAGGGACAGATGCACAGCTGGATTTGGAAGGATAATATCTGTCAAAGTGTTCAGAGATCGGATGGATGTTTTGGATGTTTTTCTCCTTTTATGTTTTCACTGTTCAAGAAGGGGTGTAACCGAGATAAATTATATGGTGTGTGATTCTATTCTCATGTTCATATTCTTACATTGTGATATTTCCACTGGCTTTAACCAGCTCCTGTCTGGGAGTTGGCAGAATATTTTTACCCTGAAAATAAGTACTCTGCTTTGCTCTGTATATTCTTTTGTTAGTTGAACATGCTGGCTACCCTCCAGTATCTCAGAGAAAGATAATGACTCACTGCACATGACATTTTAATGAATTAATTTCATAGAACCTTAAGTCTCTCTAAGCTTCCAAAGCTTCAGGCTTTTCATCATTTAGGAAATACTCTCTTATATCCTTTTGAGATCCTTCAAAATCCATTGTCACATACAGTATTTGCATGTAAACTATTAATGTCTCTGCAATTCAATGTTTCTATCTAAACTCCTTATAATTCATGTAATCTTTGACTCAATGGTATTACAGATTTATATTGCCACATCTAAGTTATTAATAAAGAGAGGGAACTTGGATCCTTGTGGGACATAACAATCAAATGCATCCAACTTGAGTACTTGCCCTTTTAACCTTATTTGCTGTATCCCTGTACAGCTGCAGTAAATAAGAATCTCATTATTCTGGTTCATAAGAGATATAAGCACTCTTTCTTATTCTCTTCTTCGGTTAATTTCCACAACAGGTCAATACATCTTTTTCAAACAGTTTCAGCGAGATCACATAAATCACATCGGCAAACAATCCTCCCTCCACTACCTCAGCCATAACTTCAAACAATTAAATTAAATCCATGGGGCGTAACTTACTCCTTACAAATCTGCTGGATCATGTTCCCAATCAATGTCGATGGTTACGTCCAAAAATGGTATTGATACAACAAATTACCCAGCCCAAACCTCCGGATAGAGGTGAGATGTTATGGAATATTCAATAAGAAGATCATCTTCCCTCTGTTTCAGGTACAGATATAAATAGGCTAGGACTAACTTGCTATTGGTGGTCACAGAGAGTCTCATAAAGGCCTCCTTCCATGCTGGAGTCAGGCACGTGCCGTCAGGGTAGGCAAGGTAGGCACTGCCTACCCTGACTAAAATTATAACATAGTAATAACTAAATATAAATAATAAAGGCATGGGAGAATTATGCCCATGTAAGAGATCGATTTCTTAGGTAGGTATAATTCTCCGTGCCTTTCATCCGCAGCGCTTGTAACACGGGAAGCTCTGTGCAGCCCACGTGCCTTCAGCGCTGCCTGAAGCCGTCAGTTTCAAGCGGGGCTGAAGGCAGCAGAAACTCTGCCTTTGCAGCACTGCGCATGCGCATCAGTCTACTACCATGCGCAGCGCAAGTTTCTTGGCGGGGTTTTCGAATATGGATTGTTAATATTTTAAGTGTATGTTAGGTAACAAAGAGAGAAGAATGGAGTTTGTGTACCAATAATGTGGTAAGTATTACCATTTTGTGTTTATGTTTTTAAATACTGTATTTTCCGGGGTGTGGGGGTGGGGGGGAGAGCTCCTTTCACAGCGTTTGGGGAGTCTGGCCCGGGGTAATGTTGCGGGGAGGGCACGAATGTTATGAATGAGGGGATTGGGATAATGCCACTTGCGACGCTCCTTGCACGGGGGCGTGCAATGACACCGCATTGAGGCGGGGGGGGGGGGGGGGGGGGAAGAGAAGTAGCTCGGGTGGCTGAGCGGCCGCCGGGCCGGACAGCAGAACCAGCCGCCACCTTAGCTCCTTCTACCGGTCCCCGCTCACCTCTGGCAGCTCTCCGTCTAAAAACCTCCCTCCTGCCGCCCGCTGGCCTCACTCATGTCCTTAAATTCCGACAGCGCAATTGAGGTTACTCAGCTGTGCGAATTTAACGATTTGCAGGAAGCTGCTGACATGAGCGAAGTTGGCAAACAGCAGGTGACAGGTGTTCCGACGGAGAGCACTGCCAAAGGTGAGCGGGCCGGCAGAAGGCGCTGAAGTGGCGGCCAGTTCTGCTGTCGGGTCCCGGTGGCCGCTCGTAGCTCCCCGAGCTGCTTCTATCCCCAGCTACAGTGCGTGGCTTTGCGCCCGGAGAGCTGCGGCAGCGGTGAGTGAGTTACTGGCAGTATCCCTGACACCCTCCTTCTCAACACTCATGCCCTCCCCACAACTTTACCCCTGGCACAGACTCTCCACACGCTGTGAAAGGAACTGTTCCCCCAATTGGTCTAGGACTAGCAAGCCTTGGGCAAATTGAAATGTCACTGTTTTTATTAATTTATATATTTTATGGGGAGAACAATCTGCGTATGCGCGGTTTAATTTTTTTTAAAAAGCGGACTGAGTGCCTACCCTGAGTAATTACTCACGGCACGTGCCCGGCTGGAGTTGATAGATGACCTTTCCTGATTTGTCATTCATGATGGTTAATGGGAGGTCACTGAAGCACTCTCCAAAAATAGTGAAAACTACAACCAGTGATGGCATGTCTGAAGGTTACGTGTCCAAATCCTACTCCGGAGACTAAGGGTCCAAAATGTAACCTGACCATCCAAAGCTATCTAGTGCTGATAATTTCTGTTCTGCATTTGATAAGGTCATAGCCGATCTTTTACCTGCTTGTCACTTTCCTGAACTACCTCACTGTTTATCTATACTTCCTCCAGTCCCAGCACCCTTATGTATATCCTACCCGTGTTAGATGAAATGCATCATCTCATATTTATCAGAATGTAATTCCATGCACCATTGCTCTCCTGTTCTACCCAATTGATTATAATTATTCTGTAGACTAAGACCACACTCCTTGTTATCAATGATACCACCAATTTTAATGTCATCTGCAAACTTCCTAATCATAGTTCTTATCTTCACATCCAGATCAGTAATGTTATAACAAACAGCAAAAATCCCAATATCAATCCCTGCCATACACCACTAGTCACAGGCTTCTAATGGCAAGAACACTTGATCCCCTGATCTACATCATTGCTATGGGGTGTGGACTGTTGTGATGCCAGTACTGATCCCTATGCCAACTCCACCAGACCCAAAAAGGATTCCATTCCCTGAATACCTATCTGATGGGGTTGGAAGAGTAGTGCAGTGGAGCATCACAACTCTGGTCATCTGAGTTTAATCCTGACCTCTGGTCTGCATGAAGTCTCCATGTGACTGCATGGGATTCCTCTCTGGGTGCTCTGGTTACCTCCTACAGTCCAAGGTTAATTGGCCATGCTAAATTGCCCCAAGTGCGTTGGTGAGCAGTGGGATGTGGGGGGAATAAAATGGTCAATGGTCAATGGGGACTCTACAAGCTGAAGGACCTGTTACTTGATGTGTGCCATCAACAGTGAGTTCTGGAAGCATTACCAATCCCTTTAATTTTAGCTGTTGTTGCAGCAACCTTGGTAATGTGACAGGACTCTGAACCCCCACTTCAGCACTGAGTGAATGAAACTTGAACTGCAATGGTAGCTACAACATTAGCTGGGTTAAGCTTCATCACGGTTAGTCTGGACCCGTGTGAACACAGTTGGCCCTTGTCGGAATGCTGGTTGGCAAACTCTGCTCAAAGTGAAGTGCTAAGCTGGCTGGACTCCATACTCAAATTAGTCACTGAGCCTTATAAGGAGGTATTTGTCTGGATAGTTAAAAGCTTGGTCAAATGTGTAGGACTTTAGGAGTTTTACAAAGGAGGTAATCAAAATAGAGAGGGAATTCTTGAACTTGCAATTGAGGTTCTGGCCATTCTATGGCAAAGAACCACCTCTGGCTTCTCCATCCTGTAAACTACAATGCATTTCCAACTGCCCATTTCTCCCCAAGGTCTGTGAATACACTGTAGCCTCCCAAATTGTCCTGCTTCCCACGCCCACTGCTTTATCCAAAATGTTTCTGATCCTGCAAGAATGAACCTTATTAAACCATCCCCGGCCCCAGTAAAATACAAATGTGACAAGTGTCTTCCTGCAGTCTTTGGCATATTAGATGCTTTAAAATTGGCCAACAACTTCAAATGTTACTTATGTCCCTCTTTCCTGACCTGCTGACTATCCCCAGCATCTGTGTTCATATCAGATAAATGTTTTCTTTCCCGGAATCTGCACTGTCTCCTCTGAATCCCGCTAGGACTCTGCAAGATCATTGCTGCTCCTCATCCGCTTCCTGCCTCTCAGCTGGACGCCGGCAGTACCCAGGTCTCCTCATTGCTATTTTCCTCCATCCTGAAACTATCTTAAAGTTGTCAGAGTTTTCTGGCATCCACATCAGTATCAGCAGGCAGTCTTTCCATTGAATTTTAAGTAGACTACAGCCATTATCTTGAGTCACTGCCACAGACTTTGTTCCCAGGGTTACAGTCAGTGCCTGCTGGAAGAACACTTTGAAGAGCTCCCCAAATGAGACTCTGTCATTAACACAAGTGCCCTTGGTGAAAATGTTTTTGGCTCAATTATCACTATAATCCCGGAACTACAACAGCCTGGCAGAGACACTGCAATCATGACTTTCTCCAGGGCCACATCTGTTTACAATAATTGCACAAGTGTCTCGCTCTAAGTGTCAGCACAAAGACCCACCCCAGTAGTTGAAGGGCTTTACCCTTAATTGGAATGCAAATTTCATAAATCAGGAGGCACAATGGTCATGATCCTTTTTTTGGTTTATTCACCTGTCAGGTTTCAGGCACTGCTGACAAAGCCTATAGTCCACCCCTAATTGCCCTTGAGAAGGTGATGGTGAGTCACCTTCTTGACCTGCTGCATTGCTTCTTGTAAAGTTATTCCCATGGTGTTGAAAGGAGAATGAAGGAACGGTGATCAATTTCCAAGCCATGACGTTGTGCTACATGGAAGAGAACATGAAAGGTGGAAGTGTTTCTCTGTGCCTGAACCCCTTTCTTTCATTGGTGGTACAGGACATAGGATAGGGAGATGACACTAGAATACCCCAGAGATACAACCGCAGAGCATCATGTACACATTCTACACCTCTGACACTGCACACTGGCAGTGGAGGGAACAAATGTTTTGGTGGTGGATAGAAACAAAATGCTGGAGTATCTCAACGGGACAGGCAGCATCTCTGGAGAGGAGGAATGGGTGACAATAGACAATAGACATTTCGGGTTGAGACCCTTCTCCGGCCAGATCAAATAGGCTGCATCTTGAGGATGGCTGGGACTGAGCCCATCCAGACCTCCTCCAAATATATTGGGATGGTAGGGAACTTCTATCACATCTGCTCCTGGGCCAAATTCACCTGAACCAACGCTTGAATCACATTATACCAGTTCTTGTAGATGGGCTACGTCATCCGCATACCTGACATCAAACTTCCAACACAAGCACTGGGCTTTGAAATCCATCATGGCAAGGGATTGCATGAGGAAAGCACATTGAAGGAGGATTAACATCTTCATCCCTGCTCAGTGACCAGTCAAAATGGTGGAGCATTCAGGAATCGTTCGAGCTTCTCAGGTTTCTAAGGCAGATCCATGGAGAAACAGCAGAAGCTCAGAACATTCCAAACAACGTACTTGCTCTACCTGTGGTAGAGTCTGTTATCCCACATAGGACTACAGCCATGTCAGAAACCAAAGTATTTGGGTGCAGGCAAGTCATTTTCAAATCAAAGGCAGTCTAATGAAGAAGTTCTGTTTCCCAGATATTGACTCCATCTTACATACTGGTAACTATATGACATAGGAACACAATGTTCGCAAACCTGACCTCAGGTTTGACTTTGGGCTACATAACTGCATTGTTGGGAATTCTGTCTGCTACCCTCCATTAGTTTTCCCAACTATGCGCTTGTCTCGTCCACTGTTTGCTGAAACATTAATCCATGCCTTTGTTACCTCTAACCTTGATTTTTCAATCCCTCACCCACGTCTCCCCTGTGTCCTGTGGTTCTGCTCTTGTTTTCACCTCAATAGCCTCCACATCCAACACATCATCCTCTGACATTTACGGCACCTTCAACATGATTCCGCCACCAGTCACATCTTCCCATCTCAACCCTTTTCCGCCCTCTGCAAGGAACGTTCCCTCCGCAACTCTTTGGTCCACTCAGATAATGATGCCACATTATACTCAATCTGTTTTTTCTTGCCTCCATAATGTTTCAAACTTTGGAGGAAACACCACCATTCCTTTCTCCACCGCACACACCGTCCTGACTTAGAAATACTCAGCCTTGCTCTACGGTCACTGAACCCATATCCTTGCTTGCTACATACCAACGGTCTGCAGTACCTTTACCACAGAGACTGCACCTCGCTGTTAGGCTTTGTCCTGCCTCACCTCTCATTTGAGGTTTTCTCCCCCTACTACATCAGTTGATAAATAAACTACGCAATAGCCCTCCCAATTTTCCATGATCATGGAGTACCAATGTGGTACATGTTTCATCGCTCTACCTCTCCCCATTTTGACAATGTTCTTTTCCTAATGACTCACAGTGCCAATGCTATTTTTCAAAACCTCTGGCTAAGTCACGTTTTCGCTTTTCATGGTCTCCACTTCTCCACATTCTTCGGCTGAATTGCAAATAGCCTCTCCTCTCCACCAACTATCCAGATTTACCTCGCAACCCATGGGAGCAGACCTGTGCAGGTCATTTTCCTACCTACACCCTCGCTCATGACCACACTGACTGGAGTGGTGAAGCAGCAACAAAAGCTGCTGCCTCCCAGCTCCGACACCTGACAGCTCCGACGGTAAGGTTCAGCACAGCTAATATAAAAGGCATGAAGATAATACAGCAAACGCTTTAAATAAACATATTTTCACAAAGACAAAGGTGAGGCAGCACAAACCTGGAACTCTGTGAGTACCATGGTGCATGGATAAAAGCTCAAAAGAGAACCTGATGTCAGGCAGGAGAATTCACAATTATAGAAAACACAGGTGGTGTGGGAATAAAAAACTGGAAATTAGGAAACCTTAGAAGTTGTGGATAAAAGTAAATCCAAATAATTTGTAATTATATATTTGTTATTATAAATACTGAGAAGTGAAATAAAAGTAACTCCAAATAATTTATAATTTATATATTAGATGTAATAGAGACCAGAAATGTAATCAACAAGCAGAGATGGAAGGTAAGGTTCTTACTCAATACTTTAGCTACATTCATAAATTAAAGGGATGATACTGAAATTGTTGTTCGAGAAGTGCTGAATATTGGATGGGATAAGCATAGCGAAGAAATATGAAATGCTTCACTCATGTAGTCACGCAACATGGAAACAGGCCCTTTAGCCCACCCAGTCCATCCCAATAATCAAGTGGCTAGTTACATTCATCCCAAGATATCATCCCATTTTAACATCAACTCACCCCAGAATCTATCACAGACATGCACAACAGGGGCAATTTATAGTGGCCAATTAACCAATCACCCCTCATGTCTTAGGAATGTGGAAGCAATTGAGTATTTGTAGGGAGAAGGTGTAAACTTCACAAAGTTGACGTTGGAGGTCCGGATTAAAGCTGGAGGCTGGAGCTGTGAGGCAGCAACTCTACCAGCTACACCACTGTGCTGTACACAGCATTTATGAAATGAAGATTGGTGAAATGTACACCAGGCTGTTAAAGGAGGCAAGGGTGGAAACTGACCAATCCTTCTGCTACTGTTGTGATGATAGGATTGGACAACTGCTGAACAAGGCAGAGACAAACTCACTTATGACAGGTACTACAGCACACCTGCAAATATTACTAATCTTTTATGGAGGTGACAAGCAGAGTTGATGTGGGCAGCGATTAGCTGAAGCCTACGTAGATTCTGGCAACACTATTGACAAGGTCCTACCTGAGAAGCTGGTCAAAAAGGTGAGAAGACATAGGATCCAAGGGAGTGTGAACAAAAACTGGCCCTGTGACATTTTTATGATTGTAAGCATTGCTTCCATAAGGTTCAGTACTTTGTCTCCAGCTGCTGTAGTATAATTAACATTGACAGGTGTTTGGGGCATGATAAAGTCATTTGCAGATTACATAAAATTGGCTGTATGGTTGAGCAGGAAAGCTTTGTACTGCTGGATATCAATGGATCGTTCAGTCAGTCTGAAAAGTGGTAAATGGAATTTAATCTGAGCAATAAGGGGGGAATCTTTGCTGTGAAGCATAGTGACATGACAAAAGTTTTTAAGACTTTAAAAAAAGAGAAGTGGAGAGGAGAAGAGGCCAGGGAAGGCAAATCTGGAGTTTACCCGTGCACACCAAACAGTAGGGCCATTAATGACGGAGTAAAGGAAGTAAGGCAAAAGTTAAAAGGGGCAATGGATCCTGAAGGGAATAGAATTGAAAGAGGTTGCATATTCAGGAAGGGGAATACATCACTTTTGGATTTGAAACAATGATTGAAGACCCCCACACTAGAATTCCGAAGAAAGATCTCGACTCGAAATGTCACCCATTCCTTCTCTCCAGATATGCTGCCTGTCCCGCTGAGTTACTCCAGCATTTTGTGTCTCTCTTCGGCACGAGAAATGTAGTGGGTCATGAAGACTATCTTCACATTCTCAATGAAAATCATGGCAATAAATACTTAGATCCTCGGTCATCCACATCCCAACCATCTGGAACTTGGCATTTGCCTGAAGGGATAATGAGGTTAATAAAAACCAGAGAAAAGGTCAATTGACTGTCTTGTCAGCTGGAGATCACTGGCATAGACAATCAGCCTGGAGATAACAAAAAATGGAAAGAAACAGCTTTGCAGACAATGGAAAAAAAATGAGTGAAAATAGCAAAAGTCCATCCACATGAAATGTTGATTATTTTTCTCCATAGATACTGCCTCATCAACAGAATATTTCTAGTGATTTTTGTTTCTATTTTGGATGCAAAATTATCTCAATCAATGAGTGTTAAAGATGTACAAGATGTCAGAATTACGGGGGCATGCAATATTTGATCTTGTAGAGCTGTAAGAAGTTGCAGGAAGGAGGATTATCGTTAGTACGAATTTGGACACACAGATCGTGGTTTTGATAATCTACTTTGTCGGACAGGTATCTGAAAAAAATAGAAAACACCCACAATAGAACTATTTGAAAATAACACATAAAAATATAAAAATAGTTTCTTGCATTCCAGAAGCACACATTTTAAAGCAGTAATTAAATGTAAACCATATGCAGGGGATACTAGGGAAATATCCGATACGAGAAAAAATTAAAGTTTTACTATGAAGCTCTTAATTTATTGGAAGTAGCTCAGTGGTGGAGTTGCTGCCTTACAACCCAGACCCAGGTTTGATCCAGACTATGGGTGCTCCTGTATGGTGTTTGTACATTCACCCCATGACTGCATGGGCTTTTCCGGGGTGCTCCGGTTTCCTCCCACACTCCAAAGACACACAGGTCTGGTGGCTAATTGGCTTCAGTAATAATTGTCCCTGGTGTGTATGATAGTGGTTGTGAATGAGGATCACTTATCGGCGCAGACTCAGTGGGCCGAAGGGCCTGTGTCCGTGCAGTATCTCCAAATTAAATTAAACTAAACACAGAAAGATAACTGGTACTGCACAATGCAACTTTTTAGCAGGTTTGTCCATTCGTGGGCAGCAGGTAGAAGGTTGAATGGAGAGGTTAATTGAGGGCTGCTTGAATTTATTCTTAATAATTCTACAGAGCACACTGTGGAAGACCTGAATCTGTTGGCAGATGCCAGAATGTTACTCCAATTTATTACAACTGTTACAGAAGCAATACGTTCTCTGGGTGCCAGGAGCAAGGGTCAGGTTCGGTCAAGCTTAAATGGGAAGGCAGTTTCACTGACAATGAGACAACAATTACCCTGCTATCAATGCCTGCTTTCTTTATATTACCACAGGTACATTGAGAAACTGACAGTATATCTTTAACTTACTTCTAAGGAGCCCATGGACCCTGATGAGCTTGGCTTACTGCGTGGCATGGTCCTGCTCCTGTCTGCAAATTCAGATGCCAGAATGTGCCTCACTGAAGGGTGATGTTTGAGGGCTGAACTCCGTGGATAATTAAGAGTTCCATAAGGTTTATTAAAGTTGTAATTGATCTGATCAACGGAGACAAAGTTTGGGTAAATCTCTGACTCAACTGGTTGGCTCCCAGTGATATTGTGCCTGCTGTTGTCCACATTGACGTTCAATTTGCTCTCGTCTTTGATGAAAGGCTTTAAACTGACAGTGCGTCTGGGGAGCACCATGTAGTCTCCCTCCAGCGGCTGCTCCTGAGCTCGCCTCCACTTCAAGTCCACCGGCCTCAGGGTGTTGTCTGTGCACAGATACAGGGTTCCCCTCAGCTCACTGTTGGTTTCTTTTTTGGCTGGTTCGTTCAATTCCCCCATACCAGACATCACATCGTGCAGATGCTGCATTGGAGGCAACTGGACTAACACATTACCCGGTGGGATGTTTCCTGGAAGGGTGGAGAAATTCATTCCTTCATTGCTGATGTTCATTTTTTCATCTTCCTCGTCATCCAGTGAAATGCGAGACATTGTCCCTGTGATAGTCGCTGGGTTGCAAGCGTTAACCTCTTTGAAGAGCACTGGGAAAGTAGAAACAATACAGGAAATGTCAGTTAGCAACATAATGCAATAATCATTCTCAGTACACTAATGGAGCATAGCAGTAATGGGGGTGAGGAACTTTGGGTGTTAAAATGAGCTCCCATCTGCCTACTCAGGGTCATTACAAACCTCATGTACCAGGAAATATTTAGCACTCACCAACATCTTTAACATAGTTAGAAAACATTATTAGCACAATGCCATTTTAAAGACCCTGTTGTGCACTGATTGACTGCCATGTTTTCTCCTATTTTACATATATGTAACAAGACTTCAAGATCATTTTTTTACCTTGACGTTCTAGGCTGTCCTGTTTTGCTAAAAAATGCAAATCTTTGTTACAGCAATTATATAATAGCATTTAACACTCCCAGTTGATGTGATGCTGCAACAAATGGCAATTGGGTGGCCTGCCATTACCGCTCAGGTCATTTCCCACTATTTGCAATGAAATAGCGCAAGGACCCAGTGAATCACCCATACAGGAGGCAGAGCCCATGCACTATCAGCGTGGAACACACTGAGGAAATCGCAGACCTGGGGCAAAGATCGGAAAGGTGCAGGAATGAGAGGCCCAGGGATGGGCAAGAAGGTTGGGAATGAAAGAGCGAGATTCGATGGAGCATTGGCTGCCAGCAATCGATGGTGGCAGGGAGAAGCCTGTCATTGATGGTTATTGTGTAGGAAAGAACTGTAGATGCTGGTTTAAATCGAAGATAGACACAAAATGCTGGAGTAACTCAGCGGGCCAGGCAGCATCTCTGGAGAGAAGGAATGGGTGATATTTCGGGTCGAGACCCTTCTTCAGACTGATTGATGGTTATTGTCAGGACATGGGGATCGGGTAATAGGCAGGCGGAAGGGTAAGAGTGATCTGGGGAAGATCTGCCACAGTGATCAGTTAATTGGGTGATCACTGAATAAGTGGTTGCTGTTGGGTTGACTGAGGTCAAGGAGTAGCGGTTCAATTAGGAGTTACTACCATGTGCTCAGGTGCATCAGAAAAGATGGTGTAACATAGCTTCTAGTGTGTAGGGATGAGAAGGAGGGATAACATAGAACTAGTGTGAGTGGGTGATCGATGGGTCGCTGGGGACTCGATGGCCCAAAGAGCATTTACAAGCTGTATTTCCAAACTAAATGAAATCTTTTTTAAAGGTGTTTAAAACCCCCCATTATACATCGTGCCCTCACTTATTTAGTTATACAACTGTGGCAGAGAATTGTTACAACACAGAAGGCAGCCTTCCCACCAATTATGTAACCACAAATTGCTTGTGGACCAATTCTGCAGGTCCCATGCTTCCACTCTAGCCCGCAGTCCTGCAAATTATTATTCTTCAAGACCTTATGGTACCTATCAAAGTATTCATTTTGAAGGCAGTAAAAGATTGTAGCCCCACCACTCTCCTGTGCAGTCCAGATCATATATATGTGCACAAACAACTTGCCCAAAGTTTTAAACATTCACTCTGGTTCTTAATCCATCTATTGTTGAGAAGGGAGCTTGTCTTTTTATCCTCTCTAAAGCACTCATGATCTGCAATACCTCTGTCATATCTCCTCTCCATTTCTTCGCTCCGATATGATCATCAGTGTCTGCAATTGAATTGCAAAGCTGAAATCCCTCCACTCTGGAACCATTCTCACAAATCCTTCCTAAAATCTCCCCTGTGGCTTCACATTCACATTGCTCCTAAAGTGTGCTGAGCTGAACTGAATGCAAAAGTCCCACTGTGGCCCAACCAGTATTTTATATTGATTCACCATAACTTTTCTGTTGTGGTACTTTGTGTCTTCATTTACGAATCCCAAGATTCCTTTATTGCTTTACTAAGTACCTTCTCAAAATGCTCGGTGACTTTCAAAGATTCACACATACGTACACCCAGGTCTCTCTGACCCGGCACATCCTTAGCATTCTACAATTAATTCAATATTGAATCTCCTTATTCTTTCTGCCAAAGTACATCACTTCATACTTCTCTGTATTAAATTTCATATGCCACTTCTCTGTTTATTCAGGCAGCCAATCTGCCTCCCTGCAGTCTATTACTGTTCTCCACCCTGTTTATCTCATCTTGGGAATTGAATTTAATCATTAGCAAAAGATGACTTTTATTCCTTAACATATTTAGTTTAAACGCATGTATTTTCTACAGGATCTCGGCGAGCTGCTTTTTATTTCCATCAGGGGTCAGTGGAAATGGTCATTTAATTACTTATGTAGCAGCAGAGGAACAGCAGAAGACATATATGGAACAGATTGTTTGAAAAGGTAAAAGTGAGAAATAATTAAATGCTTGTGGTGAAATGCCTCAATTTCTGAAGCCTTGGGCGGCAAACCTGGATGCAAGCCATTCACTGTTTGTGTCTGTGGAGCAGGCAAGAGTGCCACCCGCACCGAAGAAGTGTTTTGTAATCCGTACTTGTAGCAGTGTTGAGTTGTCTCTTCTGAAGAACAGTGAAGCCACCCTAGTCCACACTTTAGTTTATCTTTTCAAAAATAAACTTTATTCATGAAAAACATATACAAGAAAACAAAAACAGTGCATGGCCTTCTTTATATTAATTGTCTTCCAGTCTATGTATTCAATGTTGTCAGGTCTATACATTTATAACATCATCAAGTTAATACAATCTATGTACAAATCACATGTGCCATTTTTGGACAATACTTATTTCAGTATTCAATGGCGGTTGGATGGACTATGTGCCTTCTGTTCAAAGCCTTTGTGTTTGCAGGATAAAGCTTCAGTGTGTCCTCTGGCATGCACTCTTGTAGCCAGCTAGTAACATTCCCTAATGGACATTTTGTCTCATCATTAGACCAACACGTACCAGGCAGACCGAAATGTGTCTTTCACTGAGTTGATAATCTTCCAGCAGAACTTGACAATTGTATCAGTATACGTCTATAGGAACTAGACCTGAGGGTCCTCTGTTATGCAACTGTTTGGTGTGAACCTCGATAAGGCCATTGCATCCTTTTCCAGACTTTCTTTGCAAATGTACAGATCACGGAGGGACGGGCTGTTGATTTATCCTCATCATCGTCATCTGGATACTTGACTGTACAGCAAGGATCTTACAGGAAGTGTCCCTCTCACTGCAGGCCAGGCAAGGTCGGTGCTTGTTGGTGAAGTCTAGTGCTTGGGATATCATTCCACAGCACGGTCCCAGCCTCAATCTTTTCTAGAGAGGCCAGCTCTCAGCTCTGTTTGTTGAGGCCAAGCGCAGGATGGAGACTTTTCATGTGTAAATGACCAGGTTGGCTCCTGAAGTGCTTTGATGGTTGGTGACATCCTGTCCCACACTCTCACGGTGCCAACACTGTCCTGGCACTGCTGCATTATTACATGCTCCAGGCCTGCACTGAACCTCACCGTACTGTACTTTATTAAATGTGACCTTTGTGCATGTGAATTATTGTTTACTTGTGTTCCTAGTGTTTAGTATTGGTCTGATGGTAAATTGAATTAGTGTTTAGATTCTAAAGAACAGTGATTATTACCTTTAAAGAAGTATTGAGCTTTAACCACAGACGGGGACAATAAATCGACTCCGCTGTTGGTCATGAAACCAGCTCTGGAAAGTGCTGGCACCGATGGTTAACAACATTCTGATAGATTGATAATTGCTGTACTTGTGGATTATTTCAGCTCAATGAGAGTTAAAAGAAACATGCGGGTATTTAAGTGGACTCTGCAGTTAGTTTCCATCTTTGTCCACAATGTACAGCAAAGCCAATGCTGCAGAATTGCAGCTCTGCAGTCTGGGCTACCTTCATTTCTCTTCAGCAGTCACAGGGAACTTTAAACCTGAATTTTAATTTACTTTAGAATGAATTGAAGTGCTGGTTCCAAGACTCATTGCTGAATCAATGATATTTCAAGGGTGAATCATCCATTGTAAACTCATCTGCTCTAGTGAATGCTCTTTGACCAGATACTTTGTTTCTCTTTTCACAGACTCTGCCAAGTGTTTCCAGCAATTTGCTTTTATTTCATCTTGGACCTGTCTTTTCTTATAGCTGAGGGTGGCAAGAACTCCAGGAGCAGAGGCAGTGGGCCACTAAAGACCAGAATAGGCAGTGCATGGCAGGAGGGAGGTGCATGGCTGGTGGGCTAATTGGGGAGGACAGTGAAGGAGAACCAGGTGGAAGAGGATTGGCAGCTGATGATGATGGATAGATTGCTTCTGTTCACATTGAAAAATGAAGTATTGTCTGTACATAATCACTAATAATTGTTACTCTGAATGCTATATGATTTAAATCTTGACAGTGATTCCAATTAATAAATTGAGCCACTATCCCATCGTCATTCCCAAAACTCCCCCCCCCCCACACCCTGATCCCAATGACTAATAGCCCCTTGACCTTAACTCCCTGACCCTGACTAGGCCCACAACTCTAACCCTCACTGTCTCCCAACCTCACCATCTTAGGCAATCAAACCGTGGCTCTGGAAGTGTACTAAACTAAGTGGGACCCGTTGGGTAACAGTCACACGGAAGGCCTGGTCACCCCTAATAGGTTGTGGGGGAGGGGGGGTGGGGGAGGGGGGGGGTGTGGGGGAGTGTGGGGGGGCGAGGGGTGTGTGGGGGTGAGGGGGATGTGTGGGGGAGTGTGGGGGGGCGAGGGGTGTGTGGGGGTGAGTGGGGTGTGTGGGGGTGAGGGGGGTGTGTGGGGGAGTGTGGGGGGGGCGAGGGGTGTGTGGGGGTGAGGGGGGGGTGTGGGAGGGGGGGGGGTGGGAAGGGGGAACCTTCAAAACTTCATAACTTTTGTACTATTTCACCGATCGAAACAAAACTTATTTGACTTGCAGCAGAGGAGAATGGCGAGTAAGGTGGCAAAAAATCGCAGCGTTATGGGGGATTGTTTTTGCGCAAATGTAATTACAACGCAGACAGGAAGTGGTCAAGATGAGAGTTTTAGTAATATACAGAAGATAGAAGATAGATAAAAGAGAGATAGATACCACTAGGTCTCTAGCACTCCAGTCCTTTGGACTCATGCACCATTGAAATTTAAAGAGGTGGATAACAACCAAAATGATTACTGGGCCACCACAATTATGACCATCCCATCACGAGCCACTTGCTCCATCTGTGAAAAAGTCTGTGCAAATCTATATAAGCAGAACAGGACCAAGCGATCCTTAATGCTAAGGAACCCACAAGAAAAAAACAATTGTGTGGTTCCTCAAGATTGTACTATGCTGAGTCAAATTGCACCACATTTCCATTCTTAAATACATAAATTCTCCTTCATAAGTCACATTTTAGAACTGGACTAATTAATGCCAAATTTTGTATGCATTGTGAGAAACAAATAATATACTTTCATACGTGCAATTTACAGAGAATTACCAATTACATACACATTCCTAAGTGCAGTACAAGGAGTTGCTTTTTGAGATCTTAGAAAAATAATCATGTAAGTAAATGAAGGAGAGAAAGTATTCTTCATTAGTTTGCAATAGAAGAAGGCCTTGCATTTGTATCATCAAGTGGACAGCTGGATCTACGAGAACACTTACAGATAATCAAGTGCCTTTCAATTATGGCCACAGTTGTAATATGGTAAAAGTTGTTTTTAACTGCAGACTGTGCTTACTGGTGTTTGAAAGTGCAGCAATTTAAAAACTGCTAATGAGGTAATCAGTGGACAAAAATTGGCTTCTAAATAAATAATTTGATTGTAATTACTATGACTAGAAATTTGAAAATGTAACAGGAAATGTTTGCACATATCCCATTTATTGCAGTAAGATTAATCAAATGTAAATAATATGTGATGTCTGATGGAAATGGAAAGATGATGGAGTGATTCCAAAATTAACTCATTCCTGCTACAACTGATGTTAATACTCACCTGTTGACTCTCCTGAGGATGTGAGGATGAACAATGTTAAATGAAGATATGTGTAGGAAGGATAAAGATATGAATGGGTAATGGTGAAAAGTGGTTGCTATAATGATCCCCTCCAGGATCTGAAGTATTACATACCAGACTGGCAAGCCAGGTCCACGTCCTTTTCAAAATCTGTCTATAAAATGCAGCAGGGTACAAAGAGACAGTAAGTTAGAGACATATGAGCTGTCAGCTGAAGCAACTCGCCCATTTACAGATGTCAGGAATCCCGATGTCCTGACTGAGAAGTTGCTGAAAATATGGAAGCACAACATCTAAATGAGGGAATTCTGTCCTCACCGTGGTTTGTCACTGCAGTTCTGGCTCACAGAGTATCACAATTCTGCCTATGTGTTCCATGTTATCAGAGAAATACACAATACAAAAAGTCTTTCTGTCGAACCTGTCTATATCAAACAAAACAATCTGTTGAGGGTGTTCACATATTTCAGTCTCCATTCTATAATGTTTGATTGGTAACACTGAAACAAGAGCCGCAATGTTATCTTCCCACAGTGAGTGAAAGGATTATAGTATATCTCTGCTGGCATCACACTTGCACATTTCAATTACATTCCCAAAATCTGGCAAGGGTATCACAATTAAATAACTGATGTAAGTTGGGTTTCCACAGTGTAATTGCGAGTCAGTTTTCGCAGGAATCGTTGCTGGAACATCAACTTTTCTTTACAGATTATATAGAGACCAGATAAAGGGATTGAATGCATGGTTGCTAAATCAGCTGAAGGCACAATGGTGGTAGGGAAGTGTGTACGGTTGCCAACTGTCCCGTATTAGCCGGGACATCCCGTATATTGGGCTAAATTGGTTTGTCCAGTAAGGGACCACCCTTGTCCTGTATTTGACTGCTTCTGCTCAAGTCGAGGGGATTGTCGGGTCGGAGCACCGCGTCCGGCCCCGCCCCGCCTCACCCATCCCGACGTAGTGCAGCCCATGGATTGCAGCAGTAGTGCCTCGCCTGTTGGTCGGCAGCCCGGCCAGCTGTCCGACCTGCGGACCTATGCTTACCACCCCCCCCTTCTCATGGCTCGGGCAGCGGACTTTGCGCGCGACGTCGTGTGGCCCGGGACAAATCTCCTCAGCTAGCCCGCCGGCTGGGCTTTATGTGCAGTCCAGCACCCGGGCTAACTCATCATTCACCCAGCACAGCCGAGTCGGTCAAACTGGAGGAAGTGTCAAAATTTTGGCTCGATTGAGTGTTATGGCGATCCCATAGTTTAAGGAAATGCAGTCAGAGAGAGAATGGGCAACTACCAGCACAGGAGTGACAAGGGAATTGGGGAAAACCTCAGAGTGTGCATCACTCCATGGACTGTGCCTTCTACAGTGAAAAATTATGGGGTTGAATATTTCCTTGGAGAATGAAGATGGAGCCAAGATCATAGTACTACTGGTAACTCAGTTGCACAAAGCAAGAGATGCAAGCTTCCAAGGGCAATGGTGGTAGGCACTTACTGAAAGGAATACAAAGAGAAATAGGAGGAAATTTTGCCCTTTGAGCCCACTCCGACATACATCAAGATCACAGCTAATCTTCTCAAAAGACACAACATGCTGAAGGAACTCATCAGATCAGGCATAATCTGTGGAGAGGATGGACACATGACATTTGGGATGGGACCCTTCTTTGGACTGATTGAGTGGGGAAGGGGGAGGTGAAAGTTGGAAAAGGGAGGTGGGGTGGGAAAAGTCTGGCAAGTGATAGGTGGATATGGGTGATGGCAGATGGGTGGAGATGGTGTCAAAGTTTTGAGGTGAAATGGAGACAAAAGGGTGCTGGTAAAAAAAGGAGTAGATGGAGTGGAATGTGAAGCCAGGGGGAGGGACATGGGTGTAGGGGGACAGGGGCAAGGGGAAAGTGGGGACATGAAAGAGAAATGGGACTCCGAGATGGGACGGGTAGGAGATGGGCGTAAGAAGGGGAAAGGAACACGGTGATGTGGGCGGTGGGAGAAAGGTGTGCACATCAAGGGAAGGATGTTGAATGAGAAGGTGGTTTATGGAAGGAGGCATTACTTGAAATTGGAGAATTGAATGTTCATGTCATTGGAATGTAAACTACCGAAGATCAATAAGACGTGCTATTCCCCCAGGTTGCATATAGCCCCACTCTGGCAAAGGGGGAGGCCCAGGACAGAAAGATTGGCATGGAAATGGGATGGGGAGATACAATGACTTGTAACCTGGAGAACCATCAGGACTTGGCGGACTAAGCTCAAGTGTTTGGCGAAACGGATGCTTGGTCTCACTGATGTAGAGTAGGCCACATCAAGAGCGCAAAATATAATATGTAAATGTAAGATTTTAAATAAAATCTTCTGACACCCCCGCACTTCATATACACCCATCACTCCCACCACCACCCTCAACCTGTCCCTCACTCTGGCTTTACCTTTTATTCCTCTTCTCCCCTAGTTTATTTTTCACCTCCAGTCTTTGACACTATTTCCATCCACCTGACAGTTACACCTCCTCCCCCTCATCTGCATCTACCAGTCATTTATCAGGCTTTGCCCTAACCCCATGTCTTTTTTTCCAGTTTTTCCCCACTCTGCTCCATCAAGCTGAATAAAGATCCTGTCCTGAAACGTCACCTGTCCATTCTGTCCAGTGATGCCGAGTTCCTCCATCACTTTGCTCTTTGCTTGGTTCCAGCATCCGCAGTTTCTTGTGTCTCCACAAGTAATCTTCTACCTTAATGCCATGTTTTTGGACTATCTTCATATGCATTAAATCTGTTACCGCCCAGAAAACTATCTAGTTAATGAACTCAACAATTGTGCATTTACAGCTTTCTGAAGCAGTGAATTCCAAAGATTTACCGCTCTCAGTGTGAAGAGATTCATCCCCAATTCAGTCTCAGGCCCCCAGTACCTGAGGCATTGACCCCTAATTCCAGAATCCTCAGCCAGGGGAAACATCTCCGTGTATCCAGACTATTTAGCCCGGTGAGACTTCTATCAGTTATGAGAGATCCTCACATTTCTAAACCACGAAGAATATAACCTAAACTACTCAATCTCTCCTCGTACATCTCTACCTCCGCAACTCCCCTGAAACAATTTTTGTCCTGCACGGCTAGTATCTTGAGGACAGATATGTCATATACATATAGATTTCACTCTGCTCTCGGAATTGCACTTTACTCACCATTATCTGAACTTGACCATTTTTGTACGAATCAGGTGAGTTTTCATTCTCTTCATTTTTGCAACTTCCTGTTCGGCATTTTACAACATCCTGAATCTATGAGAAATTATAAAGAGATTTTGAAAATATATCCTTATTAAACAGAAGCAGTAATAACCAACATATTGCAGATATGGATATATATTTTTTTGTTTCCACAAAGTCTCTGGTAGATTTTAACACTTTTAAGAACTTTGAACTTGAAGGATACAATATGGCAGCATAAACGTGGCAACTCTTGTGCACTCTTTCTGTGTACTATTTTTACACTCTTGTACTGGGTATGATTGTACTTATGTATAGTAGGATTTTACTGCATTGTATGCAAAAAAGGAATTTTACTGTACCTGGATACATGTGACAATTAAGTACTATTGAACCACAATCTTGTTTTCGCTTCCCAAATTCCTGAAAATGTCAATGTATGCCAAATCCTCCTCGACTTACCAAAAATACCATTACAATGGCTTGCAAAAGTATTCATACCCCTTGAACCTTTCCACATTTTGTCACGTTACAACCACAAACGTAAATGTATTTTATTGGGATTTTATGTGATAGACCAACACAAAGTGGTGCATAATTGTGAAGTGGAAGGAAAATGATACATGGTTTTCAAATTTATTTACAAATAAAAAACGGAAAAGTGTGGCGTGCAAAAGTATTCAGCCCCCTTTACTCTGATACCCCTAAATAAAATCCAGTGCAACCAATTGCCTTCAGAAGTCACCTAATTAGTAAATAGAGTCCACTTGTGTGTAATCTAATCTCAGTATAAATACAGCTGTTCTGTGAAGGCCTCAGAGGTTTGTTAGAGAACAATAATGAACAAACACCATCATGAAGCCCAAGGAACACACCAGACAGGTCAGGGATAAAGTTGTGGAGAAGTTTAAAGCAGGGTTAGGTTATTGAAAAATATCCCCAGCTTTGAACATCTCACGGAGCATTGTTCAATCCATCATCCGAAAATGGAAAGAGTATGGCACAACTGCAAACCTACCAAGACATGGCCGTCCACCTAAACTGACAGGCCGGGCAAGGAGAGCATTAATCAGAGAAGCAGCCAAGAGGCCCATGGTAACTCTGGAAGAGCTGCAGAGATCCACAGCTCAGGTGGGAGAATCTGTCCACAGGACAACTATTAGTCGTGCACTCCACAAATTGGACCTTTATGGAAGAGTGGCAAGAAGAAAGCCATTGTTGAAACAAAGCCATAAGAAGTCCCGTTTGCAGTTTGCCACAAGCCATGTGAGGGACACAGCAAACATGTGGAGGAAGGTGCTCTGGTCTGATGAGACCAAAATTGAAGTTGTGGCCTAAATGCAAAACGCTATGTGTGGCGGAAAACTAACACTGCACATCACCCTGAACACACCTTCCCCACTGTGAAACATGGTGGTGGCAGCATCATGCTGTGGGGATGCTTTTCTTCAGCAGGGACAGGGAAGCTGGTCTGAGTTGATGGGAAGATGGATGGAGCCAAATACAGGGCAATCTTGGAAGAAAACCTGTTAGAGTCTGCAAAAGACTTGAGACTGGGACGGAGGTTCACCTTCCAGCAGGACAACGACCCTAAACATACAGCCAGAGCTACAATGGAATGGTTTAGATCAAAGCATATTCATGTGTTAGAATGGCCCAGTCAAAGTCCAGACCTAAATCCAATTGAGAATCTCTGGCAAGACTTGAAAATGGCTGTTCACAGACGCTCTCCATCCAATCTGACTGAGTTTGAGCTATTTTGCAAAGAAGAATGAGCAAAAATTTCAGTCTCTAGATGTGCAAAGCTGGTAGAGACATACCCCAAAAGACTTGCAGTTGTAATTGCAGTGAAAGGTGGTTCCACAAAGTATTGACTCAGGGGGGCTGAATACTTTTGCACGCCACACTTTTCAGTTTTTTTATTTGTAATAAAATTTGGAAACCATGTATTATTTTCCTTCCACTTCACAATTATGCACCACTTTGTGTTGGTCTATCACATAAAATCCCAATAAAATACATTTACGTTTGTGGTTGTAACGTGACAAAATGTGGAAAAGTTCAAGGGGTATGAATACTTTTGCAACCCACTGTACATCTTCTTTCAAAAACATTTTCCCCATTTCTTTTTCTGAGAGTGAATGTGACTGTTTTTATTCTCAGTGTCTGTGTGTCCATGATTTGAGAGTGCATATTAATGATTCACATCTGCTCGCTCTGGAAATTAAAACAACATAACTATTTCTACAGATACACCACAGAGAGCATCCTATTGGAATGCATCACAACTTGTTATGGCAACTGACCAAGGCTGCAAGAAACAGCAAAGAATAGTGGGTAGAGCTCAGTCCATCACACAGATCAAACTCCCCATCTAACAAGTCCATCTTCATTCACACTTCCTCAGAAAAGCAGCCAACATAATCAAGGATGAGTCATTGTCACCGAGTCATTCCCACTTCTCCCTTCAACCCATCGGGCAGACGGTACAAAAGGTTGAAAGGACATACCACCAGATGCACTAACAACTCATTCCCTGCTGTTATTAGACGTCTAAATGGACATCATATGCTAAAGATGTGTTCCCAATCAGGTCTCCCCCATTGCAGCCATTGTACTTTACTTTGATCTGAACTTTCTCTGCAGCTGTAATACCATATTCTGTGCTTTGTTTTCTATCTGTTTTTGCACTACTTGCTGCATGGTATGATGTGCCTGGATAGAATGCATAGCAAAGTTTTTCATTGTACCTTGGTACACGTGACAATAATAAAACCAATACCAATACCGCACCCTGCTCTATTGCAGTTCCTATCTTGCAGAACAGATCTTGACTGTGATCTTTGCTAGTTTTGTTCAATTTGTACTATACTGAAAATGAAACATCCAGCCAACATCTGGATGTTTACCTCTACACCTTCTCCCAACTCCACCAACCCCCACCAATTATTGTTCTGAAAGTGGACAACTGAAACATAGAAACATAGAAACATAGAAAATAGGTGCAGGAGTAGGCCATTCGGCCCTTCGAGCCTGCACCGCCATTCAATGTGATCATGGCTGATCATCCAACTCAGTATCCCGTACCTGCCTTCTCTCCATACCCTCTGATCCCTTTAGCCACAAGTGCCACATCTAACGCCCTCTTAAATATAGCCAATGAACTGGCCTCAACTACCTTCTGTGGCAGAGAATTCCAGAGACTCACCACTCTCTGTGTAAAGAATGTTTTCCTCATTTCGGTCCTAAAGGAATTCCCCCTTATCCTTAGACTGTGACCCCTTGTTCTGGAAGGCAACACAACACTGACGATTAACAAGCTGAAGCTGGCACCGGTCATCCAAATATCTCTTAAAATAGTTTATCAAGAAACATTTATAGTTATCACATCTGTATTACCAGAAAATTCCATGTGAGCACAGAGGGAAAGAATGCACATTCTTCCTGTATTGGGGTGACCTGAACTGCAGGGAATACTCCAAATGTGGCCTAACCAAAGTCCTATAAAACTGCAGTATGACTTCCTGATTCTTTACTCATTGCCCCGACCAATGAAATCAAGCATACCATATGCTTTCTTTACCATTCTATCTGCCTATGTTGTTATTTTCAAGAGGTTGGGTACCTGGACTCCAAGATCTTTGTGTACCTCAATGCTGTAAGGGTCTTACCATTCAATGTATATGCTTTTATTACATTCGATCTCCCAAAGTGCAACACATTACACTTACTTGGATTAAACACCATCTGCTATTTCCCTGACCATTTTTGTAGCTAATCTATATCTCGTGTATACTTTTGCAGTCTTCCTCACAGTCCGTGACCGTAACAATCTTGGTGTCATCTGCAAACTTACTAACCAACCCATCTACATTTACATTGACTTAAATGTAAACAGGACTTAAGAGGTTCTACCATTCAGAAATATTATACAATAAACACAATAATATGTAGTAACACCAACCATCAAATTCAAAATAAAAAAATCCATATGAAATGACAAATGAGGAATCCAGTGAAATGAGAAATATGTCAGAAGGTACAGGGACAGTATAAACTATCTCCATAGTTGCTAGTTCATTAATACCAATTCACATGTTCATTCAATTGGCTGGAGGGTATCCAAATTAAGGCCTTAAATCCCTACTCGTACTGTGCAGTTTCCCTTACACAGGAACTGTGAGACCTCCTGATATTTAATTTATTTGATTGTACAAGACATGTACTATAAAGAATGGTTACGGAAACAATGAGATAAAACAATTAAAAAAAGAGATGAAATGTAAATCCATGGGATCCATCCCAGCAATGACACTGTGGAATCATTACGTATAAATCTTTATACTTTGCCATCTCTTTATGTACCCTAAAATACTCCTTTTTCACTAGCTAGAAAGGCAGGATTGTGGAGAACTGAAATAAATTGGAAATACTCAGGAGATTAACAAACATCTGTGGAGATTAAAACAGCTTTAACATCTGAATTTGATCTTTCATCAGCCTGATAAAAGTTAGCAATGTTACATGTGAAGAGAAAATGTGATGAGAAAGGCAAACATGATTGAAGATCTGTGACAGATTAAAATGCAGCAAAGATTAAATCGCAAAAGGAATAATATAAAGGAAAAAAGTTGGTGTTGGGACAAATAAGATAAAAGGGAGGTGCAGAGTTATACCTGGGACATATTCCTGAAACTTAATATTGGGATCAGAAAGTTGTAATATACCGAGTCAAAAGATAATGGTTCTTGACTCATAGGCTTACATTAATCTCCCACAGAGCATTGTTATAGACCAAGCACAGAGCTCAGCTTGGAAGTGAGGCAGAAAATTAAAGTGCAAACTGTAACTTGGGGTCATGTTTACAAACTGATTGAAGGCTCTTGCAAAGTGATTTCCCAATTTAAGTTTGGTTTCCATTTTACAGGAGACTGTATCGTCAGAAATAAATGCTGTATTTTAAATTGAAAAGTGTAAATAAATCGCAATTTTATCTCCCAAAATTCTTTGGGGCTTGACAGTGGAGAGGGAGGCAATAAGAAGTAAAGTGTTGCACCTGTTCTTATCTTGTAAAGGCCACAGAGGGAATAGGTTCTTCAGAATGCCGAAAGGGGAAGAGTGATAAGAGCAGAATTAGGCCATTCGGCCCATCAGGTCTACTCTGCCATTCAGTCATGGCTGATCTATCTTTCCCTCAACTCCATTCTCCTCTCTTCTCCCCACAACCCCTGACATGGCACCTCGCCAGCAGAAAACCTGAAAATGAATTACTTAAGAGATGAAGAAACAGGTGCAATAGTTGGAGAGATGTCACAATTCAGGAGTGAGGGGCAAAGGTCTAGGAAATTAAATAGAAATGATGAAGGGGAGTAAGGAAGTGGGGTTAGTGCAGGAAAGTAGTGTTGTGGTCAAAGACCAGCAATGATAGAGTGAAGGGCAGAGTTGCAGGGATGGGAAGTAGGGGTGGTTGAATGGCCGCTCTTGCTTATGTTTATTATGTCCTTATGAGGGGCTTTCAGATCACAAGGGAACGCAAATCATTGGTTGAATGAAAGGGAAGATTTATGAAATGACTGCGTGGAAGCTGATATTGAGATGTGATATTGCTGATATTGACAACTGCAGCAAAGACAGAGAAACAGGTTAACTGGAATGGAATCATCAATATTGCTTCTTCCACAAAGACTGCCTGATCTCCTGAGTACCGATCATTTTCTGGTTTTATTTATTTGGCAAACTTTTAGTCATCTACCCGATTCTATTCATTTATTCTGTAGGTGATGGAAAGGGATTGATCAGTTATATGTGAAGAAATTCCTCCATCCCACTTTAAATTCCCTTTCATTAAATTCTCTTTTTTAACCTGTCACAATGTATATTGTAAGGCTTCTCTTCATATTTTCTTTTCCTTGAGACTCAATTCTCTAATGCTGGTCATTAACATAACATGATGTTTCTTCACGTGTTTGTTTGATTCTGGTTTTCAGTTATTCAATGCAATAGATATTTGCCATTTTATTTAATGAACTGTAAATTCTCCATGATGTATTTTTCTCTTTGTCAGTAACAAATGATTGAGGCCTACATTCAAGGGCTCTTGAACTAGTAACTTACAAACAGGCTTAGATACAAGGACTGTCACTGTAGGTTTCTCCCCTCGTCCCATTTTCCAATGAATCACTGAGGATTAATTAAATTATTCTACATAGGCGTCTTATATTTACAGTATTATACAAAAACATGGTAAATATTCAAGAGAGGCTCTTGATTACTCATCATTCTCGATTCACATCATGGCAGACAATCCTGCAATATTCATCTCTACAGGCTGGGGAAGGAAGTCTCGCCATGCTCTGCATTGCAGTGGGCGACTCCTCCTCCACATACATAGCTGTATGCGATCATGCCAATGAGGAAACTATTATGATGAGTTTTTCTGTATTCACAGTTACAGATTTCCTTCAGGTTTGAAGAAGGGGCATTTTGCAATAGTGCTGGATAATAGTTTCCCCCATTCCAGCTCAGGCCCTGTCTAGAACAGTAGATAAACCATGTTGGCAGTTAGCATCTGAGTGCCATTGTAAGGTTGCGTCACTGCAGACATTTGTAGGAAATCATCTTTACATTTTTACCAAATAGTACCCAAGAATGTCCTGAAGGGGTTTGAGGTGATGCTGGAAACTGTTCTGCGTGACTGTACACAGGGGTGGAAATGCCGGGGGGGGGGGGGGGGAATGTGGGACACGTCCCCCCTCTGTTTTAAGAGGTGGGGGACAATCCCCCCCAGTTTTTATAAACCGGATTTTAAAACTTGGTGAAATCTCCGCTTTCCGCCAGACAGTGGAGGTGGAACTGCTGATCGAGGGCGCCGATTGGACGAGAGAGACGTCGGTCAGAAGGCAATGGGGGCGGGACATGGTGATACAGCGCGATTATTGGAGGAGGGAAGAGTGGGGGTGGGACTGTGGATAGAGCGCAGTGATTGGAGGAGGGCGACGTGCCAAAACACTCTTGGCACAGACCTGCGCCTCATCCGCAGCCAGGATTGATCCCGGCTCTCCGGCGCTGTACCATCCCCACCCGAGTGCCCCCCCCCCCCACAGGTGGCCAGAGAGGTCGGGAGTCAGCCGGGCACGGTGCCCTCAGGCCCACAGCCAGTGAAGAGAAGCAGTGCAAAACCCAGCTCAACTCTGCCTGTCCCGCCAGGTTAACCTACAGCCCTGCCTGGACTTACGGGAAATATGTGTGTGAGTGTCCGCATGCGCGCGCTGCCACCAATAAATTGTGTCCCCGCCTGTCCCCTCCATATTTTGATAGCGATTTCCATGCCTGACTGTACATACCTCTCTCCTCAGGAAGCAGTGGACTGTGATAATAACGAAGCCTTGAATGGAGTCAAAAACTGCAAACAATATTTGAAACAAGATCGATCGCCGATCAGTCATCGCCAGTACGGCTGACATCCAGGTCAGAGCCAGCAATGGGAGAACTACACATGAGCTCCACAAGGATGCCCTAGAGGGAAGAGGAATTATCATTCATTAAAGTAGTACGTGTGATTGATATTTTGTGGACACTCACCAATTAAAATACAGACATGTCCAAATTAAATTATGTGCCATGAGCTTCTCTAAAAAATGAAATTATCTGGCAATTCCATGACATAACATTTTTTGGTATTGCATAATTTAAAATATACTTGTCGGAATAAAATATGTCAGAATAACTTCTTAATCTTTTTGCATCAATCCAGAAACTCGACCAAGTACTTACTAAGTACCTACCTCTTGCACACTTAACACAACTTTCACATAATTCATACAGATGTTGCCCATTCCTGGCACAACTAGGTCTCAAGCTCTGCGATGATCCTAACTCTCGGATCCATCACCCTCCAATGTTTTTGACAGCACACTCCCACTGAAAGGTCAGATTCTCTAATACTCTGATGACACCAACCCCAATACCCATATCGTATCCAAACACTAGAGTCGTGATTGTCAGCCACATATTTGATCTCTATTCCCAAGTTTAAGGCACAATCTTTGCCCTTCTCTTTACTGAAACCAGAGATGAAGCTTTGATCCCAGACAACACATACTCTACTGTGGAAAAGCACTTTGCCCTTTCAGTGAACTCTGCAGTTGTGTCTCTCTGAAATTTATTCACTTGCACGGAAAATCATGAGCATTGCAGCATCAACTTTCTCAAGCCAAAAAGCTTAATGACCCCTGGTTCTTGATCCCCTCGGTATTATAATCATGCGCATATCTTGTCAAGCTGTGTAAGAATTTTGTATTTACTGAAGGTCAGTGTCCAGCTCCAATTGGCATCCTCCAGAAGATGAAGATAAGGAGATGAATCAATAATTAATGTGATGCTTTTTTTGTCATCTAAAGAAAATTTCAAAATTCCTTCATGGGCCATTCAAAGCAGGACTACCGTGAGTAGGGCTCCACTGTATAGTCCATGGTTCAAAATGGTGGGTAGATTGCACGAGATTCTCCAATGATCTTCCAATAGCAAAATCACCCAAAGGACAGCCTTAATATCTCCACAAACAGGACCACAAACTAGGTATCACAAATATATCAAAAGAAGACACAAAGTATTGGAGTAACTTAGTAGGTCAGGTTTTGGGTTGAGTCACAAATATATCCTTTGGAATCCTTATCCTTCATAAAGCCATATCTTTATGAAGACATGGAAGATCATCCTCTTGGCATCTTTTCCTAGTAATTTTTTTTTCAGACGATTGAACAAAATTTGCATCAATCTTACCATTTGGAGATATATCCAATATATTTATAATTTCATCTTTAATTGCTGCTTTATCAAGACAGTGCACATTCTTCATATAAATACACATGTAAAATGGTACTACAGTAGGCTCCACTTGAATAAATAACAGTAATCCAATCCATCAGGGCATCCGAGTTAAATCGATGACTACCTTCTGCAATGGATTCTTCAACAATGAGGCAGACACTACATAAGCAAGATACTGCAGAAGCCTTCTGGTAGGGTCTGCTTTCCCATGCATGGTCCATGCCATTGGTTGCAAATCCACAGTCTCATCTAACAACTTTATATTTGCCTTGAATTATGATTGATTTCACTGTTGCCTCTCATGCACAGTGTACCATATGAACAGACTTACACAAACCAATGTTTAAAATTGCTGGCTACAATTAAAGAGCAATTAGTTCATAATTCAATCATGTCATGCATGAGAATGCACTGCTTGATTGAACTTTTAGTCCTGACTTACATTAATACTGTTTTCTTCGCATAATTTCAAAGGAAGTTAAATGACCTGACAACCAAGGAAGGACTTCCGGTCGATGTTAGAAATGCATCAGCCTATTGAAAACAGGTAATTTCGACAAGCAGCGGGTTGATCACGACTGGATTTTCTTCTGTGGCAGTCCTTTGGTCTTCTGGAGGATGCCAATTGTTGGATTTTGTAATTTTTGTCAAGTGAAATTCAATGCATAAATTGTCATGGTACAAATTGTTTATATTCCATTATACAACCATGCAATATTGGAAAGCAGTGACAGGATCGGTCAAAGTCAGCATGGATTTCTGTTATGCTGCAGTAAGTAAGAATTTTATTGTTTTATCTGGGACAGATGACAATAAAACACTCTTGACCTTGACTCTTGGATTTATGAAGTGGAAATCATGTTTGACTAATGGTGTGGAATTTTTTGAGGATGTAACAAGAAGAATGGATAAGGGAGAGACAGTGGATGTGGTGTATCTGGACTTGCAAAAAGCCTTTGACAAGATCCCACACAAGAGATTAGTGTGAAAAATTAAAGCACATGGTATTGGGGTTGTGGTATTGACATGGATAATGGACTGCTTGGCAGACAGGAAGCAAAGAGTAGGAATTAACGGGTCCTTTTCAGAATGGCAGGCAGTGACTAGTGGGGTGCCACTAGGCTCGGTGCCAGTTATTTATAATATATATTAACGATTTAGACGAGGGAATTAAACGTGACATCTCCAAGTTTACGGATGACACAAAGCTGGGTGTCAGTGTGAGCTGCGATGAGTATGCTATGAGGGTGCAGGGTGACTTGGATAGGTTGAGTGAATGGGCAGAAGCATGGCAGATGCAGTATAATGCGGATAAATGTGAGGTTATCCACTTTGGTGGCAAGAAGAGGAAGGCAGATTATTATCTGAATGGTGTCAGATTAGGAAAAGGGAAGGAGCAAAGAGACCTGGTTGTGCTTGTACATCAGTCACTGAAAGGGGGCCAAGGAATAAGCGTTCACATTGCGGCCCTGTTTCCACCAATCTCCATCACTGCGCACAAGAAGCGCAAGATGCCATTGTATGCAGATGCCAAGAAGTGTGTTCAGCTCTGGCTGAACAATTTCTAATCTTGTGATGTGGACTCGATACGAAGAAGTCACTGAAAGTAAGCATGCAGGTGCAGCAGGCAGTGAAGAAAGCTAATGGCATGTTGGCCTTCATTGCATGAGGATTTAAGTATAGGAGCAAGGAGGTCCTACTGCAGTTGTACACGGCCCTGGTGAGATTTCACATGGAGTATTATGTGCAATTTTGGTCTCCTTATTTGAAGAAGGACATTATTGCTATCGATGGAGTGCAGCGTAGGTTCACCAGGTTAATTCCCGGGATGGCGGGACTGACATATGCTGACAGAATGGGTCAACTGGGCTTATTTCACTGGAATTTAGAAGGAAGAGAGGGGATCTTGTACAAACATATAAAATTCTTAATGGATTGGATAGGTTTGATGCAGGAAAAATGTTCACGATGTTGGGGGAGTCAAGAACCAGGGGTCACAGTTTAAAAATAAGTGGTAGGCCAATTAGGGCTGAGATGAGAAAAGGCTTCTTCACCCAGAGAGTTGTGAGTCTGTGGAATTCTCTGCCATGGAAGGCAGTGGAGGCCAATTCACTGGATGTTTTTAAGAGAGAGTTAGATTTAGCTCTTAGGGTTAAAGGAATCAAGGGTTATGGGGAAAAACCAGGGACAGGGTACTAATTTTAGATGATCAGCCATGATCATATGAATGGCGGCGCTGGCTCGAAGGGCCGAATAGCCTACTCCTGCACCTATTTTTCTATGTTTCTATGCATGTCCTCATGGTGCTGGGAGCTGAATGGTGACAGACAAAACAATACCCTACTACGAGGCTATCACCCACAGGCTCAACTTCTGCCTGCTGCATTTCTCCCGCCACCTGAGTCCCTGCATGAATCTCAGATGGGTGTGGGCAGGGAACTGGGGCTGGGGCTTGGCGGCTCCTTCCTGGTGAGCCAGCAAGGGCAAGTAGATTCATGCTTCTTCTTTGGAATTCTTACTCTGGGATACAACCACCTTTAAACCCATCTGCAGGAGGTAATGTCATGACCAGTTCATGAGTCCAAGCAGTTGCCTCTCTGGATTAATAGATTGCATTTTACTTCGGAGTCACGTGAGTGACTTCGTGAAGACCCCGCCAGGCACGCATGCGCGACATATCGTCGACCGCTTGCGAGTGACAGGCAGGGACGAGCGTTGCTCCTCTACTGCAGGGACCTGCAGGTAGGGAAAAAACTAACCTGCAGTCTTTTTCTTCCAGGTGACCCTGTCGCAGGGTCTCGAGGCCGCCTCGTATCTGTCAGCGGCGGCACCAACAGTTTGGAGTTGGGCATCCCGTTGACCAGGAAGGTCCGGGCTCACACACTCGCCGGCGGAGGAAGGCAGAGGCAGCCCGACTCTACACCGCAGCCCGCAGGGGACGCCGCGGGCTGGCGGCATACAAAGGAGTGGGGCTTGCAGGCTCGCCGTCAGAAGTTCGCAACGGCAGAGCGGCAGCCCCGACTCTACACCGCAGCCCGCAGGGGACACCGCAGGCTGGCGGCGTGCATGTAGGAGTGGGGCTTGCCGGCTCGCCGTTCAAAGTTAGGAACGGCAGAGCGGCAGCCCCGACTCTACACCGCAGCCCGCAGGGGACACTGCGGGCTGCTGGCATTCAGGAAGGATGGGGCTTGCAAGCAAAGGCAGAACGGCAGCCTGACTCTACACTGCAGCTGCAGGGATACTGTGGCCTGTCTGCTTAAAGTGCCCTGCTACTCCAGGGAATGTGTTGTCTTCAAGAAGTTGAGACTGCCAGCACCTAAAGTTATTAAATCATGAGAGGCTGGTCACCATACTTCTTAAAGACCCTCAGGTAAGATACTAACCTTGAATAGCTAAGCTTCTGTACTAGAGTTTGCTTACAGATGGATGGAGACCAGAATAAAGGCAGCAAAGCATGCCTCCAAGGGCCATGCGACTTCAGATGGGAGTCAGCGGCCACCATTCCAGGAGCGGCTCATAACACCGGCAGTACCCGCTTTGCGGACCGGGATAAGAATGCAGAGGTCGGGGAGCCCTGCGCAGCCAGGACCCGTCTCTCCACCACGGCTGACCATGGGGCCACAAAGTGGTGGAGCACCGCGCGGGAGCAGGGTAGGCAAGACCTTGACTCCCTACCACTGTCACCTAAGCATAGCGACAGTGGGGCAAAGGTGAGTAAACATGTGACCCGCTCGGCGGCTCCTTTTGTCTCTCCTACTATGCAAGTACCAGAGCAGGGGGAGAGCTGCGCACAGGTCATGCCCCGCTGCAGCGGGAGGCATCGACATACCGCCGGGGGTAACCTGCTAGATTGCGGGCCGGTGATGGATCTGCTGGAAGTCGGGGAGCCCTGCAGGAGCAGGAGGTACCGGCATTCCACAGGAACAGGCTGCCGGAGCGCAGACCAGTGGCAGCAGTTTACGGCTAGGCATCCCCGTTGTGATGGGTAAAGCCGGCTATGCGCCGTCACGGACCCGTGTGGTTAAGGGTGACGGCAAGCCTGCATGGACAGCGGAGCCGGTAATGGGGACCGGTACCAATTCGTTCCCTCTGCCTTCCCATCAGGCAGAGGTGCCGCTGAGGTCCGAAAGACGGCGGACTAGCGGTATGTCCGTGCAGAGGTCGTACAGCCCTGCAGGAGCGGGTGTTGACGATTACCTGCCAGCGCATCTCGTGGAGGTGCGACCTACTGGCAGAAGCCCCAGTGACTCAGCAGGGCCTGGGGAAGTCGACCTGTTGTCCGTGTGTAGCGGCAGCGGTCGTATGGCTAGGATGGAGCTAATGGTGGAGCAACTATATCAGCGGGACCTGGATCGGCAAGAGCGGGAGTCTCAGCGGTCTGGGAGTCGGATCATGCTGCCACCTTCAATCTCAACTTTGTCCATCGGCAGTGCTAGGAGTCAACAGATGGCCGATTTGACGAAGAAGCGGCAGCAGAAGAGCCCACTGCTCTAGATCCAGAAGAAGAAATGCTGGAGGTAGTGTCGAAATTTCCGAAGCCTGTATCTTCAGGGGAACCGCTGCACCCTATACTGGCAGTAAGTATCAATTTCCTGACGACACACCAGCTCCAAGACCAGGTGCTTTCAGAAACCATGGAGAAGTACAAGGATCCTGGAAATTGTGTTACCCTGAACGTCCTGAAGGTCAACTCAGCCACCTGAGGGAACATCAGTTCCAATGCGAGGGCACAAGAGGTTAAGATGCAGAAAATTCTGAAGCTGTTGACGTCGCATCACGGCGCTCGCCAGGACCCTCGATGGGGCAGGTGTATCCACAGAGCAGCAGGATGCTCTAGCCCTCCTGTGTAGCACACTTCGAAAAACTGTTTTAGTCAGAGCTCCATCCGGCCCAACCTTAACCCTAAATTCGCTGGGTTGGGTCGTACCTCCACCACACCACCAAGGGTGCAGATTTATCGAAGACAACCTTATCCTCCCTCCAAACCTCGGGGGGGGGGGGGGGGGGGGCAGCCGGAAGACCATCAAGAACATATCCAAACCAGAACATCAGGCCCGCCGGTAACCATGGAGGTAAGGGGGTCTGGTTCTCTTGGAAGTACTGCATGCATAACCTCACAAGTAGGAGGGAGGTTACATAGATTCTGGGGCTCTGTTTGTCACTATCCCAGGGAACAGAGTAATAGACATAATAGACGCATGTAACAGCCTTGCTTGCGCCAGGGAACCGACTTTAGATATGCTGCTAAGGTAATTGGTAAAATTGGAGCTACATTCCAGCCACATAATTGGGCCGTTACGCTATCAAAGCTTGGGAAAAAGCAAAAATCTCGGCATTTAAAGCGAATGCTGGACATTTACGAGCCTATGCAGCTGCCAATCGAAGCATAAATTGAGCTACAATGGTGGATTAGCAATGGTTGTGATTGTTAAATCCCATCATTACATCAAACCCATTAGACGCGTTACAAACCGACGCAAGCGCCAAGGGCTGGGGAACTACCAACACCATTCCAGTTGAGGCGGTAGATGGGATTTGCATGAGCCTACTTCTCTTCAATCACAAGGAATAAACTGTTTAGAAATGCTGGGAGCATGTCAAGGGCTGCGGGCTTAATGCACTAATCTGCAGCATACGTATGTTCGTCTTCAAAATGATACCACTGAGGTGGCATATTAAACCTTATGGGTGGTGTCAAGTCAATATCTTGTGATGAATTGGAAACATTAATTTGGCTTTGGTGGATTGAAAGAAATATTTGGGTTCAGCTATGTACCTTCTGGTTAAGCTCAATATAGTGGCGGACACCAGGTCACAAGTATTTAATAACGACATCAAGTGGATTTGAACCTCCAAATATCTGCTAAAATTACAGCCTAATATGGAACACCAGATATCGACCTCCTTGCGTCCAGGTTGAGCCATTGGATACCAACATATGTCTCTTGAGAACCAGATCCTGGGGCAGTGGCGATGGATGCGTTCTCACTACATTGGGGCGAGGGGGGAAATGCGTTTTTCTATGCTTTCCCCATTCTGCTTCATCAGACAGGTGCTGCAGGAAACGCAACCAGGTTCTACAACATAAAGGACCATGGACGTCAAACAGCATCCTGCAGAGAGAGTCCACTAGGAAGCAGTACCACGCCTACATAAGGATATGGGAGGTTTTCTGTAGTCGGACCTAGACCATCTACATATCTGCTACATTCTCCAAGGTGCTGGAATAATCACGGGTCTTCATTATGATGAGTCCCTCAGTTACAGTGCTGTATACAGTGCCAGGAGTGCACTGTCATCCTATCGCAAGATTGGAGTGGGATCTCACCAGCTGGTGTTCAAACTATGAGGGGTATGGTCTATCCATCCCTCCCCGAACATGATATTATATTACCTGAGATTGGAGGTAGTGTTGACCCTACTCAGGAGCTGGTCGCCTATGAAGGATTTACCACTGGACTTACTCACCTTCAAAGTGGTTATGGTAATGGCACTGAACACAGCACAACGGGTCATGACTCTACAGGAATTAAACCTGGATAGAATGACCGGACCATAATAAAGTAACTTCTTTATAGGAGAGTTGCTTAAACTACACAGACCTGGGACTACAGGTCTGAAAATGGGCATCAAGTATACGGAGATGGGTCTGTTTCAGCCATGGAAACCCATGTCACAGGGTGATCATGCAGACTATCTCCAGATGACTCAAGGTGGTATTCGATGCAGCAGGTAAGACACTAACATTTTAAATGTCATTCTACCAGGGCTGCATCCACATCAGTGGCAAGGACCATGGCAGTGTTCATGGATTATGGCCTGGCAATAGCGACCTGGGCCAGTGAATCTACATTTCAGCGGTTTTATAACTGACTTATAACCGCTCCCGCAACGTTGGCGGATTCAGTTTTAAGTGCTGTTCCCTAAACGTTTGTCCCTGAGTTCAGGGGATATTGTTGTATTAACAAATGTTATTATTTTTCAGCTTGTTCAAGTCTGAAATACGTTAACATACTTCCTTCATCAGAATTACGGCAGTGTGTGAGCATGGGCGTGGTCCAGGGCATGTAATCACAGAGCTTTGAAATCTTCACGAAGTCACTCACGTGACTCCGAAGTAAAATAGTAAGATTAAACAAGAACTTACCAGTTTGAAGTTTGATCTTTATTTTATGAGGAGTTACGATGAGGGATTTCGTGCCCTCCGCTCCCAACCCTCTATCATAAGTTCAACTGGTGTAGTCAAGTTTTATTCTTACTATCTTTAGTATTGTGATCTGTGATTCCACACCGCTGCTTTGAAGAATGTCGCGCATGCGTTCCTGGTGGGGTCTTCACGAAATCCCTCATCGTAACTCCTCATAAAATAAAGATCAAACTTCAAACTAGTAAGTTTTTGTTTAATCTTACTATTTCATTTCGGAGTCACGTGAGTGACTTCGTGAAGAACCCGCCAGCATGCATGCGCGACATATCGTCGCTCGCATTTACAGTCGACGGCTGGAGGTGGAGCGCGGCTCACCACCAGCCCTTCATAAGGGCCACTCAGGTAAGTACAGACAACCTTGAGTTGGTTGTTCCTGCTGTTTGAGTATTTTTTCTCTCCAACAGGGACATGGATAAGAGGAGTACGGGCCGCAGGACATCCGTAAAGAGTCGCCGGACACTTATCCCGGAGCTCTCTTCTACAGCATCCGCTAGACGGGCTAGGAAAAAGGCGCGTAAATCGGGGAGCCCTGTAGTCACAGGACCCGAATCACCGACACAGCTGAGCACTAGCGGGGTTCCCGCAGAGCAGGAAGTCGGTATGGCGCTGGAGCAGGTAGACCCTGACTCCATTTCATTATCGCCAACGGGATCGTTGGCAGATGCGAGCAAACAGGGTTCACGTGCTGCTGCACGGCCCTTCTCCCTGAGCCTTCGGGGATAGAGCTCGACAACCTAGCCCTTTTCGGGCAGAGGTTTCACCAGAGGCCGCAAGATTGCGGTCTGGTGAATCAGCGAGACCCAAGTCCACTGGCAGACCAGGAAGGGCCAGTGTAGACTCACCACCTAGTTGGACCAGGAGGAGTCACACAGGTGGAGTCTCGCCACGGTCACCGCTTCCCCCGCTGGGGCGGGACAGGACCGTACGCCGTCTGGGCGCAGGAAAAGGACAGCCGGCAAGCCCGCGCGGATGTCGGGTCACCACGCTGCGGCGTTGGGTGCCGACTTCTCACCGCATATGCCCTCAGAGGCAGCCGGACCTAGCTCAGCCAAAAGGAGGCGTATGAGCAGATCCGCGCGGGAGTCGTTCAGTTTCACTGAGGCGGCTGGTAGCGACTTATCGTCACGGCACCGACATTACCTCAACGAGGTACGGGCCGATAATAGGAGCCTCAGAAGTTCCTTCGGGCATGAGGACTCTGATCGCCCATTCACGCACGATGAAGGGCGCATAGACCGGATGGAGAGGATTATGGAACAAATCCTGCTAAATCAAAGGCGGGAAACACGCAGTTCCAGGGGACTCATGGACATATCCCCATCATCAATGGATAGCATGAGGCAGCCAGAAGAAGAGATCTTGGTACATTGTGAACATGCCTATTTGGGGCAATATCAGCCCGGGCATTAGAGCTCAGGAAGTGAAATTGCAAAGAATCCTGAAATTACTCACATCTGGGATTACCGCGTTTGCAAGGTCGGTGGATGGTGTGGACTTGAACACCGAACAGGAGGATGCTCTGGCACTACTTTGCAACACGCAATATGATATCAATGCTTTTAGGAAAAGCATCATCAAGCCTACATTAAACCCCAAATTTGCGGGGTTATGCAGAGCACCCCCAACACCACCACCCAGACAGCTATTCGGAAAAGACCTCCCGAAGCAGGTCAAGGATTTAGATGACCATGCCAAGACAGTGGGTCTTATGAGGTCACACACTTTGACCAGATAAACGGCCAAGAAAACACCATTTTTCAGGCCACGAGGTCAAACCGAAAGGCCAGCAAGGACCTACGTTCTGGCGCCTCCTCAATACCAACAGTCTCAACAGCCCAGGCCTTTTTTAGGGCTAGGCCCACAACGGCCAGCATGGAAAATGCGGTTTCCACATCACCAGCGCAACCCAGCACCTCCACGTCCCACCAAACATGTCAGGGACCACCGATAACCATGAAGGTAAGGCGGTCTGGATTTCATGCACTTGCATGTCTAACCTCACATGTTGGGGGTAGACGACAGGGGTTTAAGGAGGCATGGGAAACCATCACCTCAGATGAGTTTATCTTACAAAGTATTCAGGGCCATGAGATTGAGTTCATAAATGGTCAAATTCCTCCACCTCAGCATATGCCGAATCGCAAATTTGCACTTTCCAGGAAGGAAACAGCAGTAGGCTATGCTGAAATCTTGAGACTACAAGAGAAAGGTGTGATAGAAAGAACTATACACAAACCAATTGAATTTGTATCTAACATATTTACAAAAACCAAAAAAGATGGTGGATGTCGGGTCATTATAGATCTAACCCATTTGAATACCTTTGTAAAATATACCCATTTCAAAATGGACTCGTTCGAAACAGCCAAATCTTTGATTTCTGAGGGCTGCTTCATGGCATGCATTGATTTAAAAGATGCATACTATTCAGTATCCATTCAGAAACATCACAGGAAGTTCTTGAAGTTTACCTGGATGGATCAACTTTGGCAATACAAAGCTTTGCCCAATGGGCTTACCACAGCCCCAGACTGTTTACCAAATTACTCAAGCCAGTGCTAGCAACACTGAGGAGGCAAAATCATACGGTCATGGCTTATCTGGATGATGTCCTAATTATTGGGCATACACTGGAATCAGCGAAATTGGCAGTTTCAGCCACTGTGGAAATATTTCAAAAAATGGGATTTATTATCCATCCAGATAAATCAAAGTTCTGTCCTTCACAGATCATGGACTATCTGGGATTCACGGTGGATTCCAATCGCATGATTGCCACCATACCAACTAACAAAGTTGGGGATGTCATTCAAACATGCAAGAACCTGGTCTGCGCCAGTATACCATCAATCAGACAAACTGATAAGGTAATTGGGAAAATCGTAGCAGTTCTTCCAGCTGCTCAATTCGGACGTTTACATTATCAAAATTTACAAAGATCCAAGATTTCAGTGTTAAAATTGAATGCTGGACATTTTGATAGACCTATGCAGCTGCCACTTAAGGCAAAAATTGAGTTACAATGGTGGATTGACAATATCCATAACTCATTTAAACCCATTGTTGTGCCTCGTCCGGTGGTATACTTACAAACAGATGCAAGCTCCCATGGCTGGGGAGCAACGGACAACGACACTAGTTGCGGAGGCAGGTGGGACACCCTTGAATCTACCCTGTTGTTATCACAAGGGATAAATTATTTGGAGATGCTAGGAGCATTCCACGGACTTAGAGCTTATTGTTCAAACTTTACTGACACTCATGTCCGTCTCCAAATAGACAATACCACTGCGGTGGCATATCTAAATCATATGGGTGATACCAGGTCAATTTCATGTGATGAATTGGCCAGTACAATTTGGCTCTGGTGCATACAACGGAATATTTGGATTTCAGCTACCTATTTACCAGGTAAGCTCAACACAGTGGCGGACACCAGGTCACGGAAATTTAATGACAACATCGAGTGGATGTTGAATCCCCAAATATTCGCCAAAATTACAGCCAAATTTGGTAAACCAAATATTGACCTTTTTGCGTCATGGTTGAACCATCAGGTACCAACATACGTATCATGGGAACCAGATCCTGGGGCAATGGCGATGGACGCATTCTCGCTAGACTGGGGGAAATGGTTTTTCTATGCAGTTCCTCCATTTTGCCTCATCAGTCGGGCATTGCGGAAAATCCAGCTAGATGCTGCTAAAGGCATTCTTATCATACCCGACTGGCCAACTCAGTCATGGTATCCGGTGGTCCTTGGTATGATCAGTCAACCATGGGTCCTCTTAGAGGGTTGCCCACAATTGGTGACGAACCCTGTTACAGGGGAACCACATCCCTGCCATAGTCACTTGAATTTATTGGCTTGCATGATCTGAACAGACCATTACTGCAGTATGGTCTCTCATCAAGGACAATGGATACTATGGGAGCATCATGCAGGGAGTCCACAAGACGGCAATATCTATCGCATATCAGAAAATGGGAAACCTACTGCAGCCGCTTGGACATTGCATATGACTCCGTTTCAATCACAGATGTGCTGGAATTCCTTGCGGGGTTACACCATGACGAACACCTCAGCTACAGTGCCATCAATAGCGCCAGGAGAGCGCTATCATTCTACCTCAATATTGAGGTAGGATCTAATAAACTGGTGTCCAAACTGATGCGGGGAATATTTAATTCCAATCCGCCAAGACCCCGTTACAACATCACCTGGAACATTGGGAAAGTACTAACCCTACTCAGGACGTGGTCGCCCATGGCTGGGCTTGAATTGGACAAACTCACCCTGAAGCTGGTGATGTTATTGGCACTCACTTCGGCACAAAGGGTACAGACTCTTCACAAGGTCAGGATTGACAGAATGATCTCTACCCCGGAGAAGGTTATTTTCTTTGTTGATGAATTGCTTAAGCAGCATAGACCTGGATTCACAGGGCTGCAGCTGGTGTTTCCAGCATACCCCGCTGATGCTAGGCTATGTTTAGCCACCCATATCCGCCACTACATTAGAGTGACGCGGAAATTAAGGGGAATGGAGCAATACCTGCTAATCAGCCACAAAAAACCTCACCATAGAGTGACGGTACAGATGATCTCCAGATGGCTCAGGATCGTCTTGAACGAAGCAGGTATTGATACTAATGTTTTTAAATCCCATTCCACCAGGGCTGCATCAACGTCGGCGGCAAAGGTCATGGAGGTTCCCATGGACCATATTCTTGCCACAGCGGGATGGGCCAGTGAAGCCACCTTTCAGCGGTCTTATAATAAACCTGTTACCGCTCCTGGAATGTTCGCAGAAGCCGTGCTGAATGCAGGTCGAGAACATACGACTACTCCCCAGTGAGGGGTTTTTCTTTTTTGTTATTATTAATAAATATTATTATTTTTCAGAATAAGCAGCCTGAAAATTTGATTACTCCTATCCATCCTTACAGTGGCGTGTGTGATAGCATGGACGTTGTCCAGGGCATGAAATCACAGAGCTTTGAAGTCTTCATGAAGTCACTCATGTGACTCCGAAATGAAATAGTAAGATTAAACGAGAACTTACCAGTTTGAAGTTTGATCTTTATTTTATGAGGAGTTGCGATGAGGGATTTCGTGCCCTCCGCTCCCAACCCTCGATCATGAAGTCAACTGGTAACTAGAGTCTCTTCAATCTTACTATAACAAGTCATTTCTTTGTTTGTTGGTTCTGTGATTCCACACCGCTGCTTTGAAGAATGTTGCACATGCGTGCTGGCGGGTTCTTCACGAAATCCCTCATCGCAACTCCTCATAAAATAAAGATCAAACTTCAAACTGGTAAGTTCTCATTTAATCTTACTATTTTATGTTATGGGCCAATATATGGAAAATACTCCTTTGAGAACATTCTCTCCAGAATTCTTCAATCACAACCCCATTGCACCAGTTTTATTCATTACAGCGCCCTGCACTGCTCAATTATAGAAGCAAATTAACTTCATGGCCACTCTGTTTTAAGAATGTTCATTGGATGTTGAATAGAACACCAGGGATAACATTCCTGATCTTTTCAGGACAATGCAACGGATTTATTTTAGTCCATTTAAAAGCAGTTGAGGTCTCAGTTAAACATCTCAGTGAAAAGGTAGCAGCTCCCAAACTGTACCACACCCTCGGTACCACCAGAACCTACAATTCTGATTCAGATATCATACTGCCACCAAAATAAATATCACTGAAGCAAGTCGGGAGGGCATTCCCTCCTTCATCTCGGGCAGCCCCTGGGGATCAAGGAGGAGTTGCTTCCACTCCACATTTCTGGGGTCTGAGGCGGAGGATAAGACCAATATTGGATCTGCAGCTCTACCATAGATGGGACAGGAAGTGTCTGTCTGATCTGGCAGCTGAGTGGGTAGTTTGAGGGATGGTGTTCTGCTTCTGCCGCTGCACATGGCTTTTGTGTGAACCCAATGTGTGGATTTGCAGTTCTCAATATCATCCCAGGTGTTCCTTCTTCCTACTGTGAATAAAGCCAAATCTGGGTCAAATCTATATAATTTTCATTATGACCTTGGCGCAATATGCAACGTGAAATAAAACAAGAAAATGTTGGAAGAATACAGCAGGTCAGCCAGCATTTTCAGATTTCCAGTTTCAGCAACATTTTGCATTTCAACGTTTCATTTGAATATTGTACTCAGTGGCTGTCAACATGACCCTCACATTTGGAAATGCTGTGAACTGGGAATGTCTATGATGTCAACCGTTTTGTAGAATTTTCAAGAAATTAAAGTCAGTAGAACTGATTCGTATCAACTAATGATGTGGACTTCTGAGCTTTCCTACAATTTGTATCTACTTCAGTATGTTATTAGGGCCCATCTGTTCAATGACTCATGCAACTGAAAAATGGGTATATAACGATTTACATAGCAAAATGCTTCAAAATGAGAATTGACTTGTATAAAAAGTGAAAAACTACAGGCAGTTCAGGTTCAAAGAGATAGGAGCCTTCATTTCTGGAAGGATGGAGTATGAGATCATGCAACTTTTGCTTAGAGGAAGGCGGCACAGGGGCACAGCGGTAGAGTTGCTGCCTTACAGTGTCATAGACCCGGGTTCGATCCTGACTGCGGGAGCTGTCTAAACGGAATTTGTATGTTCTCCCTGTGACCTCATGGTTTTCTCCGGATGCTCCAGTTTACTCACACACATACAGGTTTGTAAGTTAATTGGCTTCTGTAAATTGTCTATAGTGTCTAGGATAGTGTAGCATATGGATTGATCATTGGCCAGCGGATACTCGGTGGGCTACAGGGCCTATTTCCGCGCTGTATCACTAAAGTCTAAATTCTGGCCATTGCCCCTCAGAAAGATTTTCAGGTTGTCTTGGAGGGTGTGCAACACTGATTCAGCAGGATGTTTTGTACTTGTTGATGTAAGGAATGCTGAAGTTGATTGCAACAATCTGTTCAAACGCAGAATCCTGTTTGAAATGATGTGACTTAAAGAACTGAGTACTGGGGTCACTGTGCCAGATCTGCAGTGTTCAACTCAGACTGGGTGAATCCTGGAGTGCCTGACATCATGTGTTATGGGTTAAATTTTATACCAAAAGATATGATTGTGATTTGTACAAACACAACTTACCACCCACATTTTATAGCATTAAAAAATATTTTTCAATGGTTAAAATCATACAATTGCATGTCCTTTCCACTGTAGTTGCAAAAGTACTGAAGAATTATTAACATATACATTCCTATAGTGTAAAGATCCAGTATCCCTTTGAAATGGCCTTGCATCAGCCTGTGCATCTGATACATGTAATTTAATACATGACATTTAATAAAAACTGTTACAGTTCATTCGATTGCAGCTCTGCATCACAGGACCCCTTTCAAGAAAATGCAAAGGTCTCACTTAAATTTTTAAATAGTCATTTATATTTATGAACAATCATTAGCTGTCCCTAAGAACAAAAGTATTATTCTTTTTACAATAGAACTAATGTGACTAAATTAATACCGAGAAAATAAAGTGGCTATTACAACACATATTGAAAACTCAGCTCAAAGAAAAGTTTGATTCAAAACAGACAAGAGGGAAAATAATCAATGCAACACAGAGCAGGAGAAAAAAAAGGTTCAATACTGGGGATGGGAAGAGGTGCTTGGTTCATTACTTGGAAGAGTGAAATATAACAGATTTAATCTTCATGGCATGAGGAAGTGACATGGCAAATGCTATAGCAAACAAAAATGATTATTTCCAAATCCAGAAAGAAAGCAAGTGATCTAACCACATTAAGAATAAAAATGTGCCACTACCCTGGTACAGATAGACGTATCCGTATGGATCTGAAATCAAAGCAAATACAAGTATAATGTTTGATCAAAAGAAATTCATTGATCCAATGGTAGATCTAGAAGGAGTTCATCAACCATGCCAAATTAAAGAAAATTATCTGACCCAATGCCACATCAAAGGGAATGATCTGATTCACTGCCAGGTTGAAGAGAATTGGTCAAAAGCTTTGACTGAAACAATGCAGAACTTGAGATGCAGATCAAGAAAAATGTCATGTCAGGTGACTGAATTAAAACCCAAGACACAGACTGATACCTTCATTAGGCAAAGAAAGTGAACCAATTCAAATTGAAACAGGATGATGCCATTAACCAGACATTAATACCTTGCATGGTAGGTAATAACAGTTAGTGCAAATGGAACCGAATTGGTGTGGGATACAGAGATTAGGATATCTAACAGTGCATGTACTTTATCTGTGATGAAGGATGTGTAAAATTTGATGTTAATATATGGACATATGTGAATTTATGTCATAGGACCCAGAACCAATTAATTATTTTGCATATCCAAATCTGCTGCAAAGTATAAGTGATTGAATTGTTCAGTGGTGACCAAAGTTAAAGTTTTATTTTACTTTGTACAAATAAGTAAATGTTTGGATTATATTGCCACAAAGGCAACATCATCAGAAACCTAAGTATTCTGTCCTGCTCTTGTCACAGAAGTGAAATGTCAGGTAAAAAAAATGTCTGTAAAACAGGAATGGAAAATGGTATTGAAAGGGTACAAATAGTGTAGAAACGTTTGTCCTATTCCATTCCGAGATAAATAAGTCTCTTATTTGCAGTTGTCTCTCCTGGACTCATGCTGTGTTATGATTTACACAGGAACCAACCAGCAGCTGTCTGGCCAGCATGTGCCAATTCCTCACTAATGTACCTAAAAAATAGAGTAGTCCCGTGTGCCAATGAGATCCTGATGAACTGCAGATTAGACAGAAAGTAGACAGAAGGATTGGACAGATATTTTTTAGTCTGTTACCAGTGGTGCCACGGGGGTTTTGCAACTTTGTCAGCTACAGTATAAGAGAGGTTCTAGAAGACCGGAAGACAGCTAATGTCTCTTTGTTCAGAAATGGTCAGTCCGGATAAGCCGGCGATCAATGGTATGGAAGTTGTTGGAGATTCTGAGGGACAGGATGTATAGTCACTTGGAAAAGAGAAGGATTGATTAGGAATCAGCATGATCTTGTATAGGGGAGATATTGTCTCACAAAGCTAATTGAGCTTTTTTGAGGAGGTAACCAAAAATACTGATGGAGGTAGATGTGGCTTGCAATGACTTTGGTCAAGTTTTGATAAGGTACAGCACAGTATGCTGATCCAGAAGGTTGAAGCACAAGGGATCTGAGATGTTGGCAGACTGGATCCAGGATCCAGGACATTTTAGACATAGCAATAAACTGGAAGAGAGGGATTCTGATGTGTTGCTTCACAAAATGCAGAAAGTAAAATGGAGGTGCAGGAACCATTTGTATGATTGAAGTATGAGTACAAGTTGCTGCAGTTATATGGGCCTTAGTGATGATGCAATCTGCAAAGTGGTGGTCTTCATATCTAAGGAAGTATATGCTGGCTTGGAAGTAATGACATGTAAATTCACTGGATTGATTTATAGTAGTATTGTAGGCCCCCTCGGTCATGACTGACCATGGGTGATGCATCCTAGTTGTTGGCTGCTTGCTCCAAACCTCGGCTAGAGCAGCGTCACTTGTGGCTGAAGAGACCAATGCGGGAGCGACAGTCTCAGTGGCAAAGGTCATATTTGTGTGTGGTCTCTGGTTTGTTGAAGTTGCTGTGCTCCTTTCTGCGTGCCCGCTTGTCTGCCGCTGCGTTCAACAGTTTCTCTTCCCCCGTTTTGAGATGTTGGTTCAGGGTACCTCTCCACCTCGTGCGGTCAGCTGCAAGGCTCTCCCAGGACTCCACATCAATGTCAAACGCCTTCATATCTCTCTTGCAGGCATACTTGTAACGTAGCTGGGGGCGGCCGATAGTTCTCCTCCCAGATGTCAGCTCCCCATAGAGGATGCCTTTTGGAATACAGCCATCCTCCATGCGGCGACCATCCTCCATGCGGTTTACAGAATTACAGCATTACCCTCTAAGATCATACTGATAATTCTCTCTTATTATTCACTACAATTTAGGAGAATGAGATGTGGTCTGATTGAAACATACAGATGCCGGGAGGGTGTTTCTTCACAAAGGTCAACAGAAAACTAGGGGGCATTACCTCATGATAAATTAAATAAGGATTGTAATCACAAGAAACTTATTTATTGAAAGTCTTTGAAATTGTCTTTCCCGGGTGACTGCAGAGGGTCAGGAATTGAGAATAATCAAGACTGAGATTGATATATTTGAGGACTAAAGAAATCAGGTGATGTGGGGCCTGTGCAGAAAATTTGATTTGAGATGCAGGAGCAGCCATGACATTGAATGATGGATCAGGCTCAAGGTTCTATAGAAGCCTTTTGCTTCTATTTATTATGAATAATAGAATTACTGGATATTAATCAGGAACAGGAATGCTGCTCTTATTTATTTTTCTCATTAACTTTGGGCACCTTTCCTATTGATCCAGCCAACAGGTGTGACTGAAAATGGAGACCCAAGACATTGCTGATGCTGGAATTCTGAGCAAAGCACAAAGTACTGGAGGAAATTAGCAGGTCAGGCAGCATCTGCAGAGGGAATGGATAGACAACGTTGTGGCTCATGACCCTTCTTTAAGTGTCACTGGAAATCAAAAACTGAGATCCTACGCTTGTGCAGCTGCTGTGCTGAAAAGTGCAGAAATGATGGAACTGCTATAATCTTTAGTAGGAAGTAATAATTGCTTAAGGTGAAAGTCAGACAAGCACCATTGAGTAGGAATAATTCATGGGCTCCTTTGGCCAAAATATTCACACAAAGGACACTACAATAAGGGACAACAATTGGGAAAGGGCAGGGGAAGGGAGAAGAAATAATTGGATAACTAAACACAAATATATATAGAAATATATATATTTTAAGAATGGAAATGTTCTGTGGAGGCTATTCAAAAGGGATACTTTCTCTTTTAAAGTTACACGCAATGTAAAAGCTAAATATTAAATGGATAAGACTAACATGGCATTACTGGTGATGGTGGTAGATAATGCTGTTGTTGAAACAACTCCACACTTGGAACATTTGAGCATCAAACCGCTACGGACTTCAATCGCCTGACTTGAAACAAATGCAAAGCAAAAATGAGGACAAATAAAGACTCCAATTTTAATGTAGAGAAAACAAGCAGTTGAGGTAAAGCAACACAGATGTAATCAGCTTGCAATATTTAGTATGTGAAAAGTTGGGGTGCAATGATTAATTTACAATCTCAAAAAGTATAAAGAAACTTCAGCTGACAGATTGAACATTCATTTGCAAAATGGAATCCTACAGATGTCATCACATCATTGGCTCATGAACCAGTGTAACAACAATCCAATCTCTGGGTTGCATGATATTCAAATGAATTTGACTGGTTCTTTCATTTGCATCCTTAGCCATACCAGACATAAGAGGAGCCTGTCTGTTGCCGGTATTCATTTTAGATAATTCATTTTAAATGGCTTTTTCCTCTAGGTGATGGCCCTATGTGTGGTCTCAATGATCCGGGACATATATCATCACTGAAGGACTGATTACCTGATAATCATGAATATCATGCCTATCAGGTGAACAGTCTACCAAATCCCTGTAATAACTGGTCAGTTTAACCAGCTATCTGATGATGCCCATAATCCACATATTATACAGAGAACATGGAATAAATATTAATGAGACATAATTAACGCACAAAGGTTAAAAACAATCAGAGCGCCAGCAGGAACTTTGCTACAGTCAATAAGCTCAAATGTTGTTTCATTTTGGAGTTGAGTGTGATTTTCACATTTCAAAATGTGTTCATTCACCACAGCCTGTCCGTGATGTTAATAGTTATTCGGTTTATAAATATTGTTTTAACAGTACAATCAATAACACTTCCTCCAATTCAAGGTCTCAGCAACATACAGTATGATTATTCAGCATAATGTTGAACCTTTAATTAAACTTTTGTAATTTATACATTTAAAAACTGAATCTGATCTTCCCCACAATTATATAATCACTGATGTATTTAATCATCTGTCAAGTCAAAAGTCAGTAAATTAATGATACATTTTGTTTAAGAAATGCATATTAATTTTCGCTGTTGCTGTGAATTTGAATTGTGAATTTGGCAGATGTTGAGAGCATTTGCGTTCAATTAATCATTGCAACCCTTATTAATAACTAAATAATGACTGCCAAAGTAAAAAGTGTAAAGAAAACATGACCATTCAGCACCCAAACTATCTACCTGCCTAGCATCCATTCTAAACTTCTTTTATCTTTACTGCACGGAAAGTAAAAGCTGTTTTTGGAGAATTTTAGATTCATTTTACAGTATGTCTTCTTTTCCAAGGTCAAATAAATTGGATTCCTTGCTGCATTTGATGTTTCAACTAGTTTTTATAAAATATCGTTTTCATTTCTGTGGTGGGACTGACCAAATGTAATAATGCTACAATCACAGTGACATGCCAATTCAGTATCAAACCTACGCAATTTGTTTTTCAATCAGACAGAGCATGGAGTTTCCACTCATTAGAGTGCCCTAGAGACTTTCTCAAACTGGTGGCTTATAATGCATTAGTTCAGGATTTTTCACAATCGTAAGACTGAGGATTTAAAGATTCACTTGCCTGACATAACTGCAGACAGGAGGATGTAGCCTCAGGCAGATAAGATCCTAAAGTTATCATCCATCACTAACTGTCACAAAATTACCATAACACTTTTTCCTCAATGCAACAATGTTAAGATATTGCATCAAATTTAATGGAGAGGAAATAAATCCATGCATTTCCTTCAAGTGGTTTTATGCTGGTAGAGGTGACACCAGTCAGTGGTAAAGGAAGTGTGTGCTATGAGATTGTACATTTTACTTCAGAGTCACGTGAGTGACTTCGTGAAGACCCCACCAGCACGCATGCGCGACGTCATATCGTCGCTCGCATTTGCTGACGGCATGCTGGGGGGGGGGGGGGGGAGCGCGCTTCCCGAACAGCTCCTTCAAAAAGACGGCTAAAGGCAAGTAAACTAACCTTGAGCTGGTTCTCTGTGATATTTCTATTACAGAGTGATGGAGGGAAAGGCAAACTTTCCAAAAGCCGCGGACAGTGGCCAACGTCCTCGGAGCTGCCCGGAACACCGGCAGCACCCGTTACGGCCGGGGAAAAAGGTGCGGAAGTTGGTGAGCCCTATGGAGTTGGTAGGGCCCGACTCGCCTCCACTTCAATCTGGATGGACCTCCGCACAGGAGCAGGGCGGGGAAGACCCTGACTTCACACCACCTTCACCCAAAGTCAGGGCTGGTGGTAAACAGGTACAAGCTAATGTGCCTCGCATATCAGCGAGTGCCTCTTCCTCAGTGTTACAGGTCCCTAGAGGCCAGACCCGGGGAAGAGCTGCGCCGAAGTCGAGCCCCGCAGTAGCGGCAGGCAGCGACAAGCCGCAGGGGAAACCTGCTAGATTGCAGGCTGGCGGCAGTACTGCTGGAGAGCCGGGAAGCCCTGGTGGTACCGGCATTCCACCGGAACAGGCTGCCGGAGCGCAGACCGGTGGCAGCAGTTTTCGGTCAGGCACCCCCGTTGCGACGGGTATAGCCGACTATGCGCCGTCACGGACCCGTGTGGTCAAGAGTGACGGTAAGCCTGCACGGACAGCGGGGAGTCCGGCTATGGGAACCGGCACCGACTCATTCCCTCTGCCTTCCCACCAGGCAGAGGGGCCGCTTATGTCGAAACGACGGCGGACTAGCGGTATGTCCGTGCGGGAGTCGTACAGCCCCGCAGTAGCGGCTGCTGACGACGACATACCAGCGCACTTCGATGAGGTGCGACCCACTGGTAGAAGCCCCAGTGTCTCAGGAGAGCCTGGGGAAGTCGGCTTGTTGTCCGCATGTAGTGGCAGCGGTCGCATGGCCAGAATGGAGCAGATGGTGGAGGTGTTACATCAACGGGACCTGGAACGGCAAGAGCGGGAGTCTCAGAGGTCTGGGAGCCAGATCAGGCCACCGCCTTCAATTTCACCAACGTCCGTTGGGAGTAGACAGAGTCAACAAATGGCTGATTTTGACGAAGTAGCGCAAGAGATGAGCCCACTGCTCCAAATTTACAAGAAATGCTGGAGGCAGTATCAAAGTTTGGGAAGCCAGCAAGTTCAGGGGAACCGCTGCATCCCAAACTCGCGGCAAGTATCAACTTCTTAACAACTCACCAGCTCCAAGATCAGGTGCTTGCTGAGACCATGGAGAAATACAAGGCTCCTGAAAATCGTATTTCCCTCAACGTTCTGAACGTTAACTCACCTATCTGGGGGAACATCAGCAACAACACCAGAACACAGGAGGGCAAGCTTCAGAGGATTCTGAAGCTGTTGACATCGGGTATTACGGCGTTCGCCAGGACCCTTGATGGAGTGGATGTAACTGAGGAGCAACAGGATGCTCTAGCCCTCCTGTGCAATACACAATTTGAAATTAATTGTGTCCGAAAAAGCTCCATTCGGCCCAACCTCAACCCAAAATTTGCTGGGTTGTGTCGCACCTCCACCACACCAGCTCCCCAACAGCAGGGGTCTTTTTTAGGGCAGGGCTCGCAGAAGCCTGCATGGAAGATGCGGCACCAGGCCTATCCAGCAACACAAAGACCACAAACATCACAACACACCAGACCCCCGCGTTAACCATGGAGGTAAGGGGGTTTGGTTCTTTCAAGAAAGTAGCAGTTGTAACTTCACAAGTTGGAGGATGGTTGCGGGAATTTTGAGGTGCATGGGGAGCGGTAACCTCAGACCCCTTTATTCTACAAAGTATTCATGGTTATGTAATAGAGTTTATTAATGATAAAATTCCCCCTACACAGCATGTACCTCATCGCAAGTTTGCGCTCTCTCAAAAAGAGATAGAGTAAGGACATGTTGAAATTTTAAGATTAGAAGCTGAAGGGGTGATAGAGAAAACGACACATGAACCTTTAGAGTTTGTGTCCAACATCTTTACAAGAACTAAAAAAGATGATGGATGTCGGATTATCATTGACCTAACCCATTTGAATACTTTTGTACAATATACCCATTTCAAAATGGAGACGTTTGAGATGGCTAAACAATTGGTTAGCCAAGGGTACTTTATGGCCTGCATTGATTTAAAAGATGCATACTATACAGTCCCTATCATAGAACATCACAGAAAATTCTTGAAATTTGTCTGGAAGGGTCAATTATGGCAGTACAAAGCTTTACCCAATGGAATCACAACAGCACCTAGGCCGTTTACAAAAAATATTAAACCTATTTTGGCATGCCTCAGAAAACAAAATCATATCATCATGGCATACTTGGACGATATATTAATAGTAGGGAAAACCCTAGAATTGGCTCAGCTGGCAGTTGCAGCTACCATATCATTATTTGAGAAGTTAGGGTTTGTTATCCATCCAGACAAATCCAAGTTCAACCCATCTCAGGTCATGGGTTATCTGGGATTCACTATTAACACCAATCAGATGATTGTCACTACCCCAGCTGGTAAAGCAGCTGATATTCAAGAGGCATGCAACAGCCTTGCTTGCGCTAGGGTGCCGGCCATTAGACATGCTGCTAAGGTAATTGGGAAACTTGTAGCTACATTTCCAGCTGCACAATTTGGACCATTACATTATCAAAATTTACAAAGAGCAAAAATTTCAGCATTAAAATCAAATGCTGGACATTTTGACAGACCTATGCAGCTGCCGATCAAGGCTAAAATTGAGCTAAGATGTGGACTAACAATATTAGTGACTGTTATAAGCCCATCATTATCTCCAACCCATCAGTCGTATCACAAACCGATGCAAGCGCCCAAGGTTGGGGAGCGACTGACACCGTGTCCAGTTGTGGTGGCAGATGGGATGCTCATGAGTTCACTCTTCTCCAGTCACAAGGGATAAACTATTTGGAGATGCTAGGAGTTTTCTATGGTCTGCGGGCATATTGGTACCCGGTGGTCCGCCATATGTTAAAAATTCCGTGGGTTCAAATTCCAAAAATCCCTAATTTGATCACAAACCTAATTACTGGGGAAATTCATCCGTGTCATGGTCACTTAAACCTTGCAGGTTCTAAGGAGGCCACTTCTGGAGGCTGATATATCACCGAGGGCCATGGATCTAATCACAGCATCGTACAGAGCATCTACAAGGAAGCAGTATCTCACCCAGATCAGGAAATGGGAATCCTACTGCACACGGACCAACACGACGTACAACTCTGCTACGATTCCTGATGTCCTGGAATTCCTGGCGGGCCTTCATTTCGATGAGGGTCTCAGCTACAGTGCCATCAATAGCTCCAGGAGTGCGCTATCCTCATACCTTAACATAAGTGTGGGTTCAAACCAATTGGTGTCTAAATTCATGAAGTGTGTGTTTAATACCAACCCTCCACGACCCAGATATAACATCACTTGGGATGTAGGGGTAGTGTTGACACCACTGAGAGGTTGGTCTCCCATGACAGGGTTACTGCTTGATAGACTCACCTTCAAAGTGGTGATGTTGATGGCACTGGCAACGGCACAGCGGGAACAGACCTTACAAAAACTGCGTCTCAACAGGATGGTTTCTACCCCTAAAATAGACCAGGATCTACAGGGCTGCAGGTAGAATTCCGGGCGTACCCCACTGATGCCACCCTCTGCATAGCTACCCATCTTCGATATTATATTATGACTACAAGCACCATCAGGAAGATGGAGCAGGGACTTCTCATCAGCCATAAGAAACCGCATCACCGGGTGACTGTGCAGACTATCGCCAGGTGGCTCAGGGAGGTGTTGGATGCAGCAGGTATAGATACTAACATTTTTAAATCTCAATCTACCAGGGCTGCATCCACATCAGCGGCGACAACCATGGAGGTGCCCATGGATTACATCCTCGCTACCGCGGGATGGGCCAGTGAGACCACTTTTCAGCGTTTCTACAACAAGCCGGTGGCCGCCCCTGCAATGTTTGCGGAAGCTGTGCTGAGAGCTGCTCCGTAGTTTAATTTGTCCCCAAGTTAAGGGTTTTGTTATTATTTGTGTTAATAAATATTCATTACTTTTCAGCCTGTTCAGCCTGGAATGTATTAACAATCTTCCTCCATCAGTATTGCGGCAGTGTGACAGCATGGACGTTGTCCAGGGCATGAAATCACGGAGCTTTGAAGTCTTCACGAAGTCACTCACGTGACTCCGAAGTAAAATAGTAAGATTAAATGAGAACTTACCAGTTTGAAGTTTGATCTTTATTTTATGAGGATTGCGATGAGGGATTTCGTGCCCTTCGCTCCCAACCCTTTATCATAATTTCAACTGGTATAGTCAAGTTCTTTAATCTTACTATCTTTAGTCATTATAGTTATCTGTGATTCCACACCGCTGCTTTGAAGAATGTCGCGCATGCGTGCTGGCGGGGTCTTCACGAAATCCCTCATAACAACTCCTCATAAAATAAAGATCAAACTTCAAACTGGTAAGTTCTCATTTAATCTTACTATTAATGATCAGACATTACTCTGTGAAGTGTTTGGACACTGTCATTCACCAAAACAATGAGTGTATATGAATATGAGGAGATGGGTTCTGAGTGGTATTGGTGCCTGCGAGATGTTGACTTCAGCACCCTTGCTCTGACAACAGCACACGATGTAGCAAATTTAAATGGTAGAAACATAGAATATAGGTGCAGGAGTAGGCCAATCGGCCCTTCGAGCCAGCACCGCCATTCAATATGATCATGGCTGATCATCCCAAAATCAGTACCCCGTTCCGGCTTTTTCCCCATATCTCTTGATTCCCTTAGCCCTAAGAATTACATCTAACTCTCTCTTGAACACATCAAGTGAATTGGCCTCCACTGCCTACTGCGGCAGAGAATTCCAGATATTCACAACTCTCTAGGTGAAAAGGTACTTCCTCATCTCAGTCCTAAATGGCCTACCCCTTGTTCTTAATCTGTGACCCCTGGTTCCAGACTCCCCCAACTTCAGGAACATTTTTACTACATCTACCCTGTCCAATCCTCTAAGAATTTTATATGTTTCTATAAGATATCCTCTCATCCTTCTAAATTCAGCGAATACAAGCACAGTCGACCCATTCTTTCATCAAACGTCAGCCCCACCATCCTGGAAATTAACCTGGTGAACCTACACTGCACTCATTCAATAGCAATAATGTCCTTCCTCACATTAGTAGACTATAATTGCACACAATAGTCCAGGTAGTCTCACCAGGGCCCTGTACAACTGCAGTAGGATCTCCTTGCTCCTAAACTCGAAACCTCTTGCAATGAAGGCCAACATGCCATTGGCTTTCTTCACTGCCTGCTGTACCTGCATGCTTACTTTCAGTGACTGATGTACAAGCACACCCAGGTCTCATTGCACCTCCCCTTCTCCTAATTTGACACCATTCAGATAACAATCTGCCTTCCTATTCTTGCCACCAAAGTGGATAACCTCACATTCATTCACATTATACTGCATCTGCCATACTTCTTCCCACTCACCCAACTTATCCAAGTTACCCTGCAGTCTCATAGCATCCTCCTCGCAGCTCACAATGCCACCCTGCTTTGTGTCATCCGCAAACTTAGAAATGTTACATTTAATTCCCTCGTCTAAATCGTTAATATATATAAATAACTGGGGTTCCAACACCGAGGCTTGCCGCATCCCACTAGTCACTGCCTGCCATTCTGAAAAGGACCCGTTAATTCCTACTCTTTGCTTCCTATCTGCCAGCCAGTTCTCTATCCATGTCAATACCCCCAACCCCAATACCATGCACTCTAATTTTGCACACTAATCTCTGGTTTGGGACCTTGTCAAAGGCTTTTTGTAAGTTCACATACGCCACATCCACTAGTTCTCCCTTATCCATTCTACTTGTTACATCCTCAAAAAATCCCAAAAGATTAGTCAAGTATGATTTCCCCTTGCTGACTTTGACCGATCCCTTCACTGCTTTCCAAATGCGCTGCTATAACATCTTGAATAATCGACTCCAACATCTTCCCCACTACCGATGTAAGGCTAACTGGTCTATAATTCCCCGTTTTCTCTCTCCCTCCTTTCTTAAAAAGTGGAGTTACATTGGCTACCCTCCAGTCCACAGGAACTGATCCAGAGTCGAGAGAACATTGGAAAATGATTACCAATGCATCCACGATTTCTCGGGCGACCTCCTTGAGTACTTTGGGATGCAGACCATCAGGCCCTGGGGATATATCTGCCTTCAGTCTCACCATTTTCTGACTAATGTGGATTCCCTTTAATTCCTCGGTTCCCTAGTATTTCCGGGGCTGGTCGAGCTGCGCCGAAACAGTCACCCATGTGAAAGCGTAACTGTTTCTCTCAGCATAGGTGCTGCGGACTTGCTGAGTATTGGAAAAAAATTACGTATTTATTACTAATGGACAAGAGGGTCTGTCATTATTTGTGTTTTAGGAAGAAATGGAAAACAGAGGGGATGAAGCTCAGCTGTGTAACAAAACAGCGAATAATGGATAAGGAAATGAAGTCAGCTGAATGTAAAACAGCCTGCTCATTTTTCATAATGTTGCTAAGGAAAAGCGACACACTACAATTGACTTAATCTCATTCTCTTTCCATTCCCGTCTCCGTACAAAGTGAGCTTTCAATGTTTAGATCAGGGAATTATTTTGACTTTTGGCAACAAAAATTGACAGACATGTCCCCTTATGTTTCTTGCTTGGTTTTCTTCCCTGTGCCTTACGTCATGGTATGTCAAAGCCTGGATTTGATGATGGGCCGAGACATCGTTTTTGGTTTGCTAAATTGGGAATCTGCCTTGCTTTCTTCTTCAATGCTTTGATTGTTTCAGCATTCATTATACTCTGTGGGAGCTCATTCTGTGAAATCACCATTGAAAGACTGATGAAGTTACATTTTAAAACCTTTCTTGTCTTTACAGAAAGCGCACTCTGCTCTTTTTATATGCATTTCTGACTTTGCTAACCATGAACATGTATCCCTGCTGTTTCTTTGCTGTCACCAGCATATTATCAGAACCGCAAAGCTATAACCGTGTGGCGTCTTCAAAAATAATGTGGCTTGGCTGCTTGAACCTGCTGTCTCCATGGTAACCATTCCAGTATTTCATCACGATTGTATCTCTCTGTCAGATTGTATCCTGTCTTGATGACAGCTTTTTTCTGCATTGCATTCTGCCTCTGAAAGTCATTGGGTACTCCCATTGACTTGTTTCAAGATGCTGCATCACCATGTGCACCGTTCTAAATGGGCTGTCAGCTGAGCATGTGATACTTGAAAAGCAGGGCCTGATTAAATACACTAGCATCCTCAAAGAAGGAATTCTTGGAAAAGTCAAGCCATTACCATTTATTCTGCAGTAAGGTAACTGAATATTAAACTTACAATTGGAAACAGTTACATATGTCTCCAACATACACTGAGGAGCTGTCATTCAATGGAACTGCTCGAGGGAAAAAAATGAACTTTCCATGCAGTAAATAGATAATTGACAGATGCAGGATAGTGGACACGGTAAATCTGAGATTCAATATTTCACAAACATTGCAAACCAAACAAACTTTTCAATTACCTCATTGCCAATACCTACCCTGCTCGCTGCTTTTTGGACTTATCTGATATTCCATCCCGGGACATGAGCTTGTTGAACACTATGATTCCAATCAGCATGTTTACCTTGTGAAGGAAAGGAATGCCAGCAGTTAGTAAGGATTTATTCAATGTGTAGGAAGAAACTGCAGATGTTGGTTTACACCGAATAGACACAAAATGCTGGAGTAACTCAGGGATAGGCAGCATCTCTAGATGGAAGGAATGGATGACGTTACGGGTTGAGACCCTTCTTCACGCTGCAAGTCTGGGGTGAGGAAGACACAGAGACAACGAAGGGTAAGGTGTGAAAATAAGACACTCTCATTTTGAGTGGGATGAAGGTCAAGGAAAATGTAGAATAGATCATTGTTAGCTAGAAGGTGACAGCGAAGCTTAGTTTAGTTTAGTTTCGAGATACACCACGGAAACAGGCCCTTCGGCCCACCGAGTCTGCGCCGACCAGCGAACCCCGCACGTTAATGCTACCCCACACACACCAGGGACAATTTACACTTATACCAAGCCAATTAACCTACAAACCTGTACGTCTTTGGAGTGTGGGAGGAAACCGAAGATCTCAGAGAAAACCCACGCGGTCACAGGGAGAACGTAATACTCTGTACAGACAGCACCCATAGTTGGGACTGAACCCAGGTCTACGGTGCCACAAGTGTTGTAAGGCAGTAACTCTACCGCTGCGTCACCGTGCATACAGAGATAACATTTTATCAGGGGGACATTCAGACTGGTCGGAGAACTAGGAAGGGGGAAGGATGGAGAGTGAGGGAAAGCAAGGGTTACTTGGTTAGAGAAGTCAATATTCATACCACTGGGGTGTAAGCGGAGAGGGAGTTTAAGTGTTTAGCCGGGAGATCAGGTAGGTTTAGGTGGACTGAGCGAAGGTGTTCAGCGAAATGATCTCGCCGATATATAGGAGTCCACACAGCGGATACAGTAGATGAGGTTGGAGGAGGTGCAAACGAACCTCTGCCTCTCCTGAAAAGACTGTCAAGTTCTTTGGACGGAGTCAAGGGTGGAGGTATAGGGACAGGTGTTGCATCTCCTGCAGTTGCAGTGGGGAAAGTACCTGGGGAGGAGATAGTTTGGGTGGGAAGGGATGAGTTAACCAGAGAATTGCAGAGGGATTGGCCCCTGCGGAAAGGGGTGGAAATAGGAAGATGTGGCTAGATGGTGAAAATGTCGGAGGACTATGTACTGTATGGGTTGAAAGGTGAGGAAAAGGGGGACGCTTCTTGTTGCGACTGGGGGACGGGGAGCAAGAGTGTAGCGGTGGTATATCGAGGCGACTCTTGTGAGGGTCGCATCTATGATGGAAGAGGGGAACCCCCATTCTCTAAAGGATGAATGAACGGGGACCTGGCAGAGGGCCACCAAGAACGAAGGGGGATCCGGTGGGTATACCTGCTGCGGTGGCAGGCAGTAGATAGGACAGTTCGGTGAACCTTTGTAACTTTGTCGGTCCCAAAAACGTTTCTTATATGAATTTACCGGCTGCTATGCAAAACAAAGCATTTCACTGTACCTAGCTAGGCACATGTGACTATAAAGTATAATTCAATAATTGAACTGAATCTACATTTTCCCTGAGAAACCAAAAACTTTTGAAACAAAACACTGATAAGTTGTGGAAACTATTGTGTGCAGAAACTCTGACGCATCGTGACAATTCAGAATGTGCTGTATGTGTGATCCTTCAATAGATTTCACAGAAACTGTGTGTACAGCATTGATATTTTGTTGATCAATTACTTTTAATCTAATCGGAAATAATTTAATTTCACAAAACCAAAATATTGGAACAGATTTTTTTAAACTGACTGGTGGTGTGTATTTGCTTTGATGGCTCTGCAGAGTGACATCCCAAAAATCTGCTGATGTATGTTCCTCTGGTTAGTTCTTCCATTGAAAATGGTGTTAATGTTTTGATGGAATATGAACACAGGACATTTACTTGTATGACTACACCTTGTTACAAAGTCAAGGCAATACACACTATTTAATCTGGAAAAACCAACAGTTAACATTGGGCATAAAACTGTATGTGTAAAGTAATCATTTATTTACAGGGGTTCTAAGACTGGGTAGAATTATGCATTTGGTCCCCATGGTGTAATGCACACAGCAGGGTAAAGGTTTAAACTATCCATACAACATTTTCTCACATTACACATTCTAGATTCCACAAAGCATTAAAACATAATGTTTACCAAGACAATGATTGCAGCAGGTCCGACAAAAGCATAAAGGAGGCCTCCTTCCAAGGACAGCCAGCAGCTGAAAGCGAGAACAAACACAGTTTCAAGCACTTTGAGAGGCGCACATCATCATTAAAAAGATATGTTGTTCTGTTAAGCTACAGAGTGGCCCATAGGTTATCTTCAATTTCCATTCTCTGCTTTAAAAAGAGAATTACCTTTGTCCCATCCTTTCAATTCCTCTACAAGATTTCAATAAAATCATAAACATTGACTCAATTTACACTTCACACTGCCTTGAAAAAACAGTAAAAATAATAAAAGATTTCTCCAACCTCAGTTATTCCTTCTCTCCGCTTCTGTTGAGCAAAAGGTATAGCAGCTTGAAAGGATGCACCCTAAGACTTCCCCTTTGTTATCAGGCTTCTGAAGTCCTTCCATTAGCCAGGGTACTGTCCGATTCACCTCTACCCCATTGCGGACATTGGACTTTGTCTCTGGAACTGGAGCGCTACAATGCTGAGAACTGTATTCTGCACTGTATCTTCCCGCTTGCTCAACCTATTTTTCTTGAGTTAGACGATTGCATTCATGTATAGTTATGTATATATAGTATTATCTGATCTTATTGAATAGCATGCAAAACAAAATTTTACATTGTACCTATGACAATAATAAACCTAAACCTGGACTCATTGTAGGTGGGAGACTGAACGATGAAAAGGAATCTTATTCTTGTGCATTGGAATTGTTTTAATTATCTATTTTTTGCTTCCAGCAAACTAAAAGCAGATTAACAGGAGCGGGTCCTTTAACCACTACAACAGGTTCCACATATTTTACTGAAATTATGGCTAATTTGTTCATCTGTTCTCTCTGTCCCTGTTCATTCTTTGCCCACAATATTCAGCACAATAAAATCTTGGACATATACAACATATTCAATGCAGTAAATGAACCAATGTATTCCACAGAATCATTACTGAAGAAATAGGAGATTAAAAAAAAGCTTGGTCAATTACTTACATTTAAAGCCAGCATTTAAAAAAGGAGGGGGAGACCAAAATGCCAAAGGATTTAGGAAGGAAATGTCACAGTTCAGGACACTGGCAGTTGATTCTGATGTAATGTAATGATTATGGTATTGCTACATCACGACGATGGAATTGAAAGTGGAATTTTCTGGGCGGCTGTCACCCTGGAAATTCAACCAGACATTTCTCAGCATTGCACCTTGGGCTTGAGCCACTGATGTTTGCAGCAGGTGGCTGGTGAGGAATGGTCATTGGCACACTACTCACTGAATACACTGTCCAACGTGCTGATTAGCACAATGATTATCTCACTTCATATCTGTATGTCGATTAACATCCTTATCTTAACCTCCATTTATAATGCCATTGCTGAAGCAGCAAACTTTCCCCTAACAAGAAATGTGTTGTCTTATATTGCAATTCTGTCCACAAAGTGAGTGGCAATAAAATCAGACCACAAACCTGGAAAGATAGAAATTATCATCTTTAAGTTCATCACTCAAACCACTAATAATGTAGAGTGGATTAGGGAAAGTTGGTACTATATTTAATCGTAGTGGCAACTGATGAGTTGCACAGAGGGACTCCATTATAATTACTAACATTATTGATCAAAGCTGAAAGTTTGCCTCTTCAAAGGGTCTCACAACCCAAGTTTTTATGAGAACTTTGAAGATAACAATGGTAATAAAACCTTTTAGAATCGAAAGGCTTCCTTGGAGGGAGGAAAACAATTTGAAACAATGGGAAAATATCTCTCTTAGGAGTTCTGCTGGGAAGAAAGATCCCAACCTGGAAACAGAGAAGAAAATATTTTATTGTGGGCTCTGGAGCAAAGAATTTCACTAATACGTGGTACCTAATTGTACTATGTTTTATGACTATGACTGTGAGTTTTACCCTGTCACTCTGAGCATCTGGGAAGAACATAGCTTCTTTCCTATTTCCGCAACCCACTTATCATTTTAATTTTGGGGGCATTACATACTCAGCAATTAATTATTTATGTTTAATCCAGCTGGTCTGCTTTTATGGGATTCCGTGCTTATTTTGGGGCAACTATATTGGCTGAGTTATCCAGCTGGAACTATTTATAAATAGAGAAAAGATTAACTTGCTTTTTATGACGGTGTCAATTCACCCATCAGGTCCTTGCTGGGGCGCAGCAAAGCAGTCCCAGCGGTGTCGTGTACCCCTTCCTTGTTTCCCTCCGACCCATTCTTTCTCACACATCTATCAATAGCCTAATTTGATTCTTTTGTCACTTGTTCACAGTGGAGATATTATACAGTAGTCATTGATCTAGCAGGACACGTTTGAAGAGTGAGAGAAGACTGGAGCATTCAGGGGAACCCATACAATCACTGGCAGTAGTGCAAAGGTTCGGATTGAACCCGATGGCTGTCGCTGGGGGCTGCAGCACCAACAGCGGTGCCACACTTCAATGCAATGTAGTTTAAATGGACTCTGTGTGGACCTATTCACAAATGTCTTTTTTTTAATGCATGTAATCAAATCACAATAATATTTTATAAAATAGCATTGTACACCATTAAAGTTCAAAGTTCTTATTGTACACCACTAAAGTTCTTGCACCATGTAGAAAGAGTTTAAATAGCTATTGAGGGGAACCCCTTCTTAAGCTGCATGTGGGGGATTTAAATAGTTTAGTCCTCAGCTTCGCAAAATTATGGGAAAAACCCAAGAGAGTAAACAGTGTTAAACAACCCTGGTAGGTAAATTAAATTTGGGATCTCTAGAGACCTATAGTGGCAGAGTGAATATTAAGAAGGTAATTAAGATGCTAAAAGGTTATTGCATTTGTACTGCAATTATTCTTATCCTGGTAATTTTGTCAAGAAAATTATGAAGGTAACACCTAATTTTAAGCCTGCGGAAAAAATGGGGCTATTTTAAGTGTAAACAAAGCGTGAGACATTATCTTTGGATGTTTTGAAATCCCAACGATGAGGAAACTGCATTCCTATTGCAATTCATACGAATACCACTGTCATTTCCTCATCTTATTCCCCCCTCTCCTTCCCCAGAAAGTAGTGCCTATTATTTACTTACTGAAAGAAATGGCATTAAAAGATCACACCGTGGCAATTAATTTACAGCTCGTCAAGGCGAACATTTGGACAGGTGCGTAGGGACGAAAGGTTCAGACGCATATGGGCCAAACAAAGGCAGGTGGAATTAGTGTAGATTGAGCATTTTGGTTGTCATGGGTAAGTTAGGCCGGAGGGCCTGTTTCTGTGCTGTGTGACTCTATGACAATCATCCTGAAAGCAGTGAAACATTATCCCCAAAATCAATGGATTGGAAATTATCACTGTAATGTTTGTTTCCAGGAACAGTGTCTCCATGGGAAATGCAGGTATTGTTCTCCACTATATCCTAATTTTTTGCACTCCCCTCTCCTCCCTGAGGCTGCTGATGGAGTAGCACTGTCGATTGACACACGCAGGGTGAACGCTTAATACCTCTTAATGTCAGAAAATCGCACTACAATTTCTTTAAATATGAATATCCAAATTTCATCTATATTTGCCTACTTTCAATTTGTTGTTAGCATTACACTGTATTCATTTAATACACCAAGAGTAGGGGTGATTCAATTTCCAGATGTGGCTGGCTGTAACTGGTGATAGTGAATAGGCTAAGCTAGCTAGTCTAACTGGGCAAGAGCTGAACAACTACACTTGGGTATTGTATATATTATTTGGGGAGGGTGTGATCTCTGATGGCACTGATTATACAACAACAGCTGCAATACAGCAGCTTCCACAATGATTACTTTGCTGCAAATACTCACTAATTTGCTGTTCCATATCCTTTGGCTTTGGTAAATCCCACTGAAATGGCCACAATAAGTGCAGGTAATCCTGAGGAGAAATAACAAAAAGCAACTGTGAAAACCAGGTTTTATGCTCCATAAATTACATCTCGGAATTTCTACAGTTATATAATTCTAAGACCTTGCAGATCACATCCCAAAGTTTTCAATTTGACGCATCTACGACCATGACATTAGTTGGAGGTGGAGGGGCTATCTGGCCCAAAACTTGAGCCGAGTCTGACAGGTTTCCATTCATGCTCTTATTTCATGAAATATTATATCAGCTTGCTCACCATTGCAGGTGCATTACATACAGTATCTAACCCATCAATTTGCACATTGTGTCACACTTTAAAAGCTTCCTGCAGCAATTCGTCCATGCTGAGCAAGATGCCCCATCTAAGCTAGGCCCATTTACCCATGTTTGGCCCAAATCCCTCTAAACCTTTCTTATCCATGTACCTTTCCGAATGTCTTTTAAATGTTGAAAATAGTACCTGCCTCAACCGCCTCCTCTGGCAGCTCATTCCATATACTCACCACCTAGAAAAAAATGTGATGCTTCACACTGTTAATGAGTTGTGTGCTCTTTATAAAGAATGAGTGGCTTCTTGAAGAACATCTAGATTTTAGTGTAAAGTGCAGATGAAATATTTAGATGCAGATGATTGCATAGTTGTAGAAAGATGTGTTTGGGAGGTTGTCATGTAAAACAGATTTATTTCTACATTGGAACCATGTCCTGGGGCAGGGGACTTGGCTGAACACCCGCTGCCTTCGGCTCTGACACTGAACATAATATTTACCTCTGTGGCTTTCTCACCCACTGTGTAGAAAAAAACCCCCAATTATTCTACCCCTTCTCCAGTAAGATATCTCATGGTGTGTCAGGAGTGGAATCTATATTGTGGTTACTGAGCAATCCAAATACTTGCTGCCTTGTGTTGTGAAGTGCCTGCCATACCTTCTGTGAAAGTGTGGATGTGAAACTTATATTTACCATTCCAAGGCATTTATCTGGTGTCAAGACAACAACAGTCTCAATGTCAGCAAAACAAAGGAGCTAGTGATCGACTTCAGGAAGCGAAGCGACACACATAACCCATTTTTCATTGACAGTGCCAATGTAGAGCTGGTTGAAAACTTCAAATTCCTCTGAGTCAATATCACCACCAACTTCTCCTGGCCCGCCCATATTGACGAAACGACCAAGAAAGCACAACAATGCCTCCAGTTCCTTGGAAGGCTAAGGAAGTTTGGCATGTCCTCTACAACTCTCACCAACTTCTACAGATGTTCCATAGAAAGCATTTAGCTTTGTTCGGGAACAGCTCCATCTAAGACTGCAAAAAATTGCAGTGAATGGTGAATGCAGCCCAGACCATCACACAAACTAACCTCCCTTCCATTGACTCAATTTATACCTCATGCTGCCTCGGCAAGGCCAGCAGCATAATCAAGGACTAATCGCACCTTGGCCACTCCCACTTCTCCCCTCTCCCATCTGGCAAAAGGTATTTTGGCATCAACTGAAATAAGCTGCAGCCCTGATCACACATCATTGCAGCAGCCTGATGATTTAATCCATTCACCCCTGGCATGAGTTGATTCGTTCTAGTTTACCGCACTCCTCCAGATTCAGGGACAGTTTCTTCCCAACTGTTATCAGGCAACTGAAACATCCTACCATAAATAAAGAGCAGTCCTGGCCTACTATCTACCTCATTGGTGACCCTTGGACTACCTTTGATCGGACTTTACCTTGCACTAAACGTTATTCTCATATCATGTATCTATACACTGTAAAATTGCTCATTTGTAATCATGTATTGTCTTTCCGCTGACTGGATAGCATGCAACAAAAGCTTTTCACTGTACCTCAGTACACGTGACAATAAACTAAACTAGCTAGCATTTTTTGTAAACTTGTGCTAAGCATCTGAATCCCCAAATTAGTTCTACCAGGCATGTTTAAATGATAGTGGTCACTTGTTATCCCCCAAAATTGTTTGCTTAAGATAGCTTTTGAAAACAAATCTCTCATTAGCGCAGCACCACTTGCACCTGCTGCGGCCCTTTCTGCGAATAGAAATACATAATATCTGTAGAAGGCAAGACATTTATCAGGGAAAGTTTATCTTAAAAAGATGTAAAGCTTGAACTCATTGCAAATACAAGCACAACAGCTTAAATAGTTTGTATTTAGAAATGTTTGATAATACCTCTGCTTATTCCAACAGTGGCAAATCTCTACTCCACTGGCAGTTAACATTAGATTTTGACTGCTCCACTATACTTCACCAGAAAAAAGTTATTATTTTCATTGAAACCCATCTCAGCTCATTTTTATACTGGAATGCACTTGATTGCTAAGAGTTTTTTTAATTATACGAGATAAGGTGAATTACAGTATATCTGTATTAAAAGGCTGAAATTTGGAACTGAAATGCTATATTTTCGAATGGTAACAATGGGACACAGTCAGGCAAAGGTAAAAATCACTGATGGCTGTAGTTTGGCATCAACTGAAATAAACTGCAGCCCTGATCACACATCATTGCAGCAGCCTGATGATTTAATCCATTCACCCCCAGCATGAGTTGATTCGTTCTAGTTTACCGTAAGGCTCTAGAAGTTAAGCTTCCATGAACTTGCAAGACCAAGTTCATGGAAGCTTAACTTTGTGAGCATTGCAGTAAACTAGGACGACCCAACTCATGCCAAGGTTGAATTGATTAAATAGACATGTTTCTTCAAGTAAATCCATGGTTGTAAATGCCACCAACAAAAAATACTTTGAATATGACAAATCTGAAATATATAAAATTCTGAAACCACTCCCAAATGTATAAAAGACAGTCAGTATCAGAAAAATTTACTTTTTCAGATGAGTTCATTGCTGTGGCTTTCTGGGTCTGTAGTATCTTCCTCCACTTTATTCTATCTGGAACATCTCAGCCTGACCAGCCATAGACTGAAAGAATGAGGCTGAAAGCTACAGATTAGCAGGGACCCACAACTGGAAATGGCTACCTTCAGACACTTGGTTCGGGCTATTACCTAGTCCCATTCTATTCAGAAAGGCTTTGAGAAAGCCACCTGTATAGAATAATTGCATAGAAATTGAGAAAGGAATGTATTCTGAATATGAGCAGCCAACCATTTGGATGGGTGGTGCTTGCTTGCCGTTTGATTAACATTATATTATAATTTTAACCATCAAATGTTCATTTTGCACATTTAGGTAAAACCATCATAATGGATTCCTCAACTGGGAGGTAAGATATCGCAATGTGACAAATGACCTTAGTCATAGGCTCCATCATCATACCTTTACTCTGTAATGATGTGGACAAATTGTTATCAGTATCCTACAATTGGAAAATCACATGTAGAGTTGAGTATGTCTGATGACCCTGCCACCATTATCTTCACTCCTTGCAATGCTGATGTCCAAGGTTACTTATTACCACAAAGTTCCATACCTCGCAAAGCACACAGGTACTACATCAGTAGCAGGTGGCCAGTGGCCAAGGTCAAGTGGGTCCTTGTCTCAGGGTTCAGTGATTATGTGAGCATTGGTGATGTCCAATGTAGTGGGTTTACAGGGTTGGAGCATAGCAATAACCCCTTGTGAACTTTGCAACAGAATAGCAATGGTAGATGGTACGAGTGTGGTCAATTATTTCCACGTTTATTCTCTCTCTGACTGGACTGCGAGCCTGTAAAATGGGGTCCACAATGTCGTGGAAATTAGCCTAGGCCTGTCAGGATGTTACAAGAATGCCACTATTTTACCAAGATCCTCCTCATCTGTCACCCGTTGTGCCTGTTCTGCTACCACCTCCTCATCATCATAAAGGGCCTTGGTAGGATAGCAAGATGTCCCAATGGCAACATTGTCCACAAGGCAGCAACATAGATTGAAATCCACACTCAGGTGCGTACTAAAGTATGACCTCAAAATTATACTGTAAATGAAAGACATCCTGTTAATTATATTAACACACTCCACTAGGTACAGTGGAACCCTGATTGGAATCAAAAGCCAGCACTAATCCCCTTAAGGTCAACACTATGGATGAAGCAGCAACTGAAATATGGTAGGAAAAAGCATTGTGAATTTTCTGTGGCACATGAAACTGACAATGAGAATTTTCCCCCCGGGTCCACTGCAATTTGTACATGCAGGGTGCGATCACCTTCGTGATTAATGAGGAAGTCTGGGTTCTAATGAGCAGCACAGAGTATCATAAGAGTGCTGTCTATCTTTCACTAAACTTCCACTAATCCATAATGCCTGAAAGTCAAACTGCCAATCAGCATAATTATCACTGTTCAAGGCAAATTATATAAAGTCCCTCCATCGTGTAGAAACCGTCAGCGATGGACCTACCACTGTGATCTGCAGGAACCTGGGAACGCTGGATTAAATCAGTCATCATTACATAGAACGATCCATAGCCACAGGGTGACAATGATCTCTATGAGCAAAACCATCAAGGCATGGAGTGTATTAACAGCTCCATCCAAGGGTGGGTCTCAGATTTTGTCTACCCTCAAAATCTTAGCCTCCAAACACAGGCTGGAGATAGGGTTGGATTCCCTGAATATTCTTCAGAGATAGGATCTTTCACTTCTCCCTGTGGGTCTTTGGGCATGTATACTCTACTTGCAATGCTTGTCCTGCATCTCCTATACACACAATACGTTAAAGGGCCACCAGAGAAGCACTCATGACAAAGAGGCAATACATCCAGAAATTATAGTGCTTGGGGGCCACTGTCAGAGTGGCAAACAGCTGGAGTCTCTTGAATCAGTGAGCGACTTCAAAGGAGTTCTGGAGGAGACAAAAAAATTAAATTGCCCTTTGAATTGGACAGCTGCAGTGAATGGAACTTTAGGAAAACCTCCATCCCTCAGGATGGCCAACACGTCTTCTAAAGTGTAAAACTAATTTCAGCATTGCATGGCAACTGATTGTTACTTCTTTCACACCCCATGGAATGATTCTCAGTTGGCTGGCATCCATTGAAACTGGAAGTACTGGCTTGAATTTTACACGTGCCATTTTAGGATATAAACCGTGTTTTCTTGATTTTGCCCCATAGCACTAATTTTCAACCATACTGTGTTCATATAAACACGGCAGCATGATGCAATTTATCTGCCTTCTGCTAAAAAGGCATCAACCTGAAAAAATAACTATTTATCTAACTCCTGATGCTGTTGAATGTTTTTATTTTATGAGGTTATAGTAATGTTCCCTTTGAACTGATAATCCTAAATTAAATAAAATAGGTATTCTGACCTGCAGAACTTTGAGATGCTCCAGGAAAGGCAGGATTAATAAATGATAATGATAGTGGAAAAGCATATTGCAATTAAAGTTGTTGGAAAGAGTTAAATTACTCGGGATCAGGGAGAACAAGTAGTTTAATGTGGGGGAAGAACACAGATGAAATGGGACCGAGATAAAGAATCCAAAGATGGTTCTGAACTACCTGCAGGAAATCATATACATAATTCTTCAATAGCAGAAGACAGCCGTTTGGAAGACAAGTGAGGGGCAGAACGAGCCTTAGGCAGACACTGGGTTAATAATACCAAAACTGCACTGATTAATCATATTATTGATTGGGTATTTGTACTCTCATTAGTGCTTTCCCTTACTGAAGCATGGATCCCATTACTGAGCATAATACAGCATCTCCAATGGTCGAGGGAAATAAAATATGTTGTACTGAGCAGTTTTGATAATACAATTAACACTAAGAAACATCCAATCCACTTGGACAGATCTGAACCATTGACTCCGAGTTTCAAATGTTAACAGTTCCATTGCAAATCACACATGATATGCATTCTACTTATAAAGAGTGTCACATACCCCAGCCAAGGCAGAGAAAGCGTTTCCTTATCAGCCGCGTCCTAATTTTACCCAGCACAGCGAGATAGGACTGCCAGGCTTCTGTTAATACCCAACAGAATGAAGAGAGGAAAAAGAAATGCAGGAACGCTGCTGTCATCATACACACACCCTGTAGGAAAGTAGTACAAATGTGTGAAGTAATTTCTTAATGAGAGTGAGAAATACATTCTGAAGCTACATTAATTAAAGACTGAGAAGCTCCTTGTAAAAACATAGAAAATAAAGCAATTTTCTTAATTTCCTAGAAATCAGATTGCTGTTAAAATTTGAGCATTTTGCGGTGCATTTGGTGTTACTCCCATCAGTAACAAAATGTTTGGTAGTTACATTTAAACAGTTGAATGAACTTAGCATATTCACTTAGCTTAATATATGTATAGCAATATAAATGAGTTGATGTTATAAGTAGAACCTCTTTTTGAACAATTTCATAATTTCATGACCAATACTGAACAGGGATGATTTCATAATTTCACGTTTAATTATATTATGATCAGTTTGATTCAACTTCCATGAATTCTTCACCCTAAGACACAATTTTCAATATGGTCCAGAGGACTTTAGACATTCTGTCATCACAGATTTATATTTCTGTGTCACTTCTGTGTTATTCTCCTGAAGAAAGCCAATATTTTTCAATATTCAGAGAAATCTTTCTATCAATGCAAAATATCTTTCATCAAACACTTTTGAATTCCACTTTATTTTAGTTTAGTTTTGATATATAGTTGGCCTGATGATCTCCCTGAAATATTAACATAACCAAATGCCTTCAAAAACACCTTGTGCCTTTAAGAAATACTAAATTGTGCACAGGTGCTCCTTGGGTGTGTTAAATGATACAATGTCTACATTAAACAATGTACATGCCTCCAACCTAAGGTAAGCAAAGTGCTGGGGAAACTTCCATTAGCTGGATGAAAGTACACTTCAGTGCAAATTATGGCTAAATTGGAGGAGCCCAACCACCGTGTCTCTTTCAAGGAAATGTTAAATATATAAGAATAGAATAGCAGTGTCAGATATGAAGACATTTGTCTTCAGAGCTGATTGATGGAACACTTGAAAAATGAACTCATCAGTATTTTATGTTGTTTCCTGTATCAGATGCAACTAGGAACAAACATGGAGAAATAGCATTGATCCAACAAAAAACCCAAAGTAAATGAGGAGAAATAGATGGATATGTTTGTGTCCAATTTATGTGTAAGTTTAACCTATATATAAATTACTACCCAAGGACTCCGAAACTGTGCAATCCAGCAAAATAGTTCTCACTTACAACTCACAATTAATGTAATAATGTTGCAGTTTATGGAACATTAGAATAATTTATCACAAACAATGCAACTAGTCAAAAACTGAGAAGTGGAAGTATGTAAACTATTATGTATTTATTACACTCAATGATTCTGCAGATAAAGCATTGATTTCTAGCAAGGCGACACCTCATGGAAAATATAAATTTCAAAAACTACTATCAGTGATGATTTAAAATTCAGATACAACTATTCTGTATGAACATCCAGAAGCCTATGAAAAGTTTACAATCTGAACGAGTTGGTCACATCAATTTTAATTTAATGTACACATAAGTATCAGATTTTGTTATGATGTATTGTTTGTTTGTTTTATTGTTAGTTAGATCCCACTTAATTTGATGCACATAACTGCAGACTGCACGGAATCCTAATTTAGCACCCATTTACTCATTTATTTTCATTGTGCAGAATTCTGTTAAACCAAGCCAACTGGGTTTCAAGGCCTTGGAGAGAGTGGATAGGTGATTTACTACCATGGTATCAGTGATGAAAAACTTCGAGTAGAGGATAGGATAAAAAGTTAAATAAAAACAGAAGGTGTAGGAAATACTCAGCAGGAAATTCTCATCTGTGGGAAGAGGAGGACATTTCAGGTTCAAAACACTTCACCAAAATTATTAGCTCAGATTCTCTTTCATCAGATGCAGTCTGACCTGCTGAATATTTGTAGCATTTTCTACTTTCTAGCATCTACGTTTTTTACATTTTCATTTCAAGAAAAGACTTAATGGACATGTTCAAATTGAGGAAGGATTTTAATGAACAAAATAAAGGAAAAAAATCCATTGACTGTCAACATTAACCAGATTTATGATAATTGGCATTGAATTAGTGAGAAACTGAGATGTTTCAATATAATCAGCTGTCATTATCTGGAACTTAACACCTATAAATGATGGAAACAGATTTAATACAAATCTTCAAAGGGAAATTGCATATATTTGCCAAGGATATTTCTGTAGGGCAATGTAGAAGGAAGAGGCAAGTAGAATTAATTGAATAGCTCAATTAAAGATACACCACAGGGACAAGAACCTAAAACCTTAGGTAGACAAAAATGCTGGAGAAACTCAGCGGGTGAGGCAGCATCTATGGAAATAGGCAACGTTTTGGGTCAAGACTCTTTTTCAGGCTGATGTGGGGGGGGGGGAGCGGGAAGAAGAAAGGAAGAGGTGGAGCCAGTGGGCTGCGGGAGAGCTGAGAAGGAGAGGAGAAAGTAGGGACTACCTGAAATTAGAGAAGTCAATGTTCATACCGCTGGGGTGCAAACTGCTCAAGCAAAATAAGAGGTGCTGGTCCTACAATTTACGGTGGTGCTCACTCTGGCCATGGAGGAGGCCCAGGGCAGAAAGGTCGGATTCGGAATGGGACGGGGAGTTGAAGTGCTGAGCCAACTCAGGTTGGTTATTGCGAACCGAGCGGAGGTGTTCGGCGAAGTGATCGCCAAGCCTACGCTTCGTCTCACCGATGTAGAGCAGCTGACATCTAGAGCAGCGGATGTAATAGATGAGGTTAGAGGAGGTGGAGGTGAACCTCTGCCACACCTGGAAAGACTGCTTGGGTCCTTGAATGGAGTCAACAGGGGAGGTAAAGCGACAAGTGTCGCATTTCTTGTGGTTGCAAGGGAAAGTGCCCGGAGAGAGGGTGGTTCGGGTGAGAGGGGACAAATTGACCAGGGAGTTCCGGAGGGAGCCGTCTCTGCGGAAAGCAGACACGGGAGGAGATGGAAAGATGTGGCAAGTGGTGGGATCATGTTGGAGGTGGCGAAAATGTCGGAGGATAAAACCTTCTTCAGTGTATGAAGCAATTACATCCTTCCCGTTCATTTTTATTACATAGAATTCCAAAGGACAAACTCCACCTCTGTCATGTGCATGTGCATTAATAACATTTATGATCCAAGCACTGAACATGATTTAAACATTTATACATTAGTATTTCCTAGTACCAAGATAGTCATTGTTTCACCATATGTGACATGAAGTTTATACATTTAATATATTTTACATAAATTGCAGCTTCTCCTTTAGGTTTCTTGTTTTTGTTTTCAGGCCATAGTGTACTTGCATTACCATGAATAATTAACTTCTTACAAATGTAATTTACAAATATTCTATTCCACTCAAGACATATCACTCCTTCCAAACTATCTGTATGTTGGTCAGAAATCAGTTCTTTTCAAGTAGTTTAGGGTCTGTGACATCAGCCATGAAACAGAATCTCACCATTCCGTATTACACTTATAATCTTACCAATTACTTCACATTGTTTCCATTTAATGATTTATACAATAATAGTAAATGTAATTGTTAGCTCTGTAATTACAAGACATGATATTGCAACTCAGCAGGTTAACAATGAACTGCGAAACTGAACTAGCTAGAATTGCAATAATGTAATCTATTGATTAATGCCATTAACACAGTGGTTTCAAATCTGTTGAGCGAAAGCATCCTATTGAGCAATAGCTACTCCCCAAATTACAAACACCCGACTGATGATCGTCCTGTATACATCAACAGGCATTTGGGAGAGCAGCAGGATGGATGGGATGGATTTGCTAGCTGTGGTAGGGCTGCTGACAACTTATGTGTGGGAATAGGACATTTCTGCATGTCTTTCTCTCCACCATCCTCACCCCTGGACTGCAATAATCCAAGGCTGGGTGGAGTCCAGCAGAGCTGGGAATGCTGGGCATACTCACACACTCACTCAGTGAAGCCGGCTGGTAGCAACTCTTCATGCGCTTGCTCATTCTCCCATCACACCGCTCCCATGCACTGCTTTTGTTCATTCCCGACCTACAAACTGTTTGGGTTACAAACAATTCCTAGGAAATGAACCCTGTTCGGTACAGCCTGGACAATTTATTCCTATTTCCATATATCCTGACAAAAATAAACACATGGGCAGGTGTGCACAAAGGCCTATTCATATGATGAATTGTGACCATAACAACTTTGCAATCTTCCAATCCCTCCATTTCTAAGTGTCAACTACAAAAGTACTGACCCACATTGTAAGGACCTGGAGTTAATGTGAGTGGCATGCCTCTTTCAATGCAGACAATCTAACAAGCTATAGTAACTTTCCGAATTGGCGCTTTGAGGTTATCTTTCAAATATTCTCACTGAGCCATATAGCTGATACACAAGAAACTACAGATGCTGAAATGTTGAACAAAAAACAAAACAAAAACAAAGTGCTGGATGAATTCAGTAGGCCTGGTAGCATCTGACGTCAAATGATACATCTGAAGAAGGGTCTGGACCCAAAATATAATCTTTCCATTCCAGAGGCTCATTGAGTTCTTCAAGCGCTTTTTGTATGTTTTAGCTTAATACCCAAAGTACTTCAATTGTATATATTGACAGAACTGAATATTGATTTTCAGCGAAGTGAGAGTTTCTATTTTAACTGAAGTTTAAGCAGCTCTTCCTGAAAGTTAATTGAAACACAGAATAAGCTTACTGCCCCAACTACAAAAGGCTGGGAAATCCAGTCTTTCTGAGTTACGTTACTTTCAGAAAACATATCCCCCCTCTAGCTCTGAAAACCCAAGTGAAGCTTGGTTAGTTCCACAACTATAAATTCTTAATACTGCACTCGCAAAACAAATGTACCAATACTATTTGGGAAGGAAGGGAGCCAGAGAATAGCAAACTTACGGACCAATTTGCCTAACATCTGTTATTTGGAAAATATGCAATTTGCTATTAAGGGGACAGCAGGCCATTTAGATAATCAAGCAGTCAGTATGCTTCAGGAAAGAAACCTCTGGTGTGACAAAATCTGTTGGAGTTCTTTGAGTTCTTTTTCAGCCCACCGAGTATGCGATCTCCGCACATTAACACTATCCTACACACACCTGGGACAATTTTTACATTAATACTTAGCCAATTAACTTACAAACCTGTTTGTCTCTGGAGTGTGGGAGGAAACAGAAGATCTCAGAGAAAACTCTTGGGGAGAATGTACAAACTGTGTGCAGACTGCACCTGTAGTCGGGATCGAACCCGGGTCTCTACCACTGTAAGCGCTGTCTGGCAGCAACACTACTGCTGCACGACCATGCCGCCCTAAATGTAGAATATTTTTATTTCCATAAGGCATTCCATAAGGTGCCAACTAAAATGTTATTGTCCTACAATGGGTGGTGATAATATATTTATAGGGCGAGGAGTGTAGCTGATTAACATAAGAGTTGAGATGAAGGGGTTATTTTTACAATGGCTCGGATAGGATAGGTTGAGAGGGATATGGGGCCATATCCCTCTCAACCTCTCAACTGGCAGGTGGGACGTGTAAGTGGGGCATGTTGGTCGGCGTGGACAAGTTGGTCCAAAGCTATATGACTCTATGACTATACCGACATAGCTTCTCACCTGCATTGGTCCTGCATAGAGCCTCAGCCAATCTAGTTTAAACCAACCCATGTATCACTAGCAAACCTGCCTGCCAAGATATAGGTTTCCCTCTTGTACAGGTCACCTCCGCCCCAGAATAGATCCCAATGGACCAAAATCTGAATCCCTGTTCCCTGCACCAATTCCTCATCCACAGCATTGGAGGCAGATGCAAGGAACTGCATATGCTGATTTACAAAAAAAGGCACAAAATGCTGGAGTAACTCAGAGGGTCAGGGAGCATCTCTGGAGAACATGGCTAGGACAGTTCGGATTAGAACCCTTTTTCAGACTGATTTTGAAGAAGGGACTCAATCTGAAATGTCACCCATCCAAGTTCTCAAGAGATGCTGGCTGACCTGCTGAGTTACTCCAGCACTTTGTATTGGAGGCAGTATGAAGAAGATTCACAGTTGATATCCGGAATGAAGGGGTTGTTCTACAAAGACATGCTGAGCAGATTTGGAGAATGAACCCCATGATCCCCAAATCTCAACCCTAATCAAAATACACTAGATTCCGAGTAAGATTTATAGGTGGGATTGCTAGCTGATGTATTTTGAACTGGGGTCATAGTTTCAGAACATGGGATCACCAACGATGAAGAAGAATTTATTTTCTTGGAGGATAGTGGATATTTGGAACTGTCCATCCCAGAAAACGGAAGAGATGTTCATCATATCTATTCAAGGTTGAGACTGACAGACAGTTAGACTCAAGGGGAAGTCAAGGGGAATGTGTAGAATGCAGAGAAGTGATGATGAAGTAAAGACTGATCCTACAGAATGGTAGAACAGCCAGCTGGCTTACTTCTGTTCCTGATTATGATCATGTTGTTACAGGAAAACCTACAGATTAATTCAATTAAGCCCTTTGAAGCAAATGGTGAATAAGGGAATATGAATGAGCGAATTAGCTTCAGAAAATTGCAGTGGAAAGTAAAATAGGGATTACATGGGGAAGAGAGCCAGTTAGTGATATCCACTTGAGTTTAAGTGCTACAAATACTAGACATGTGTTTTATAGAATTGGCTCTATAAATAGAAAGGTTATCTATTGCTAACAATTGGCAGGAGGTTCATTAGACCGTGACTTAACTGCAAGTCAGCTATATCCCAGGAAGATAACGTAATGAAGGTTGCAAATCTAAGTACAAATTCTATAGCAGCAGTCCCACACTTTCTCTGTTACTAAGTATAAGAAGTGAACCTTGCAGTGCAAAGCAACACAGTTAATCATAGTCTACCTCTTTAATGCCTGAGACTAAACTTCCTGGCTGATAACTCAGCTAAAATAGTGTTACCGATTTCAGCAACACATGGTCTAAAACCAATCTTTCCTGGAGTAAAACATAGTATGATTAAGTTCTGGTTATTTATCATCACTCTGGAAATTGTTAGGTAGTTTCAGGTGCACAAGCAACTTCCATATGTGATATCCTTCAAATGATGTCATTCCTAGTACAGTGCTTCCTTTGGGGAGCTTCTGGGAAAGTTAGACAATCCTGGCCCAGAAGAGGTTATCATTGGTCACCACTGGTGTGTACTATTGGGATATCAACCACTGTGCTCGACTAAATCCCTGCTAAACTCAGTTTCATAACTTACTTTCCTTCAGTCCCACATCACCTGTCACCACTACCCTCCCCACTTCCCACTTCCCAATGATCACCTGACTCACTGAACACACCAATGTTCCAAACCAGGCAGCACAGTGGCGCAGCTGGTAGAGCTGTTGCCTCACAGCTCAGAGTCCTGGGTTCCCAGAGTTCTGGAGTTTGCACGTTTTCCCTGTGACCTCTTGAGTTCCTCTGGTTCTCCCACATCCCAAAGATGGATGGGTTTGTAGGTTAATTGGCCTCTGCAAATTGTCCCTACTACATAGGGAGTGGATGTGAAAGTTGGATAACATAGAACTAACGTGAACAGGAGATTGATATCAAACAGCTGATTCTTGATTCCTGGCATCCAGAACTACCCAGTCCCTCAAAAAAAAACACTGCAGATCTCCAAATGTTCTGCTCTAGCCAATTGCCAACACCTCCAAAAAAACATATTGTCAATCGAGTTAGAGGATAGAAAGAGACCCAAGTGGAGCAAATGTACTCAGTTGAGTAGACTCAGTTGAGCTAGATGGTCTGTTTCTACGTTGTCTAATCTGCGTAATATTACACAATTATATTAGTTTCATTCTGTGCCAGGTAGGGAATAATGTAGGCCAGCTTTAATAATTAATGTTGAATCAAAATAAATTGCTTACTAGCAAATAATTACATAGTCCACTGAATAGTCTCATCAGTTCAGAAAAGAAGAAGAACGATATGTTATTAAACTGTGTATAGACTGAATGAGAGAGTTGTGGACAGATACATTTTAATTATATTGAAGTGAAAAGACATGTCAATGCTCAAGAAAATATCATCATCCCCTCATGTAAACTGCACCAACTGTTTAAATCAAAGTCAGACTATTGCAGCATCTCTCAGGACCACTCTTAGAAAACATGAGTGTGATTCACACTTGCTGCGGAGATATAAACTGTTCATGGCTGATCTTTATGATCCCTGCCTGCTTTCTCGTTGATTTCATTGGCAACTATAGATAATATGCTACTGATTTGTTACTGTTAGTTTTCAAACCCACTGAAAGTAAAAAGAACTATCCCACAATCTCTAAACCAATGCTTCAAATGTAAACGTAGTTGTAGCATAAAGTTTGTTCTGATTTTTAAACATGTAGGGTGTGTTCTTGAGGTCAACTCAACTTACCTGAGAAGCTCAAATTTGAATATAGCAATGAATTTTCAATTACATTTTGACCATTCTTTTGGCTAACTCTTCCTTACCATGTATTCCACATTTTTCTGAGTACAAATGCCCTTACCTTGCTGTGTATCTGTGTTTGACCAACCAATATCAGGATATTTGATGCCATTATAGATAGGCAAAAGTTGAGCAGTATAATGGATCGTTCTGATTTTATGAATCTGTGGAAACATAATGTTAAAGCAAATCAAATATCGTCATCATGTTATCCAACAGATAGAAACATCTATGCAAATGAGTATTGATTTACAATTATATTAAGGTTCTAACGTGGCCCATCAGCTCCCATTTCATCAAACACTATCATGACTTTTACTATTTATTGGTAATAGAGCTATGTAATTTAGTGATTAATTAAAACATCTGTAATATTTCCAATAGCTACACATGTCCACTTTCTACCCATTCTCTTTTTTTCAGGTTTCCCTTGAACTCCTTAATGAATTCATTCATGACTGATTTATATCCATGGCCTTTAGTTTGGATTCTGCTTTAGTGAGAACATTTGGTATGTCTACTCTAACTTTATACTTTCAAAGACATCTTTAAGATCAATTTTCAGTTTCCATTTGACCATTACTGGTCTTGTCTTCTTTCCTCTGTGCCAAACATTGAAAGGAAGCAAAGATGCGTGCCTCAGTGGCTGAGTAGAATTATCTGTTGTTGCAAGGTAGAATTGGTGGACAAGAGGTATGAACAATGTGTGTGGATGTAATCACGGGTTGAGGTGAAGGTTGGGGTTTGGGGGTAGATGGTTGCTTGTTAACTGATGAGTAGACTGCGCTGATGTCACGTGGCAGATAGGAGGCTGGCTGGTCAATGGTCACAAGCCTGGTGATTTGGATGGGGTCACTTAAGGAGAGAAGGAGTGGAGCACAAAGGACAACTCGGTTACTACTTATTTTGAGGAGAATTTACCCGACCGAATCATATTTCTAGTGCCGCCTGGAAACTGCTCAGCAGATCCCCTTTAAATTACAATTGATTTGGTTTCACTGGCACTATGAAAGTCTTCTGCTACAGAGACCATGGACGTTGAGGTACTCCATGCATTAACACAGCAGACATATGGAGGACCTGGAACAGGAAATTACAGACTTTATGCAACTTTCAGGAAATCTATGAATTTTGTTTGATCTTTCATTAAAATTGGATTATAAATTGCACAAAACATAGTAGACTATAATCCTGTATCGAGGCAAATATGTTGAAATTTTCATTAAACAGAAGAAAACCTCATAGGTTCTGGACAGTATATACATCAATAATGGTGAGCAAGATTAAACCGGTTATTTTGACAGCAAAGGCTTGGCTAACATTTCATGACATTTTTCACAAAAATATGCGTATGTTGTGCAGCTTAATTACACTGTGGGAGATGAACGTTTGAAAGATGAAGCTTTCAACAAGCCGGGCGATATGCCAAGTTCTAAGTAAGTGGGAGGTGCTCCATCAACCTAATGTCTTTTCTTCTCTCCATTTATCTGAAATTACCCATTATTCTGCCAGAGGAAAATATTTTGTTGGTTAGTGGACAAGCATGAGAATAGGCAGAAATAAAACTGGCACGATGGCTTGCACCATCTGCTCAAAACATTCAGAAGGACTGATCATTTTGATTGCACATTTGAACCGGTTTGGTGGATGGTTCTGAATGTTTATTCAGTGAGCGACTGAACCACACAGACTAAGGTTGCCATCCCATGGGATGTAGCAATGCGTGATCAATGGAGATTTGAGTCCCATAAATTGCCACCTGTTTGATAACGATGTCACCAGCTGCTGAACTCAACTCTTTAGGATTACAAGACAGTTTAATGAATATGTAATAGAGAGTTGGTACTAACTCTAAGCATCCAACAACCAATCATTTTTATCTTTATGTTTTGCTGCAGTGATGGTCTTAGAACCAGGTTAATGTGCTTGATTGATAAATGTTAAGTGTTTAGTCCAGCAATTGTCAGTTTTTAGCAGTGCATAATTAATGGAATTATATCCCAGCAATCTGTTGAGTGACCTTTGGAAGGCATCTCAAGGCAGTGGGGAAAGAACATTAATACTGACTGAACAATGTATTGCTCACATTCATAAGACAGATGTCTCAATGATAAGACAATGATCCCAACACAAAGGTAAAGTCAGAAATTCATGGATGCCCTGAAGATCAGGATGAAGAAGTGTAACATCAGCATCAGCTCTTGGAAACTATTACCCAAAGTTGGCTTGGAAGCCTTGACAATCTGCTGTAAAGATTTGAATACTTTGAAACTGTTCAATGGCTGCAGGAAATAAAGTATGCTGTGGGCAAGATCAAAAAAATCTAATTTAGAAATATTCAGTTATGGTCACCTGCTATAGAAAGGATGTCATTAAGCTGGAAAGTGTGCAGAGAAGGCTTACAAGGATGTTGCCTGGACTTGAGGGCCTGAGCTATAAGGAAAGGCTGGGAAGGATAGGACTTTATTTCTTAGAGCACAGGATGCTGAAGGATGATGATTTGGAGGTGTATAATATCATGAGGGGAGTAAACGTGATAAATACATTTTACTTTTGTACTGAGTACATACTTACTTTCCCCCCCCCCCCCCCCCGAGTCTTTTATTCAGCATAAAGAAATCAAAAACCAGAGGTCAAAGGTATAAGGTGAGAGGAGCAAGATTTATTAGGTACCTAAGGGCCAACTGGGGCTCATGTTGTCGACCTCCCTGTAGTGAGCCCTGTCAACTGACCTGCGTCAGGCGAACAACAACAGAGACAGCAGCAGCGCTGCAGCTCCCTTGGCATGCGCCCTTTTTAGGGCGGGCACCTACGGATGTCAAACCGGATGGCATCACCCTGCTGCAGACTTCTGCTCTCTCAAACGCAAGAAGAAGAAGGGCCATCTATTTCTCTCAGAGGGTAATGCTATGAGTAGCCAATATTTCCATCACTTAAATAGATGGACCCCAACTCCGATTAAAACATGTCCCCGTTAGATCATCTTTTATAAAATGGCATTCTGCCACTTTTAAAGGAATCCTCATATTAACAGGTTTAAAGCTGTGGATGTAAGTACATCGCAGAGAACTGAGAATTAAAAAAAATCTAGGCTTACACTTACGCACAACACTGAAGGAGTGCTGCACTGTTAGAGATGCAACAAACATTAAACATATTCTCAAGTCAATTTTGAATCAATTTGGCTAGCTTGCCCTGAATCTCATGTGCCCTATAGCACCAAAAACTCGAGCCTGATAGTCACTACGGGTGCTGTCTGTATGGAGTTTGTACGTTCTACCTGTGACTGCTTGGGTTTTCTCCGGGTGCTCTGGTTTTCTCCGAATTGCAGGTTTCTTGATTAATTGGTTTCTGTAAAAATTGTCCCTAGTGTGTAGAATAGAACTAGTGTACGGGTGATCGATCGCTGGCCGGCGCAGACATTGGTGGGCTGATCGGCCTGTTTCCACACTGTATCTCTAAACTAAACCCTGTCAAATGCATTTCTAAACCCACAAAGATAACATGTACCACACTGCCTTCATCTGCCTACTTGGTCTCCACTCAAAATCTCATTCAAATTAGTGAGATTATTTCTCACACATAAAGCCATGCTGACTATGTCTAATCAGCCCTTGCCTTTCCAAAAACATGTAGATTCTGTCACTCAGAAACTCCTCCAACAACTTACCCACCACTGACATTAGGTTTACTGTGTCTGCAATTGCTAGGCTTTTCTTTGCATCCCTTTTTAAATAAAGATAACCGCCTTCTAGTCTTCATTACACCTCACCCATGACAAATATCTTTACCTGGAGACCCTATTGGTGGCAACTGAAGATCGCTGAAAATGAAAGTAGATGGGAGAGATGCTGAAGGGTACACCGCTGGTTGTGTAGAGTGAAAATCACAGCTTGGCATTTAGGCCAAGGGGAACTGCAACAAGCTAGGACCAGCTCTGGAAGGATTGTTGTCAATTTAAGAAGCTAGAAGACCTTATGCCTAGTAAAGCACATAGAAACTGGACAGTTGTTCTAGAGACTGATTTTTCATTATTCAAATAAGAATGCCACACTTTGTCAATGCAATTTTGGTGTTTATCCCTTGAAGAAATGGAGCACATAACTAACTGCTCGCTTCTGTTTGCTCCAAGTGTCATGGTGGGGCTGGGTAAAACTAACCTTCCTGTGGTATGAGACGTACACAGTAAAATGCTGTATACCCTCTGGCATTTTGCTGTGTGAACAAGACGCCAATGAGAAACAAACCACAAGAACCACAGACAAATCTGCAGCTTCAAAGAACACAATCATAAAACGACTACGAAGTGATTTTTTGCAATTGTGACCTTTATTATTCCTCTGTGCCCACCAATTATGTCACACTAATCTGCAGAAGATGATTACTCACTTCTTATGTCACCCCGCTGGCTACAAATTTCCTGATTAATGACTGAAGTCAGACATTTATTTATGAATCAATATTCTTTTAAGATATACCAAAATAACGATGCCCGCAAAACTCTAGTTGTTGTGATCACTTTAGCAGTAATACTTCCATATTATCTAACACTCTGTCTTTGTCCACCTTGTTTAAATTATGAGGGTTGCAATACAGCCAACAACCATCAACAAAAAAATGTATCCAGCAGAATGAAATCTGGGACGATATCAATATCCAATAACATTACATTCTATTTTCTCAACACAACAAACCTCACCTTCACTCACTGTTCTGTGTGTTCCTGTGCCTCAAGGTAAAAGCTATCAACAGAACCCATGAACCAGAAAAAAATGGAGATATAAATAGATGATTTTTGTCACAACAAAAGGAAACCGAATTACCTGTCACTTGTTAGAGATAATGCAGGGAATGGGGGGGGGGGATGGATCATGTATAGGCAGAGGGGATTAGTTTATATTGGCAATGTACACGACACAAACAATCTGTTCTATTAAAAATCCTCACTACATTATATAATCAGAGCAACAAACAGGCTAGTGGGTTGACTCAGCGGGTCAAGCAGCATCTCTACGGGGTGGGGGTGGGGGGGGTTGGAGGGGTTGGGGGAATGGGGCTGGTAGGTGGGGTGGGACAAGAAAGGATTGATTGGCAGTTCAGCTCAAAACCCTGCTAACAGGTTGACATTTGGGATCGAAACCTTGCATCTGTAATCAGAGCATATCAAGAGGACGACTATACATAGAATAATATGATGACATAATTTTTACAACCAGCATTATATCTGTAATGCTGGGTCAATGCACACAGTACCTCCAAAATGCAGCATATACAGCAAGCAATGTTAAGAGAGCCATACAAGCAATTCCACATCCGATCATCAATGGGACTGATGGTACTCCAGTGAAATCCATGCTCTGAAAAGCAAACCAAACGTTCAGTTAAACAAACCAAAATTTAAATCAAATGTTCTTAGGAGACACTGCTGGTGTATGTGTTTACAGAAATGCAAATAAATACTGAATAAAATGAATAACATTTGATTAAAATAGCAATTTGGCATTAGATACATGTCAAATCATTTAACTTTATGAATTACAGGTATTTTTTAAGTTCAGCAATCCCAATGCAGGAATTGGAGCAACCAATTTGCAGCGTCCAGATCCCACAAAATGCAGGTACTCCTGTAGCTCCATCTCTCCAGCCTGAAGAGGTCCCATCGATTCCAGCTCTGCCTGCTATGTGACAGTCACTTTACAATTCATGCCACCACACATCCGTGTTTACCTTGAGCTTTAATCATACACCAATCTCTTCAGTGACACATTGTCAAATGCCTTTTGGAAATTTATATACACTACATCAATAGGCTCCCCTCTATCAACTCTCCCCATTACACCCTTCAGTAAATCAAGCAAATTTGTCACAATTGAGTTACCTTTTATAAAACCATGTTGATTCGGCTTGATTATATTTAGCTTTTTGAAATGTATTTGTTATTTTTTATTGACTTTAACATCTTGCCACCTGCAGATGTTAAGCTAACTGGCCTACCATTCTTCACTTTTTAAACAAGGAATCAAATTAACTGTTTTCCAATCTTTTGGCACTCTCCTGGAATATAGTGAGTTTTGAAAAAAATGAACCAATGAGTCCACTGTCTCTGTAGCCACTTCCTTTAAAACCCTTTAAAGCCCATCAGGTCCTGGCAGCTTATCTACCTTTAGTCCAGAGTTTAGTCCTTTAAAGCCCATCAGGTCCTGGCAGCTTATCTGCCTTTAGTCCTCTGAGTTTCTCTTATACTTTATCCATTGTGCTTGAGATGTTACAATTTTCACCATGTTTTTTAAAATCAGTTCATCGATTATCCAGGATATTTGCAGTATCTTAATTGATGAATTCTGATGCAAAAGTTGGTTTAACATGTCTGCCGTTTCTTTCTATAGTTAATTCAGTTGTCCGATTCTCCCGAGATCCCACACTTATCTTAGCCGTCTTCTCTCTACCTGTATATCCATGGACGCTCTTAATGTTTGTTTTCTCTCCAAATCAACTTTCTTCCTCTTTTGAGCATTCTGGCATTTTGCTGCTGAATTACAAAACTTCCCTGTCCTCTTGCCACTTTGTCTGCACTTCATTTTACTTACCCTCATTTGTTAGAGGGAGTGCAGAGAAGGTTCACCAGATTGATTCCTGGGATGTCAGGACTGTCTTATGAACAAAGACTGCATAGACTCGGTTTATACTCTCTACAATTTAGGAGATTGAGAGGGGATCTTATAGAAACTTACAAAATTCTTAAGGGGTTGGACAGGCTAGATGCAGGAAGATTGTTCCCGATATTGGGGAGGTCCAAGACAAGGGGTCACAGCTTAAGGATAAGGAGGAAATCCTTTAGGACCGAGATGAGAAGGACTTTTCTCACACAGAGAGTGGTGGGTCTCTGGAACTCTCTGCCACAGAGGGTAGTTGAGGCCAGTTCATTGGCTATATTTAAGAGGGAGTTAGATGTGGCCCTTGTGGCTAAGGGGATCAGGGGGTATGGAGAGAAGGCAGGTACGGGATACTGAGTTGGATGATCAGCCATTATCATATTGAATGGCGGTGCAGGCTCGAAGGGCCGAATGGCCTACTCCTGCACCTAATTTCTATATTTCGATGTTTCTATGTTAACCGCAGCTCGTGCCTTTTTCTCATGGACCCTCTTTTGAAGTGGGTTAAGTTTCTCTGTTTCTATGCTTATTTTCCCCATCTATCAAAGACAATTCACACCATTATAATTATTCTTACCACTGATAAGGGTTTAGAGATACAGCATGGAAACTGGCACTTTGGCCATGCTGACCATTGATCAGACTGTTCACACTAGTTCTATGTTATCCCACTTTTGCATCCACTCCCTGCACACTAGGAACAATTTACAGAGGCTAATGAACCTATAAACCAGCGCATCTTTTTGATGTGGGAGGACACCGGAGCAAATTCAGGGAGAATGTGCAAATTCCGCACAGACAGCATCCAAGTCTGGCGCTGTGAGGCAGAAGGTCTACAGCTATGCCACAAAGCTACTGCCACTGCCCTTGTTGCAGTTAATATGTTTTTGGCCTGTGATGTTCTTCCTCAGACTGTAACTGGAATTCAATCATAGAATGATTAGTAAGAGATCTTGTGGTTAAGGGGGTGGCAGTCATCATAATAGAATGATGGTAACCACCTCCTTTCCCACAAGATGGCTTATTAATCCTTCCCCATTACTTATGACCAAATGTAATGCAGTCTGTTCCCAGGTAGGATCGGTAACATACTGTTCTAAGAAGCAATCCCTGACACAATCCACAAATTCTTCTTCGAAAAATACCTTTGCTTGTTTGGTTCATTCAATCAACATGTTGATTAAAATCTCCAATGACAACTGCAATTGCCTTAAAACATGCCCTACATATTTCACTGTTTACGCTCCATCCTATCGGGTGGTCATGCTTTGGGAGTGTACAGATTCTTCCTGCACTTGTCCCTTTCTTCCTGCTGTTCATAATTTCAACCTAACACATTTCTACATCACTATCCACTGCTTCTATCTCACACTGCTCTGATACCTTTCTTGATTAACACTACTACTCTGCCTCCTTTCTCTTTTAACCTGTCCTTTTATGACCCTCCATATCCTGAAATATTGAACACCCAATCCGGGTCAGACAAAAAGATCTCCATAACAACTGTGCAATCATATTCAAATGTTGTTATATGTGATGCCAGCTGACCTTATTGGAAATGTACATGCATTAAAATAAAGATTGATTTTAATCTAAAAATTGTATAAAATATTTGAACAAGGATTGAGTTTTGATTCATTTTACAGTTTATACTAACTCAGGATTTGCTCTGACCTCCACCCTTGCTTGCATTTTTGTCCTAGCCTGTCACACTTTGGTTGTCAATTTCTCAAGATTTCTCAAGATTTATTAAACATCTCATTCTTGCAACTCTACCCCTCCCATTTAGTTTAATGGCCACTCTGCAACTCAGTTTATTATGGTGAGATGACTGGTCACAGCACAATTTCAATGAAGCCGATCCCAAAGGAACAACTCTCTCCGCCCCTAGTTCTTGGTTGCACTAGGAATTTCAGCTTTTGATTTGTTTTGCACTAATATTGTTTTTTATTTATTGAACTTTTTATTGATTTGTTTTTATTATGTTTTCTATTAAGTATTGCATTTGCAAACTTTTTATGGTGCTGCAGTAAGAATTTTATTGTTCTATTTTGGTACTTTAAACACTCTTGACTCTTGATTGCACTCTGTGTCCCATGAATAGGATCTCATTTCTCCCACACCACACTGAGCATACATTTGCCTCTTTATTCCTATATCCCCTTTGCTAATTTGCACTTAGCTCAGGTGACAGACACCAAAAGCTTCTGAAGAACACTTTAACCAGCCACCATGTTAACACATTACTTCTGATTTCCCCCCAAATCAGAATTACTATGACAGCTATATGCACAACCCAATCTCAGCCCACTACTTAAAGGCACAATTAAAATTACATTTTAAGGATTCTGAAATTGGATATATAACACAAAAATTATACTGCAGATTTGCTGGGGTTGCTCTGAGCTTTAATCAATCCTCGCTGGATACCTTGATGGCAGGCTGCTGGGAAATAATACTCCACTCTGATGTTGGAAGGATCCTACCACTTACATCAGACAGCGTGGCTGGAGATTCCGACAAAAAGGAGCAAAGGTAAGACAGTTCTGTTCCTGGACAGCTCTGCACCTGATAAAATGACATCTAATTAGGAAAGGGGAGCACAGTGCAAATTGGCTTTTATCCTAATGCAAGTCTCCAACTGTGTTATTTCCCACCATAAGTCAACGTCAGCATATTCTTTATGCCAATCAATCTTCCAAATGCAACATAACTCTTCTTCTTCTTCGTGCGTATGGCGTGCACAGCCTGAAGTTGTAGGACAACTTGTTCTATTTGATCTTATTTGATTGTGCACGCCGGGTTGATTGCATTCGTCGAAACAGGGCGGACCACGTGAAGGTTGCAATCTCCCACCCCCAACATAACTCTCTGTGTGTTCCATTAATTTATATGGCTGCAGCCATCCTTCTCCACCTCTCTTTCATTGTTACCTTTCTTTATTCATTCTCACTTTGATTTGTGGCGAGCAAGTGACTGTTGAACTTGTGGAATATAACGCTGGAACCTCCAACAGTGGGGACTTGCATCCGCAGTGTGAATTATACACAAAATGCATGGCAACAACACTTTGTTGACACCTCTGTGATTTTTACCATTGGGAGCATATGCGTACATCTTCGTGACTTTAAAGCATATTGACAATCCTCCAATAAAGTTGAGTTAATACCCTGGAACTCCTTGCCCAATTGTATCGTGAGTACCTTCCCCACATTGCAAGAAGGCATTCAGGGATCTGTCTCTCCATCTTCCCAAGGACAATTTGGGATGGCAAGAAATATTGGCTTTAACTTTTAGAGTCCATAAAAAAGCAGCTGTGAAGCTATACCATTTATTGGCTAACCAGTCTCATTCAGGGCCCCTTCTTCATCTAGTTGGCTCTATTGGTAACTATCGGAAAGCTAGAGAAACTTAGATTCTAGTTTAAATTATTCTTAATTATTTGACATGTCTCCTGAACGTATTTTCCACACACAGGTGCAATTGGACTAAATGCAAATGCCTAGGATCTGTTTTCTAATTTACAATAATTTGAGTAGATTTAGCATCACTTGTTTGCACTGCATCCACTAAAGTGTCACTAATGTCATTACTTGTGTTCAAATCGTGCCTTTTCTATTGTTTCTGGCAAAGCCCTCAGTTAAATAGATACATGCCAAATGTGCAATGGCTTTGAACCAACACAAAGAATGCAAACAAAGCCAATGCAACATACTGCTGGGTTGAATTTTGAAACACTTCAGGTGCACAACTGGTCTTACTTCCCACCCAATATTACTGAGATGTGTTAAGGCAGGAAGGCAGGATAGGTTAAAATAGTTTCTATCTTTCCAAGGTTGAATATGTATGATGATCCTGAGCATAAATTGTGGGATCTCACAAAGTGCTGTAACTATCCATCACTCTCTGGCTTGTGAACCTTGTGCAAAGTACTTATGATTACAGAGTCATTTTACTTTGGTGTCACGTGAGTATGTGCGACATATTGTCGAACGCATTGCGGAAGCGACAGTCGTGAGGAGCGTTGCTCCTCCAGCGTAAGTTTAAAAACTTACGGAAGGTAAGTCTCACTAGTAGTGGTGAGCGTATGCGACTCGGTGTTTCTTGTATCCACAGAAAAACCTCAAATGGAGTCCGAAAATCGAAGAGAACAGCGGCAAAATCCGCTGCTGTGGAAAGCAGCCAGCAGCGTGCCGCTACTCCAGAGCTGCAGGTATTACCAGCAGCTCCCGACTTCTCGCCGATTAAGACCGCAGGTGCGCCGCGGTCGGACGGCAAAACCACCCGGAGGTCGGACGGGACCGTTGACTCGGCTGTGTCCAGACCCGAAGACACCCCATTCACAGATAGCGACGGCGGGCGTCTTTCCCGCATGGAGCGGATGGTGGAGCAGTTGCTCCAGCGTGACCTGCTAAGGCAGGGGCAGAGTCACGGTGGGTTTCCTAGCAGACCCACGGCAGGATCCTATCATGGACTGCCAAATGTCTCACCCTCTTCGCAGGGGAGCATTAGGGGTCAGAGCTGGGCTGACCCTGAAGAGGGGGTCATGGCTGAACAACCAGCAGTGTTGGGGGTGCCAGAAGAATTATTGGGCATGGTGAACAAGCATGCGGTTCCTACACAAAAAGGACTGCCTATTCACCCAAAGCTGGCAGCCAGTATAAACTATATGGCCACTAACCAACTGCAGGAGCAAGCCATTAATACCACGGCTGAGAAGTATCTCGCTCCTGAGAATTGCAACTCGCTCAATGTTCCGGCAGTCAACAACCCTATTTGGGGGAACATGAGCCCTTCAATAAGAGGCCAGGAGGTAAAGCTTCAGAGGATTCTGAAACTGTTGGCCACTGGAATCACAGCAGTGACCAGGACTGCTGTCGGGGTTGAGTTACCGGAAGAAGTACAAGATGCTCTGGTGTTACTGTGTAACACACAGTTTGAAATCAATAGCTACAGGAAGAGCATCATAAAGCCTGCACTCAATCCCAAATTCACGTGATTATGCAGGTCAGGTAACATGCAACCGCCAAATCTGCTGTTTGGGGACAACCTCCTGAAGCAGTTGAAAGACCTGGATGAGGAGGCCAAGGCTATAGGCCTGATCAAGGCACCAAGTAACTCAAAATCCCATTACCAGCAGCGGCAGCACCCCTACACATCCACCAGACAGCGGTACTATGACAGACCATCTGGTGGTGAAAGCTCGAAGGCCGGCCCACCTGCACAGCGGTCTTTTTTAGACCATGGCCCAGCCCGGCCTTCCTGGAAAATGCGCCAACCCCACAACGCAGCAACACAGCAACAGAAGAAACAAGGGCAGAGACCACAACATCGGCGGTAACCATGGAGGTAAGTGGGTCTGGTTCCCTCAAAAACATTGCATGTTTAAATTCATCAAATGTTGGGGGACGGTTGCACTTGTTTCATCATGTGTGGTGCACTTTTACCTCTGATCCTTACATACTAGGAAGTATTCAGGGTTACAAAATTGAATTTGTATACAAACTCCCCACCCCTGTTCAGCATTCGCCTAGCCGGAAGTTCATACTTTCACAAAAAGAAAGAACGGCAGGCCATGCTGAACTATTAAGATTAAACAAAAAAAGGGTAATTGAGAAGACTATCAGAGAATCTCAAGAGTTCGTATCAAATATATTTACAAAAAACAAAAAAGATGGCGGTTGGCGCATCATTATAGATTTGACCGAACTAAATACTTCCGTTCAGTATGCCCATTTCAAGATGGACACATTTGTCACAGCTGAACAGCTAATATCTGAAAGGCACTACATGGCTTGCATCGATCTTAAAGATGCGTACTATTCAGTACCTATACACAAGGATCATAGGAAATACCTAAAATTTATCTGGATGGGACAGTTATGGCAGTAGAAAGCCTTACCCAATGGGTTGTCATCAGCACCCAGACTGTTTACAAAAATATTAAAACCAGCTTTAGCTTATTTAAGGAAACATAACCATATTGTTATGGCCTACCTTGATGATATACTCATTGTAGGTGAGAATTTGGAGATGGCTGCATTAGCAGTTTCAGCCACAAAAACATATTTTTCAAAAGCTGGGATTTATCATACATCCAGATAAATCAAAATTGGAACCCTCCACTACCATGGGTTATTTGGGGTTCACTATCGACTCTAATGTCTAATGTGCTAATGTCTATCACCTTGCCACCTAACAAAGTGGTGGACTTAGAAGCATGCAGAAGCCTCACTGGCATCAGGGAACCATCCATACGGCAAGTAGCCAGAGTGATTGGGAAAATAGTGGCTGCATTTCCAGCAGCACAATTTGGACCACTCCATTATTAAAACCTTCAAAGAGCAAAAATCTTAGCTCTCAAAAATCATGCAGGCCATTTTGATAGGCCTATGAAACTACCAGGGAAGGCAAAATCCGAATTAAATTGGTGGATAGAAAATACTCAGCTTTGTTCTAACCCCATCACTGTCATGAATCCCTCGGTTACATTACAGACTGATGCCAGTGCTAAAGGTTGGGGAGCAACTAATACCACCAATGGAGGCAGATGGAGTGCACAAGAGTTAACCCTATTCAAAACATTAGGGATTAATTATTTAGAAATGCTGGGAGCATTTCATGGACTCAGGGCCTACTGTTCAGATATGCACCAGTTGCATGTAAGATTACAAATTGACAATACCACAGTGGTGGCCTATATTACTCATATGGGTGGAATAAAGTCGATATCATGTTATGAATTGGCTAATAATATCTGGCACTGGTGTCTGCAAAGAGAGATTTGGATCTCAGCCACTTACCTTCCAGGTAAGCTAAATACAGTGGCAGACACCAGATCACGTAAATTCAACGACAGCATAGAATGGATGTTGGATCGGAAAGTGTTTACAGATATTATAGAACGTTATGGGACACCAGATATCGACCTTTTTGCATCCAGACTGAATCACCAACTTCCAACATATGTTGCTTGGGAACCAGACCCAGGGGCAGTAGCGATGGACGCTTTCTCGCTACATTGGAGGGATTTGTTCTGCTATGCATTTCCCCCCCTTCTGCCTCATCAATCGGGTCTTGCAAAAAATTAGACAAGACTCCGCAACGGGTATTTTGGTTGTTCCCGACTGGCCTACCCAACCATGGTTTCCAGCAGTACAGAAGATGGCCACAGAACCCTGCATCCGGATAAACAAACGACCTAGTTTGTTGGTACATCCCGTTACAGGAGATAGTCATCCGTGTCATGACCGCATGGATTTATTCATTTGTATACACGTGGGACAAGGTGCACATGACTGGGATTAAATATAGGTAAATCTGGAATTAATATAGATAAGTACAACAGTCAGCATGGGCATGCTAGGCTGAAGCTGTGTGCAGGGGTGGATATCGCTATCAAAATGGGGGGGGGGGTGGGGACACACACGATATCTTGGTACCGTGAGTGCACGTGCGCGCGCGCACACACACACACACACACACACACACACACACACACACACACACACACACGATTCGGCCGTGGGCTCTGTGGACGGTAACATCGGGAGCTAACCTATTGGTAACTGACTCCGAACTCCAGCAACAGCAGGTTTGTCCACCCCGAATCGTGGGGTTTTATTCGGCCCGTTCGCGGGGTTTCAACATCGGGAGCCTTGATCGCCTCGATGCATCAATTTAGCTGCGAGCAGTGGAAGATCCCATGGCCGATATTGATTAAAGGCCCTACGAACGGGCCGACTCAAGCTCCGCTCTATGATCTTTGTTCCACCAGGACGTCTCCCTCCTCCAATCACCGCGCTCTATCCCCAGTCCCATCCCCCTACTTCCGCCTTTGACCGACACCTCCCTCTTCCAATCATCGCACTGAATCATCATGTCCTGCCCCCCCCCCATTGCCTGCTGATCGACATCTCTCTTGTTCAATCGGTGCCCTCGATCATCTGTCCCACCCCCACTGTCTTGCAGAAAGCGGAGACTTTTAATTTTTTTTTCACCAAATTTAAAAATCCGGGTTACATAACATGGGGGGATTGTCCCCCACCTCTCAAAATATGAGGGGGCCTCCTCCCCGCCCCCTCCACCTCCGGGATTTCCGCCTACGGCTGTGTGTATGACTCTATGACTCCATTAGCTTTTCAAAGTCTCCAGTCTTCACATAGGTATGTTACCAAACTTACCTTTAGCGGTGCTGCAGTTCTGTTGCTGGCCGTGTGCGCGAATTTGACGCCTTTAAGGGGGGGGGGGGGTTAAAAATGCGGTTTTCCCCATGCCATCCGGAGCTTTCTTTTCTTGGAGTGTGATCTATTTCTGGAGATTTGTTCCGACCGCCAATAAGTTAATTTTTTTTTATAAATAGCCCGACCATTTTATCTCTACAGTAAAATAAAAATTAGCTCCTAATGCCGTGAACGCCGACAACGGGGACCGATTTTACGTAGGGGACAGGTAAGTGAAAGCTGTTTATTTTTACATATAAACCTGCTTTTTTAGATGACTTTAATCAATATTTCATGTTGCGAAACAGTGATTTAGTCCCCATACGAACCGGCAGAATTTGTCCTGTCCATATGGGGTTTAAATTCACCGCAACCGCAACGTTCCAATACATCGTGTTCCAGAAAATCCCACTCGCAAGTTGTTTAAAATGCCCATTAATTTAAACACTGAATTCCTTCAATTTGGCCTATAAATTAATGACAATTACATTTAAAAATCATGTTATATTGTGAATTATTGTGTGAATGTTAATTGGACACTTAGGCTGTAATTTTTTTTTCTTACGAAATGGATAGATGTTTAGATCCAGTAATTGAATTTTGTAATTAGCTACAATTGGGTAACTAACTAATTATATGCTTTAATTTCAGGTCATCCAAGTAAGATTGTTTCATATTTGTTTCAGAATATTTCAATCTATATTAACTGAAAATTTCTTTCAGTTCTCTTAATTTTTAAGAAAGTTATGGGCTTTTGACTGTCCTCGATCACAACTTTTGTGTTAAGTCAATAGAAAAGCAATAGGAAGCAAGTTGCTAATTTCCGAGTATGAAAATGGCCATAACCTTTTCAATACTGAAGATATGAAAGTGAATTAGGTGTCAAATTAAACTTCTTTTTATGCTTTATCTGATGGGATAAATTGCAGACTTGATTTTTTAAATCTCAAAATTTTGTAACAATGCTACTTCACAGGCCTTCATCTTTCAAGTGACAATTGAATCACAGATAATATATATATAAGACAGGACACTGTCTTCATTCTTTTTCTCTCATCTTGACTCTCCATCCAATCAAAGACGCACTCCGTTTTCTTGTGATGCAGTAGTTTGTTAGGTCAATCATTATTCCTCAGCTAAGAGCCACTTCATCCATGAAAGTTCTGATTTTCTTAATGAATTGCATTCCACATGGCCTTAGAGAATACTTACCACTGTCTCTTCAATGAAATGATAAAAAAGATGACTAAAGGTTTATTGGATGTATGAATATTTCTATTCATTGATTGCTTCTTTGTTATGGAACTAAAACAGCTCATATAATTGGAAAGTCATTTTCATATCAGTGATCAAGAAACCCAATACCACTGGTGTATGGTGAGATGACATCCAGAATATTAAGCATTGCATCCAGAGAAAAGAAATAATAGCCTTGAACAGATTGCAGTGCAGATTCATTAGAATCATGACAAATCCATAGGGTTGGATTAAAAGAGATTACACTAAATAGGTTTGTTTTCCCTGTAATATTGAATTAGGATTTTAAGATTTGGATGGAGAGATAAATGTTTTTACTGACGGAAGAATCAAGCACATGAGGTTATTATAATCTTAAAATCAGAGCTAATCCTTTCAGGAAAAATCAATGAGAATTTTAATTTACGTAACAAAAATTTCTCCAAGGGAATCTTTAGCCAGAAATTTAAAATGTAGGCACAGTAGGTACTTAAGAGGCAAGTAACATTTTGGCCATTATTACCAGGGAATGAGTATACAAATAGGGAAGCTATTGCTGAGACAACAGTTGAACTACTCTGTACAGTTTCCACCTGCTTATTTAGGATTATGTTTGCATGAGACAGTTTGCAGACGTTTCAATTGGTTGTTATGTGTCCCTGACAAATATGCCTGCTGGCTGCAGGAAGTATGTCCACCTGACCTCCTCTCAGAGCATGGATCGGTTGGACCAACAAGTGGACTCGCTGAAGAGTGTACAAGGAGTAGAGGGGGTTGTACACATTAGCATCAGGGGGGTTGTCACACCAAACGTTCTGCCAGATAGATGGGCGTCCGTCAGGAGAGACAGGTAAATAGTGTATGATTTGCTTGTAGCTATTTCCTTCTCAAACAAATATACCATTTTGAAAATTGTTGAGGGTGTTAGCCTCTCAGGACAGCAGCAGCTATGACGGTGGCACTACTTTGGTTCTGTTGAAGAACAGGGTAGGGCTCAGCCTAGGTGAACCACAAATAAGGGAATCGTTAGTCTGTGGCCACGTGAGATTCCAGGATATTTGTTGCCTCCTTGGCCCCAGGGTCAAGGATGTCTCTGAGCGGGCACAGAACATTCTGAGAGGGGAGGGTGAGCAGCCAGTGGCCGTGGTCCATACACATACCAATGACATAGGTAAGAAAGGAAATGAGGGTGCAAAGTAAATTTAGGGAGTTTGGTAATAGGTTAAAAAAAAAGTACCTGATTAGGATCCCAGGTTTGCTACCTATGCTGTGTGCTGGAGAGGCAAGGAATGGAAAGATCCTGCAGTTGAATATATGGCTATGGAGTAGGTGCAAGAGTTAGGGCTTCAGTGCATCGATCATTGGGCTCTCTTCCAGTGCAGGCTCAATCTGTACAATAGGGATAAGTTGCACCTGCACTGCAAGGGAATCAATATCCTTGCAGAAGGTTTCGCAAGTGCTACTCAGGTGGGTTTAAACTAGAGTGGCACGGGTAGGAACTAGAGCAAAGGTCAGCAATGGAAGCTTTGGTAGAGGTAGAGGTTATTACCAGTAAATCTCAAAGGAAGAATAGGCAGAAGAGGTTAATAAACATAGTGAAACTGTTGGGCTGAAGTGTGTATATTTCAATGCATGGAGTATTATGGGTCAAGAGGATCAATGCTGCTGTGCTCAATACAGAGACTTGATTGTAAGAGTACAGGACTGACAGCTCAATGTTCCTAGGACTTTGTTGTTTCAATTGTCAGGGAGAGAGAAGTAAAAGAGATGGAGGAGTTGCTTTACTAAACTATATTCACTGATGCAATATAGGTGGAGCAAATAAATATGAAAGGTGCAATCATTGTAGTGGGATTGAACAAAAGGCTTCCCAATAGCCAGTAGAAGATAGAGGAGCAGATATGTTGGAAGATTATAGAAATATGTAAATGCAACAGATTTGTGGTAGGGGGTGACTTTAACTTCCCAATTATTGATTGGGATTTCCTTCCTGCAAGAGGCTTAGACAAGCCACAATTTGTTATTGCATCCAAGACGTTTCTTGAAACAGTATATGGGTAGCTCAATTTGAGTACAGACCATACTGGACCTTGTGTTGGGAAATGAGCCTAGTCAGGTGAATGACATTTCAGTCGAAGAGCATTTCGGAAACAGATCAAAATTCCATATTTTTTGTAATAGTTATGAATAAAGATAAGTTTGGACCTCGGGAGAAAGTACTAAAGTAGGGGAAGGCAGATTACAGCATTAATAGGCAGGAACTCGGGAGGTATAAACTGGGAGCAGTTATTATTCGATAACTTCACATCTGACATGTGGGTTTATAGGCCAGCTGCAAATAATTCAATGACACTTTATTGTCACGTGTACTTTGCATCTGTATTCACCAAATAAAAATATGTGGAGGATAGTGAGATCAATGTAAGGTATACTAATAAGCTAGAGCAGGTTGATATCAAAAAGAAGGTGGTGTTTAGGTCTCATGAAAAACATTAAGGTGGATAAATCCCCATGGCTTATTAGTATCCCTATTATGTTATTGAGAGAGGCAAGAAAGGAGATTGCAGGGGCCATGATGAAGGTCTTTGTATCCTCTCTAGCCACATGATACAAAGATCCTGTGTTAGTTTAAAATGTGAAGTTTAGATAAGCCAGGAAATCATAAACTGTTGAGGTTCATCTCAGTGGTGGGAAAGCAATTAGAGTGGATTAATTGGTGTAAGATTTAGTCGGATTTTGAAGGGCTAAGTAGGGACAGAATGATCTGCAGCAGATCATGCCATTTTGACTTGAATGATGTTTTTGAGGAGATGACACAGGTGATGGTTGAAGACAGGGTATTAGATTAGGTCTACGTAGATTTTAGTAAGCATTTAATAATGTCCCTCATGGTAAATGAATCAGAAGATTCAAATGCATGGGTTTCATGGTGACTTGGTAGTTTGGATTCAGAACTATTTTTTTCCACTAAGTACATTAACTGTTCCAGGCACCCACCCATCACTTTTAATGGAGCGAGCTCCACACATCTCCTTTAAACTTTTCTCCTCAGAGCTAAAAGCTACGCCCTCTGTTTTTTAAGATTTCCACCAGAGGAAAAAACGTTCTGACTTTCTACCCTATCGACGTCTTTCATAGCTTTATATACTTCTATCAGGTCTCCCCTCAACCTCTGATGCTCCATGGAAAAAAATGCAAGTTTGTCCAACCTCTCCTTATTGTTAATACTCTCTAACCCATGCAACCTTTTTGGTGAACCTCTTCTGCATCCCCTCCAAGGCCTCCACATCCTTCCTGTAATGGGGTTACCAGAACTGGAAATAATACTGCAAATGTGGCCTAACCAAAGTTTAATAAAGCTGCCACTTAACTTCTTGACTATTATATTCAATGCCCCACCCGATGAAGGCAAACATACCATATGTCTATGTACATCCGTAGGTAAACAAAGTTCATGACTTTATCTATGGTGCACATGTCAAAAATAAACCAATATCAATACCGATTAAAGAAACCTTTATTAAATATAGGAAAGTTGGAAGTTGACTTGCAAGAGAGCTCAATGGTTTCAGCAAGGGGTTTACTGCTAGCCATTAAGGATAAGCATCCACATATTTGTGTATAAAAAAAGAGCTTTGTTGTTGGCCAGATTAGACTCCACCACAACCAACAAGACCAAAGGACCCCAAGGCAGGGTTTCTTGCCAGAGGAACTCCCAGGAGCAATGTTCCAAATAATTACATGTCTGACGTATTCAGAAGCTAAGATTTTCAAAGCGATACTCACTTAAATGTGACATCTGCTACAGGAGAGCTCTAGCCATTGAGATGTGTCTGGACTGCTCCGCCTGCAGAGGTGAAGTCGCAATGGGCACAAGCCTCCAGCTGTGTTTAATATGTGCAGATTTCACAGCTTGCCGCACACAGCTGCATTTTCAATGTGGCAGAAGCTCTCAATTCAAGGTGAAGTAGATTCCGATCTTTCTCCTTGAATGGAGAGTAGAAAGCACACTACGCCTTCAGAACTGCCCAGATTGAAGGTTGAGTGAACGATAGATTACATGTATGTGAACCCTAACCCTAACCTGTTTATCAACAACAAATTGAGGCGCTCACTCCAAGCATAACAATGATTCAATTGTAAATACTCTACACCTGGAAGCTTTCATTCTGACGTCATACAAAATACTCAAAATATTTTAACCAACTTTGCCAAACCATGGAATGCCCGTGGGAGTAATGGGCCTTTCCCACTTATGCGATTTTGTTCGGCGACTGTCATAGTCGTAACAGGTCTCCAAAAAACCAGCGACTGGACTCCCTCTACGACAATGTCTACAACAACCTACCACCTAGTCGACATCAAGCTATGGCAAGCTACCGCCAACCGGCGACCCATTAGGAAGCCCACCTATGACCACACCTACGACAACCTACGTCTACCTGCGACAAGCTATGACAAGGTACGACCCTGTCGGCGACACAGAAGCCAACTTAAGGCAATTCAGTCGCCGGTACCTGTCGCCGGTTGACGTAGGTTGGCGTAGGTAGTCGCCAATGGAATTCACCAAAGTCAGCAGCTGCAACAACCTACGTCATCCTGGCGACAACCTACGACAGCACCTACGTCAGGTGCTACGCTCATTGGCGTCAAGTCAACCGTCGCCGACTGTCGCCAAAAAGTTTTGAACATTTCAAAATCCTGCGGCTACCAGAAAAACGCTACGATTCTTTGGGTGACTGAGAAGACTACTCACGACCATAGAGGCGGCACCCCGGCGACCATGTGGCGACAGCCTAGTCACCTGTAGTCGCCTAAAAAATCGGCGAAGTGGGACAGGCCCAAAAGGCATGGATACAAAGTAAGAGTAGGAACTGGATGAAGGGAGCTGGCAGGAATAATTAAGAAGTAATTATTACACCTTATATCCAGACCAGGGATCAGACCACTCTACTATAAAAGGGATTTGACAGAGAGCTTGTCCATGTCTAAATGCACAAAAATGTTGTTGTTATTCAGATTTAGAATATTATATGGCAATTTATCATTGATTCATACTCGTGTCAGAAAATGTTCCTCTAAACCACGAGGCGGTTTCACCATTTATCCTTGATGTTGAATAGCATTACCATTGCCCAATCACTCACCTCCCATAGCTGCAAGGATCATTCACTTAACATCAAATACTGCAACTGCAAGGACACTTCATTCACTCTATACTCCACAACTTGCAGACGTCTAACATCTATATGGCAAGGTTCAAGAACACTGAAGACTGTCATAGTCATACATTGAGTGATAAGGCACAGAAACAGTCCCTTCTGTCCCAACCACACAACCTCATTTTCCAGAACTTGGCCTGCAGCCATGCATCCTGGTGCTTCAAGTGTTCATATGGCCACTTCCAAGAATCTTGGGCGTGTCTGGCCTCACCACCTCCTCAGGGAGTGCATTCCAGATTACAACCACACTTTGGGTAAAATCACAAGAACACAAGACAATAAGTGCAGCAGTAGTCTAACTGGCCTGCTATCAGTTTGATCATGGCTGATTTATCCAAGCACCCAAGTCCTTCTGTGTGCCAGTTCCCCTTAGCCAAATCTCTCAAAATAGATTGCGACATCGACTTTCAATACTTTTGATAAAGATTTACTATCCTCTGTGAAGGTAAGTGTGCCACACACCTTCTTTACCACACTATCTACCTGTGTCGCCACTTTCACTGTGCATATCATGCCCTGGTTTAAATTCCCAACATGCATCACTTCACACTTGCCGAAGTTAAATTCCATCTGCCATTCCTTTGCCTACTTTTCCAATTGATCTAGCTCTTGTTGTACCATAGACAACTTTCTTCAGTGTCCACTACACCACCAATCATCTGCAATCTTACCTAACATACCATACGTTCTCATTCAAATTATAACGAAATATCACAAACAAAAGGAGACCAAACATCAATTTCTGCAGCACACCGCGGGTTGCAGGCCTACAATCTAAAGTCCACATAGATAATATCTATTGCTCTGTCCTTGTTGGTTCTTCAGGGGCACCTTTTCAAAAAAATGTAATTAAAATTGTGAGATGCAATTCAGCATTTTTCAAAAACTGGGTGGTCGCTATAGGTGTAACAATAAAACCAAGAAAATTGAAGGTAGGAGGGTTGACGTAGTATGCATGGATTTTAGCAAGGACAAACTTGAGTCCCAGTATAATCACTCGGACATAAGCAGAATGTGGCAAGGTCTGAACACAGTAACTGGCTGCAAAGCAAAGTCAGGCAACATCACTGTTGAAAGTGCGGCCTTAGCTGAAGAACTGAACACTTTCTATGCACGCTTTGAGCAGAAGGCCAACAAGACGATGACACCCACCCCTTCAGATTCAAGTGTGCCTCTTCCAGGGTCACTATTGCAGAGGTTAGATCGGCCTTCCTGAGGGTGAACCCACGGAGAGCAACTGGCCCATTCTGGTCACGTCCTTAGTAGCTACGTGGGCCAGCTAACGGGACTATTCAAGGACATCTTTAATCTCTCCCTATTCAGTTCTGAGGTACCCACCTGTTTCAAGAAGAGCACCATCATCCCAGTGCCGAAGAAAAGATCCCATGCCTCAATGACTACCGTCCAGTGGCCTTGACGCCTTCCATCATGAAATGCTTTGAGAGGCTAGTTATGGAATGCATTGTCATAAGTAATAGGATAAGTAGTAGAATTAGGCCATACGGCTCATCAAGCCTACTCTGCCATTCGATCATGGATGATCTATCTGTCCCTCCTAACACCATTCCCCTGCCTACTCCCCATTACCTCTGACACCCGTACAAATCAAGAATCTATCTATCTCTGCCTTATAAATATCCACTGACTTCCAGAGAATTCCACAGATTCACCACCCTCTGATTAAATAAATTCGCCATCATCTCCTACCTAAAAGAACATCCTTTAATTCTGAGGCTATGACCTCTCGTCCCAGACTCTCCCACTAGTGGAAACATCCTCTCCATGTCCACTCTATCCAAGCCTTTTACTATTCTGTATTAAATCAAGTTTACCAAGCAGCTTTGACCCACTGCAATTCACCGCCGGCCACAACAGGTCCATGGATGGTGCCATCTCCCTGGCCCAACACTCATCCCTGGAACACCTGGATAAGAGAGACACCTACGTCAGATTCCTATTCATAGACTACAGCTCTGCCTTTGACATAATTAACCCATCCAAGCTCATCACTAAACCCGCGGGGCTTGGAGTCAGCACTCATCTCTGCAACTGGATCCTTGACTTCCTGACCAGCATACCCCATTCAGTGAGGATAGGGGACAAATTATCCACTACAATAATCCTCAACACTGGTACTCCCTCTTCCCTCCTCTCCCATCAGGCAAAACGTATAGAAATGAGAAAGTATAGATTCGGGGATAGTTTCTTCCCAGCTGTTATCAGGCAACTGCATTATCCTACCACAACCAGAGTGCCTTGCTGAACTACTATCTATCTCTTTGATAACCCCATGGACTATCCTTGATCGGACTTTACTGGCTTACCCTTGCACGAAACATTCCCTTATCATGTATCAAAACACTGTAAATTGATCGATTGTAATCATGTATTGCCGTTTTGCTGATTGGTTAGCACACAACAAAAGCTTTTCACTGTACCTTGGTACGCGTTACAATAAACTAAACTGAACTGAACTGAACTGGATGCGTTCTCAGCCCCCTTCTTGTACATCCAAGACTGTGCAGCCATGTATAAATCCAATTCAATTTACAAATTCGCAAATGACATTACCATTGTGGGCCGGATATCAAATAATGATGAAACGGAGTACAGGAAGGAGATTGAGAACTTTGGGACCTGAGTCGAGACACCAACCTTTCTCTTGACGTCAGCAAGACAATGAAGATAGTGATCAACTTCAGGATGCAAAGCGGTACACATATCCTGGTTTGCATTGATGACGCCAAAGTAGAGATGGTTGAAAGCTTCAAATTCCAAGGAGTAAATATCGCCATCAACTTGTACTGAACCACCCATATTGAAGCAATGGCCAAGAAAGCACATCAATGTCTCTACTTCCTTAGAAGCTTTAGGCAGTTCAGCATGTGCCCAACAACTGTCACCCACTTCTACAGATGCGTCGTAGAAAGCATTTTATCGGGATACATCACTACATGGTTTGGGAACAGCTCCATCCAAGACTGCAAGAAATTGCAGAGAATTGTGGACGCAACCTACACCATCACACAAACCAACCTCCCTTCCATTGACACCAATTACACCTCATGCTGACTCGGCAAAGTCATTGGCATAATGAAGGATGAGTCGCACCCTAGCCACTCCTCTCTTTTCCCATCAGGCAAAAGGTATAGAAGTGTGAAAACACACACTTCCAGATTCAGGAACAGTTTCTTCCCAGCTGTTATCAGGCAACCGAACAAACCTACCAACACCTAGAGAGCCATCCTGAACTGCTATCTACTGCATTGGAGTCCTTCGGACTATCTTTGATTGGACTTTACTGGCTTTATCTTCCACTGAACATTATTCACAAGATTCCCTTTATCATGTATCTGTACACTGTGGATGGCTCGATTGTAATCATGTATTGTCTTTTGCTGATTGGTTAGCATGCAACTAAAGTTTTTCACTGTACCTCGGTACACGTGACAATAAACTAAACTCAAACTCAAGGCTTTTGACAAGGTCCCACACACATGCTGCTCCAGAAGGTTAAAGCACATGTGATCCACAGTGTGCAGGCAAAAATTGACTTGGTGACAGGAAGCAGAGGGTAGGGGGTGAAGATTCCTCCCCTTCCCCCCCCTCCCCAAAAAATCTTTTTTTTTGCCGTAACAAATACTGTGCCACAGGGATTGATGTTTGGCGCTTCATTCTTGGTAATATATAAAAAAATGTACACAAACTATATTGTATGTATATATGTTTATGTGTATGTATGTTGCTGAAATACAGGCAAAACGGTACACAATAGCACAACAATTTTTGCCCACCTTACTCACCAGCGGTGTGCAGTAGCAAGTTTCGTTCGATTTGACAAAGTTTTTCCCTTAATCTATCATATCATATCTTTTATCTATATACTATTAAAACTGTGTTTGTGTCTGAGTGTCTGCCGGCGGCGTGTGTGGGTGTATGTCAGATTTGCCCTTTGATTTGATTCCCCCCCCCCCCCCCCTCACTCTGGTACTGAAGCACGTTCGGGGACCAGACCCAACGGGTCACCACTTGGTCTAGTCCATATTTAAAAGTGTGTGTGTGTGTGTGTGTGTGTGTGTGTGTGTGTGTGTGTGTGTGTGTGTGTGTGTGTGTGTGTGTGTGTGTGTGTGTGTGTGTGTGTGTGTGTGTGTGTGTGTGCGTGTGTGTGTGTGTCACATTCCATTTGATTCCTTGGTCCGCGAAAACCACATCCTCAAACTCCGTTTTTTTTTCCATTTTGTTGGCGATTTCGCTTCTACATTCACAAATTTACTCCTCATTACATTTAGACATTTTTACGTACACATTTTTAAATAAAATGCTCCCCCCCCCCACTCACTCACTCATCGTAAAATCGAAATGGCACCTCATGAGCTGCTTACATCACAATCCCACATGCCGACCAATTCCAAGCCGCTTCTCTCTCCTCATTTGCCAGCCCGGCTCCCCCTCCTCCAACTACGCTCGCGCCTCCCGCAGCTGGACTCGCCCGCTTGGTCCCCGGGGGGAAGGGAGAGGGAGAGGTGGGGGGAAGGGAGGGGGAAGAGGTGGGGGGAAGGGAGGGGGGGGAAGAGAGGGGTGGAGGGAAGGGGTAGGGGAGGGGTGGAGGGGAGGGTGTGGAGAGGAGGGGGAAGGGGAACGCTTGGTTGCATTTCGCTCTCCCTGTCTCTCCCCCTCTCTCTCTCTCCCCATCTCTCTCTCTCTATCTCTCTCCCCTCTCTCTCTATCTCTCTCCCCCCCTCTCCTCCCCTCTCTCTCTCCTCCCATCTCTCTCACCCCTCCTCCCCCACCATCCCCCCCCTCACCCACCCTCCCCTCCACCCCCCCCGTCACTTGCCCCTCTGTTTCTGCCCCTTTCTCTCTGTCTCTCCCCATTCTCCTCTGCCCTCACTCTATACCCCCCCTCCCTCTCTTGACACGGCTGCGAGTTGGGGGCTATGCGTCAGTGGATAGGGCGGTTATTGGGTAAAAGGAGCAAATTAATAACATTAATATATCAAGGGGGAGTTAGCGTGTGTGCGGGTGGGTAGTTAGTGTATGTGACGCCGCATGCCCCCAGCCCCCCCCCCCCCCCCGCAATCATACGTTGGGGAAACAGACCCAACGGGTCTGCACTTGGTCTAGTAAAGTTTAAAAATATAGCTAAAAAGGTGTCATTTTTTATGCATGTTTGTATATGCCCAAAATACAGCCAAAATGGTACACGATACCACAACAATTTTAGGCCACACCTAGGGTGTGTTGCAGCAAGTTTTGTTCCATTTGACAAAGTGATTCCCAAGTTATATCCTTTATAAACTTTTCTTTACTTTTTACCGTTAACTGCGCACCCACTTGCCGGCCCCATCAGTCGCGCCTGCGCAGTGCGAGCCGCCATTTTAAGATCGCCGTTTTTACTCACGTCTGCGCAGTTGGTGGAGGGTTACCAGGCCGGGATCGCCATTTTTACCGAACATCGCTTCGCGTATGGGTGAGTGTTGGAATTTTGCGTTGGGGGAGGGGAACCCAACGGTCCCCGCTTGGCCTTGGTCCAGCTATTGGCATGTGCACAATTGGGGGTTGCCGTGCCTGCCGCCATTTTAACATTGTCTGCTCCGTCCTCTTTTAGACCGTCTTTTTGACTTGCGTCACAACGGCGATCTCTGGCATCACAACGGGGACGTCAACCGCGCCTGCGCAGTTCGGGGAGGCTTGCCGGGCCAGAATCGCCATTTTGACTGACCATCGTGTTGTGTATAGCTGAGTGGTAGAATATTGCATTGGGGGAGATGGACCCAACGGGTCCACGCTTGGTGTAGTAATATATAAAAATGCACCCTCTCCAACACAATCACACCCATGGATAACCAACAATAACAATTGAGTGAATAATAAGAGTTGGATCCAGGCTCCATATTGCACCTTTAGAGACAGGACATTTTATAATATTTCACTCTGATAATATTCCAGTTTAAATATTGTTGCTAAACATAATAGCAACTGGATATTTTGCATTACTGACTGGCAGTAATCCTTATCAGTTTCTGCATCTTGCCAGCAGAGCACAACAAATGGCCAATGCACAAAATTAAATGAAATTACAGTGAGTGAAATGAACTCAGACAAACAGGCATGCTGGCTGCTTATTGAGTGTGGAAGATATTACAACAAACTAGTTTATAAAACTCATACCAGTCTGCTAATTGCATAATAGGTATAACAGTAAAAAATAATGTCCCTGGTGAACTTCAGTATTTATTTCCCTTGAGGATTTATTTCCCTTGAGCAAAGGGAGTTCTATTTGGACTAGAATACATACAGATGCACGGAGTGGGAGACATGATTAATGGAGCAGATTTCAACAGATGTGTGAGGCTGGGTGAAGACTGCATGGGCAGCTGCCAATTAATGACTGCTTAACCCACTACGAGTTGGCACACGTGGCATACCTAAAACTAATTATTGATGCAGCTTGGTTGAAGAAACAGGTAGGTGGCCAGCACATCCAGGCAGCTTTTAATGATATTCAAGTTCAGGCTTTGAGTCATTTACATGTGCACAGTGAGGTGCAGGTAGAATGAAAAGCCTTGAACCTTCAATCAGAAGAGTTACCAAGCTACCCTTTCTCCATTCAAATTTATTCTGTTTTCCCCTTTCACTATCTTTATCAAATGTTCGTCTGAAGTCACCGCCACCTTGCTGGGATATTTTTATGCAGCTGGCAGAGTCGTCTGCATATCCATCATTCAATATGATCATGGTTAATCAGCCTTAGGACTAAACTCCTCTTTCTGTGTACCTCCCTATAACCATCAATTCCTCCAAACTTCAATAATGTGTCTCCAATGATCACAACTTCATAAGCCCACATTATGGGAGTAGAATTAGGCCATTTGCCCCATCAAGTCTACTCAGCCAATCAATCATGGCTGATCTTTGCCTCCTAATGCAATTTTCCTGCTTTCTCCCCATAACCCTTGACACCCGTTCTAAATCAAGAATTTATCTATCTCTGCCTTAAAAATATCCATTGAATTGGCCTCCACAGCTCTCTGTGGCAATGAATTGCACAGATTAACTACCCTCTGACTAAAGAAGTTCCTCCTCACCTCCTTTCTAATAGAGCTCCCTTTAATTCTGAGGCTATGACCTCTGGTCCTGGATTCTCCCAACAGTGGGAACATCCTTGCCACATCCACTCTATCTATGCCTTAAATTATTGTGTAAGTTCTAATGAGGTTCCCCCTCAACTTTCTCAATTCCAGCAAACGGAGGTCCAGTGCTGTCAAGCACTCATCAAATGCTAACACACTCATTCCTGGAATCATGTCATCGCTATGCTCAAAATGCTCTTCCACTGAAACTCCATTACCTGGCCAGACTTATTTCCCAACACAAGGTCCAGCATATAGATACACAGTGCTGGAGTAACGCAGTGGATCAGGCAGAATCTCTGGAGAAAAAGGATGGGTGATGTTTGGGTCGGAACCCTTCTTCAGACCCTTCTTCAGGTCCCGACCCAAAACATCATGTATCCTTTATTGGCAGAGATGCTGCCTGACTCTCTGAGTTACTCCAGCGTTCTGTATCTATCTTCGGTATATACCAGTATCTGCAGTTCCTTTCTCCACAATGTCCAGTATGCTCCTTTCTCGGGTTCGACACTCCACTTACTGTTTCAAGAAACCCTCTTGGATACATCTCAGAAATTCTGCCCTGTCTAAGCCTTTGGTGCTGAGCAAGGCAATTAATGTTGGGAAAGTTAAAATCATCCACTAAGACAATCCTATTGCTTTGGCATTTTCAGTAATCTGTCTATCTGCTCCTCTGGACACTCTGGAGTTTAGAAGGATCTCATTGAAACATATAAGATTGTTAAGGGTCTGGACATGCTAGAGGCAGGAAACATGTTCCCGATGTTTGGGGAGTCCAGAACCAGGGGCCAAAGTTTAAGAATAAGGAGTAAGCCATTTAGAACGGAGACGAGGAAACACTTTTTCTCACAGAGAATGGTGAGTCTGTGGAATTCTCTGTCTCGGGGGGCGGTGGAGGCAGGTTCTCTGGATCCTTTCAAGAGAGAGCTAGATAAGGCTCTTAAAAATAGCGGAGTCAGGGGATGTGGGGGGAAGGCAGGAACGGGGTACTGATTGGGGATGATCAGTCATGATCACATTGAATGGCCGAATGGCCTAAACCTGCACCTATTGTCTATTGGCTTTCTCCTGTTTTCTAGGAGGGGGAAGAGGGGGGCTACAGTACAATCCCATTAGAGTGTTTGCAACATTCTAGGCTCCACCCATACTGCCTCAGTAGATGAACCCTCCAGTATATTCTCTCTGAGGGGCGCCGAGACAGTCACCCTGATCAGTAGCGCAACTCTTCCACCTCTTTTGCCTCGAACATTTCTGAAACACCAAAACCGCAGAACATTCAGCTGCCCATCATGTCCTTCCCGCAACCACATTTTCACAAAGGCCACAACATCATAATCCCAAACTCAATCCAGGCTCTTAGTTTTTCTGCTTTCCCCACAATGCTCCTTGTATTGAAATAAACACAATTCAGCCCATCAGCGTCACCATATTCCTTCACCTCTCCCTGCCTGGCCTTCCTATGAGACTTATTGGTTCTGACCTCTATCTTCCCATCACCTTCCAATTTCTGACCCACTACTCTGGTTCCCCCCACTCCTTCCTCTCTAGTTCAAACAGTCACAGGTAACCCCAGTCAACCTTGCTGAAAGGATACTGGTCCCCTTCCAGTTTAGATGCAACCCATTCCTCTTGTACAGGTCATCCCAGCCCCAGAAAATATCCCAATGGTCTAAAAATCGGATTTCCTGCCCCCTGCACCAATGCAATAATCTGTTCTTTCTGAGCCACACATTCATCTGTTCAATCTTCCTATTTATACCCTCACTAGCATGTGGCACCAGGAGTAGTCCAGAGATTAAGTCTGACTTCATGGACACCACCAGTTGCTGTGTGTCTTCTCTGGTGATGCTCTGCCAGGCCTGGATTGCAGCCATCTTTAGCTTATGCTTGTTTTGGGTGCTAGTCACCTTCAGCTTTCTCTTCAGCATATAAAAGGCATGCACAATTGGGTTCAGATCGGGTGATTGACTTGGCCACTCAAGAATTGACAATTTTTTAGCTTTGAGAAACTTCTTTGTTGCTTTAGCAGTATGTTTACGATCATAATGGCGAACATAATGGTGCCCTGAAATCGGGTGACTATGTATAAACACAGCTGTAATTTCTACATGGTGAAACCAAAATGTATAAAAATACCCTTTAATAAAATCTGACAATGTGCACTTTAACCACATGTGATTTTGTCTATTACAAAACTCAAATTGTGGATTACAGAGGCAAATAAATAAAGGATGGGTCTTTGTCCCAAACATTACAGAGGGCATTGTACTTTTGATGCCACTTTTGGTGGACTATGTACCTGTACTCTGAAATTTCTCTGCTCACTACAACACTGCCCAGAGCCCTACCATTCATTGTAAAAAGAGAAAACCATGATCGACAATTTTCTTATCTAAGGAATTAACAGAATGAATCTCTTCGTAACTGGCTTCCTGAGTGGGTTCTCATTCATTTATGTTCCATCCATAATTCTATTATTATTTTGATGTCAGATCTTTAATCGATCATTCATTAACCGGAAGCAAAGCCAGATTATTACCCCAAAATATAACAATGATATGCACATTTTTCAAACATTAAAAAGTAGAACATTCTTCAATGTCCCTTCAGATGACAATGGTCTCAGCCTCAAAACACGAGGTAGGCCATTTAGAATGAACTGAGGAGAAACAATTTCACTTAAATGCAGAGGACATGAAGAGAGCACATTAACAAACATGAAAGATGCACTAAAGTGAACGGATTATAGCAATTTACCAGAGTAAGTGGGACCCGTTGGGTCCCGTAGGGTCCCAGCATCACTCGGGAGGGCTGGTCCCCCAACGCAATATTCCACCTCTCCACCAGTTCCAATATTGGTGGCCAGTGGGGGGGGGGGAGGGGGGGGCTTTCTGGAGCACTGGTATGGGTGTTGTGAGCTGAAAGAACTGGTTTCCAGAAGGCTAGTATGGATATTGTGGGCCAAATGGATTATTGGACTGGTGGCCTGATGTGCTGGCAGCTCACTCACTCATGGCTGGTGGGCTGGCAGTTGACACACGGCTATTCCTTGAAATTCCATTTCAAGCAGGATGCAAGGCCACCAAATTCAAGTGCAGTTTCATACCAATTCAAGTAGGGTGCAAGGCCACTAAAGACAGCGAGTCGTGACATCTCCCTACTCCATCTTGCAGAAACTGAGCCATGCCCACACTTCTGGGTTTTATAGTCCCTCCCCCCTCCCACCAGAAGGGGCATGGCCTTCATGGCGTGATTGACAGGGGAGAGAATCGCATCATTTTTTAAACACTAATAACTCTTTTATTTTTCATCGATGGGAAAAATGTTCGGCAGCTGATGAGTGGAGGGGGACTGGGAAAGATGGCCAAAAATCACAGCCGTACGTGGTAGCGTTTTTTTTCTAAAATCAATATAAAGCGCAAACAGGAAGTGATCAAGATTAGACTTTTAATTATATAGAAGGCAAGGCAACTTTAATTAGGCAAGGCAACTTTAATTAAGCAACGCAGCTTTAGCATTTCCAAACCAAAGGCAACACAACTTTAGCATTTCCAAACCAAAGGTAACACAGCTTTAGCATTTCCAAACCAAAGGCAACACAGCTTAAGCATTTCCAAACTATATTTTCAAACCACATTAAGGGCACTGACAGGTCAGTAAAACCACTCACAGATTAGTAGACATGTGTTCAGTGTTATTCACAGCTCAGACTGAGAGATGTGACTCTCTCGCTCCCCCATCTTGCAGAGACTGACTATGGCACTCATCACCTCCGGGTTTTATAGTCCCTCCGGAAGGGATGTGGCCTTCAGGAGAGAGAATCTCAACATTTTTTAAACACTAATATCTATATTAATTTTAATCGATGGGAAAAATCCTCTCGTCCTGCGCAGCGGAGGGGAACTCTGAGTAAGATGGCCAAAAATCACAGCCGTACGTGGCAGCGTTTTTTCTAAAATCAATATATAGAACAACAGGAAGCGGTGAAGATCGACCTTTAGTAATATAGATAATGAAGGCTGCTTCTGAATGTTAGAGATTTAGTTCAATAGATCAGCATAGAAGTGTATTAGGAAAACAGCCATTGGAATGGATAAAAGATAACATAAGGGATACCAAGTTCCCCAACATTGAAGATCAGGCAGATTGATTCATGAGGGAAAAAAATATATTACATTGACTTGAAGGTGAAAGAGAAACTGAAATAATGTACAACCCTGTGAGACTAGCCACTCAAGGGAAACTGTAATGAAACCCCTCACAGGATGTCAGGGGAAAGTTTCTTCAGTCCTGGATAGAACCATACAACGGTGGGGCCAGCTACCAACAGGACATACCAAGATGTGTCATCGAGGCACGATGCTTATAACCATTCAGATATAAAACTCTCCAAAGCCCCCTGAAAAATTGCCAACTGCTTTGTGGCCAATCTGACCCAGGCGTCCCTCCAACATGGCACACGTTTGTGAAATTAAGTTATCCAGCTGGTGCCACTTGCACGGGCAGTAACTACTGACGCCATGTCTAATACTCTTAAAGTTATACTGGGACCAAATGGGTGAAGTAAGCATACAATGTATTCTGCAATGGGCCAGCTCATTTCCCCTCATTTGGAAGCTCATCTCACATCCCCGAGTCCGATATGTCCTTTTTATCTCTCCCCCACCTTCTCCTCCTTTCCCTTACAGTCATACCCCTCCCTCTGGTTCTCCTCTCCTCTCCTAATCCTACACCCTTTCATCCTCTCCTTTTCACCTCTATCCTTTGTCACTTACTGCTATCACCGCACTCCTCCCTCACCTGTATCCACCTATCATTTTCCAGGCTTTGTCCCGTCCTCCCCTCTCTTTTTAACATATGATGAGCGTTTGATGGCACTGGGCCTCTACTCACTAGAGTTCAGAAAGATGAGGAGGGATCTCATTGAAACTTATCGAATAGTGAAAGGCCTGGGTAGATATAAAGGCCTGGATATGTGGAAAGGCTATTTCCACTAGTGGGAGAGTCTAGGACCAGAGGTCATAGCCTCAGAATTAAAGGGTGATCCTTTAGGAAGGAAATGAGGAGGAATTTCTTTAGTCAGAGGGTGATGAATCTGCAAAATTCATTGCCACAGATAGCTGTGGAAACAAAGTCAATGGATATTTTTAAAGCAGAGATAGATAGATTCCTGATTAGTACGGGTGTCTGGGATTATGGGGAGAATGCAGGAGAATGGGGTTAAGAGGGAAAGATAGATCAGCCATGATTGAATGGTGGAATAGACTCGACGAGCCGAATGGCCTAATTCTGCTTCTATCACTGATGAACTTTTCAGCTTTTTGTCAACAATCGGACCTCGCTCTAAATTGCTGTCCATTTCCCCACAGATGCTGCCTGATCCACTGAGTTCCTCCAGCATTTTGTATTTTGCTCAAGATTCCAGCAACTGCAGTTTAAAAGTAGGGCTTGCTCTAGGGGGAGCAGCCTGTTGGGGAGTGGCCTTGTTGAGTTGAAATGCCTTGGTGAGTAAAGTGTGAATCTTTGGCTCAAGAGTTGTTGGCGAGGAGGCAGAGACAAGGCTACACTTATTCTGCTGTGTGTTTAATTTAAATATTTAAGCGTAATGGCAGGGACACTAGTACAGTGCGTTTGCTGCAGGATGTGGGAAGTCAGGGGCACGGCTGGTGTCACTGACCACTACACCTGTGGGAACTGTGTCCAGATACAGCTCCTCAATGACCGAGTTAGGGAACTGGAGCAGCAGCTGGATGACCTGCGGTCCATCCGGGACGACGGAAGTTTCCAGGACAGGACGTACAGTCAGATTGTCACTCCAAGAGTGCAGGAGGTGCGACGGGTAGGGGCGGAAAGAAAAAGGGTGAAGCGGGTGCAGGATACCTCGGTGGAAGTTCCTCTTGCAAACAGGTACGCCCTCCAGGGAACTGTTGGGGCAGACATGGTTTCCAGTCCGAGCGGCGGACAGGTTGGTGGTTCCAATCCTAGCGATGAGACTCGACCCGCAAGACTGACGTCAGGCAGAGCCATAGTGGTGGGTGACTCCATTGTCCGAGGTGCGGACAGGAGATTCTATGGGTGCAGGCGGGACTTGAGGATGGTCTGTTGCCTCCCTGGTGCCACGGTCCAAGATGTCTCAAACCCATTTCAGAATATCATTGAGAGGGAAGGTGAACAGCCAGAGGAGGTTGTGCATGTGGGTACAAGGGACATCAGGAAGAGGAGGAAGGAGGTTCTGCAACGTGAGCTGAGAGAGTTAGGAAGAAGGCTGAAAAGCAGGACTTCTAGGGTGGTTATCTCTGGATTGCTTCCAGTGCCTCATGCTGGTGAGGGCAGGAACAGGGATATAGGGGATCTGAATGTGTGGCTGAAGGGATGGTGCAGGGAGCATGGATTTAGATTTATCGATCACTGGGATCTCTTCTGGGGTGGGGGTGAACTCTACAAAAGGGACGGGTTGCACCTTAACTGGAGGGGGATCAACATCCTGCAGGCAGGTTTGCTAGTGCTACACGGGTGGATTTAAACTAAATAGTGGTGGGGAGCGGTTGAAAAATTGGGAGTGTAAGGATGGTGTTAAAAGAGAGTACAGGAAAAGCTATGAAACACACCCAAATTAATGGGACGGAAAATTCAAGAAGAGATTAGAAAGTAAAGTCAGGTGAAATAGGAACCAGTGCAAGAGGGGAAGTGAATACCAAAATGAAAGTATTATATGTGAATGCGCAAAGAAATAAAGTGGATGATCTTGAGGCTCAGTTAGAAATTGATAAGTATGATGTGGGAATTACAGAGACATGGCTGCAAGAGGATCAGAGCTGGCAACTAAATATTCAGGTGTATTAGTCCTATCGAAAAGACAGAGAGGTGGGCAGAGGGGGTGGGGTAGCTCTGTTGGTAAGTAATGAAATTCAGGGAATTATAGATCAGTTAGTCTGAGATCGGTGGTGGGGAAGATGCTGGAGACGATTATTAAAGATGTAATAGCGGCACATTTGGATAGCAGTAACAGGATCGGTCCAAGTCAACATGGATTTACGGAGGGGAAATCATACTTGACTAATATTCTGGAATTTTTTGAGGATGTAACAAAATGGGCAAGGGAGAGCCACTGGATGTAGTGTACCTGGACTTTCAGAAAACCTTTGATAAGGTCCCACATAGGAGATTAGTAGGTAAAATTATAGCACATGGTAGTGGGGGTAGGGTATTGACATGGGTAGAAAATTGGTTGGCAGACAGGAAACAAAGTGTACAAATTAACAGGTCCCTTTCAGAATGGCAGGCAGTGACTAGTGGGGTGCCGCAAGGCTCGGTGCTGGCACCACAGCTATGTACAATATACATTAATGATTTAGACGAGGGAATTAAAAGAAAAATGAGCACATTTGCAGATGACACAAAGTTGGGATGGCGGGACTGTCATATGATGAAAGAATGGAGCGACTGGGTTTGTCCTGGAATAATGGGGAAACCATTTAAGACTGAGGTGAGAAAAAACGTTTTCACCCAGAGAGTTGTGAATTTGTGGAATTCCCTGCCACAGAGGGCAGTGGAGGCCAAGTCATTGGATGGATTTAAGAGAGAGTTAGATAGAGCTCTAGGGGCTAGTGGAATCAAGGGATATGGGGAGAAGGCAGGCACGGGTTATTGATTGGGGACAATCAGCCATGATCGCAATGAATGGCGGTGCTGGCTCGGAGGGCCGAATGGCCTCCACCTGCACCTATTTTCTATGTTTCTATGTTTCTATGTATTCACTGGAATTTAGAAGGGTGAGAGAGGATCTTGATACAATGATCCAATTTATACAATTTATTTGTTGTCATTTGAACCTCATTGAAGTTCAAACGAAATTTGGTTTCTGTAGTCATACAAACAAGAAAAAGAACCAAGACAAAACACAATTTACACAAACATCCATCACAGCGAATCTCCTCCTCACTGTGATGGAAGGCAAAGTCTTATCTCTCCCCCGCACTCCTCATTCTCCTCCCGATGTCAAAGCCCCCGGCCGACGATGGTAAATAAGTCCCACGGCCATTAAGGCCGTGCCGGGCGATGCAAGGCCGCACTCCGGGTCTTGATGTTGGAGCCCCCGGCGGGCGCTAGCAAGTCCCGCGCCCATTAAAGCCGCGCCAGGCGATGTAAGGCCCCGCTCCAGGTCATTTTCAACCCCGCAACTCGGGCAGAAGAAGCTGCCGTTGCGGAAGCTCCGAAAAGCGGTCTCCCACCAGGGACCCACGAGCTCCCGGTGTTACCGTCCACCGGGCCAGCGTTTTATAAACATATAAAATTATTAAGGGATTGGACACGCTATATACAGGAAACATGTTCCCGATGTTGCGGGAGTCCAGAACAAGGGGTTACAGTTTAAGAATAAGGGGTAGGCCATTTTGAACTGAGATGAGGAAAAACATTTTCACCCAGAAAGTTGTGAATTTGTGGAATTCTCTGCCTCAGAAGGCAATGGAGACCGATTCACTGGATGCATTCAAAAGAAAGTTAGATAGAGCTCTTAGTGTTACTGGAATCAAGTGTTATGGGGAGAAGGCAGAAAGGGGGTACTGATTGTGGATGATCAGCCATGATCACACTGAATGGCGGTGCTGGCTCGAAGGGCCAAATGGTCTACTCCTGCACCTATTGTCTATGTATCTATATTTCTTGTGTCACTATTCATGTTTGTTGCAGCAAAGGAATTTGAATAGTTGAGATGTGCTCCCATTGTAAATATGTAATTCTATGGAATCATTTGTCTGTACCCAAAATATTGAAGTGAATTCTCACAGTAAATATTAAAAATCCATTCAAACATCTGCAGTAATTTTTGTTCTAAAGAAACCTGATGCACCTTGAGTTCAGTGAGATTCTCCAAAGACTTTCTGCGAGTGATTCTTTCAGAACGCAAGCCTGCTGTCACCTTTTACTTCTTCAGCTCGTCTCCATGTGGCTCAATGAAAGTCACAATGTGGTTTACTCAGTTAACAAAAACCATGTGATATGGAAGGTAGACATAAAGTGCTGGAATAACTCAGCAGGTCACGCACCATTCCTGGAGAAAATGGACGGGTGACGTTTCGGGTCGAGACCCTTCTTCAGACTGATTGTAGTAGGGAGAGTGGGAACAAAAACAGGAAGCGACCAAAAAACAGGACAAATGGAGCTGCCAACACATTACCTCAGGCAGGAGGTGACCTTAATTAAATAAATGTACCATACTGCTTTCTTAAGTTTGTGGTAAGTATGCCTAGAGTAGCTATATTCCTCATATGCGGTAATTCTGTAAAGCCATTCAAAAATGAAACTAGTTCATCAATCTGCAAGGGGAAAGTATAAGTACGCTGCTTAGCTTTTCACCATTAAAATTATGATAGTTCCCAGTGACAACTGGATGCTGAAGCTTTAAGTGAGCCCACTATTTGTTGTATGAGCAAAACGATTCGGATGGCATGAACCACAGCATATATCTCTCTTATAGTTTATGACACATCTTAATCTGAAAATGAAATATTCTCCCCTGACAGATTATAATTCTATTGGGCATCTGTTAATCTCTGCGCTGCCCTTCGTATTTACACTCCCAATGATTTGCTTTATATGATTTATTACACCATCAATCACAATGGCTGCAATGATTCCACTCCACTCACTGCATGATATTACAACAAGAGCTACATCACCTAGTGCTCATTATGCAAGTTTTGGCATTATACTAATTTATTACATATATCAGGATAATTGAACTAATCAGTTTTGCAGTTGTATAGACTGCATACCGTACTTACTCTTTTTCCACCCCCATCTTTCCCCTGCAATCCCTACTGAAATAATTGGTCCGTGTATTCTATGCTGCTTTAACCAGAGGCAGGATCCAAGTTTCACTCTGAGTGCTGAGAGCTCTCAGTCCAAAAGGGCTCAGCCCCTGTGCTCTGTGTAGAAGTCCACGATTCCAGTTTCAACGAGCGACTGTCAAGAACATGCTCCAGTGCGTTATTTGTTTCCACTGTAATCGGTGTTTTATGAGAGGAGCTAAATTGAGTAGCAACGCACTGGAGCATGCTGTTGACATCCATTACCGAGAGAAACAGGAGCGATGTGTGCATGCAAATACCAGCACCTGCAGGCTTCCCTTCAAATCACACTTGGGATGACAGAGCTGGAAAACAGAGGTAGGGGTTGGACAAAGCCTGGCAAGTGGATACATTCCTTGCTATTTAGGGAATTTTTAATTATGCATGTATCAAGAAAATGTTTCCAGAAGATCAGCCAAGATCCTGCTAAATGGCAGAATGGGCTTGAGGGCCTGTTTGATCTACTCTTCTCCTATTTTATGATCTTATGATGAAGGTCATGGCAATGAACCATTTTTTTCTGTGAACTGCCAGCGTATCATCATCTAAGTGCACGAAAGTTCAGTACTCCTTTGCAAATGCATATAGAAGCATAGAAAAATAGGTGCAGTAGGCCATTCGGCCCTTTGAGCCAGCACCGCCATTCAATAAGATCATGGCTGATCACCCAAAATCAGTACCCCGTTCCTGCTTTTTCCCCATATCTCTTGAGTCAGTTAACCGTAAGAACTAAACCTAACTCTCTCTTGAAAACCTCCAGTGAATTGGCCTCCACGGCCTTCTGTGGCAGTGATTCCACAGATTCACAACGCTCTGGGTGAAGAAGTCTTTCCTCATCTCAGTCCTAAATGGCCTACCCCTTATTCTTAAACTGTGACCCCCTAGTTCTAGATTCTCCCAACATCGGAACCATTTTTCCTGCATCTAGCCCGTATCTAACTCTTTAAGAATTTTATGTTTCTATGAGATCTCCTCTCATCCTTCTAAATTCCAGTGAATACAACCCCAGTCAACCCATTCTTTCATCCCAGAAATGAACCTGGTGAACCTACGCTGCACTCCCTCAATAGCAATAATGTCCTTCCACAAATTAGGAGACCAAAATTGCACACAATACTCTAGATGCAGTCTCACCAGGGCCCTGTACAACTGCAGTAGGACCTGTCCCCTTTTCCTAATCTGACACCATTCAAATAATAATATGCCTTCCTGTTCTTGCTACCAAAGTGGATAACCTCACATTTTTCCACATTATACTTCATGTGCCATGCATCTGTTCACTCACCCAACCAATCGAAGTCACCCTGCAGCCTCATAGCATCCCCCTCACAGCTCACACTGCCACCCAGGTTTGTGTCATCCGCAAAGATGAGAGATGTCACATTTAATTCCCTCGTCTAAATCATTAATATATATTGTAAATAACTGGGGTCTCAGCACCGAGCCTTGCGGCACCCCACTAGTCACTGCCTGCCATTCTGAAAGGAACCCGTCAATTCCTACTCTTTGCTTCCTGTCTGCCAACCAGTTCTCTATTCATGTCAATACTCAACCCCCAATACCATGTGCTCTAATTTTGCACATTAATCTCTTGTGTGGGACCCTGTCAAAGTCTTCTTGAAAGTCCCAGTACACTTCATCCACTGGCTCTCCCTTGTCCATTTTTCTAGTTACATCCTCAAAAATTTCCAGAAGATTAATCAAGCATGATTTCACCTTCATAAATTCATGCTGACTTTGACCGATCCTGTCACTGCTTTCCGAATGCGCTGCTATAACATCTTTAATAATTGACTCAAGCATCTTCCCCACTACCGTTGTAAGGCTAACTGGTCTATAATTCCCTGTTTTCTCTCTCCCTCCTTTCTTAAAAAGTGGAGTTACATTGGCTACCCTCCAGCCCATAGGAACTCATCCAGAGTTGAGAGAACATTGGAAAATTACCAATGCATCCACAATTTCTAGGGCCACCTCCTGGAGTACTCAGATTTCCTGATATTTGTGAATTGGGATTACCCCGACTATGCTCCACCATTGAACACTAATTTCCTGCAATTTCCCGTCAGTTACCCTGGCTAACCTGCAAACTGTTAGTCCCGACTCAGAGCACTGTCTCTGCTCATTTCTGTCGAGAGAAATGGCTGTAAGGGATCATATAATTTACATATTTGATTTGAATTTAACTGCTCTCCATATTTAAATTCTTTAAATTGATTGCATCTTTCACTAGACGTTCTTAGCAAATTCACGATCTGCAAAGAGATGGGCAACCGTTTCCTCTCCACCTTAGCCACTCCAAAGTCACTGTAAGTTTTGAGTAAAATTCCAACTGCACAAGAATAATCATATTGGGAGGGCCTATCTCTGCACCAGCCAAGTGAGGTCTTGGTGTCTTATTGTTGAGTTCTGCCAGATGATCTGGACAGTCTGTTCAAGGAACCACCCAACAGGATCCATGACCAACTTCCTTCTCCTACGGTGCCTGCCAGGCATTTCACACTGACCACCACCTGATGGACCTGTGGTGAAAGGTATTTGTCTGGAGAAACTTTTCCATAACGGATAGGCAATGTGGCAACTGGATCAATCCTATCCTTTGCAACATCCATGACAGATAGAACCCAGTACACAGGGACGCTTGGTGCTTACATCCTTTGGTTCAAAGAATGGACTGACACAGCCACATATGAAAGTGGCCACCATGATGAGGCCAATGTTGGGTTTGCTTTTGTCCTTGTTGTCTGTGGATTTGTGCATCGTGACCTTTTGGACCCGCCCTATCTCTGATCCCAGATGTAATGGATTAGCATGTGATTACTAGTGTGGAGGAGCAGGCGACGGGTCATACCTGCGCCAAGTACATTAGCTCTGAGAGCACATCACACCTGATGACCAGTTATTGAGAGGGAGCACTGCCCCCACGACTTATTTTTTATCTTATCCAAACATTCCAACCAATTCTTGTTGCACGTTTCGGCCCATCCGAAACAGGAACCTTCAGGTAGTTAAACCTAATGATGATGGGGACAGACAATCGGTCGGGCCAGTTGCTGGAGAGCATGGCCTCCCTCTTCCTGCAGTTGATTTTGGCTCCCCATCCCAAGTCAGACTGGTTACAGATGTTGATCAATCTGTGGACCAACCGGGGAACCGAGTTGAAGACGGCAACATTGTCCATGTATAGAGAAGTTTTGATCTGAGTGCCCCCACTGTCTGGGAATGTCATGCCTCTTATACTCTTGTCCTTCTTGATCGATGCAGCAAAATATTCTATACAGCACACAGGCAAGACAGGGCAACCCTGCCTGTCTTCAGACTTGACAAAGTAGCTATCTGCTTCAAATCCATTGATTTGGACTGCATTACAGACATCAGTGTAGTGCAGTCGGATCCAATTTCTGAATAGTATGTCCATCATGTGTGATATCCTATAGAAGAATTCTCCTGGTCCAAGTTGACCAGGCAGATTTGGTCTTGTTGAATCACCTGTCACAGAGCAGACTTGATCCTCTTGGTGATGACCTTAGACAGCATTTAACAGTGAGATAGGTCTCCAATGCCTGATGTAATCTTTCTCCCCCTTCTGCTTGTATAGTCAGGAGACAATGCCCTTCCTATATGTAACTGGCACATTTGTTCTGACTGTCTTGCTTTCTGAGCACATTTCAGGATGAAGATATCCTTGATTTTCTCCTTGGTTGCACTCCTCGAGTGCTTCAGTGAATCAAAAAAGAGATTCACTGTTCTTTAACCTGCATAGTTCCTGTTTAGTACCATGATATCAGCAGCTTGATGTTCAACGTCCACATCACACTGCTTGCTTTCTGGTCCCTCTGCAGGTAACAGAGGGCCCACACAAGGTGGTGGTCAGAGAAAAAACACCAGCGTAATAATGATGGATCTTACCTAGATGGCCTTCAATCCGAAGCAGAAGTCTATGGGACCAAGCTAAATTGACCTGGTGAATCACTGCTGTACTGCACCCACAGGGTTGTTGAAGGCATCACGCAAGTTTGTATCTTTAGCTGTTTCCATCAGGAGTCTGGTGGTGCTGTACAGTCTACTGTCAGCATTGCTATGGTGTACAGTTGAATTCATAGACCAGAATGACCAGCCAGAATACATCACGTGCTACGCAGAGGTGAGTTGACCAGCTAGAAAGGTGAGTAGCCATAAATTAAATCTTCCACGAGGAGCACCCACTGACCTGATTGGGAAGTTGCTTTCCAGCAGTACGATACTCAGGCCAGAAACGCCACAATCATTGCCTGCTGGGGATGGGGCTGGGTGTTTGTGTAGACTGCACAGCACCATCAGACTCCTGATGGAAACGGCCAAAGCTGCAAACTTGCATGATGCCTTCAATAACCCTGTGGGTGGGGTACAACAGTAATTCATCTGGTCAGCTTAGCTTGGTTCCATAGACTTCGGTTTGAAGGCCGTCAAGGTAGGATCCATCATTATCACACTGGTGTTTTGTCTCTGATCACCACTTTGTGTGGGCCTCTGGAATTGTAAGTTCGAGTTAGTCAGGTTTTCATTAGTTTCCCTGACCTCTGTGTCTCACCTGGACACTCTGTAGTGGTGAGGTATGTTCCTCAGGGTATTATTGTTAACAGGTCCTCTGCTTATTGCCCATGCATTGGCGCAGGTTGGTTTAATGTTAGACTAAAAAAAGACACGTGCTGGAGTAATGCAGTGGGCCAGGCAGCATATCTGAAGATCACAAAGAGGTGATGTTTTGGGTTTTTTCAGATTGACTGTAAGTTGGAGGGGGGTGGGAGGTGGCAAAAGCTAAAAGAGAGGTGGGGATGAGACAAAGCCTGTCAAGTGATAGATGAAAGAGCTGTTGGAGTCCCTGTATGGATGTGAGTCGGTATAGTGACTAGTGTTTCCTGCAGATGCACAGGAAAGTATCTGGGAAGGGATGGTTTGGGTGGGAATAGATGAGTGAATGTCAGGTGAAGTGAAGGGGTAATCAATAGATTACATGCCTTCTCATTCAAACATTTTTTACCATTATTCTATTACCAGACTAAGTGGGACCTGTTGGGTCCCAGTCATATGGGAGCCTTGGTCCCCCAACGCAGCCCGTTCCCCCAGTGCAATATTCCACCACTCACCCATAGCCCCTAACTGCGCAGGCACGGCCGACAGATTCCTGTTGTGACGCCCCTTCCCCCCCCACGCACTCACTCCATCCCCCCTCAACCCACCCCCCACCCCCCTCCACTCTTAGCGGCTCTCCGGCGGCGCAGCGAGTCCTGCCCGTTGGGTTCTCATTGTGACGTAGAACACACAGGTATTACTGCGCAGGCGCAGCTGACCAACACGGCAAGTGGAAAAGGGATTTATTAAAGCTTAAAATGTGAATAACTCTTAAAATATAACAACAATTTAAACGTTAAAGATTAGATTGTGGGGGAAGGAAGAGGTGTGGGGGAGGGGGGTGTGGATGTGTGGGCGTGGGGGAGCGGGGTGTGTGGGCGGGGGGGTAGAGAGCTTGGAGAAAAGTCGGGGTAGTGGGGGTATCACGGGGTAGGGGTGCAGGAGCCAGCGAGGGGGACAAGAGGGGAAGGGGCTGGAGCCGCGTTCGCTGGTCGCTTGTCGCTGGACCGCTGGTCGTTCTCCTCCACCGGGATCAGAATCTACGCTTTCTGTTTGGCAACATTTCCCGCTCCGGGCCGTTTCCAGTACCTCCGAAAACTATGTTCGGTTGGCAACCACCGCCGGCCATCCACAGCTCCAGTAAAGATGCGATGGCGTAGGAAGGGGCGAACCGCCCGCGGAGTCACAGGAGAAAAGACCAATCTACACGGCACTGAATGGCAGGAGAGATCGATCTGCGCATGGATCTGCGCATGGAAGTTTTTAAAGGCTTTTAAACCTCACTAACGTTTACATTAGACCACCACGAAACTTGGTGCAATCGCAGCGCAGGAGAGTAAGCTGGTGAAAAATTGTAGCGCTATCGCGTAATGTTTTTGCGCAAACAGAATGACCGTGCAACTGGAAGATAACAAGATCAGAGCTTTGGAATATTAAATATACAACTGGATATTACGCATTCCTTGTTTTCCATCATTAAGATTGGATAAGTGCGCACTTCTCTTTTGAGATCAGTGCTGTCTCTACATTCTAGATATAATCCATACTCAGCCACTTTAGAACTATATTTCCAATGAAGTTAAGCTAAATGGTTTAGAGTAGGATATAAACAGAGATCACCTCTATAAAAGATAGGATAGATTAGCTGAGCATCAAATCATTGAAGATTTGTATCACAGGCTATTATGTTTATCGTTTTCATCTTGCCTGGAGAGGCTGCTATTATCCCCGGATGGAAGTGAGAGAGGAGATGTTCGGACATATTACACCTTTGTGGTTGCGGGGTAAAATACATGGGGAGGGAAGGGTTGGGAAGGGAGGTACAGGTAAACCAAGGTATTGTGGAGGGAGTGGTCTTGGCACAAAGCGTAGAGAGGTCAACAAGGGATGATAGTTGGGATCATGTTGAATGGTAAGCAAAGACATAGTATGCCAAAAGACCTCATCTGTGCTGCACTATTCTGAAGAGTCTAAAGAAGGGTCTCGACCCAAAACATCACCCATTTCTCTCTCCGGAGAAACTGCCTGTCCTGCTGAGTTATTGCAGCATTTTGTGTCAACTGCACTATTCTATGTTCCCGTATTCATTCTAACATCCTCTTTGTAGTTTGTTTCTTGGTGGCTAAAGTCTCCCAAAATTATTATACCATATCCTTTTATTTATTTTACAGATTAGCAGATATATTTATTTGTCAATCTCCACTCCAATCTTCTTCCACTTCTTTAGTGGTCTCTTGGAATTATAACTTGCTTCCACTCCAGTGTTATGCGTTTTAAGGTTACAAATGATTAGCCAATGTGGTAACTGCAAACTATGTTATAAATGGAGCTGGAGGGACTTGCCGTGTAGGATGAATGAGGTTGTGTGGTTCTTCCACCAGCTACACATGGCTTCCTCAAACTTGGACTCAAAGTTCTCAATGGACAATGGTAAACACAACGGTGTGCACATAAATAGTAAGATTAAACGAGAACTTACCAGTTTGAAGTTTGATCTTTATTTTATGAGGAGTTGCGATGAGAGATTTCGTGAAGAACCCGCCAGCACGCATGCACGACATTCTTCAAAGCAGCGGTGTGGAATCACAGAATCAACGAACAAAGAAATGACTTGTTATAGTAAGATTGAAGAGACTCTAATTACCAGTTGACTTTATGATCGAGGGTTGGGCGCGGAGGGCACGAAATCCCTCATAGCAACGCCTCATAAAATAAAGATCAAACTTCAAACTGGTAAGTTCTCGTTTAAACTTACTATTTCATTTCGGAGTCATGTGAGTGACTTCGTGAAGACTTCAAAGCTCTGTGATTTCATGCCCTGGACAACGTCCAGGCTGTCACACACGCCACTGTAAGGATGGATAGGAGTAATCAAATTTTCAGACTGCTTGTACTGAAAAATAATAATATTTATTAATAACAACAAAAAGAAAAAAACCCTCACTGGGGAGTAGCTGTATGTTCTCGACCCGAACTCAGCACGGCCTCTGCGAACATTACAGGAGCAGTAACGGGTTTATTATAAAACCGTTGAAAGGTGGCTTCACTGGCCCATCCCGCTGTGGCAAGAATATGGTCCATGGGCACCTCCATGACCTTTGCCGCCGACGTTGATGCAGCCCTGGTGGAATGGGATTTAAAGGCATTAGTGACAATACCTGCTTCGTTCAAGACGATCCTGAGCCATCTGGAGATTGTCTGTACCGTCACTCTATGGTGAGGTTTTTTGTGGCTGATTAGCAGGTATTTTTCCATTCCCCTTAATTTCCGCATCACTCTTATATAGTGGCGGATATGGGTGGCTAAACATAGCCTAGCATCAGCGGGGTATGCTGGAAACACCAGCTGCAGCCCTGTGTATCCAGGTCTATGCTGCTTAAGTAATTCATCAATAAAGAAGATTACTTTCTCTGGGGTAGAGATCATTCTGTCAATCTTGACCTTATGAAGTGTCTGTACCCTTTGTGGTGAAGTAAGTGCCAATAACATCACCAGCTTCAGGGTGAGTTTGTCCAATTCAAGCCCAGCCATGGGCAACCACGTCCTGCGTAGGGTTAGTATTTTCCCAATGTCCCACGTGACGTTGTAACGGGGTCTTGGCAGATTGGAATTAAATATTCCCCGCATAAGTTTGGACACTAGTTTATTGGATCCTACCTCAATATTGAGGTAGAATGATAGCGCACTCCTGGCGCTATTGATGGCACTGTAGCTGAGGTGTTCGTCATGATGCAACCCCGCAAGGAATTCCAGCACATCTGTGATTGAAACCGAGTCATATGCAATGTTCAAGCGGCCGCAGTAGATTTCCCATTTCCTGATATGCGTTAGATATTGCCGTCTTGTGGACTCCCTGCATGATGCTCCAATTGTATCCATTGTCCTTGATGAGAGACCATACTGCAGTAATGGTCTGTTCAGAACCTGCAAGCCAATAATTTCAAGTGACTATGGCAGGGATGTTGTTCCCCTGTAACAGGGTTCGTCACCAATTGTGGGCAACCCTCTAAGAGGACCCATGGTTGACTGATCATACCAAGATACCATGGATACCATGGCTGAGTAGGCCAGTCGGGTATGATAAGAATGCCTTTAGCAGCATCTAGCTGGATTTTCCGCAATACCCGACTGATGAGGCAAAATGGAGGAAATGCATAGAAAAACCATTTCCCCCAGTCTAGCGAGAAGGCGTCCATCGCCATTGCCCCAGGATCTGGTTCCCATGATACCTATGTTGGTACCTGATGGTTCAACCGTGACGCAAAAAGGTCAATATCCGGTTTACCAAATTTGGCTGTAATTTTGGCGAATATTTGGGGATTTAACATCCACTCGATGTTGTCATTAAATTTCCGTGACCTGGTGTCCGCCACTGTATTGAGCTTACCTGGTAGATAGGTAGCTGAAATCCAAATATTCCGTTGTATGCACCAGAGCCAAATTGTATTTGCCAATTCATCACATGAAATTGACCTGGTACCGCCCATATGATTTAGATATGCCACCGCAGTGGTATTGTCTATTTGGAGACGGACATGAGTGTCAGTAAAGTTTGAACAATAAGCTCTAAGTCCGTGGAATGCTCCTAGCATCTCCAAATAATGTATCCCTTGTGATAACAACAGGGTAGATTCAAGGGTGTCCCATCTGCCTCCGCAACTAGTGTAGTTGTCATCTAAATCCTTGACCTGCTTCGGGAGGTCTTCTCCGAATAGCTGTCTGGGTGGTGGTGTTAGGGGTGCTCTGCATAGCCCTGCAAATTTGGGGTTTAATGTAGGCTTGATGATGCTTTTCCGGAACGCATTTATCTCATATTGCGTGTTGCATAGCAGTGCCAGAGCATCCTCCTGTTCGGTGTTCAAGTCCACACCGTCCACCGACCTCACAAAAGCGGTAATCCCAGATGTGAGCAGTTTCAGGATTCTTTGTAACTTCACTTCCTGTGCTCTAATGCCCGGGCTAATATTGCCCCAAATAGGCATGTTCACAATAGGCACATTGAGCGAGTTACAATTACTCGGTGCCTTGTGTCTGTTCATGGCCTCCGCAAGGACCTGCTCCTGTAGCTGATGGTTGGTGAGGAAATCAATGGTAGCGGCCAGTTTGGTATTGAGTGGTTGTCCCGATGATTCGGGTAACGCAAACTTGGCTGCCACGTCCAGGAGTTCTTCCTGAGGGACCTCAGGTGCTACTGGTACGTGTACCAAGATCTCCTCTTCTTCTGGCTCCCTCATGCTATCCATTGATGATGGGGATATGTCCATGAGTCCCCTGGAACTGAATGTTTCCCGCCGTTGATTTTGCTGCAGGATTTGTTCCATTATCCTCTCCATCCGATCAATGCGCCCTTCATCGTGCGTGAATGTGCGGTCAGAGTCCTCATGCCCGAAGTAACTTCTGAGGCTTCTATCATCAGCCTTACCTCGTCGAGGTAATCTCGGTGCCGTGACGAAAAGTCGCTGCCAGCCGCCTCAGCGAAACTGAACGACTCCCGCGCGGATCTGCTCATACGCCTCCTTTTGGCTGAGCTAGGCCCGGCTGCCTCTAAGGGCATATGCGGTGTGAAGTTGGCACCCAACGCCGCAGCGTGGTGACCCGACATCCGCGCGGGCTTGCCACCTGTCCTTTTCCTGGACTCAGGCGGCGTATGGTCCCATCCTGCCGCCAACGGGGGATGCGGTGACCGTGGCGAGACTCCACCTGTGTGACTCCTCCTGGTCCAACTAGGTGGTGAGTCTACACTGGCCCTCCCTGGTCTGCCAGTGGACTCGGGTCTCGCTAATCCACCAGTCCGCAATCTAGCGGCCTCTGGTGAAACCTCTGCCCGAAAAGGGCTAGGTTGTCGAGCTCTATCCCTGGCTCTTCCACGAGGGCTCAGGGAGAAGGGCCGTGCAGCAGCACGTGAAACCCGTTTGCTCGCATCAGCCAACGATCCTGTTGGCGATAATGAAATGGGAGTCAGGGTCTACCTGCTCCGGCGCCGTACCGACTTCCTGCTCTGTGGGAACCCCGCTTGTGCTCAGCTGTGTCGGTGGGTCGGGTCCTGTGAATACAGGGCTCCCCGATTTACGCGCCTTTTTCCCGGCCCGTCTAGCAGGTGCTGTCGTAGAAGAGAGCTCCGGGATTGGCGGCCGGCGACTCCTTTCGGACGTCCTGCGGCCCGTACTCCTCTTATCCATGTCCCTGTTGGAGAGAAAAAATACTCAAAACAGTAGGGACAACCAGCTCAAGGTTGCCTGTACTTACCTGAGTATCCCTTATGAAGGGCTGGTGGTGAGCCGCGCTCCACCTCCAGCCGTCGACTGCAAATGCGTAGCGACGATATGTCGCGCATGCGTGTTGGCGGGTTCTTCACGAAGTCACTCACGTGACTCCGAAATGAAATTCTGTATCTGTCCTTCTCTTGGATAGTTAAAGGGGTGCAAATTAAAATTCTGTTCATCACTTTTATTCAGCCAGAAGACACCTACCTAGCTTTAATCTTCATTTTATTTGCACCCTAAGAGGCAAGAGTCAAGAGTGTTTTTTGCATATGTAACGAAACAGAATAATGACATTCTTACTTTCAGCAACATAACAGGTTTATAAACACTGTACTCAATAGTTCATGGAATATATATTTTTAAAGTTTAATAAATTAAAAAATATATTGTGCAAAAACAAAACATAGCCAAAGTCCAAGTGCAACCAAGGCAGTTCATAGTTTGAAGTTTAGTTGTTGTTCATAGTGTTCAGAAGCCTGATGGTCGTTGGGATGAAGCTGTTCTCGATTGAAGCAAATGAACCTGGGCGTTATAGTTTTCAGATCCTAGGCCTTCTTCCTGAGGGCAAGAGTGATATGAGAACATGACCAGGGTGGTGAGGACCCTTTATAATTAAGGATGCCTTTTCAGGCACCCCCTCCTGTGGATCCCTTCGATGGTGGGGAATTCAGCACCCGTGATGGACTGAACAATGTTCACCACTTTTTGAAATCTCCTTCGTTACTGTGCTTCAAATTGCCGAACCAGGCCATGATGAAACCAGTCAGTATGCTTGTCTACCACTACCCTACGCTTGTCGAAGTTCAAGAGAGCGACATACCAAATCTCCTCAATCTTCTAGAGGTGTTGATGTGCTTTCTTTATGATTACATCAATATGCTGGGTCCAGGACAGATCTTCAGAAATATGCATGCCCAGGAACCTGAAGGTATTGAGTCTCTCCACAACCGACCCGTTTGTGAAGACAGGTTTTTGGGATCCTTGGCCTTCCTCTTATAAAGTCAACAATGACATTGAGAGCAAGGTTGTTGTTGTAGCACCATTTTAAAAATTGTTTTTATTATTTTATTTTATTAGAAGTACAAGAATATGGCACCAAGGTGTCTAATATATATTGACATATTACATTTTATGTAGAGCTTCTTATTTTTTTTTTTTTAATGAAAAAGAAAAAGAGAGTAGATAATAAAAGATAGAGAAACATGTGATGTATAGTGTGTGAGAGAAAGAAAAAAGTGTGAAAAAAAAGTTGAGAATGAAAAAGAGAAAAGAAAGAAAAGAAGAGTAGAAAGTAAGAGATTAAGGAGATCGTTATCTATATTCTTGACCATCCATCACCCAATCCTGACACAGTTAGCTTCTACGGTTTTGTTGCACCATATGCTTCCAAAAAATCGACAAATGGAGACCAACTCATTAAGAATTGGTCTGATTTATCTATTAGGAGAAATCGCATTTCCTCAAGATGTGCAGTGTCCAACATGTTTGAAATCCACATTTTAAGCGTTGGTATGGTTGTATTTTTCCAAAAGTTAAGTATAAGTTTTTTTGCCGTTATTTATCCATAATTAACAAATAAATTTTGAGATGAGTTCAGTTTATTCCCATCTTCCATTACTCTAAATATAATCATTTCAGTATTTGGTTCCATTTTAATCTTAAATTATTTTGTAAATATTTCAAAAATATCACTCCAGAATTTATAAAGTTTTATGCAGGAGACAAAAGAGTGTGTTATAGTTGCGCTTTGGGATAGACATTTATCACAAATGGGGTAAGTATTTGGATAGAATTTATTCAGTCTAGTTTTTGAGTAATATATAATCTATGTAAAATTTAAAATTGAATTAAATTATGTCTTACATTAATCGAACATTTGTGCATTTATGAAATACTTTTCCCATGTTTCCTTCTTAATTTTTATCATTAATTCTCGTTCCCACTCTTCTCTAAGTGTCTCTGTTGATGGTAAATCTATATTTAAAATACTATTATATAAATATGATATTAATTTCTGTGAGTCAGCCTTAATGTTCATTGCTTCTTCCAATGGCTCTGAAGTTATGTTTTGATATCTTTGTATGTATTTCTTCATGAAGTCACAGATCTGAAGATATTTAAAATATTGGTTATATTTCAGTTTAAATTTAAATTGTCATTGTTGGAATGATAACAAATTTCCCATTTTATACATATCACCGATCCTTTTAATTCCCATTCTTTCCCATTGATTATAGGTTTTATCAATAAGAGATGGTTTAAATGATGGATTATTCACTATTGGCATTAACAATGATAGGTTTTTTAATTTTAAGGATAATTGTATTTGTTTCCAAATTCTTATTGTATCATGTATAATTGGGTTATTCTTATATATTGTGTTATTCAGTTTTATCGGGGAGAAGAGGATCGCTCCTATATTACAAGGAGAACAGTCCTCTTTCTCCATTCTTATCCATTCTGTCTGTTGGGTAGAACTGTCCAACCAGTAAATTATATTCTTAATATGCACTGCCCAATAATAATATAAAATGTTCGGAAGTGAAAGTCCCCCAATGTCTTTTGGTTTGCACAACTGTTTTCTTTGGATTCTATGTGATCTATAATCCCAGATAAAATTGGTAATATTAGAGTCTAATTTTTAAAGACGTTTTTTGGTATATATAATGGTATAGATTAAAATAGGTATAATATTTGTGGTAAAATGATCATTTTTATAGCATTTATTCTGCCTTATAATGATAACAGAAGTGTTTTCCAGAATTTATTTGACACGTTGAGTTAATTTAATAAAGGCATAAAATTAGCATTAAATAATGCTTTGTATTTTCTAGTAATTTGAATACCCAAATTTTAATTAAAATTTTCTGTTGCAATTTTAAAGGGGAATTTTAATAGGTTTGTTGATTCTTGATATGTTGTAGCACCATTTAATTAGAAAATTGATCTTCCTCCTGGACTCTGACTCATCATTATCCATAATGTGGAACTGTATCCGACTACACAGTCATGGGGATAGAGTGATTTGAACATGGGGGCTGAGCACACAGCCTTCAAGTGCCCCTGTGCTAATGGTTGCCAATTTGTACTGATTGTGTTCTGTTGATGGGGAAGTCAAGGATCCAGTTGCAAACGGATGCACAGAGACCCAGTTTCCGGCATCTACTTTAAGGAAAATTACTCTGCAACACTTTATCTTCACTTAATTTTTTGATGGAGCAACACAGCTGTCTCTAAATTTAAACTCCTGTTAAACAAATGATACAAAGAGATTACAGGCCAGAAATCTGGGCCACCTGGAAGGACAGTTTATCTGGCACTCATTTTGCTCCAATGCCTCATTTAGTAATATGTTGCTATTCCTAATGCAAGATCCTGTAACCTCTTAATGCCCCTGTCCCACTTAGGAAACCTGAACGGAAACCTCTGGTGACCTTGCGCCCCACCCAAGGTTTCCATGAGTCACCAGAGGTTTTGGTCACTCTCCTGGAAAGCCTCGACCGAAGCGTGAGCTGCATTTACTGACCAAAGATCCTACAGGAACTTTGCTACTGACCGCACACACACACACAAACACAAACACATCGCGAAGGTCGGGGCCAGGGACAGCGGAGGAGATGAAGGTAAACGTCTGCCACAGAGCACAGTAAGTCATTTAGAGAGCACGGGGAGGAGGGAGAGAAGGGGAGAGAGAAGGGGAGAGAGAAGGGGAGAGAGAAGGGGAGAGAGAAGGGGAGAGAGAAGGGGAGAGAGAAGGGGGGGAGAGAAGGGGGGGAGAGAAGGGTGAGAGAGAAGGGTGAGAGAGAAGGAGTGGAGACAATTTAAAGAAGTTTAATAAAGTTAGTGGGCATTTTACCTTCCGGCAGATATTCTAGGTCCTGAAAACCAAAAATCCTATAGGATCTTTGCTGAAAACTCCAATGAGCCAATTAAAATGGCCAGTCAGTGAAGCAGATTGCCTTCGACTGGCTGTGCGTAAATAGCAACCCCACTCCAATGGCTTCGACCAAGCGGCAACCTATTTTTAGTTGAGGTCGGTTTTGAATTTGTAGAAATAATCGCAGGAACATAGAAGAAGCCTCAACTACGCAGAAACCACTTTCGACTATTAGTGAGAGTGACCAGAACCTCTGGGAATCTCACGGAAACCTTGGGTGGGGCGGAAGGTCTCCAGAGGTTTCCGTTCAGGTTTCCTAATTGGAAGAGGGGCATTATTTACTCCCCATTTAAAAAGGATTGAAATAATAAATCCAGGAAACCTGTGATCAGTTGGCTTAATGTCCGTCGCAATAAATATAAGGGATTCTTTATACAAAGGTGTAATGGAAAGGCACTGGGTGAAACAAAAATGAAAATGCTTAAAACAGATTTTCAAATAGGAAGATGCTGTTTTAATGAACATTACTGAATTCATTGAAAATATTATGGCAGGAGTGTTTTAGTTTGATCTTCAACAAGGTTTTGGATAGCTGGACATAGAACAGTACTTCACAAACAGGCTCTTCACTTTGCCTACAATATCTGTGCCGAACAAAATGTCAAGACAATCTCCTGCATATCCTTATGCCTATATAAACGCCTTTTTAAAAAACATTATTGTGTCTGCCTCCACCACCACCCCTGACGCTATGACCTCTAGTCATTGATATTTCCACCATGAGAAAAAGGTTCTGAATGTCTAGCTTATCGATTTCTATCAGTTCCCCCCCCCCCCCCCAACCTCCAATGTTCCAGTGAAAATAATCTGTTTATCCAGCCTCTCCTTAGTGCTAAATCTCTCTAATTCAGACTGCAATCTGGTAAATCTCTCTGCATCCTTTTCAGAGCCTCCACATCTTTCCTGTACTGGGGTGACCAAAACTGCAGAATTTACTCCAAATGCAGTCTAACCAAAGCTTTATAAAGCTGCAACATTACTTCCTTATTCTTAAACTTGTGTTGCCACTTTCAGGGGGCTATGGATTTGTACAAGATTCCTGTGTACATGTTGTTAAGGATCCTGCCATTTACTGTATACTTTTTCTTTACATTTAACCTCCCAAAGAGCAACACCTCACACTTGTTTCGATTAAACTCTATTTGCCATTTGTCCACCCATCTATGTAACTGATTTTGCTGTATCATTTAACAGTCTTACTCACTGTCTGCAATTCCACCAGTTTTGGTGTTGTCTGCAAATTGACTGACTAATCCATCTACATTTACATCCAAGTAATGTATACATAAACAGCAGAAATCCCAAAACAGATCCCTGTGTAATATCACTGGTTTTCACGTGGGAAGGATTGATTGGCGTTTTACAAAAAAAGATTCCAGGACTTTCTTCGGATGCCGCCCCCCCCCTCCCCACCCCACCCCACCCTCCCCCTCCCCTCCCCCCCCCCCCCCGCCTCAAGTCCATTCATTGGCTCCAGGGAGCTCAGACACCGCCCAGCAACGTTTTACAAAAAAACATTCCAGAACTTTCCTCCGACGCCGTCCCTGGGTGAGTGGAGGATTATTGCGTTGGGGGAAAGGGGCCCACCGGGCTGGTATTTATTACTAAAACTCTCATCTTGTATGTTTGTTTGTATGCGTGTGCATGAGTTCCGGAAACTCCGCCAAACCACCACACGACAGCGCTACAATATTTGGCCCACCTTACTCACCATTGTCCTGCGATGCGCAGTACTAAATTTCATTCAGATTGATGTTATATGTTACAAGTTCAGACTGCAATCTGGTAAGGGGGGAGTGGGGGAGGTAGGGAGTGGGGGATGGACAATAGGTGCGGGACTAGGCCAATCGACCACTCGAGTCAGCACAGCCATTCAATGTGATCATGGCCAATCATCTACAATCAGTACCCCGTTCCTGCCTTCTCCCCATATCCCTTGATTCCGCTATCTTTAAGAGCTCTCGCTCTCTCTTGAAAGCATCCAGAGAACCAGCCTCCACCGCCCTCTGAGGCAGAGAATTCCACAGACTCATAACTCTCTGTGTGAAAAAGTTTTTCATCCTCTCTGTTCTAAATGGCTTACCCCTTATTCTTAAACTGTGGCCCCTGGTTCTGGACTCCCCCAACACCGGGAACATGTTTCTTGCCTCCAGAGTGTTTCAATAAGATCCCCTCCCATCCTTCTAAATTACAGACTATACAAGCCCAGCCGTTCCATTCTATCAACATATGACTGTCCAGCCATCCCTGGAATTAACATCCTGATCCTAGGCTGCACTCCCTCAATAGCAAGTAGGAGGAGAGGGAAAAGAAGAGGGAGGGTGGAGGAGGGGGAGGGTATGCTGGGGAATGAGAGGAAATGCAGAGGGATGGTGAGGTAATGGAGGAGGAAGAGGGGGAAGATGGAGAAGGGGAGGGAGGGGGTGTGGGGAGGAAGCAGAGGAGAGTTGGTGGAGGGTAGTGAGAGGGAGGATAATGGAGGGGGGAATAGGGAACTGAAGAGGGAGAGTGAGATACGTTCACATTGATCTTATATTTTACCGGTTATTGCCAATTTGAACTTTAAAAACGCTGCAGTCGCACTCCCACTTGCCGGCCACGTCTGCGCAATTGGGAGAGGGTTGCTGTGACTCACATCACAACGGGGATCTCTGAGGTCACAATGGGAACCCGTCAGCCATGCCTGCACAGTTGGGGGATATGGGTCAGTGGTGGAATATTGCCTTGGGGGACCATTGTCCCGTGGTATTTTTTGTCAAGTTTCATTCTGATTGATGTTATATTTCACAAGTTTATTTACATTTAAAAGTTTTAAAACCCCACTTTTAGAAGATTAGCTGCGACCGTGCTCTGAGAGATTTCTGGCAGTTTCCAGCTATGATGTCATAATTGCATCTCACAGTCCTCCAATCACAATGGAATCTCATACGCTGCTGTGAACATTCCGCCACCTGACAATGACATCTCAGCTGCCAATGAACAGTGTTGGGATACGCTCCATTGTGCAATGAGTGGGGGAGGGAAGGAGAAGAAATGCTATTTGAACATTGTTTTTAGTGGGGGAGCGTAAAAGGGGAGAAGTGAGTGAGGGAGTGACTGAGGGTAGGGTCAACAGCAGCTTCCACCTCAAGGGGGTAAGGAGGGAGTGATTAAAAAAAAAGTTTTAATCAGATTCTTGGGGAGAGCTTTCCTTTATAAAACAAATTCCAGAAATTTCCTTGTAGGGGGTGGGATGGGGGAGACATCTACATGGGGGTTTTCATTGTGGGGGGGGGGGTGGGATAAGGGAGAGGTTTCATTTCCAGAATTTCCTTGCGGGGAGCTGGGATGGGGGTGGGGGTCTTCACGTGGGCACGTTTGTTTGGCACTTTACAAAAAAAGATTCCAGAACTTTCCTACAACGCTGCCCCCCCACCTGGGAAGAATTGATTGCCTCTGGGGAGCGCAGATGCTGCCCCCATCGTCGGGTCCATTCACTGGCTCTGGGGAGCGCAGACGTCGCCCCCCCCCCCCCCCCCAGCGTGTTACAAAAAAACATTCCAGAACTTTCCTCTGACGCCGCCCCCGGGTGAGTGATAGATTATTGCTTTGGGGGAACCGGGTCTCAAAGGGTCCCACTTGGGCTAGTATCTGTATTACTAAAAGTAAGATTTTAACCACTTCCTGTTTTTCTGTTTCATGATTTTTGAAAAAACGCTGCCACTTACGGCTGTGATTTTTGGCCAAGGAAGTGAGAGGGTCATGTCTCTCTGAGCTGTGAATAACACTGAACACATGTCTACTCAACTGTGAGTGCCCTTAATGTGGTTTGAAAATGAAAATGTGGATGCTTTGAAATGCTGCACTGCAAATGGTTGTTGGTGATGAGAACTGCTTTGAAATGCTGCACTGCAAATGGTTGTTGGTGCTGGAGGCCGATTAGGAAAAGGGGAGATGCAGCGCGACCTGGGTGTCATGGTACACCAGTAATTGTAAGTAGGCATGCAGGTGCAGCAGGCAGTGAAGAAAGCGAATGGTATGTTAGCTTTGATAGCAAAAGGATTTGAGTATAGGAGCAGGGAGGTTCTACTTCAGTTGTATAGGGTCTTGGTGAGACCACACCTGGAGTATTGCGTACAGTTCTGGTCTCCAAATCTGAGGAAGGACATTATTGCCATAGAAGGAGTGCAGAGAAGGTTCACCAGACTGATTCCTGGGATGTCAGGACTGTCTTATGAACAAAGACTGCATAGACTCGGTTTATACTCTCTAGAATTTAGGAGATTGAGAGGGGATCTTATAGAAACTTACAAAATTCTTAAGGGGTTGGACAGGCTAGATGCAGGAAGATTGTTCCCGATGTTGGGGAGGTCCAGGACAAGGGGTCACAGCTTAAGGATAAGGGGGAAATCCTTTAGGACGGAGATGAGAAGGACTTTTTTCACACAGAGAGTGGTGGGTCTCTGGAACTCTCTGCCACAGAGGGTAGTTGAGGCCAGTTCATTGGCTATATTTAAGAGGGAGTTAGATGTGGCCCTTGTGGCTAAGGGGATCAGATGGTATGGAGAGAAGGCAGGTACGGGATACTGAGTTGGATGATCAGCCATGATCATATTGAATGGCGGTGCAGGCTCGAAGAGCCGAATGGCCTACTTCTGCACCTAATTTCTATGTTTCTATGTTTCTAAATGCTTTGAAATGCCGCACTGCAAATGGTTGTTGGTGGTGGTAACTGGACAATTGCACTGTATATTGATTTTAGATAAAACACTACCACTTATGTGATTTTTGGCCATCTTACTCAGTCCCCCTCCGCTCATCAGGTGCAGAGGATTCTTCCCATCAATGAAAAGTAAAAGTGTTATTAGTGTTTTAAAAAAATGTTGAAAATCTCTCTCCTGTCAATCATGCCATGAAGGCCATGTCCCTTCCGGTGGGAGAGGGGAGGGATTATAAAAAACGGAAGTGTGGGTGTGGCTCAGTCTCTGCAAGATGGGGGAGGGAGAGGTCACGACTGTCTGAGCTGTGAATCAACTGAACACACTGAATGTCTACTGAAATGTGCGTGCGGTGTTTATCTGGTGTTTTATATGGTTTTATGGTGGTTTCACCCCGCTTGAAATGGTATGAAACGGCATTTAAATGTGGTGGCTTTGCACTCTGCATGAAATGGTATGAAACTGCATTTGAATTTGGTGGCCTTGCACCCTGTATGAAATTGTATGAAACTGCACTTGAATTTGGTGGCCTTGAACCCTGCTTGAAATGGTATGAAACTACACTTGAATTTGGTGGCCTTGCACCCGGCTTGAAATGGAATTTCAAGGAATAGCTGTGTGTCAACTGCTCGCCCATCAGCTGTGAGTGAGCTGCCAGCACATCAGGCTTGAGTGACTGAGCTGTCACCCCAAGAATCCATTTGGCCCATAATGTCCATACTAGCCCTCTCGAAACCAGTCCCTTCAGCCCACAATACACATACTAGTGCTCCAGAAAGCCCCCCCCCCACTGGCCACCAATATTGGAATTTGTGGAGAGATGGAATATAGCATTGGAGACCAGCTCTCCCGTGAGAACATGGGACCCAACGGGTACCAACACTGTACACAATAGCGCTAAAATGTTTGCACAGCCTTAATCAAAATTGTCCTGTAGTTGTTTTGGGTCAAGTTTCGTTCAGATTGATGTAATATTTCACAAGTTATTGACATTTTTAGAATTACAAAACCCTAATTTGGGAACAATTTCCTCCCTGTGCTTACAGCTATGACATCACAATGGGGTTGTAGCCCTGCTTGCAACATTGTTGCTATCCACGTACACCGAGTCCTGCTAGCTCCAACAGGTGCAAAATTCATTTTTCTTAAAGTCACAGTGCACTGAATTTTTTTTAAGTTTAAAATGAGGAAAGGTGAATAAGGCAAAATGAGCTGCCCCTGCATAGTTGGGGGCTATATGTAAGTGGTTGAATATTGCGTTGGGGGAACGGGTTGCATTGGCGGAACGGGTGAGTGTTCGAATATTGCGTTGGGAAACTGGTTGTGTTGGGGGACTAGGCCTCCCGTGGGGGCTGTGGATGAGCGGTCGAATATTGCGTTGGGTAATGGGTTGCGTTGGGAGACCAGGCCTCCCGTGTGACAGGGACCCAACGGGTCCCACTTATTGACATTTAAAAGTTTATAAAACCACACTTTGAGAAGGATTTCTTCAAATCTGCACACAGTTAAGATGTTATCAACTATGACGTCACAATGCCCTACCGGCTACAATGTTGCAATCCCAGAACACTGAGTCCTTCACTGCAAATGTTCCTCAGGGAAAGAATCTACCAGCCTAACCCAGCACAGCAAAGTTTAATTATTAGATTTGGATAACAAAACATGGCCTTGTCGGTGGCACCTACATCACATTAAATCTTAGTGCAATTGCATTTTTTTTTAATTTTAAAATGAGGGAGGGTGAAAAAGTGAGCCGACCTGCACAAGTTGGGGGCTATGGGTGAGCGGTCAAATATTACGTTGCGAGAGCAGGTTAAGTTGGTGTCCAGGCCTCCTGTGTGACAGGGACCCAAAGGGTCCCACTTGGTCTAGTATATATTAATAAAACTCTCATCTTGTTTGTGATTCTGTGCACGTGCATGCGTGATTCCAGAACTACGCCAAAACGGTACATGATAGCGCTACCATTTCTGGACCACATTACTCACAATTGTTTTGTGGTGTGTTTTTATCAAGTTTCATTCAGGTTTATGTTGTATTTTACAACTTATTCACAATTTAACTTTACAAAACCCCACTCTGAGAAAAATAACTTGAAGTTGCAGTGGAAGTTACAGCTATGATGTCACAATGGGATCTCATTTACATAAATTGCCCCTCAATTGCTGGCCCTGCCCGCTATAATGTTGCAAATCCCAGGACACTGAGTCCAAGTGCAATTTGATTTGTTTTCCTGCCAGCAAGTGCAATTGAATTTTTTTTAAGTTTAAAAAGAGGGAGGGTGAATAAGGGGAAATGAGCCACACCAGTGCAGTTGGGGGCTATGGGTGAGTGGTGGAATATTGCGTTGGGGAACGGGATGCATTGGGGGAACAGGAGAGTGATGGAATATTGCGTTGGGAAACGGGTTGCGTTGGGGGACCAAGCCTCCTGTGGGGGCAATGGGTGAGTGGTCAAATATTGCGTTGGGGGAACGGGTTGCATTGGGGACCAGGCCTCCCATGTGACAGGGACCCAACGGGTCCCACTTGGTCTAGTTACTATTTAAGGTTGTGGCTTTTTTGTCTTTGTTTTGATTCAAAGTGATAAAAATGTTGACAAGATGATAACAGGGGTACATGACACCAACTCAGTATTTAAATTCAATTATGATACATTTAACTGTGACTGTACCACTCCTTAACCAGATAACTACAAATTATACAATCAAGTTGTCCTTAACAATACTGTCCAGTAGTTTCAACAGCAGGAATCATCAAGTATTCTTAAAATATTCAGTATTACCTATGGAATGTACCATATTTTCATTCAGCCTCCAGTACAGTGGAACAAGAGTTTGTCACAATTTTATTCTGGAGCATCTTACAGTAATCATAATTTTCACTAGGTATATAACCATGGTTTCACGCCATTTAATTCATCAATTAAAAAATGTAAAGGGAAGTCATAATTGAAATATAAAAAACTTCAAATTAATGGCACTAAAAAAGCTTATCATAACAATAATCCAATGGGATCTCATTCTTCATACTCTTTCATTCACAACACAAAATCCCCAAATCACAATTTAGATAATATTTTGCAAGTACCAGGAAAGGCACTGAAAAATCTCCATACTAAAAGTACACACCCATTTCAAATTGCTCCAAGTACCTGAGTTCATGTCACAAAGGAATGACCCAAAAAAACACACCATATTCTACACTGTGACCAAATACATTACTTAACATCCTGCCATGATTTAAAGAGATCATTTAGAAATTCTTCAACTAGACACTTACAAACTGTTAAAGATCATAAAACAAATATTGTTGACTAAACACATCTTAAAGTCCACTTAATAATATTTTCCTTTAATCAATGCCTTTCACTTTGCAAGGTCTTGCAGTTTATACTCTCAAAACAATAATTGCTGAATTATTTACTCTCTAAGGTCACTCAATGACCCCAGCCACCAACCACACGTCCAAAGGTGTGAAAGTTCACAGACAACTCAAGTTAGAACACAATACTGCCACAAACAAATTTCAGCACAATATTCACTGAGAATATTGATAAATGTATAAATGAAAGTAAATTAATGTTACAATTTTGCAGAAAATACCTTATTCCCATCAAACTATTGCTTAAACAAATCAAGTAATCTCTCTCTATAAACATTCACAGTACAATGCAGTGTTTGTGTAAACCTCTAGCCACTCTGTATCATTAAGTAAATGTTGCTTCTTTCCCAGGTATTTGAAAGGATATTGGTATTTCAAGCATTGGAGAGTGAGAGAAACAAAAATGAATTCCAAAGCGGCCTGTCAGTGCACAATGCAATCAGGCATTTGATTTCTTGCAATACTTACCGAATCCCTCGGTTGCTGGGCTAAAATGGCGAAAGTAGCCAGTTGATGACAGAGGCATTTAGTGTGTGATGCTTGTGTGTGCACTGTTTCACAGCCCTGAGGGTCCCAGCTGCCAGGACCTGTATCCCTGCGATAAAAAAAGGGGAGGAAGAAAGAAAGAAAGATGAGCCTGGCTTCCTTCTGCTAAAATAAGTCATGACCTAAGCACAGTGCGGTAATAAAAAGGAATCGGGCAGAACAAACCGCGCACACACGCATTATCAGGCAGGTACAGTATCAATCATGAGCACACAAGACCCATATCTCCCACATCACCGCGGGGATCGCGGATATGCTACCGTGACAATACGGCTCTTTAATAATTTATAGCCCATCCTCTGAGAGGTGGTCGGTGTGATGTTTCCCCCAGTTGCCCACCTCTGTACTTCTGGCAACAACTTGTCTCCGCGTTGAGCTGACTACGGCGCCTGCACTCGTTCAGTTCTCAGCTGCCAGAGCCACAGACGCTCTCAGCCATCCCTCACCGATCTACACATCGTGCGGTGCATCGATTCCCTTCCCTCCCTCCCCACCGATCTCTCTGCCACTGGCCTAGATTCTAGCTCGCAGCTCGCGGTGGATGAATCGCATTGTTTGTGAATACATGAGCCCGGCCGGTGGGGGGGTTTGTTGTTGGGGGGGGGGGGGAGGAGAGATTGAGCGGGCGCTACAATGCCAGGCTCATCAGTTTACGCCAAACGGAAGCCTTCCTTAAACTCTCCATGGCAATAAAATATGTTGATTCGCGCGTGAAGACAAATGAGACAGCAGATGTTGGGATCGGGAACGCGAAGCAGCGCTGGAATGCTCAGCATTTGTGGAGGCAAAAGGGGAACATTTTCAGCCAAGACCCTGCGTCTCGACAAGAGGGAAGAGGGAAGATGCCACTGGGCGCTGGGTGGGATACGGGCGATAGGATAATGAAATCAGGTGGTGACCAAAGAGAGAAGAAAGCTAGTTGGACAGCCTATGATGTGGGGTATTCAGTGTTATTATTAGGTTGTAACCTACCTACGATGTTGTTCTTCCAATTTGCGTTCGGCTTCTCCGAGAGCATGGAGAAGGACAAGGACTAACGGACTTTGGTGTGGGAATGGAAAATAGTTTTAAATGACATGCACTTAAATGACATGCACTGGAAGCTCTGGCTGTCGCTGACAGGTGACCCCCCACCCCCTCAATAAAAAGGTCACCTAGTCTACGCTTACTTTTCACCGATGTAGAAGAGGTGTCATGAGCACGGGGTGCAGTAGACAGGGCTGCAAGGCGTGCAGATGGACCTCAGCCTCACTTGGAAGGGCTGGTGAGGTCTCCAATTGGTGAAGTGGGAGGAGAAGACGGGGCGGAATGGGTGGAGAGGGATGAGCAGAGCGGTGGATGACAAAAAGAATGGTCCCTGCAGAAAGCAGAGAGCGGGAACGAGGGAGTGTGACACAGGAAACTGCAGATGCTGGAATGTTGAGCAAAATATCTTGAGCAATGCTCTGCACAGAGGCTGCCTGGTGCACTGAGCCCCTTAAGCGTGTTTTTCTTAAGACGTGAATGGTGTTGACAGAAATGGCAGAAGTGTTGAATGCGGACGCTGGTGGGGTGGAAGGTGAGGACCGAGGGGACTCTATTGTTCTGCCTGGGGAAAGAGATGGGGTGGGTAGTTGGGAGCAGAGCAGATGGGAAGGCAATGGAGGAAACGTGCATGAGGGCTCCCCAGTTTATGGCAGAGGGGAAATCAAATTTTCAGAAGTAGTTCAATGATCTTGAGGAAGTATTTGTGAAAGATCAAGCTTTTGTCATTTAGTGGAGACATTTGAAGCAGTACGGAATTCCACTAGCTGAGAGCAAATGCAACTATCTTAGCTTCTTGGTCGACTTGGATGAGTGACTAAGTGACATGAACAGCGGGGGATGTTCCTTGCCCTTTGATGACTAATTTCTGAGGATCACAGTATTTGGGGTGGTGTAAATGGTGTTTATTCACTTCTGATCTGGAATCACAGCTCTTCTGTGAACTTTCACTTCATTCCCTCACAGTGTAGAGAAGGGTGAGTGGGCAGGGCCAAGGTTGAACCTGAGGAGGCACTCGTTACAATAGCCAGCATTTTTGTAAAGGCTGCATTCCTTGAGGATTGCCAACATTCCAGGATTATTTTAGTTTCCAGGAACTAATTTCCTGAAAGTAAGCCTTATGAAAAAAAACACATAAAAAATTATTCAACGTATATTTATCGGTTTTGAAAGTATCAGACAAGGAGGAAAAGAGGCCTTTTTAACTTGCAGCTCGTTATGTCTTCCTCAAACTGAAGAAAAGTAAGTATATGCCTGGTTCAAATGATTGAGTCTTTATGCCCCAGTTCAGGCTTTAAAGAAATATCATGTCCCATTCCAGGTGGGAGTTCTTCTTGTCAGAAGAAAGGTCCCGTCTTGAAATGTCACCTATCCCCTCCGGAGATGTTGCTTGACCCACTGATTTCCTCCAGAGCTCTGTGTTATACTTCACATTAAGATGTGCTGCCTTACTAAGCCCTTGGCCTAGATTTCCCATGAAGAGTGAAGGAGAAGCAATCAGTGCTTACTGCTATCATAGAATAATTTAAATAGTAGCTTCAGCACATGCACAGTCTGTTTGACCTATTCCAGCTTAAGATTTGCCACACTAGTACTTCACCATTGGTGTACTCACCTTCTAAATATGTGCTAAATATAGCATCAGAAAATCAGAATTGCTTATTAAGATGTAAATGAATTTTAAAGGAGAGTTAAAATAAATGTGCATTTCTGATGGAAGGTCTTTGACTGGAAATGTTAGCTGTTCTTCTCTCGACAGTATCCTTCTCAATGCTTTGAGCATTTTTACTTCCATTCCCATGGTTCTTTCTGTATTTTTGGCCATACCCAAGCTTTTTACAGATAATCGACAATCTTCAGATAACCATGGCAAATAATCTTTCTCACATTGAAAATGTACTTTTACAAGAATAATTTTTAAATTAATTTTTCAGTCAATTTGTTAATGATTTCAAATATATAAAATATCCTTATTTAAAAATCCTCGTTCAGACTTTGCTATCTCAGAGAGGATTCTTCAAATCACCTACATATCCTACTTTTTACATTTCACTGCTGTTCTTTGTCCTTCCAAAATCCTGCTGTGAGAACAGAAATGAATGATTATAAAAGTTTCATGGATATTTCAGTTACAAGATTAAATGTTACAAGAATGCTGTCTGGATTAGAGGATATTAGCTACAAGGTTGGACAAATTTGGATTGGAACCAGGCTGAGGGGAAACCTATTAGGTAGGTCTATTAGACATTAGATATATATAAAATTAAAAGAGGCAGAGATATGGTAGACAGTCATAGCTATCTAGAACCGACAGTATGCTACAAACCTACTGACTCCCATAGCTATATAGACTACACTTCTTCCCACCCTGTTTCCTGTTAAGAATCTATTATCCTACTCCCAATTCCTCCATCTGCACCCAGGATTAGGGCTCCCATACTAGATAATCGGAGATGTCCTCATTCTTTAGGAAACGGGGGTTCCCCTCTTCCATTATAAAAGAGGCTCTCACGAGCACCCCCTCGACATCCCGTAGCTCTGCTCTTGCTCCCCCTTCCCCCCCATTCGCAACAAGGACAGAGTCCCCCTTGTCCTCACCTTCCACCCCATTAGCCGTTGCATACAACATATAATCTTCCAACACTTTTGCCACCTTCAATGGGATTCCACTACTGGCCACATCTTCGGATCTCCACTCCTTTCTGCTTTCTGCAGACACTGGTCCATCTGCAACTCCCTGGTCAACAGCAGGAGGTGCAACATCCATCCCTTTACCTCCCCCCTCGACTCCATCCAAGGACCCCAACAGTTTTTTCATATGAGGCAGAGGTTCACTTGCACCTCCTCCAACCTCATCTACTGTATCCGCTGTTCCAGTTGTGAACTTCTGTACATCTGCGAGACCAAGCGCAGGCTCGGCGATCTTTTCGCTGAATACCTCCGCCTTCAGTCTACCTTAACCTACTTGATCTCCCGGCTGCTCAGCACTTTAACTCCCACTCACATTTCCAATCTGACCTTTCTGTCCTGGGCCTCCTCCATTGTCAGAGTGAGGTTGCAATTTGTAGGAGCAGCACCTCATATTTCCCTTGGGTAGCTTACATGCAAGCGGTATGAACATTGACTTCTCTCTCTGTCCCACGCACTCCGCTGACATCATTCTGAAGAAGGGTCTCAACCCAAAACCTCATCCATTTCTTCTCTCCAGAAATGCTGCCTGTCCCGCTGAGTTACTCCAGCATTTTGTGTCTATCTTCGGTTTAAACCAGCATCTGCAGTCAGAACTGTCTTCCCAGCATGGAAATTTCAAAGACGAGAGGGCACAGCTTTAAATTGAGAGGGCATTTTTTGAGAAAACGTGCGAGGCATCCCTCCTGGGAATGTACTTCCAGAGATGATAGTGATAGCAGATATTAAAGTGGTATTCATGAGATTTGTGCTACCATACAGCCATACAAATAAAAAGAGCACAATACATGATAGAATTTGTTTAAGAAGGAACTGCAGATGCTGGAAAATCGAAGGTAGAGAAAAATCGAAGGTAGAATCACAGTGTTAAAGTCAGCAGGCCCAACACTCCGGAGCTCCAACACAGGCGATCCCCGGCAAGGCATTGCCCCGGTCCGTGATGATAATTCAGTGTTGCACCGCTGCAGAAGTTCTGGCCGGTCTCCGGTAGGAAAGGCTGCACCAACCAGTCTGAAGAAGGGTTTCGGCCCAAAACGTTGCCTATTTCCTTTGCTGCATAGATGCTGCTGCACCCACTGAGTTTCTCCAGCACTTTTGTCTACATGATAGTTTTAACATGAACAACCCCCACAGTGGAATCAACGTTACCCATTGTGAGGGAAGGCGATACAGTTCAGTCATCTTCCTCTTTGTTCACCCGTGGTTAGGCCCTTTGAGCCCTCTGCAGTCGCCGCTATGGACAGCCCAATGTTCAGGCCCTCTTGCCGGGATGATTAGAGGTCCGACATCGGAATGAAAGAACACACTAAGTGGCTTGGAGTTTCTGAATTGGCCGCTTCCTACCGCTTTCTACCGAAGTCCACAGGCCGAGCTGTGCGGAGCTCCAACACTGGCGACCCCCGGCAAATGATCCCAGGCCTCCGCGATGTTAATGTCAGCGCCGCGCCCGGGGCTGGAAGCTCCACAGACCACAGCTCCACGGTGTTAAAGTCAGCAGGCCCAACACTCCGGAGCTCCAACACAGGCAATCCCTGGCAAGGCATCGCCCCGCTCCGCGATGATAATTCAGTGTTGCACCGCTGCTGAAGCTCTGGCCGGTCTCCAGTAGGAAAGGCTGCACCAATCCAGTTGGTAGGCCGCGAGGGGGGGGGGGGGGGGGAGTTGCGGAGAAGATGCAACACAGAGAAAAGACACGTCTCCGTCCAGGTAAGTGACTGAGGAACGGTTTCCCCCCCATATAAAAAAAGGCTAAGATACCTTTAGAACATACTTTTAGACACATTCAAAATATCAAAAAGGGTGAAAGAACTAACATTTGCTAGCGAGGCTGCCACTACTGTGGCGCCACCCAATTGAAGTCAAGTTCTCCATCTTCAAGTTTGCCGACGACACCTCTATTGTTGGACGAATTACATATGATGATGAATCAGAGTAAAGAAGGGAGATTGATCAAATGACCAAAAGTGCCAGCACAACAACCTGGCTGTCAATGTCAATAAGACCAAGAAACTGATTGTGGACTTCGGAAGAGGGAGGACGGGGACCCACAAATCTTGATGGGACGATGGTGGATAGTGTCAAAAACTTCAAATTCCTGGGCATGCATATCTCTGAAGATCTTTCCTGGTCCCAGCAAACTGATGCAATTATAAAGAAAGCCCATTAACACCTCTACCTCCCGAGAGATTTTGGAGATTTGTTATGTTAGAGAGTACTCTCTTGAACCTCTGCAGATGTACAGGACAGAGCATATTGACTGATTGTATCATAAGCTGGTTCGGCAATTTGAACGTCCAGGAGCGAAGAAGATCTCAAAATGTGGTAAATACTGCCCAGTCCATCACAGGTACTGACCTCCTGACTGTCGAAGGGATTTACAGGAGTCAATGCCACACCGCCCTGGCCACACATATTTCAATCCTGCCATTGGGAAGAAGATACAGGAGCTTGTAAACTATAACATCCAGGTTCAGGAACAGCTTCATCCCAAAAGCCACCAGACTATTAAACACTACAACCTCCACATAAGCTCTGAACTATATGGGGCAGCACAGTGGAGCAGTGGTAGAGATGCTGCCTTACAGCTCCAGAGACCCAAGTTCAATCCTGACTATGGGTGCGGTCTGTATGGGGTTTGTACATTCTCCCTGCATGGGTTTTCTCCGGGTGATCTGGTTTCAACACACACTACAAAAACGTATAGGTTTGTACGTTAATTGGGTTGGTAAAATTGTAAAATTGGCCCTAGTGTGTGTGGGATAGTGTTAGTGTGCGGGGATCGCTGGTCTGCATGGACCCGATGTGCTTGTTTCAGTGCTTTATCTCTAAAGTAGACTTCGGGGCATTGGTTTTGTCTATTTTCACTATAATTGTTTGTTTTTATGCGTGCGTATGTGTATATTATAGGACAAATAACAGGATTGGACGGCAGGTTGGAGGATGAGTGTTAATGATTAAATATGAACATGATTAGATCTCTTCAGTTTCATGTGATCTTTTACACTGCCCAAGGTTGACAGAAAGGGCTCAATTTAATGATTTACCAATAAAGTACCAACAATAATAAATATGAAAATAAAGGAACATTGCGTTTGAAAATCTATGAGCAAATTTTATTCTATATCTCAAAGTTTTGCATAGTAATGTATGGATTCTGCAAGGGTGAATTTCTGTTACTCTGCTGTACTTGCCAGCATTAGCTAAAGTATAATGAAAATAATAAGGAGAATAGGATAAAACAAATTAAAAGTTGGCTAAGCCATAGCTGGATTATTGCGTACCGTCCTGGTTGTCATACAAGAGGAAGGATGTGATTGCTGGAAAGGGGTGATTCATCAGGATACGACTCAAAGTGCTAGAGTAACTCAGCGGGTCAAGCAGCATCCCCGGAGAATATAGGTGATGTTTTGGGATGCACCCTTCTTCAGACTGTTTGTGGGTGGGTGGGGGTGACGGAGAAAGCTGGAAGAGAGGAATGGCAGGACAAAGCATGGCAAATAATAGGTGTATACAGATGAGGGGAGTTGATGGGCAGATAATTGTACAAAGGCCAGAGGCGACAAGGTGTGAAACAAAGGGTTAAAGAACAGAGACTAGTGAAGCCAGAAGGATTGAAGAGTTGTAAATCCCATTTATTGTTTGAAAGGTGAATGTCCCAAGACTTTGGAGAGAACTTTCATTGCTCATAGGGTGATACACTGAAGCAGTAACATCTCAACTTCTCTTCTCAAACCCTTGGAGGTGCAGGCCATTGTATCTATAGCCTTCTTGACCACCTATCTTCCTGTGACGCCACTTTCTAGAAACTATGTACCTGCACTCCTAGATCCCTCTGCTCTATGACACTCCCTCGGGACTATTCACAACCCTAGTTTTACTTCCCAAAATGTAACACCTCGCACTTATTGGCATTAACTACATTAACCATTACACTGCGCAAGGTCCGGATGTAATTTTCGATAACCATCTTCATTATCTACTATACCACCACTTTAGTGACAACTGCAAAATGACTAATCATGCCTTCTACATTCTCACACAAAACATTGATATAAACCATGAACAGCAATGGACACAACATCGATCCCTGAGGCACAACGCTAGTCACAGGCTTCCAGTCCAAAAACCCTCTTTCCACCATCACGCTCTGTTTCCTTCCATGGAGCCAATTCTCTAGCCAGTCAGCTAACTCTTCCTGGATTCCATGCAATCTAAAGTATTTCAAGACAGCCTGCTATGCAGAACCTATTAAATTCCTTGCTTAAGTCCATATGGACATTTATAGCTTTTTCCACATCAACCGTTGTGGTTACCTCTTCAAAAAACTGAATCAGATTTGTAAAACATGATCTTCTACATCACTGATTATCACTAATCAACCCCTGTTAATCCAACTGCATATATATCTCAACCTTCAGAATACTCTCCAGTAACGTGCCTACCACAGATGTTAAACTCACTGATCTATAGTTCCTAGGCTTTTCCTTGCAGTCCTTTTTAAATAGAGCCACACCATTAGTTATCCTCCACTCTTCCAGCACCTCACCTGTATCTCATGATAATTCATATACAGTGGCTTGCAAAAGTTTTCATACCCCTTGAGCTTTTCCACATTTTGTCACGTTACAACCACAAACGTAAATGTATTTCATTGGCATATTATGTGATAGACCAACACAAAGTGGCACATAATTGTGAAATGGAAGGAAAATGATACATGGTTTTCAATTTTTTTTACAAATAAAAAACTGAAAAGTGTGGCGTGCAAAAGTATTTAGCCACCCTGAGTCAATACTTTGTAGAACCACCTTTCGCTGCAATTACAGCTGCAAGTCTTTTGGGGTATGTCTCTACCAGCTTTGCACATCTAGAGACTGACATTTTTGCCCATTCTTCTTTGCAAAATAGCTCAAGCTCAGTCAGATTGGATGGAGAACATCTGTGAACAGCAATTTTCAAGTCTTGCCAGAGATTCTCAATTAGATTTAGGTCTGGACTTTCACTGGGCCATTCTAACACATGAATATGCTTTGATCTAAACCATTCCATTGTAGCTCTGGCTGTATGTTTAGGGTCGTTGGCCTGCTGGAAGGTGAACCTCCGCCCCAGTCTCAAGTCTTTTGCAGACTCTACATCTTTTCTTCCAAGATTGCCCTGTATTTGGCTCCATCCATCTTCCCATCAACACTGACCAGCTTCCCTGTCTCTGCTGAAGAAAAGCATCCCTACAGCATGATGCTGCCACCACCATGTTTCACAGTGGGGATGGTGTGTTCAGGGTGATGTGCAGTGTTAGTTTTCCGCCACACATAGCATTTTGCATTTAGGCCAAAAACTTCAATTTTGGTCTCATCAGACCAGAGCACCTTCCTCCACATGTTTGCTGTGTCCCCCACATGGTTTGTGGCAAACTGCAAACGGGACTTCTTATGGCTTTGTTTCAACAATGGCTTTCTTCTTGCCACTCTTCCATAAAGGCCCGATTTGTGGAGTGCACGACTAATAGTTGTCCTGTGGACAGATTCTCCCACCTGAGCTGTGGATCTCTGCAGCTCCTCCAGAGTTACCATGGGCCTCTTGGCTGCTTCTCTGATCAATGCTCTCCTTGCCCGGCCTGTCAGTTTAGGTGGACGGCCATGTCTTGGTAGGTTTGCAGTTGTGCCATACTCTTTCCATTTTCGGATGATGGTTTCAACAGTGCTCCGTGAGATGTTCAAAGCTTACGATATTTTATTATAACCTAACCCTGCTTTAAACTTCTCCACAACTTTATCCCTGAACTGTCTGGTGTGTTCCTTGAGCTTCATGATGCTGTTTGTTCACTAATATTCTCTAACAAACCTCCGAGGCCTTCACAGAACAGCTGTATTTATACTGAGATTAGATTACACACAAGTGGACTCTGTTTACTAATTAGGTGACTTCTGAAGGCAATTGGTTGCACTGGATTTTATTTAGGGGTATCAGAGTAAAGGGAGCTGAATACATTTGCACGCCACACTTTTCAGTTTTTTATTTGTAAAACAATTTGAAAACCATGTATCATTTTCCTTCCACTTCACAATTATGCGCCACTTTGTGTTGGTCTATCACATAAAATCCCAATAAAATACATTTATGTTTGTGGTTGTAACGTGACAAAATGTGGAAAGGTTCAAGGGGTATGAAAACTTTTGTAAGCCACTGTACCTCAGCCAGGGTTTCTGCAATAACTTCTCTAGTTTCCCACAGTGTCATTAGATATATCTGATGAGGCCCAGGAGATTTATCTACTTTTATATGCCATGGGGCATTCAGCACCTCCTCGACTGTAATGCGGATTATTCTCAAAACATCTCCTTTAACTGTCCCATGTTCCACATTTGCTCGAATGTCGGTGAAACATCACTCCCTGACGAGCTCAATGCGTTTTACGCACGCTTTGATAGGGAGAACACTGATGTGCCTTCTCGAGCCCCCATTCACTGTGATGGTATTTCAGTTTCAGTCACAGAGGCTGCCGTCAGAAAATCCTTCAGCGGGGTAAACCCTCGAAAAGTGGCTGGACCTGATGGTATACCAGGTCGTGTACTAAAAACGTGTGCGGACCAACTGGCTGGAGTTTTTGTGGACATTTTCAAACTCTCACTTCTGAGGTCTGAGGTTCCCATCTGCTTTAAAAGGGCATTAATTATACCGGTGCCCAAGAAGAGCAAGGTGACGTGCCTCAACGACTATCGACTAGTGGCACTAACGTCGGTGGTGATGAAGTGCTTTGAGAGGTTGATCATGGCGCAAATCAATTCCTACCTCGACAAAAACCTGGACCCACTGCAGTTTGCCTACCGCCACAATAGATCAACGGTGGATGCGATCTCGCTGGCTCTCCACTCTGCTCTGAACCACTTGGACAATAAAAACTCATATGTCAGGCTGTTATTCATTGATTACAGCTCGGCATTTAATACAATTATCCCCTCCAAGCTGGTTACCAAGCCCTCAGATCTGGTTCTCTGCAATTGGATCCTCAACTTCCTCATTCAAAGACCACAGACTGTTCGTATTGGTGGAAATGTGTCAGCCTCGATAATAATCAGCACGGGAGCACCTCAAGGCTGCATGCTCAGCCCCCTGCTGTACTCACTCTATACTCATGACTGCATAGCCGGTCATAGTGCGAACTCCATCATCAAGTTCGCTGACAACACCATTGTTGTGGGACGTATCACTGATGGGGACGAGTCAGAGTATAGAAGTGAGATCGACTGACTGACCAAATGTGCCAGCACAATACCCTGGCCCTCAACACCAGCAAAACCAAGGAACTGATTGTGGACTTTGGAAGGGGTAGGATGGAGACCCACAGTCCCGTTTATATCAACGGGTTGATGGCAGAGAGGGTCAAGAGCTTCAAATTCCTGAGCGTGCATATCTCTGAAGGACTCTCCTGGTCCGAGAACACTGATGCAATTATTAAGAAAGCACATCAGGGTCTCTACTTCCTGAGAAGATTATGGGGAGACGGTATGTCAAGGAGGACTCTCTCTAACCTCTACAGGTGCACAGTATAGAGCATGCTGACCGGTTGCATCGTGGCTTGGTTCGGCAACTTGAGCGCCCAGGAGCGGAAAAGACTACAAAAAGTAGCAAACATTGCCCAGTCCATCATTGGCTCTGACCTCCCTACTATCGAGGGGATCTATCACAGTCGCTGCCTCAAAAAGGCTGGCAGCATCATCAAGGAGCCACTCCATACTGGCCACACACTCATCTCCCTGCTACCTTCAGGTAGAAGGTAAAGGAGCCTGAAGACTGCAACGTCTGGGTTCAGAAATAGCTACTTCCCCACAGCCATCAGGCTATTAAACTCAACTAAAATAAATCTCTGAACATTAATAGACCATTATCTGTTTATTTGCACTTGATCTGCTTATTTATTGATGTGTGTATATATTGTGTGACTCTTGATGTTCCCCAGTCTTCATGTCCTTCCCATGGTAAAAACAGAGGATAAATACACAGTAAAAAACAGAAGAGATAAAACAAAATGAGATATGTTTATGGTGAGATGTGGAGCTTCAAGGGGGAATCTGAGGAGTAAATACTTTTTCAACTGTGGTATAATTGCTATATCTAAGAGGCATTTTGCGATCCATACACAAGGCATAAATTATTTGGTCAAATGCAGGCAATTAGTAAAGATGATCAAAAAGGTTGATGTGGACATAGTAGGACAAAGGACTCAATGCTATGCTGGACTTCTCTGAGACTGTTGGCTCAGCTGTTATGAGAGGAATGAAGAAAATAGGGAATGATTCCAATGAAGACATCTTTTTGATAACTTTGTTTAATAAGACATCAATCATCCCGGTAAAATTTTCAAAATTATTTAAGCATCTGTAACTCAGACTTCTCATGATTAACTGTGAACTTTTCGGGCTCATACTGTTAATATAATCGTTCCTTGATAACATTGATGACTTCATCACTTATAATAGCTGTGATTTCTCACCAGGTTGTGTGCCCAGTATTTTTTAACCTCCAACCAAGATCACAACACGGTGTACTGACATGAACTTGTGAGGAACAAGGAGCACAAATAACATGTTTGTCATTTATTCAAAGGTTATTCACAAACTGCTTCTAGAAGTTTCAGTCAACATTACAGCAGCTCAGGGAGTAGTTCATCACATGATATAATCATGAATAAAATGGTGGCAGCATTAAAATTAAAATTACTGATCATGACTGACTAACATTACATATACCACATACCAGATTGTACAGTTAGTCCCTGGAGCTCTCTTTAGATGGGGTTGAGAGGAAAAGAGAGGTTCCTATATACCACAAGAGGCCACAAGCCCAAAACGTGCCTTGTGAGGGAGACTGGGCAAAGAGCCAGTGACTGATGTGAATGTTGTCAAGTTCATAAGTTTAAAGCTATAGGAGCAGAATTCGGCCATTCGGCCCATCAAATCTACTCTGCCATTCAATCATGGCTGATCTATCTTTCCTTCTCAACCCCAAGGTCAGTTGTGTGTTTCCCACCACACACCAGCAGTCACCAGAAGTGTTTAAATTCCAACCATGACTGAATGAATTAAACAATCCTCAAATCCCTTTAAATCTTTTATCCATTACCTTAAATTTATGCCCTCTGCTTACAGACACATTTCGTTTAGTTTAGAGATGCAACATTAGGGACAATTTTACACTTATACCAAGACAATTTATCTACAAACCTGTATGTCTTTGGAGTGTGAGAGGAAACCGAAGATCGCTGAGAAAACCTACGCGGTCATGGGGTGAACGTATAAATTCCGTACAGACAGCAGCCGTAGGTGGGATTGAACCCGGGTCTTCGGTGTTGCAAGCGTTGAAAGGCAGCATCTCTACCGCTGCGCCATTCTTAGGGAAATGTCTCTCATTATTGACCATATCTATGCCTTCATATTTCCTTATACTTTAATGAGCCCCTCCTCCCACCAGCCCATTCCTCTCTGAGGAAAACAACCCCAGTCTATCCAGTCTCTTCTCACAGCTGAAAAGCCACGTTTGGTGACATCCCGCCGAGTGCTCTACAGCTGCATTCTCAATTATTAGCAGTAACCATGAATCAAATGTTAATATTCTAATATTGCATTAACCCTCAGGCACTTTGCTCTTTGTAAAGTCAAAATCTATCCGACTTTGGCAGACACATAATCCAACAAGAAACTCACCGCCTGCTCTCTTGTGGTAGAATGTGGCACACAACTAGTGTAGAGCAGCAGCAAGGTGGAAGTGTGTAAACTGTTCTGACATCTCAACTCATGGATGAAGAATGGACTGGGTATTTTTGGTAAGGCTATCACAGTTTATGTCTAAGGTGAAGCAGTCAATTTAGGAAAATGGAGTCCTTAGAATCTAATCATTTTTCTATCCAACCTCTTCTTCATTCCAGATATGCATGCACTTCTTACTTACTGACCATTCATACCCATATACCTTTTTCCTTTCAGGCATCCAAGAACTCTCATCTGTGTAGGTGGCAACAGCAGACAGCAAGAGAGGGAGGGTTAAAATGTTTCATCACTCAATCTCACAGTAGCAATACTAATGTAATACCAATTGAACCAGTTCTAACGACATTTAGCATAGCCTAAAGAAGAAAGTTTAATGCTGATATAATTATTTTTATGTCCATTTCAAGGGCCATCCTGAGGTATCTAACAGCTAATGAAGTATTTTAGGAGTGCAGTTACTATTTCACAGCAAGAAACATGGTTTTTAATAAATGTAGAGTAAACTTCATCAAACAGCGATGTATTTGTGACAAGACCGTTTTTTCCCCTGCAATGATAAGCGAGGGATGAATGGTGAGGGATGAATTAAGCTTCAAATTAAGTTATTGTGTATAGTCCAGATAACCTTGGGAGTCGGGTTTATAGTAGATGTCAACTGATGCTCTGTCCCCTGTGATGGCGACATAAATATCAAGAAAGGGGAGAGAGGTGTCAGAAATAGTCCAAGTGAATTTGAGGTCAGAGTAAATGTAAGTGGTAAAGTGAATGAAATCAAAGAGTTCTGCACAGGCTCTGGGAGCAGACCTGGTTCAGTTATTGATGTAGCAGTGATGGTGCAGGGTTATATTTGGAACAAAGACTCTTCAATGTAGCCAACAAAAAGGCAGACATAATTGGGGCCCATGCGAGTGCCCATAGCGTCACCTGTGACTTGAAGATTGTGAGGGAAGTCAAAAGGGAATGCAGAGAAACCACATATTTTTACACAATTGAGTTCAATGTGCAACAGTCTCAATGTGCAGGCTTTTAGGAAGATCTTCTCAACAGAGGCCACTGGTAGGAGAGTGGCACTGGTACCGGTTCAAGTAGGTGCTTCATGAGCATTTTCACAGGAAGGGTAATGGTGAATTCTTGAACATGTTGTCAGTGAAAAGGAAGAGGTATGAGACTTCTTATCAAGTTTATAGGCTGATTATTGGCTAGAGTTGATGCAAGCCCAAGAGGGATATATCGTTGTGAACTGTGGATTTTTAGTGGAGGAAGGTGGGGAAGGGATGGAGGGAGGTGTTTGTAGAAGTTACCTAAAATAGTAAGATTAAATGAGAACTTACCAGTTTGAAGTTTGATCTTTATTTTATGAGGAGTTGCGATGAGGGATTTTGTGAAGAACCCGCCAGCACGCATGTGCGACATTCTTCAAAGCAGTGGTGTGGAATCACAGAACCAACAAACAAAGAAATGACTTGTTATAGTAAGATTGAAGAGACTCTAATTACCAGTTGACTTTATGATCGAGGGTTGGGAGCGGAGGGCACAAAATCCCTCATCGCAACTCCTCATAAAATAAAGATCAAACTTCAATCAGCGGGGTATGCTGGAAACACCAGCTGCAACCCTGTGAACCCAGGTCTGTGCTGCTTTAGTAATTCATCAATGTAGAAGATTACTTTCTCTGGGGTAGAGACCATTCTGTCAATCTTGATCTTTTGAAGCGTCTGTACCCTTTGTGCTGAGGTAAGTGCCAATAACATCACCAGCTTCAGGGTGAGTTTGTCCAAAGCGAGTCCAGCCATAGGCGACCATGTCCTGAGTAGGGTTAACACTATCCCAATGTCCCAGGTAACATTGTAACGGGGTCTGGGTGGATTAGAATTGAATATGCCCCGCATCAATTTGGACAACAGTTTATTGGATCCTATTTCGATATTGAGGTAGAATGATAGCGCACTCCTGGTGCTATTAATGGCACTGTAGCTGAGGTGTTCATCATGGTGCAACCCCGCAAGAAATTCCAGCACATCTGATATGTTGACGGAGTCATAAGCAATGTAAATGCAGCCACAGTAGGTTTCCCATTTCCTTATTTGCGTCAAATATTGCCGTCTTGTAGCCTCCCTGCATGATGCTCCAATTGTATCCATAGTCCTTGATGAGAAACCATACTGCAGCAATGGTCTATTCAAAACCTGCAAGCCAATAATTTCAAATGACTATGGCAGGGATGATGTTCCCCTGTAACAGGGTTCGTCACCAACTGTGGGCAATTCTCTAAGAGGGCCCATGGTTCACTTATCATTCCAAGGACCACCGGATACCATGGCTGTGTAGGCCAGTCGGGTATGATAAGAATGCCTTTAGCAGCATCTGACTGGATTTTCTGCAATACCCGACTGATGAGGCAAAATGGAGGAAATGCGTAGAAAAACCATTTCCCCCAATCTAGCGAGAAAGCGTCCATCGCCATTGCCCCAGGATCTGGTTCCCATGATACATATGTTGGTACCTGATGGTTTAACCGTGATGCGAAAAGGTCAATATCCGGTTTACCAAATTTGGCTATACTTTTGGTGAATATTTGGGGATTTAACATCCACTCAATGTTGTCATTAAATTTCCGTGACCTGGCGTCCGCCACTGTATTGAGCTTACCTGGTAGATAGGTAGCTGAAATCCAAATATTCCGTTGTATGAACCAGCCAAATTGTATTAGCCATTCATCACATGAAATTGACCTGGTACCGCCCATATGATTTAAATATGCCACCGCAGTGGTGTTGTCTATTTGGAGACTGACATGAGTGTCAGTAATGTTTGAACAATAAGCTCTAAGTCCGTGGAATGCCCCTAGCATCTCCAAATAATTTATCCCTTGTGATAACAGAAGGGTAGATTCAAGTGAGTCCCATCTGCCCCCACAACTAGAGTTGTTGTCAGTAGCTCCCCAGCCATGGGAGCTTGCGTCTGTTTGTAAGTACACCAATGGACGAGGCACAATGATGGGTTTGAATGAGTTACGGATATTGTCAATCCACCATTGTAACTTAATTTTTGCCTTAAATGGCAGCTGCATGGGTCTATCAAAATGTCCAGCATTCAATTTTAATGCCGAAATCTTGGATCTTTGCAAATTTTGATAATGTAAAGGTCTGAATTGAGCAGCTGGAAAAGCTGCTACCATTTTCCCAATTACCTGGGCAGCTTGGCTGATTGATGGTATACTGGCGCAGACCAGATTATTACATGCTTCAATGATATCCCCAACTTTGTTAATTGGAATGGTGGTAATCATTCGATTGGAATCAATCGTAAATCCCAGATAGTCCATGACCTGTGAAGGACAGAACTTCGACTTACCTGGATGGATAATTAATTCCATTTTTTGAAATAATGTCAGAGTGGCTGTAACTGCCAATTTTGTGATTCCAAAGTATTCCCAATAATTAGGATATCATCCAAGTAAGCCATAACCGTATGGTTTTGCCTCCTCAGTGTTGCTAACACTGGCTTGAGTAATTTAGTGAACAATCTAGGGGCTGTGGTAAGCCCATTGGGCAAAGCTCTGTATTGCCAAAGTTGATCCATCCAGGTAAATTTTAAGAACTTCCTGTGATGTTTCTGAATGGATACCGAATAGTATGCATCTTTTAAATCAATGCATGCCATGAAGCAGCCCTCGGAAACCAAAGATTTGGCTGTCTCAAACGTGTCCATTTTAAAATGGGTATATTTTACAAAAGTATTCAAATGGGTTAGATCTATGATAACCCGACATCCACCATCTTTCTTAGTTTTTGTGAAGATGTTAGATACGAATTCAATTGGTTAGTGGATTGTCCTTTTTATCACCCCTTTTTCTTGTAATCTCAAGATTTCAGCATAGCCTTCTGCTACTTCCTTGTTGGAAAGCGCAAATTTGCGATTCGGCATATGCTGAGGTGGGGGAAGTTGACCATTTATGAACTCAATCTCATGGCCTTGAATACTTTGTAAAATAAACTCATCTGAGGTGATGGTATCCCATGCCTCCTTAAAGAACCGTAATCTCCCTCCAACATGTGAGGTTAAACATGCAAGTGCATGAAATTCAGACCGCCTTACCTCCATGGTTACCAGCGGTCCCTGACGTGTTTGGTGCGACGTGGAGGTGCTGGGTTGTGCTGGTGATGCGGTTGCCGCATCTTCTATGCTGGTCGTTGCGGGCCTTGCCCTAAAAAAGGCCTCGGTTGTTGATATTGCTGGTATTGTGGAAGCGCTGGTATGTAGGTCCTTGCTGGTCTCTCGGTTTGACCCCGCAGTCTGGAATATGGCATTTTCCTGGCCACTTGTCTGGTCGAGGTGTGTGACCTCATAAGACCCACCGTCTTCGCATGGTGGTCTAGATCTTTGACCTGCTTTGGTAGGTCTTCCCCGAATAGTTGTCTAGAGATGCTCTGCATAGCCCCGCGAATTTAGGATTTAGAGTGGGCTTGATGGTAGACTTCCGAAACGCATTTATTTCATATTGCATATTGCACAACAATGCAAGAACGTCTTCCTGTTCGGTGTTTAAATCCATTCCGTCCATCGACCTCGCAAAAGCGGTAATCCCAGACGTGAGCAATTTCAGGATTCTTTGCAATTTTATCTCCTGTGCTCTTATGCCCAGGCTTATATTACCCCAAATAGGCATGTTTACTATAGGTACATTAAGTGAGTTGCAATTACTCGGTGCCTTGTACCTATTCATAGCTTCCGCAAGGACCTGATCCTGTAGTTGGTGATTTGTGAGAAAGTCAATGGTAGCGGCCAGCTTGGGTTTAAGAGGTTGCCCCGATGATTTGGGTAAAGCAAACTAGGTTGCCACATCCAATAGCTCTTCCTGAGGAACCTCAAGTGCCACTGGTTCGTGTACCAGTATGTCCTCTTCTTCCCCTGGCTGCCTCATGCTACCCATTGACGATGGGGATATATCCAATAATCCCCTGGAACTGGACATTTCCTGCCGTTGACTCTGCTGCAGGATCCGTTCCATCATCCTCTCCATTCGTTCGATGCGTCCTTCATCGTGAGTGAATGGGTGGTCAGAGTCCTCATACCCGAAGGAACTCCTGAGGCTCTTATCACCGGCCCGTACCTCGTCGAGGTAATCTCGGTGCCGTGATGAAAAGTCGCTGCCAGCTGCCTTAGCGGGGCTGTATGACTCCCGCGCGGATCTGCTCATTCGCCTCCTTTTGGACGAGCTAGGTCCGCTTGCCTCAAAGGCCATATGCGGTATGAAGTCGGTACCTGCTGCCACAGCGTGGTGACCCGACATGCGCGCGGGCTTGCCGCCTGTCCTTCTCCTGGACTTAGGCGACGTACGGTCCCGTCCTGCCGCTAATGGGGGATGCAGTGACCGTGGTGAGACTCCACCTGTATGACTTCTGCTGGTTCTGCTAGGTGGTGAGTCAATACTGGCCCTTCCTGGTCTGCCAGTATACTCGGGTCTCGACAAGCCACCAGTCCGCAGTCTAGCGGCTTCTGGTGAATATTCTGCCCTGCAAGGGCTTTGCTGTTGAGCTCTATCCCTGGCTCTTCCACGAATGCTCGGGGAGAAGGGCCGTGCAGCAGCACGGGTAACCCTTTTGATCATTTCAGCCAACGTTTTTCTACCAGTTGGAGATAGAGAAATAGAGTCAGGGTCTACCTGCTCAGGCGCTGTTCCAACTTGCTGTTCTGCGGGCTCCCCGCTTGTACACAGCTGTGTCGGTGGGTCGGGTCCTGTAATCACAGGGCTCCCCGACTTCCGCGCCCTTTTCCCGGCCCGACTTGCGGGTGCTGTAGAGAGCTCCGGGAATAGTGGCCGACGACTCCTGTCGGAAGTCCTGCGGCCTGTACTCCTTTTATCCATATCCCTGTGAAGAAAACACAATTCAAACAACAGGGACAACCAGCTCAAGGTTGCCTATACTTACCTGAGTGGTCCTTATGAAGGGCTGTTGGTGAGCCGCGCTCTATCTCCAGCCGTCGACTGCAAATGCGAGTGACGATATGTCGCGCATGCGTGCTGGCGGGTTCTTCACGAAGTCACTCACGTGACTCCGAAATGAAATTGGAGAATTCAACATCCATAGCCACACCTCCACAACAATCAGTCTGAAGAAGGGTCCCCACCTGAAACATCGCCTATCAAGAGATCCAGACTTTCTCCAGAGATACCGACTTCAGTACTTCAGCACTTTGTGTATGTAATTGTAATTTATTGTAATTGTCCACACCTCAATCACTTCCTCTGCAGTTAGTTCTATATACCCTCTGAGTGAAATAACGTTTATGGTAAATAAATGACCTGCAGCTAGTAGTAATAGGGAAATGAAGATGGAGTTAATGGGCACGTGAGAGTGCAGTTGATGACAAAATGAAATTGATGGAAGTTGATGAGATTGTTCTGGCAGGTTCAATGGGCCAAAAAGTCCTTTGTTGGATACTATTAAATTCTGAAGAAATAATACAGTTGTTTATGAGGAGGTTTACCAACTGCTCCTCATGGTGGTTTAAGGACAGGCAGTTAATGGTGACCATGCTTGTGATTCCCACATTCTGTAAAGGAATAAAAATAACCCTGTAGTTGCTCTGATGTGGTTCTTTCCTGCTGATGAATATGCTTTCAGGTCTATGAAGTGGCTGATTCTTTGAGCTACAGTCACAACAAATGTGTTCTGGAATCACTCCACAAGCATTCTAGGGCTCTCCCACACAAAAGCATGAGAAAGCAGGAGCATCACCTTTCCAAATACACCTGTGACACCACAAGCTGAAAAATGAAATTAGAAAATTCAGCTTCAATGCTGATTGATGTCACGACCTGTCTGCTCTGCATAATTTCAATGATATCCTGTCTAATTCACCCGACAATCCAGATCTACATACCGTGGATGCTCTTTTGGAGTTCTTAGGGCAGTTATATTATCCTTTGTTTTATTTTTGCTTTTCAAACAATCTGCAAGCTAAAAATGAAGAAGACAGTCGGTGACCTATGGATTTAACTATTCATCATAGGTCAGATTTTCCTGCTTGGCAGCGTGATCATTATTGATACCACACTGTAAAAGGTTCAGTAATCTCTCTTGCCTGGATCAGTAAACTTGTGCATGCTTGTTATGCTCAAGGCTGAATAATCAGCCCCCACAATGTAATAAATCACATCATGGAACCGTGTGGAGTCAGACTTCCTATTGATTCCAGCCCATCTTCATTATTGTTTTATGGTGCCAATGGAATCATAGCATATTGCACCTCACAAGGTTATGAGCATGTTGACAGAAAATGTGGCATTTAATCAATTTATTTAGTAGTTCGAGACCGCATACTATTTATTTAGTTCCGCAGCTAATGCATGTAATGCAGTATGGCCTGATGTACTATGGATTTCTTTTCAAGTGACTGCAAAATGAACATGGAACTTCGAAGGAATCATGTTAAACTGAGAAAATAGTGCAAGTTAAATAATTTTCCCACATGCTTTATAAAGAAAATCTACATTACATTAAAACGTGGGATGCTTTACTGCAGTGCATGTCTTTGTCTGCATCTCACGTACTATGAAACATGGTGCAATATCGTTGGCATCGCTTGTAGGATTGAATGAATGGAGTATGTATTGAAGAATGACTGAACATCAATGAGACATGATGACTCACTTGAAATGGTCCATCCATTTGCAGTCTTTAGTGGTTCTATGTATTATAAGTACTAATGCATCAAGCAGTTAAGTAATGTAGTTTAGTTGCGTTTAGAGAGACAGTGTGGAAACGGGCCCTTCGGCCCACCGAGTCCGCACCGACCATTTATTAGCTGTGGACAAACAATACCTTTGTTAGTTGAAGAATAATGCTCTATCTTTCTTGACACAAGAATGAGTCCATGAAGAAGGAAATCGTATCCTCAGAAGAGCACCTTCTCCGTAACCATACAATAATTACACTTATCATACCTGACCTTTCCTGAATAAGATATCCAAAACATTATTTTTTCTGCTCAATCGGTGCTTTCGAATTGTGAGTTAAAATAGTAAGATTAAACGAGAACTTGCCAGTTTGAGGTTTGATCTTTATTTTGTGAGGAGTTGCGATGAGGGATTTCGTGAAGAACCCGCCAGCACGCATGCGCGACATCTCTTCAAAGCAGCGGTGTGGAATCACAGAACCAACAAACCAAAGAAATGACTTGTTATAGTAAGATTGAAGAGACTCTAGTTACCAGTTGACTTTATGATCGAGGGTTGGGAGCGGAGGGCACGAAATCCCTCATCGCAACTCCTCACAAAATAAAGATCAAACCTCAAACTGGCAAGTTCTCGTTTAATCTTACTATTTCATTTCGGAGTCACGTGAGTGACTTCGTGAAGACTTCAAAGCTCTGTGATTACACGCCCTGGACCACGTCCATGCTCACACACTGCCGTAATACTGATGGAGGAAGTATGTTAACGTATTTCAGACTTGAACAAGCTGAAAAATAATAACATTATTGTTAGTACAACAATAAACCCCTGAACTCGGGGACAAACGTTTAGGGACCGCACTTAACGTGCGTAACGTTGCGGGAAAAGGCCACAGGTTAGTTATGAAACCACTGAAATGTAGTTTCATTGGCCCAGCCCGCTATCGTGAGGACATGCTCCATGAACACCTCCATGGTCCTCGTTCCTGATGTGGATGCAGCCTTGGTAGAATGACATTTCAAAATGTTTAGTGTCTTACCTGCTGCATCGAATACCACCTTAAGCCATCTGGAGATAGTCTGCACCGTCATTCTGTGACGTGGGTTTCCATGGGTGACAACAGATCCCATTTCCACACCTGTAGTCGCAGGTCTGTATAGTTTAAGTAACTCTTTCATAAAGCAGTTACATTATTATGGGTCGATCATTCTATCCAGGTTTAATTCCTGTAGAGTCTGGACCCGTTGTGCTGTATTCAGTGCTATTGCCATCACCACTTTTGAAGGTGAGTAAGTCCAGTGGTACCTCCGTGATAAGCGACCACCTTCTGAGTAGGGTCAACACCACCCTAATCTCTCAGATATTATATCGTGGTCGGGAAGGGATGGATAGCACATATCCCTCGTAGTTTGGATACCAGCTGGTGAGATCCCACTCCGATGTTGAGCTAGGATGACAGTGCACTACTGGCACTGTATGCAGCACTGTAACTGAGGGCTCATCATAATGAGCACATTGGAGATCGTAGCAGATATGTAGGTCGTCTTGGTCCGACTACAAAATCCTCTCATATCCTGTGTAGGTGAGGTAGTGCTTCCCAGTGGACTTTCTCTGCACGATCTATATGACGTCCATGGTCCTGTATGTTCCAGACCTGGGTACATTTTCTGCAACACCTGTCTGATGAGGCAGGATGGGGAAAGCATAGAAATCCATTTCCCCCAATGTAGCGAGAACTCGTCCATCGCCACACTTGGAGACCACATTCTGCAGTTTCTCCTGGGTTTCCTCAGGTACTACAGGTTCCTCCAGAACTGGAGGACATCTGGTCCAGCTGCAGAGACTGTGCTCTAGTATACGCTCCATCATGCGCTCCATCCGAGCCATGCGACCACTGCCGCATCTGCGGACAATAAGTCGACTTCCTCAGGTTCTGGAGAATCTCTGAGGCTTCTGTCATTGCCCCACACCTCGTCGAGGTGATTACAAGGGTGCAAGACAGGATGTCGCTGCCTGCCGCTCCTGCGTGGCTAAGCGACTCCCGCGCGGACCTGCCGCTGCTCCGCCGTCTTCCGGACGGAGGCGGCCCGCTGGTCTGATAAGACATGATAGCGGTGGTGAGTCGGTCCCGGCCGCCGAAGCGTGGTACCCCGACGTCCGCGCGGGCTTGCCGCCTGTCCTCCAAAGGCGACGTTCGGTCATGTCCTCCACTACAAGGGAGTGCGATGACCGAGATGAGACTACACCGACCTGCAACCAGGCAGGCTCCCTCGGTGCTGAGTCTGTGTCCTCCTATGGGACAACCCGTCGTTCGGTCACGTCCTGCCGCTAAAGGGGGTGCGGTGACCGAGATGAGACTACACCGACCTGCAACCAGGCAGGCTCCCTCGGTGCTGAGTCGGTGTCCTCCTTTGGGACAAAGCGTCATTCGGTCACGTCCTGTCGCTAAAGGGGGTGCGGTGACCGAGATGAGGCTACTCCGACCTGCAACCAGGCAGGCTCCCTCGGTGCTGAGTCTGTGCCGGCTGCACATGTGGTCCTCCAGACCCAGGCCTCAATCCTTCCCCGGTCCACGATCTGGTGGCCTGCTCCAGTGGAAGTTGACCCCGGCTCTATGGCGGGTTTACCGACTGCTGTGCGATACTTCCCCTGGTCCTCTCTCTGGTGACCTGCATATTTGGGGAGAGAGAACGTGCCAAGAATATAGCACGTTACGCACCTTTGCTCCACTGTCGCTATGGTTAAGTGACAGAGGTAGGGAGTCAGGGTCTTATCTACCCTGCTCCTGTGCGGTTACCACTTATGGCACCATGGTCAGTCGTGGTGGAGAATCAGGTCCTGACTGCGCAGGGCTCCCCTGATTTCCGCGTTTTTATCCCGACCCGCAGAGCGGGTGCTGCCGACGTTGCGGGCAGCTCCAGGAATGGTGGGCGTTGACTCACATCTGGAGGCGCCGGTATGTAGGTCCTTGCTGGCCTTCTGGTTTGACCCCGTGGCCTGGAATATGGAGTTTTCCTGGCCGTTTGTCTGGTCAAGGTGTGCGACCTCATAAGACCCACTGTCTTGGCATGGTCGTCTAAATCCTTGACCTGCTTCAGAAGGTCTTCCCCGAATAGTTGTCTGGGTGGTGGTGTTGGAGATGCTCTGCATAGTCCCGCAAATTTGGGATTTAGCGTGAGCTTGATGGCACTTTTTCGAAACGCATTTATTTCGTATTGCGTGTTACATAATAATTCAAGAGCATCCTCCTCTTCGGTGTTCAAGTCCATCCCGTCCACCGACGTCGCAAAAGCGGTAATCCCAGATGTGAGCAGTTTTAGGATTATCTGTAATTCTTACTTCCTGTGCTCTTATGCCCGGGCTTATATTGCTCCAAATAGGCATGTTTACAATAGGTACATTGAGTGAGTTACAATTACTCGGTGCCTTGCACCCATTCATGGCCTCCGCAAGGACCTGATCCTGTAGCTGGTGGTTGGTAGCGGCCAGTTTAGTTTTGAGAGGTTGTCCCGATGATTCGGGTAACGCAAACTTGGCTGCCACGTCCAAAAGTACTTACCTGAGGAACCTCAGTTGCCACTGGTTCGTGTGCCAAGATATCCTCTTCTCCTGGCTGCCTCATGCTACCAATTGACGGTGGGGATATATCCAAAAGTTCCCGGAACTGGACATTTCCTGCAGTTGATTTTGCTGCAGGATCCGTTCCATCATCCTCTCCATCCGTTCAATGCGCCCTTCATGGTGCGTAAATGGGAGGTCAGAGCCCTCATGCCCGAAGGAACTCCTGAGGCCCCTATCATCGGCCCGTACCTCATCGAGGTAATCTCGGTGCCGTGACAAAAATCGCTGCCAGCCGCCTCAGCGAAGCTGTACGACTCCCGCGCGGATCTGCTCATACGCCTCCTTGGATGAGCTAGGCCCGACTGCCTCAAAGGGCATATGCGGTGTGAAGTCGGCACCTGACGCCTGCGGCGTGGCGACCCGACATCCGCGCGGGCTTGCCACCTGTCCTACTCCTGGACTCAGGCGGCGTACGGTCCCGTCCTGCCGCTATAGGGGGATGCAGTGACCGTGGCGAGACTCCACCTGTATGAATCCACCTGGTCCAATTAGGTGGTGAGTCAACACTGGCCCTCCCTGGTCTGCCAGTGGACTCGGGTCTCGGTAAACCACCAGTCCGCAATCTAGCGGTCTCTGGTGAAATTCCTGACCTAAAAGGGCTTTGTTGTTGAGCTCTATCCCTGGCTCTTTCACGAGGGCACGGGGAGAAGGGCCGTGCAGCAGCACGTGAAACCCGTTTGCTCATATCAGCCAATGATTCTCTCCCTGTTGGAGATAGTGAAAAAATGGAGTCAGGGTCTACCTGCTCCGGCGCCATACCGACTTCCTGCTCTGCGGGTGCCCCGCTTGTACACAGCTGTGTCGGTGGGTCGGGTCCTGTAATCACAGGGCTCCCCGACTTTTGCGCCTTTTTCCCGGCCCGTCTAGCGGGTGCTGTCGTTGTAGAGAGCTCCGGGAATAATGGCCGGCGATTCCTTTTGGAAGTCCTGCGGCCTGTACTCCTCATTATCCATGTCCCTGTTGGAGAAAACACATTCAAAACAGCAGGGACAACCAGCTCAAGGTTGCCTGTACTTACCTGAGTGGCCCTTATGAAGGGCTGGTGGTGAGCTGTCGTTCTGCCATTGTTGAGCAATGGTGAGTGTTGAGCCCGGACCCACAGGGTCAACAAGTTGCCCCATTGTAAAAATAAGTTGGGCTTAGAGACAACATGATAATGGCTGCAACTCCATACCCTCTAAATTACAGCACTGGGATAATGCAGGCTGTGTAGAGTTGAGTTGGGGCTAACCCCTTACTCTTAGTAAATGCCGACAGCCCGCAGTATCGTGTGGGCTGCGGTGTAAGTCGGGCTGCTGCTCTGCCATTGCTAACTGCAAATGGCGAGCCTGCAAGCCCCTAGTTATAAAATAACTGCCGACAGCTCGCAGTATCCTTGCGGCTGCGGTGTAAAATCGGGCTGTGCTCTGCCGTTGCTTACTGCACACGGCGAGTCTGCAAGCCCCTAGTTAAAAATAACTGCCGACAGCCCGCAGTATCCTTGCGGGCTGCGGTGTAAAATCGGTCTTATGCTCTGCCGTTGCTACTGCACACGGTGAGTCTGCAAGCCCATACTTCTTTAAAAATGCCGACAGCCCGCAGATCCTTGCGGGCTGTGGTGTAAAATCGGGCTTATGCTCAGCCGTTGCTTACTGCATACGGCGAGTCAGCAAGCCCCTACTTACTTATAAATGCCGCCAGCCCGCGACCTGCGGGCTGCGGCGTAGAGTCGGCTGCCTCTGCCGTCCTCCGCCGGCGAGTGTGAACCCGGACCTACCTGGGTCAACGGGCTCTCCCGACTCCATGTATTAGAGCCGCCGCTGACTGCCCGCATACTGCGGTCCGCAGTCAGTGTTGAAGCGGCCTGGAGTACTCTGAAAACAGAGTCCCTGTAAGAAAAAACGGACGGCGGGTTAGTTTTCCACTTACCTGCAGGTCCAGCAGTGGAGGAGCAACGCTCCTCCCTGCCCGTCGGTCGCACGCGCGTCGACGATATGTCGCGCATGCGTGCTGGCGGGTTCTTCACGAAGTCACTCACGTGACTCCGAAATGAAATGGAATTCATTAACAAGAAGTGTGAAGCCCTTGATTCGGGGCTCATTCTATTGTAATCTTTGGTGCAAGCAGCAGAAAGTGAATCATAGTTCTGGAAACAGGGGTGTATAAATCTCTGTTGAAGATGCCAGCAGGGATCTGAACAAAAGAAAAAAAAATATATATATAATATTTTCTCCACTCTGCACAAGCAAGGTCCACAGAAGCAGAGTTTTAACTTCATCTGATAGAACAGCAACTGATTTGCATTACAAGAGGAAAATGTATTGCAGACTCATACTTTGGTTGTGTGCTGTGGTAGGTTGGTGTCAGAGTCGTTGGATTTGCGGAGGGGTGATTTTGTATTATTCTTCTGCACTGATTTTGACTTTGATTCACTTTTTGCTCGTCTTTAAGGACATCGCCCATCATGTTGTTAGCACTGACTTTGTGGGACAGAGACAGGCGTAAATCTGACAGCTCAAAAGAGCTGGGTCAGTGCCAAATGCCCTAAAATGAAACGGCAACCTGGTGGAGCTGTGACACTGAATTACACGGTAGTTTATCAGCAAATGCAATAAACAGAGGCGTGATCCAATCAATCAGATCACTGCTAGGCCATACTGTCAGATCAAATAAACAATTATATAACAAAGAGAAGGAGAAGACAATCTCCATCCTCAATGATACCGATGCCCAATATATCCAAGATTATAATTGGATCTAGATCAACCGGGAAACCAGGCCAAAGAATAGCAGATGGAATTTAACCTGGGACAAGTGTCGCACTTTGATAAGTTAAACCAGGCCAGGACTGGCACAACAAATAGTAGGTCCCTAGAAAGTGTTGCAGAACAGGGAGACCTAAGGTACAAGTGCAGAATATTCTGAAAGTGGTGGCAGAGATAGAAAGGATGGTGAAGCATTTGACTTGTGCGCCTTGATCAATCAGCGAACTGAGTACAGGAGGGTACATAAAAGGCTGGAGAAACTCAGCGGGTGCAGCAGCATCTAAGGAGCGAAGGAGATAGGCAACGTTTCGGGCCGAAACCCTTCTTCAGACTGAGTACAGGAGTTGGGTCATGATGTTACAACTGTACAACTCATTGATGAGACTACACATGGAGTATTGTGTGAAGTTCTTCTCACTCAGCTATAGGAAGGATATCGTTATGCTGGAAAGAATGCAGAAAATATTCACAAAGATATCAGCAGGTTTGGAGGGCTTGAGTTCAAAGGTAAGAATGGATAGGCTGGCATAATCTTCCTTGAGCATGGAAGGCTGAGGGGGTGACTTTATAGAGCTCTATGAAATCATGAGAGACGTAAGTAAAATGAATGGCCATTTATTTAGGATAGGGGAGTCTAAAACTAGTGGGTTTAAGATGAGAGGTGTAACATTTAAAAAGGACCTCAGGGCCAACTTTTTCACAGTTTCACAATGGGTATATGGAACTGGTTGTGAGCAGAACCTATAGAGTGGGTACCTTTACGATGTTTATGCAGAAACATGGATAGGATAGGTTGGGAGGAATATGGGCCAAATACGAGCTCATGATAGATAACTTGGTCAGCATGGACAACTTGGGCCAAGGAACCTCTTCCAGTGCTCTATAACTCTCTGACTCTATTTGAGTGCTCGAGACAAGGCTGAAGCAAGGGAAAACCATTCTCAGCCAGGAATGCAGAATGCGCGATCTGCCTTGTCTTATTAGTTACCCAACATTAAAGATGCTAGTTTTCAGTTAATTCAACTCCTTTAACGTGATATCAAGAGAGTATAGAAAACATTAGATACAGGCTGAGAGTTCACATGTCTCAGATGTAGCATCAAGGTGCCCTGACAAAAAGGAATTCAAGGGCGAAACCGTTGAACATAATCTGAACAAAGGAAGATGGTCATGGTTATTAGTTGAAAATCTTCTCGCCTCTGGACTTTGATGTAAGTGTTTCCTGGTGCGGGACCCAAAGCCCAACCACCCTCAACTGCTTCCTCAAGGACCCTTCTCCAATAAAGTCCAGTATTTGTTCAGGGGACCTTCAATCCCATTTGTAATCTTCAGAGAATGAAGCAGGCCATGGCTCCATAAACAAAACATGGAAAACATTTTAGCATGAACTGCTCAATGGCAAATATATGTCAGGGGAAGTGGGTTGTTTTTCACATTTTAGAGGCAGTTCTGAGGCAGCAATGCAAAACCTATTCCATTTACTTTGGCATGGTAGTGGATGTATCAACAACGAAAGAAGGAGAGGGGTGATAATCATCTCAGTCCTCAGTGATGGAAAGGCCCAGCACTTGTCCCAAAGGTAAAAATTAAAACTTCCCATCCTTTTCAGATAGTAATTCCAAGTGGTTTATCCCAATCAGTCTTTTCCTGAGGTTCTTAGTTTCACAGCTGCCAATCTTCAGCTAAGACAATTCACACCATTAAATCATGAAATGGCCTGTTATACCAGATTCACCAAAGATTATGGATGTAACAATGTCTCGGGTAAGGTGCTGAAGACGGTGCTGTAGATCAAGTTGTTGCAGAATAATACGGTACAATAATCACATCATACAAAATTCCTGTGTATGTCCTGTCTGCAGAAAACATTACTCTTCCAATCTGGAAAATTGTCACAACATCCACAGATTCTACATCAGCAGTGATGTAAAGGGATAACAATGATGTTGACAGTGCATTCCCACAACATATCAGCAATACTCAACCAGTTCCACCAACGATTCTCATCTTCAGGTCTCAGGATCTTTCCTGGATCCAGCACACTGACGCAATTATAAAGAAAGCACATCAATGCCTCTACTTCCTGAGAGGATTACGGAGGTTTGGTATGTCAGAGAGGATTCTCTTGAACTTTTACAGGTGCACCGTAGAGAGCATATTGACTGGTTGTATCACGGCTTGGTTTAGCAACTTGAATGCCCAGGATCTATATATATGTGTATTTGTGAGTATGTGTATATATACACGCACACTGAGCTTTTTTCTCTCTCGTTTATTACATTGTTTACAGTGTATTATGTTTACATATTCTGTTGTGTTGCTGCAAGTGAGAATTTCATTGTTCTATGTGGAATATATGACAATAAAACAATTTTGACTCTTGACTCACTGAGCTTGGGACAAATGAACAATATCTAGGCGTAAAGATTAGAGCTGTTGCCTTGGACAGTGCTATTTTGTAGATAATGAGCATATTTGCTTATTAATTAAAAAAAAAGTTACATTTATCAACATTTCTTCCATCAATATATAATTGAATTAACTAATTAGGTATGTTGCAAAACTTACCTTGAGCAGCGCTGCAGTTCTGCCGCTCCCCGTGTGTGCGACTTTGGCGCCTTTCAGAGGGGGGCGGGCTTAAAGTGCCGTTTTTCAACAGACCTGGAAAATCGATCCATGTCGGGCGATTTCGTTGCGGCAGAAAAATCGCTCCGACATTTCATGAATGAAAGTATTTTTAAATTACTCTAAATTATTTATTAACTAGAGTAATTTAAAAATCACCTTCAAAAGCCGTGAGCGCCAACAACCAGAAGGATTTTGCGTAGGGGAGAAGAAAAGGTAAATAGTTTATTTTTATATTAAAAGTTGGTTTTTCGGGAGGCTTTAATGATATTTTCATGTTGCGAAATGGGGTCCCAAAAAATGTATGAACAAACAATATTTTTCCTCCCGACTTCACCGCTAACCGCAACGTTCCAATCCACCGCATTCCACTAAAACCCACTCGCTAGTTGATTTAAATGGCCATTAATTTACAGGCATTAAACACTAAATTCCTTCCATTTGGCCCAGAAATTCATGAAAATGAGATTTAAAAATTATGTTATATTGTGGATTATTGTGTGAATGTTATTTGGACACTTAGGCAATTTAAAAAAAGTTTATCTTTTCTTAAGAAATGGATAGATGTTTAGATCTACTCATTGAATTTTGTAATTAGCTACAATTAGATAACTAACTAATTATATGCTTTAATTTCAGGTCATCCAAGTAAGATTGTTTCATATTTGTTTCAGAATGCTTCAATTTATAATAACTGAAAATTTCATTGAGTTCTCTTAATTTTTAAGAAAGTTATGGGCTTTTAACTTTTCCAGATCACAGCTTTTGAGTTAAGTCAATTGAAAGGCAATGGGGAACAAGATGCTAATTTCCGAGTATGAAAATGGCCATAACTTTCTTAATACTGAAGATATGAAAGTAAATTAGGTGTCAAATTAAACTTTTTATGCTTTATCTGATGGGATAAATTGCAGACTTGACTTTTTAAACCTCAAAATTTTGTAACATTGCTAAACTAATGACTAAAAAATCGTTAAAATTTTGAAAGTCTAGTTTTTACCTTTTTGAAGGTACTGGTGCACTGTGCTGAGGCATATCGCTGATGATCTTAGATGTCATGACAGATTTCAAAGAAGATGCCAACAAGTATGTAATACACTAACCATGTAAACATTGGGCAATGAAGGTCTTTAACTCAAGTCAATCTAATTATCTATCCTTGCAGTTAGTGCCTTTTCCATCATCAATGTGGCTACCATTAAAATAAGATGAATCATTATTACCAGACACCTTACAGAACCAGCTACATGAACATTGTAGTTGCAAGAATATATAATTGTGATTTATATGGCAAGTTACCTACATCCTTTTCAAAGCCTTTTTTAAAGCCTTTCAAATGTCTAAAAGCCAAGACAGATATGTGCAAAGGAATCATCTACTCTGCTCAGCCTGTCAGCTCCAACACCATTCAAAAGACAGCATCCATGGTAATACAACCCATTAAATACCTTAAATACCCACTTGCTGCTCCCACCACTCTATGGCTGCACAACAAACCATCAAATAGTTATGTTGCAGCAACCCACAAAGAATCTTTCTGCAGCCCCCTCAAAATACTGATTATATAGCAGCTGCAAGGTCACGAGGGGCAGATTCACGAGCACAATATTATTTCCATGTTCGCTTTCGGTCACACATCATGTTGACTCAGAAATATTCTGCTATTCCTTCATTGCAACAAATGATAATGGTAGCTTAGCAGTGTTTTTTCAAGAGCTATTGGGGATGCATGATAAATGCTGATCTTGTCAGAAATACCAGTTTTCCATGAGAAAATAAACAATGCAATTGGAATAAGCACAAAAAAAGCTGTAAATAGTTGGTGGAAAGAATAGAAGCTTCAAGTAAATGAACTTCCACCAGAATAACAATGGTCATTGCAACACCTAATGAAGAAAGGGTGATCACATCAATCCCGTAGCACCCAGCAGGTCAGTCAAAAGACCAGGATAAAGCATTTCATGGAGAGCTATTGCAGGCGATGGATCAGGGGCTGCTATGTGGCATTAGTATAAAGATATAATCGATAGATGGCGTGGACATAGAGTCAAGAGTATTGCAAAAGGTTTTGTCCATTTACACTAACCCTGGAGGGTAAAAGGCCCTTTCTCTATGCTGTGTACCTCTATAACTAAAACCAGGAAATGTTGGAAACACTCAGCGGAATTCACCTCCGATTTGGATCCACCCAGTATTGCAGGTACATTCATAATGCCCAGTGTTTCCTGAGGCACTGTTCTTGTTGCAACCTGGGATCTGCTTTAATGCGAAGATAGACACAAAATGCTGGAGTAACTCAGCAGGACAGGCAGCATCTCTGGAGAGAAGGAATGGTTGATGTTTCAGGTCGAGACCCTCCTTCAGACTAGTCAGGGGAAAGGGGAAAGGAAATAATTATATTGTCCTTTAAATGTACACTAACATATGATATGGACCCTTCTTCAGGTCTCGACCCGAAACGTTACCCATTTCTTCTCTCCAGAGATGCTGCCTGTCCTGCTGAGTTACTCCAGTATTTTGTATCTGTTTTTTGTTTAAACCAGCATCTGCAGTTCCTTCCTACACATATCTACTTTAATGCCATCTCTCAGCATGTGTATGTTGTCTCTAATAATACGAATTCCATTTACCTCAATGCTGTCATGGTCAGCAGTTCCACTTTAGCTTTCACCACTTTCTGTGTTGAAACAAACTACTTCAGATGTCGAAGATCATAAACGTCAGTAGCTGTAGAATTTCAATGCCTCTTCTGATCTTTCTTCCCAGTCACATTCCCCTGATCACTCATCCTGTCTGTTCCCCTGCTGTGTTTTCACTATCCCTTCTGACTTTCCACTCTCTGTGCCCAAACAATCAGTCCTCCACAGAGATCATAGCTTTGTTCCCCTATAATCTATCTTTAATGAACTCCCAGGCATTCTAGGATCTCATGTTCTGGGGAGACTTTCAGTTTCCAGCTTTGTATTGCACCCAGCACAGCCATTTCCACCTCCCGCCCAAGATCAACAGGATTGATCCATTGGTTTTAGCCTGCTCCTGACTCATTAAATTGATTTTTTTTCAATTAAAAAAATATTTTTATTAGAAGTCATGTACAGTGGTATAAACTAAGAATAACATAATACCTCATGTACAACTTCTTGTTTTTAAATGTAATAATAGAAAAATAACAGAAGCAAGAAAATGAGAGAAAGATAAAGTTAGGTAAAGGGCCTGTCCTACCAGCATGCGACTCCATGCGGTGAGCGCGACCTAACGTGGTTGCTTGAGCCGTCCGGCCTTGCGGGACCGGTCCCACTTCGATCGCCGGAGCCGTATAGAGTTGTGCGGAGTTGGTCCCGACATCGCGCAGGGCTCCGAAAAACTGACCGTGTTCAAAAATTTTGCGCGGCAACGACCTGTCGGCCCGCAGTCGCCTCGACGCATTACGCACCGCCTCGACGTCGTGCCTCCGTGACCCTCTCTATATGTGCCTCCGTGACCCTCTCTGTGTGTGACTCCGTGGCCTCTCTGTGTGCCTCCGTGCCCCTCTCTGTGTGTCCCTCTCTGTCCTTGAGAACTTACCTTGCGAACTTCGCGCCACGTCGCACCACTCACCCGACCTCCGGGCGGCCCCCCACTGCTGGTTTGGTTGCGCTCGCCGCATGCAGGCGCATGCTGGTGGGATCGGCCCTGTACAGGGATCACCCGACCTCCGTGCGGCCCCCTGCTTCCAGTTTGGTCGCGCTCACCGCATGGAGTCGGATGCTGGGAGGACAGGCCCTTAAGGTCGTGATATTGATAGTTCGTGAAAAGGTAGAGAGAGAGGGAGCCCATAAAGATGTAAAGCGCGAAAAAAAAAAAATTAGAGAAAAAATAAAAAGAAGATATAAAGAAAATAAAAGGGATGTACCTGCTTCGTATCTATGCACACCCCTCACCCGGTTCTGAAACAGTTAATTTCCAGGGTAATGTTGCACCATATGCTTATAATAAGTCGATAAAGGGAGATCAGATCTTTAAGAATTGGTCTGATTTCCCTGCTAGGATGAATCTCATATCTTCGAGGTGTAACATTTCAGACATGTTTGAAATCCACATTTTTCCAGAATTTTAGTATAAGTTTTTTTGCCGTTATTAAGCCATAGTTAAGGAAACTCTTTTGGAACTAAGTCAGCTCAAAGCCGGCTTCCATTGTTCCAAAGATAATCAGTTCTGCGTTGGGGTTCAAATTTATTTTAAATAATTTTGTGAAAATTTCAAACATTTCATTCCAAAATCTATGGAGTTTATGCAGGAGACAAAGGAGTGTGCTATGGTTGCATCTTGAGATAAGCATTTATCACAGATGGGAGAAACATTTGGAATTTTTTTATTCAGTTTACTTTTCGAGTAATATAATCTATGTAAAATTTTAAATTGAATTAGGGTATGTCTTACATTGATCCATTACAATATTACAATATTTATCCCATCTGTCTTTCGAAATTTTTATAGATAGTTCCTGTTCCCAATCTCTTCTAATTGCATCAGACGATGGTATTTTTATATTTAGAATGATATGATATTATATATAAATATGATATTAAATTAATATAAATATAAATTAATTATAAATATGATATTAAATTAATTGAATCTGTCTTTCTGTTCATGGCTTCATCTAATAGATCTGAAGTCAGAGTTTGAATATTCTTGTGAATGTTTACAAGTAGTCACGGATTTGAAGGTATTTAAACTATTGATTACTTTTCGGGTTGTATTTGGGTTGTAGTTGTTGGAATGATAAAAGGTTTCCCTTTCATATATGTCTCCAAACATTTTAATTCCTATTCTTTCTCAATAGGTAAACGTTTTATCAATAATAGATGGTTTAAACGACGGATTATTAACTATGGGAGCGAGAAGCGATAAATTTCTTAATTTGAGAGTTAATTTTATTTGTTCCCAAATTCGTATTGTACTATGAATAATTGGATTTTTCTTGTATAGTGTATTATTCAGTTTTATCAGTGAGAGAAGGATCGCTCCTATATTAAAAGGAGAACAATCCTCTCTCTCCATTACTATCCAATCTACCCATTGGGCAGAATTGTCCAATAAGTAAATTACATTTTTGATATTCACTGCCCAGTAATTGTACAAAAAATTGGGGAGTGTCAATCCACCAAATTCTTTGGGTTTACACAAGTGTCTTCTTTGAATTCTATGGGACATAGTCCCATATGAAATTTGTGATATCAGAATCGAGTTCTTTTAAAACATTTTTAGGTAAGTATATTGGTATTGATTGAAATAAATATAAAATTTGTGGTAAAAAAATCATTTTTATGGCATTTATTCTGCCTATTTAAGACATCGGAAGTGCTTTCCAAAATTTAATCAGGGCATTTAATTTAGTACGGGCATATAATTTGTATTGAATAAAGATTTATATTTTCTAGTAATTTCGATACCCATATATTTAACATTTTCTGTAGCAATTCAAAAAGGGAATTTTAAAAGGTGTGTCGGCTCTTTATCTCGGAGGGTTTATCATCATAATTTTGCTTTTGTTCCAATTTATTCTATATCCTGAGAAAGATCTGAATTCCTCTATTAAATTTAATATGTTTGGAATGCTAATTTGCGATTTTGTAATGTATAATAGCACGTTGTCTGTATATAGCGATATTTTGTTATTTGAGTGTTTTGTATCATAACCATGGATATTCGAATGCGTTCTTATACTTTCTGCTAAGGGTTCTATCACAAGAGCAAATCGAAGGGGTGATAATGCACATCCCTGTCTATTGCCCCTGGAGTTGAAATTTTGGAGACAGTATATTATTGGTCAGTAGCCTAGCAGTCGACTTGTCATATAATAATTTTACCCATGAGATAAAATTCTCTCCCATTTGAAATTTTCAATACTTTGAAAAGGTATTCCCATTCCACTTGGTTGAATGCTTTTTCTGCATCCAGCGAAATAATTGATGTCTTCCTCGTCAATTTTATATGAATGCATTATATTAAACATACGTCTCAAGTTATTGAATGAGTGTCTCTTGGGTATAAACCCCGTTTGATCCGCATTTATTAATTTACTAACGTATTTGCTGAATCTTCTTGCTAGAGTTTTCGCTAGTATTTTCTGATCTGTGTTTAACAGTGCATGGCTCTATATGAACCAGGGTCTTCTAGATCTTTATTTTTTTTAGGTATGAGTGTAATAGTTGATTCCGCTAATGTTTCTGGTAATGTTTGTTCTTTAAAAGCGTATGTGTACAGTTTTTGTAGTCGTGGTGAAATTGTCTCGTAAAATATTTTATAAAATTCATTACTAAATCCATCTGGTCCTGGCGTTTTACCGTTCTTCATTGAATTTATTGTCTCTTCTATTTCTTTAATTGTGACCTGCGCTCCTAATTCCTCTTGTTCCAACAGATTAAGTTTTGGGAGGTTACATTTATCCAAAATAAAATTATAACTTTCGGGTTATCTGCTGTTGTTTTAGATGTATATACATTTTGATAAAATTGGGCAAATCTTTTATTAATGTCTTTAGGTAATGTTAACAATTCACCTTTATCTAATTTGATTTTTGAAGTCGTGTGATCCTTTTCCCATTTTTTCAGTTGACGTACCAAGAGTTTATGTGGTTTATTGCCGAATTCAAAATGTTCCTGTTTTGTAATTTGAAATAGTCTTATAACTCTTGCAGATAAGATTCTGTTTAATTTAAATTTCAGTATTGTTATTTTATTGTGTTTGTCTATGGTTGGTTCTTAAGCATTAACTAGATCCAATTGTCTAATTTGTTCTTCTAGGTGCAATTGTTTGTTCTTATTCTTTTTATTTTGAAAAGCTTGATATGAAATTATAGATCCTCTGATAAATGCCTTAAAAGATTCCCATAATAAAGAGGGTGAAATGCCTGGGGTGTCGTTAGTCTAAAAAAAAAGTTCCATCTGTTGTTTTAGATATATGCCACCTTGTGAGTCGTTTAGAATTTGGGGATTGAACCTCCAAAACAATTTTTATTGGGCATTCCTTCTAGTTTTAGGAAAAAAGTTAACGGGGAGTGATCAGAAATGATGCTATTATGATATTTAGGGTTCATTATGTAGGAATTAATTTCGAATCCACTAGAAAATAGTTGATACGCGAGTAAGTTTTATGTACCATTGAGTAAAAAGAGTATTCCCTTCCAACTGGATTAGCGATCCTCCATACATCTGTTATATTTGTGTTTTTTGTGTATGTATTTAGATGTTCACTAGATTTAGATTTTATGTTAAGCCTCTTTTGTTCTGCAGATTTATCCAGGTATGGATCTAAAACGTAATTGAAATCTCCCCCAATTATCACATTTTGATCATTAAATTTTGAAATTATATTCAGGATTTTATTTAAAAATTGAGGATTATCAAAATTAGGCGCATAAATATTTACCATAGTAAGCGGGGTAGAATAGATCTCTCCCGTAACTATAAGATATCTCCCCTCTTTATCTGCTATAATATTCTTTAAATTAAATGGTATACCTTTACGAATAATAATTGCCGTGCCTCTAGATTTAGAGATATATGAAGAGTAATATGTTTGGCCGATCCAATTTGCCTTCAGTCTGGTCTGAGCTTGGAATTTCAAGTGTGTTTCCTGTAGGAAAGTTATGTCTGCATTAATTGTGCGAAAATCTTACCCCTTTTAATTGGCTCATTAGCACCCCTTATATTCCAGCTACAAAACGTGATTCCTCCAATTTTCTTTTGTTTATCGTCTTGCATTATGAATTACTTTGATACTTTAAGTCATATGGTGCAACACAATACCTCAGGCCTCTAGGTGTTGGGTGGGTACTCGCGGCTACTAGGTTATGTTGGTATATCCCTTTTAAACTTAACCTTAAAAAAAAAGACAGAAATGTGTAAAGTGGCATAAAAATAAAAAAGGTGATATTACAGTATCTAAAAATAGAGATACTATAAAAAGATAACCACCTATTGGTCGTCCTAAGAGGATAAAGTAAGCAGAATAAACCTGAGCAGAAGTTGCACAGTGTAAAAAACAACTCATCCAGAAGAAAGACTTAAAAATAAAGGGGAGCTGTGGTACATGGCAAAATGTACCAGAAGTCCCTTAAATTGACTCCACCTTTCTATCCTGGTCCAATCCTTTCTCACTTATGTCAGTGACATCCTGATGTCCTCTCTCACCTTGACAGTTTGCAATTTTCTGGCACTAACCAGCTGAACTTTGCCATTGATGTACAATCCATTTCAATTTCCGTTACACACCAGAATGGTCTGAGTGCTCTCCACTTGTCCCTTGAACAGAGGCCCACATAACTTCCATTAACACACTGAATGAATTGTTTTTTACACTGTGCAACTTCTGCTCAGGTTTATTCTGCTTACTTTATCCACTTAGGACGACACAGCAGCACAGCTGGTCGAGCTGCTGCTTCACAGTGTCAGAGACCAAGGTTTGATCCTGCTCTTGGATGCTGTCTGTGAAGTTTGCATTTTCTCCCTGCAACAGCATGGGTTTCCTCCAAGTACTCTGGTTTACTCCTACATCCCAAAGATGTGCAGGTTTGGAGATTTATTGGCCTCTGTAAATTGACCCCAGCGTAGGAAGTGGATGCGAAAATGGGATAAAGTAGAACTACTGTGAATGGGTGATCAATGGATGGTGTGGACTCAATGGTCTGAAAGACCTGTTTCTGTGCTGTAGCTTTCAATCAAATTCAATGCATATCTATGAGCAATCTGTCTGTTCTTTGCTGGGATAATGGAACGGTCTTTGTGATGAGACTGACTTGTCCTCAGTAGTCCGATTAAGGCCTTTACCTAAAATGTTTCTCCTTTCACAAATGCTGCCTGACCCACTGGGTGGTTCTGGCAATTTCTGTTTTGATTTTAGATTTCCATCCTCTGCAGTTTTTGATTTTCAATGATTGCAGCAGTTGTAATACTCTTCAGATTGTGGTTGATTCATATCAGTCTCTTCCTGAAATCCTCACCACGGGAATTTAATTGAATTTTATTTGAATTAAAATTGAAATGAATTACATTAATTTTTACAGAATTAAAAAGGTCACGGTACACTATTAGCCTGTGTTTGAAAGATGTTTAAGGCTTCCCGGATAAGCCCATTCCTCATTTTCTGAGCAAATGCAAATAAAGCTGAAGCATCAGTCATCAACTAACAAGCCACTTTTGATCACTTGATGAAGAGAAGGTTATCGATGAAGTGGCTCAGATTGATAAACTGTTCTTTCTCCTGAGGAATTCCCATGATACAATTAGCATTAGCCAGGATCAATCTCTTTAGTGACGGACTTTCTCTCTGCCCTAATCTAATTTTTGATTGGGTTTCTTATTCCAACATTTCAGTTGACTGATGCCTTTAAATTGGTAATGACAGGGTGGGATCTACCTTTCCTGCCAGATTGAATTTGTGTTTGTGTCTCCGTCAGAGTTAAGGTAATGATGAGTGAGAAGGAAAGATGACAGAGGAACTGGTGAAAATAGATAGCACAGTACCCCTATTTAAAGTGGCAGATAATTACACACTCATCAGCTTAGTTCTGGTAATGTAGTCGGATAAGTCTTACTTGCTTAAACTCACTTAATATTTTGAAGAAGCCCAAGTAAAGTTGACTTGCATTAAATAATATTCAGACTTCGAAAAGCAGCTGAAATACAGCTGAAGAGATAAGAATATACAGTCAGAAGAGTAAAGAGGATACACAACTAGCTGGGAGACAAAGTAGGGGTGAAGGATGGTAAGAGAAGTAGAAAAATAGAAAAGGTGGTGGTTGGGGAGGTTTGCAATAGGATTAGTTATAGTCTTATATAGCTATATTATATACAGATCGTTATATTAGCTATAGATGACAGAAACCAACAAGTGGGTTGAATGTGATATTCCCGTGAATTTCAAATTAGATGTGTGAGGTCCAGTGTTTTGCCTAGTGAAATAAAGAAGGCAGATATTGCATAGGAAGTAAGATGTCAAAAGCAGTAGAATGGATATGAGAACACCAACCCTTTAAAAGTTGCAACAAGTGATTAAAAAATATTTTAGGTACCGATATTAAAATTAGAGATAGTGCCATTATTAGGCTGATGATTGAAAATCACATTATCTTAGTTTTAGAGTCCAGAGGATATAAACATAGCCTGCTCAATATTTTACTTCTAAGATAGCACACCCATTCCTGGCATCAGTTGTATAATCCTGCTCTGAGCTGCTTCCAATGCATTTACATCTTTCCTTGAAAAAAAAGAGCAATGTAGTATGCACAGTATGTCAAATATGGTTCCACTAATGCTCATTATAACCTTTCCTTTTGGTATTTAATTCCCTCACAATGATCAATAACATTTTGTCAGCTTTCCAAATGACTTGGTATACTTGCATACTAGACTTGTGCAAAACATTCACAAAGACAGATCCCTCTGCAAGTCCGAGCTCTGCAGTCTCCCCCATTTGGTTAGCTTGCTTCTGTTTGATTTTTTTCCTGTCAAAATGGATGATTCTGTATTTTCCACATTGCAGTTTACCAGTACCCACTTACGTAAACTATATTATTTTGGTAGACACAAAATGCTGGAGTAACTCAGCGGGCCAGGCAGCATCTCTGGAGAGAAGGAATGGGTGATGTTTCGGGTCGAGACCCATCACTGATGTCAGGGAAGTGGGCGGGACAGAGATAGTTGGAGACAGTAAGACAGGTGGGAGAACTGGGAAGGGGGGAGGGGATGGAGAGAGAGGGAAAGCAGGGCTATTGAAGTTAGAGAAGTATACGTTCATACCGCTGGCATGTAAGTTACACAAGCAAAATATGAGGTGCTGTTCCTCCAATTTGTGACCTCACTCTGACAATGGAGGAGGCCCAGGACTGAAAGGTCAGATTGGGAATGGGAGGGGGAGTTAAAGTGCTGAGCAACTGGGAGATCAAATAGGTTAAGGCGGACTGAGCGGAGGTGTTCAGCGAAAAGATCGCCGAGCCTGTGCTTGGTCTCGCCGATGTACAGGAGTTGACACCTGGTACAACGGATACAGGTTGGTTGGAGGAGATGTAAGTGAACCTCTGCCTCACCTGGATAGGCTGTCGGGGTCCTTGGATGGAGTCGAGGAGGGAGGTAAAGGAACAAGTGTTGCATCTCCTGCGGTTGGAGGGGAAAGAACCTGGGGAGGGGGTAGTTTGTGGGAAGGGACGAGTTGACCAGGGAGTTGTGGAGGGAACGGTCTCTGCAGAAGGCAGACAGGGGTGGAGATGGGAAGATGTGGCTAGTAGAGGGATCCTGTTGGAGGTAGCGAAAATGTTGGAAGATTATATATTGTATGCGACGGCTGATTGGGTGGAAGGTGAGGACAAGGGAGACTCGGTCCTTGTTATGAATGTGGGGAGGGGGAGCAAGAGTGGAGCTGCGGGATATCGAAGCGATCCTAGTGAAAGCCTCATCGATAATGGAAGAGGGGAACCCCTGTTTCCTAAAGAATGAGGACATTTACCACAACTATATTCTTTTGTTATCTCTTTATGTTCACTTCACATTACTTTCATATCTTTGTTATCCTGTACGTATGATTGTACCTATCTTTGTGTCATCAGCAAAGTTAGCAGTCTTATCTTTCGTACCTTGATCTAAATCCTTTATGTAAATTGTAAAACGTTGAGACTCCAACAGTAATCATTGTAACCCTCATTACATGTTGCCTACCAGATTAAGACCCATTTATGGTACTCTCTGTTCCCTCTTGCCCAGCCTATATTCTATCAACATCAATATTTTGTTTTATGTTCTACATCATCAGTTTCTACACTTTGCAATCATTGATTTGTCACCTTATCAAGTGTCTTCAATAAATCTAACATGCCCTTTTACAACAGAACATTTATTTCGTCATAGAATTCTAATACCACTGATCAACTGTGATTTTTTTTTAACATAAACTTCGCGGACTTTAACATAAAGTGCATGCAGGTCAGGCAGCACCTGCGCAGTCAAATCTGTCAATTCCACCACACAAATTCTGCCTGATTCACCGAGTTCCTCCAGCATTTTATGATTTACTCATGTTTCCAACATCTGCAGTTCCTGGTGTAACCATGCTGACTGCCTAATTACCTAGGATTTTTCTAAATTGATGTACATAAAATAACGAGAGGCCAAAACAGCATGAAAAGGAAATACGTATCGGCAGTTGATAACTTGCAGGGCAGAGATTTAACTTAATTTACAGAAGGACTTGAGGGAAGGTGTGTAAAATTATATTTATTTTGCAAATAGTGGGTACTTTCAAACTCACCAACTGAGAGAACAATGGAGGTATAAACACTCTTCATAATTGAATTAACCGCAGAATAATTTTACCTGCAAGGTCACATGGTAATAACTTGAACATTTCTTTATCAGCCAAAATAGATAGGAATTTCTTACATCACCATAAGTTTTCAAGATTCTTCAATTCTATCTACTGATCCAATTGTCACTGGGAATGTGTGGCTCAAAATTAGCTCGTAGATTCACAAAGTTAAAGCAAAATACTGCAGATGCTGGAAATCTGAAATAAAACAATCGTATTCACACCTCCCCGAGTCTGATTGGTTTGTTCCTTATCTCATTATGACCTGTTTTCGATTTTTACAATCAATTTAATATAATCTGGATTGCATTCTGTTACAAAACCTCTTTTGCTCGCTTTACCCATTCCTCCCTTTGGACCGCAACACTTTCCATTGCCAATTTCTATTAATTGTCATTCTATTTCATTCCCCATTGTTGCTGCATTTTCTGTATGTAAGATATGAACTCGTGTGTTGGATGTCAAGAATTAATAACAAATATGCAAATCCAATCTGAAGTAAATGCATCATTGATTTTTTTTCCTTGTTTTATAGAGAAGCACATTGCCCTGAACGAACCATATTTCCCTTTATTTATTTTCCTGACTCAGTCACCTAATTCCAGGCTTAGAATGAACCATTGTCTAGTGTGTTGAAGGCAGCAGAGAGAACTTTCAGATCTCTAATGACTGTAAAAATAAACCGACTTTGGCAGGGAGAGAACGTGAATGAGGTCAGTGTGTGAGCCGAAGAGAGGAATGGCTAGGGAGAATAAAAGGGTGCAAGAGATCCCTATAGGACAGGGCACTCCATGTTTAACAGGAAATTGATGGTGCCATGTAACATTAGCACCAAATGCCCTAATTCGTAGTCTAAAGATTGAATGACTCTTGGGACAAAAGTTGCCAATAGTGAATCAAAAGACATAATAGTCAGGACATAATAGTCAAGACATAATAGTAAGTGCTCCAAAATAAATCGGAGGTTACATCAGATAAATCATCACAACCCTTCTTCCAATGATCCCAACTCACACCCAACACTGTCACATCTTTTCTGAAGTACAATATTAGCATTCCTAATCTACCACACGCTATTTAGGTGAAAGAATAAATGCAAGAATTATCACCATGATTAAGAGTCTCCAAACCAATCTATTTTAAATCAATACAGGTAGTTTCTTCACTGTCAAGCACAAATTCATTTTATGGGGATGTAACAACTCAAATCAGAGAGATTTTGTGAAAATTGGTAAGAAGCAAGAATTCTAAAATTTTAATTTCTCTGTAATCAGTCGGCAAGTGGGAGGAATACCAACCAAGGATGATTCTATAAAACCGCATTCATCAGTGAAACCAGCTAACAGTCGACTGTGCTCAGAATCTAGGTGCATTATTGAGGCTCTAATCTTCAGTTCTAATCTTCTGTTTTGAAGGTATGTGATCTTGCTAGTTCAGTCCCAAAGGAATTCTGCTTATCAATCTAAAGTAGTAACAGGGTTATAATTCGACAACTTTTAAACCTAGGTCTAATTATATTAGAAGTGACAAATCCACTGTACAGGGTACACTTTAATCTATGCACACAATTATCATATCTATCCAGCCAATTAGAGCCAACAGCATAAAACAGGTGTAGCTTGTTCTGATCACTACAGGTACTGATTCATAGAAACATAGAAAATAGGTGCCGGAGGAGGTCATTTGTCCCTTCGAGCCAGCACCGCCGTTCATTGCGATCATGGCTGATCGTCCCCAACCCGTGTCTGCCCTCTCCCCATATCCCTTGATTCCATTAGCCCCTAAAGCTCTATCTAACTCTCTCTTAAATCCATCCAGTGACTTGGCCTCCACTGCCCTCTGCAGCAGGGAATTCCACAAATTCACAACTCTCTGGGTGAAAACTTTTTTTCTCACCTCGGTCTTAAATGGCTTCCCCTTTATTCTAAAACTGTGGCCCCTGGTTCTGGACTCGCCCAACATTGGGAACATTTGGGATTCCTGGAAATGGGAATGCACATTCTTGAATCCAACATCAATTTCAAATTTCAAAATAATAAACTGAATGTTTGCTTTCAGCTTGGTAAGGAACCGATGTATAATGTATCATACATCATGTAAATTAAAACAATAAAGCAACAGATGCTGGAAATGTAAAATAAAAATAAAAATGTTAGAAACATTCACCAGGTCAGACAGCACAGAGGAGAGGGAAACAGAGTTAATGCTTCTGGTTGAAAAATCTGAACTGTGAAAGGGGAAGGACCAAGTTATGTTTACGCTGCAGAGAAGATTGGGGAGAAATTGATTAGGTTATAGGACTTTCTTTCTTTCTTTTTTGCTTTCTTTCTTTCTTCCTTCTCCCTTCTCTTCTCCTTCCTTCCTTCCTTCCTTCCTTCCTTCCTTCCTTCCTTCCTTCCTTCCTTCCTTCCTTCCTTCCTTCCTTCCTTCCTTCCTTCCTTCCTTCCTTCCTTCCTTCCATGTGTGTGTCTATGATTGAGATTGTATCTACACTAAAAAGGTGCACCGTAGCACTAAAATCTTTGCAGAGCCTTAATCAGCTTTTTCCCGTCATTGATCTTGTAAAGTTTCCTTCAGATTTGATGTTATATTTGGGGTGGAAGATTGCAACCTTCAAGTTGTCCGCCCAGTTTCAACTAATGCAATCAACTCGACATGTAGAAACAGAAGATCAAATAGAACAAGTTGTCCTACAACTTTAGGCTGTGCACACCACACGAAAGAAGAAGAAGATGTTATATTTCACAAGTTATTGATATTTACAGGTTTCAAAATATGTGAGTTTTCTGGCAGCTTCCAGTGATGATTCCAATGGCATTTCACAGTCTTTCTTGTACAAGCTACTGTTATGGTCACAAAGGTCATATCATCCATAAAGGCCCTGATTGGAGGGAGGCACAGCCCGTCCTGCTATCTCTCCCTGCTGACGACCCACTGTAATGCTCTAATCACTAACTCCATCGCCACTGTAAAAACTAACGGGATAATAGTACACCTTGCCATAATGCCCATCTTTATTCTCTGCCATGCTGTTGTGAAGTCTGCTGGATTAAAACATATTACAAAATCTTGGAAATATGCTCTCACTAAATTTACTATCGATCCTGGAACTGTAAAGAAATCAAAAGCACTCCAAATAGGATCATGTAATACAAAGTTAAAAGCATTTGCCCAGGTCCAAAAACACTATGTGCAAATCTCTTCTCTTAAGCTTTGCTGTCTAAATCTGATGCCATATTACACTAATATGTTCTAAGCAAACTGTAAAACCTGGGATTCCTGCTTTCTGCACTGTGGTATCTATTAACCTGTACCTTTCTAAATAACCTGCCAGCCTCTGTTCCATTATACTAAAGAAAAACTTGCCTTCTGCATTTAGGACACATATAGGCCTAAACTGACTTAACTCTGAAGACTCTTTTTCCTTGGGAATGAAATTTCCCCATGCTCTATGCCAAACCATTGGTATGACCTGTTTCTCCAAAACTATTTGCAAGGGCCTCCATAAGAATCTAATCACATCAGGTGCGCTTTTATATACCCGGTGAAGGACTCCATTTGGTCCTGGGGCCAAAGAAGCCTTTGCACACTTTATTACTGCTGCCACTTTCTTCCACTTTGGTGGCCTAACATCTAACTTATGCTCTATCTCTCCTTAGGATGGTATATCTGGGGGGAAATCCATTCCCCTATTCTTTTCTCTATCTTAGTATGTTCTTTTCAAATATTCATCTAACTCTTCCTTTGAAACTTTCAGCTTTCCACTCTTTTCCTGACTAAACATTATTTTATAATATATATATTTTTATTAGAGTAGGTAAGCAGTACATTAGCAAACACATATTATGATAGTAACATTTTGTGTGCAACAATCGTACATTATTAATATTATCAAATGAATCATTTTGTCTCTAATAATTTTTTTTTAAAGAGAGAGAAACAGAGAGAAAAATAAAATATAAGTCAAAAAAAGAAATCATAAAGAATGGAATAATTTACCATTAATACGTCATTGGAGATAAAATCAAGGAATATAAAATATAACTTTTCATCTAATCCTGAGTCCAAGTTTCAGTTAGGATTCCTTGCCGAACCGATCTACCCTTTTAAGTAATCAATGAAAGAAGACCATATTCTAATGAAGACTTCTTGTTTGTCCATTAGGGCAAATCTGATTCTTTCCAAGTGTAGGGTCTCCAACATTTCCGTAATCCACATTTTAATTGTGGGGGATATAGGGCCTTTCCAAAATGTTAATATTAATTTCTTCCCAATTATTATACTATAATCTAGGAAATTTCTTTGACTTGTTGTAAGTATTAGACTTTGTTCTGATATTCCAAGTATTATTAATTTTGAGTCCAGATCCAATTTAATATTAATAACTTCAGAAGTTATTCTAAAAATCTCAGTCCAGAAATTCTTAATTTTTATACAATTTGCAAAAGCATGTGTTAAATTAGCCTCTGGATGCTGACATTTATCACAGATAGAGGAGATTTGTGGGTAGATTCTATTCAATTTAACTTTTGAGTAATGTAATCTGTGTAATACTTTAAATTGTATTAAAGCATGTCTGGTATTTAACGAGCATTGATGTATATATTGTAAACTTTTGTCCCATATATCTTTCGTTATGGGTTGGTTTATTTCATTTTCCCATGTATGTCTATATGCTTCCGTTGTTGGTATCTCGCTATCTAAAAGGATATTATATATATAAGTTGTTAGTTTTTCTGTATTAGGATGCTTATTCAAACATTCATCAAGGATTTCTGGTTCCTTATTCCTATAATCTTGTGTATTTGATTTAACATAATCTCTGAGTTGTAGATATCAGAAAAAATTATTTGAATGTAATCCGTAAATCTGTTGTAATTCCTGAAAGAAAAGAAAAGTGCCTTTCTTATAAAGGTGTTCCATCTTTTTGATTCCATGGTTTTTCCATTGTGTAAAACCTTTATCCAGCATGGAAGGTTTAAATAAGGGATTGTTTACAATAGGGAGACAGAGTGGTATATTATCCAATTTTAAGGCCCTTTTTAGTTGTTTCCAGATTCGTGTCCCACTGTATATTATGGGGTTTTCCCTTATAGGTTTTTTTGTGCAATTTTGTCAGTGCAAATATAATCGAACCGATTTCAAATGGTAAACAGTCCTCCTTTTCCATCCTTAACCAGTCTGGTTGTTGATCCATTTCTTCCAGCCAAAAATTCATGTTTTTAATATGGACTGCCCAAAAATAAAACAGAAAATTTGGTAGAGCTAAGCCTCCATTAATCTTTGATTTACATAAATGTTTTTTATTTATTCTATGATTCTTGTAGTCCCAGATGAAACTTGTAACAGTAGAGTCTACTTTTTAAAAAAAAAGATTTTGGAATATATATCGGGATTGACTGAAATAAGTTCAATAATTGCGGCAAAAAGATAATTTTTATAGCATTAATTCTACCAAACATTGAAATAGGGAGTGTTTTCCAGTATTGAATATTCTTATTTAGCTTATTCAGTAAAGGTGGGAAATTTGATTTAAATAAAGAAATATACGCCTTAGTTACATAAATACCTAGATATTTAAATTTTTCCTCAACTATTTTAAAAGGTGATTATTGTAGTATATGTAAATTGAGTTCCGTTATTGGCATGATTTCGCTTTTATTCCAATTAATTATATATCCTGAGAACTGACCGAATTGAGTTATTAGATTTAATAAATTTGGAATACTAATTTCTGGCTTTGTAATATATATTAATACATCATCTGCATATAGAGAAATTTTATTAATTGTATCTTTAGTATTATACCCATATATTTCTGGATTAGATCTGACATTTTCTGCGAGTGGTTCAATTGCTAAAGCGAATAATAATGGAGACAGTGAGCATCCTTGTCTACAACCTCTAGAGAGATTAAATTTAGTTGATAACATTTGGTTAGTTAGTATTCTAGCTGTTGGATTAGAGTATAAAAGTTTAACCCATGTGCAGTATTTCTCTCCCAGTTTAAAATTTTCCATCACTGAAAATAAATATGACCATTCTACTTGATCAATGGGTCGTTTTCCCAATGGCAGGCAGTGACTAGTGGGGTACCGCAAGGCTCAGTGCTGGGACCCCAGCTATTTACAATATACATTAATGATCTGGACGAGGGAATTGAAGGCAATATCTCCAAGTTTGCGGATGACACTAAGCTGGGGGGCAGTGTTAGCTGTGAGGAGGATGCTAGGAGACTGCAAGGTGACTTGGATAGGCTGGGTGAGTGGGAAAATGTCTGGCAGATGCAGTCTAATGTGGATAAATGTGAGGTTATCCACTTTGGTGGCAAAAATAGGAAAACAGACTATTATCTAAATGGAGGCCGATTAGGAAAAGGGGAGATGCAGTGTGACCTGGGTGTCATGGTACACCAGTCATTGAAAGTAGGCATGCAAGTGAAGCAGGCAGTAAAGAAAGTGAATGGTATGTTAGCTTTCATAGCAAAAGGATTTGAGTATAGGAGCAGGGAGGTTCTACTTCAGTTGTATAGGGTCTTTGTGAGACCGCACCTGGAGTATTGCGTACAGTTCTGGTCTCCAAATCTGCGGAAGGACATTATTGCCATAGAGGGAGTGCAGAGAAGGTTCACCAGACTGATTCCTGGGATGTCAGGACTGTCTTATGAACAAAGACTTCATAGACTCGGTTTATACTCTCTAGAATTTAGGAGATTGAGAGGCGATCTTATAGAAACTTACAAAATTCTTAAGGGGTTGGACAGGCTAGATGCAGGAAGATTGTTCCCGATGTTGGGGAGGTCCAGGACAAGGGGTCACAGCTTAAGGATAAGGGGGAAATCCTTTAGGACCGAGATGAGAAGGACTTTTTTCACACAGAGAGTGGTGGGTCTCTGGAACTCTCTGCCACAGAGGAAAGTTGAGGCCAGTTCATTGGCTATATTTAAGAGGGAGTTAGATGTGGCACTTGTGGCTAAGGGAATCAGAGGGTATGGAGAGAAGGCAGGTACGGGATACTGAGTTGGATGATCAGCCATGATCATATTGAATGGCGGTGCAGGCTCGAAGGGCCGAATGGCCTACTCCTGCACCTAATTTCTATGTTTCTATGTTTTTCAGCAAAATAATTGCTAGATCTGCGTTAGCAATTCTATTTGAGTATATAATATTAAATAATCGTCTCAGATTGTAAAATGAGTGACGTTTTGGGATAAAGCCTGTTTGGTCAGGGTGTATTAATTTGTTAATCACTAAACTCAATCTATAAGATAGGATTTTTGTTAGTATTTTCTGAACAGTATTTAAATGGATCCCTATAAAATGCTGACCTGACTCATTCCTTCTTCCTCTTCCTCCTAGGGTGTTCTGCCCTCCAGTGTTGCTAACCAACTCCTTAACTCATTGCAAAACATTAATTCCCTATCTCTCATCAACTTTCCCCTTTGGTTTTTCTTTCCTTGCCTTTCTCCACTGCTTTTTTAACTGCCTCCTCTCCTTCACTAATCTCTCGATTTCTCTCTCTCGTCTAGTTCTAACCATCTGTAGAACCTGCACCTTATTTTTCTCAATAACCCCAAACCATTGCTGCAATGAGGTGCTAACTCATAACAGCCCCAGTGAACATTACCTCCTGTCAGCTGTCTTTCCACGCTGTCACATGGACTTTATCTTGTTGTCAGATGCTTTATTCACAACAGCTGGATTAGATGGTAAATTACAACTAAAACACCAGGATAAGTGCTCAACCAAGAAAACCAAGCCCAAAGCCAAAGTACTATCTAAACTGATTATACCAACTCCATACGCGATAATCAGCTACCTACATGCTAACGAGCACATTAAAATAAACTGATTGTGTAGATGCAAGTATACCATTGGGGTTATCAAGTAATATTAGTGGAGAAAGAAGAACTGAGCCAATATCTCAGATGGATGACCTACAGCGGTTCTGAGAGATAGCAAGTGAATTACGTGAAGATGTACAGTTCCATATTGAGTTTGGAAAGCTGGAATATGCCCAGAAAGAGGATAGGTTCTGTTCCTCGAGCCTACTTTGACTCTTGTTATAACAGTGCAGGCCACACATCCAGAATTTGGACATTTGTAATTGCCATATGACAATGCTATAAATATGCCTCAGTGTTTTGGTCGACAGCAGGCACATCTATAAATGAGCAATTGCTTTGCTCCCATTGGAGTTAACATTATTAACAACAGCTGTTCAACAGTTCTTAACTTGTATTCTGGATTCTACAGTCGTTGTGCGCTTATTCAGCAGACTCCTGTCGTTTTCCTCAATATCTGTAGCCACTCATTCCTGCATCACGATGCATCAGAGTGCAGATTTCACAAAAAAACTTTGCATCAAAACTACAATTCAGAAACTCCTGAAAGACCTGTGGAAATATAGAGAGTGGTGCAATTCAATTGGAAACTGCTTCCATTCAGAGCAATGTGAACAAATTGGGAACTAACCGGTGATTCGATTTAGGGCATCATTCCTCTACAGTTTAAAAATGACCAGTTGCAGCTACTGAAAAGTGACATTTACTTGGATTCAGTAGTTGCATTACTGCTATCACTTCATTTAATTTTGGCTTCTCTGTGTGATTATTTCCAAGGGTTCAAAAATGGTCCTGTAAGCAAATGTAAGACTGTTTCACAATCTGATCTTAGTGATCTGACTGAGGAGTTGGTGCAGGGGACAGGGATTCTGATTTTTGGACCATTAGAATCTCTTCTGCGGCAGAGGAGATCTGTACAAGAGGGATGGGTTGCACCTGAACTGGAGGGGAACCCATATCCTAGAAGGATGTTTGCTTGAGCTACACAGGTGGGTTTAAACTGCATTGGCAGAGGGCGGAATCCAATGCAGGACTGAGGCAGGTGAAAAGCTGAAAGTCGGTATAGAAAAGTGATGAAAGTAAGTTTGTGAATAGAATAGGTGGACCGTGGCAGGAAGCAAGGAGGGCTGTTGTATTGAATTGCATTTATTTTAATGTGAGGCCTCTTGGTTAGACGATGAACTCAGGGAGTAGATAGGTATGTGTGACTGGGATGTTCTAGTCCTTACTCAAACTTGGCTAAGAGAGGACAGGACTTGCAGATTAACGTTCCAGGGTACAGGTGTTATAGGGGAGAATGAGGTGGGTATAAAAGAGGAGGGAGTGTTGCTTTATTGATTATGGAAAACGTCTCAGATTACATTACTGATGGTTCATCCTGGGAGGCTAAAACGGTAGAGCTGAGAAATAAAAAGAGGATGATCACCTTGTTGGGAGTGTACTACAGGGGCCCAACTAGACAATATGATAGATTGCAGCAGGTTCAAGACCAATAGGGTTGTTATAGAGGGAATTTTAATTTTCCTAACATAGACTAGGCCTGTCACAGTGTCAGGGGGTTAGATAGGATGTTTTTGTCAAACATGTAGAAGTTTCCTCAGGCAATATGAAGTGGGCTCTTGAGGCAAACCTTGGTCTACCTTTAGGAAATTTGGAAGGGCAAGTGACTGCAGTGTCTGTGGGTATTTTTTTTAGGATCAGGGACCACTGTTCTATTAGCTTTAAAAGAGTTATGGATGAAGATAATATGGACCTATGAACTAAAATTCTGATTTGGGGCAAGGTCAACTTTGACAGTATTGGACAGGAACTTGCTCAAGTTGATTGCAGTAAGTTTTCTGCAGACAAAGGAATATCTGGAAAATGGGATGCCTTTAAAAGTATGATGACAAGAGTTCAGAGCAAGCATGCTTCATTTTGAGTGAAGGACAAGGCAGGTGGGAGTAAGGAAGCCTGGACGATGAGAGAAATTGAGGCACTGGTCAGGAAAAAGACAGGAGGCATGGATATAGCAGGTATAGCTGGGATCACGTATATTCCTGGAAGAATGGAGCGTGGGAAATGTTGTACCTCAAGTTAAGAAGGGCATCAAGGAACAGCCTGGGAACTTGATGCCAGTAAGTCTAACATCTGTGGTAGGTAAGTTACTGAAGAGGTTTCTGATGGATAAGATATCTATGCGTTTGGGCAGAAAGGGGCTGATTAGAGATAATCAGCATGGTTTTGTCCATGGGAGATTGTGTCTTACGAATCTGAATGAGTTTTCTGAAAAATGTTGATGAGGCAAAGCTGTATACAAGGTTTATATGGACTTCAGGAAGACATTTGATAAGGATTGGCATGGCAAGCTGCTCTGGAAGGTTAGATTTCATAGGCTCCAGGGAGAGTTTGCGGGCTGGATAGAGAATTAGCTTCATGGAGGAAAGCAGAAGGTGATGGTGGAAAGTTCTTTTTCAGACTGAAGGCCTGTGACTCCTGGTATGATCAGGGATCAGTGTTGGGCCCATTGCTGTTTGTGGTTTATATTAATGATTTGGATGAGAATGTGGAAGGCATGAATAATAGTAACTTTGCAGATGACACTAAATTGAGGTGGTAGCAAAAATGGTTAGCAAAAAATACAGCAGGATTTTGATCAGTTGGGCAAGTGGACTGAGGAATAGTTAATGGAATTATTGCAGATAAATGTGAGATGTAGCATTTTTAGAAATCAAACCGGGGCAGGGCCTACACAATAAATGGCAGGTCCCTTGGGAGTGTTATAGAGCACATCGATCAGGGAGTGCAGATACATAGTTCCTTGAAAGTGACATCACAGGTAGATAGGGTGTCAACAATGCTTCTGCTATATTGGCCTCCACCAGTAAAGGTGATTGGTATAGAAATTGAGATGTAATGTTACCGTTGTACAATATGTTGCTGAGGCTGCATTTGGAGTATTGTGTTCCATTTTGGTCACATTATACCTTCCTTTTGGTAAGTGCTGGAGTAACTCAGCAGATCAGGCACATGAACAGGTAAAGTTTTGTGTTGAGTGACTTATTTATACAGCTGTGCTGTATGACTCCATGACTGGCAAGCAGATGAACTGTGAGAACCTTGAACCTTACCAAGGTTTTATATTGAAACCTTCCATGTCATAATTGACCAATTATCAACCCGTCTTTAGCACCAAGTCGATGTCTATAAAATAACTTACAAGCTTTGGAGAAACATTTGAACATAACATTGGATTTTGCTGACATGCAGAAGTATGCCATTGAACTTGCCATAGTTAAGGTCATTGATGAAACAGAACTTTCCCGATGAACCCATATGGTTCAAATCTCGGAATAAGTAGGATGTATCTACAAATTGCTCCAAATATTAATGCAAAGTGGCCTTGAGCCAACATGCCATAACATGTATATCTTTCATAGATTTCCCTTGTTACTGTCAGTAACAACCTGTGAAGGAGAACACACAATCTCATTGGCAACCAAGATAAAAATGAATTGAAATCAAAGAAGCATCAGAAGAGCATAATATTTGATATCATACCTTACAGAGGTCTATAGCTTTATTTAAACTTCAAGAATCACCAATGACATTCAAAGGCAAAATTCTGCAGGTACTTTGCATCTGAGGTGAAAAGTCAGGAGCCTGAAGTTTTCTGGCTAGTGGGCCTGCCCACTTAGGTGACTTTTGAGGCGATTGCAAGAGACTATGGTCGCCACATGTTCGTGGGTGGTTGCCGGGGAGTCGGCTTCATGGTCGTGAGGAGATCCCGCATTCTGGGAACTAGTCGCGGCCTGATTATGGTCACCGTGAATTTTTCAACATGTTGAAAAATTAGCGGTGACCAGAATGAAGCCGCCATGGAGAGTAGCGAGAATTCACGTGTCGTACGTGGGTCGCCAGGAGGTCCTAGTGGGTTGCCAGGAGGTCGAAGGTTCTCGTAGGTTGTAGCCGGTGCTGACTGGTGAATTTCATTGGCTCATTAGGAAAAAAAACTTAAGTAGTAGTTTTCAGAACCAAGGATAACCGACCGATACTGTTAATGTCTGCAAGCTTCACTGCCATGTATCTCTGGCTTCTTAAAAGTTGTCTCCACTCCTTCTCCCTCCTTCCCCCCCCCCCCCCACCCGCTCCCCCTCTTTGAAAGGACTTACCGTACACTGTGCTTTAGCCATTTTAATTGCAGCGCCAACCTTCCTGTTCATCGCGGTGTGTTTCTGTATCACCTTGGCTTTGCACCATGTGAATTTCACTTGGCGCTCCCCTCGCTTGCCCTGTCCTGCGCCTGTGTGTGTGTTCCACTCTGACAGTCCCTGTTCCAGTTTACCAGTTTTTCAGGTGACTGCCGGCAACTTGACAGTCGCCGGTCGTATATCAGAAGGGAGAAAAGTTCTGATGACAGGTCATCAACCCTCTCTCCACTGATGTTGTCTCACCTTCTCATTACTTTCAGCCTTTTCTCTTTTTATTTCACCAACATTATTCTCAGACAAATGCTTGGGACTATCAGTATGTCCTGTATTGTTTTTGCAGTTAGCTGTGAAAGAGGATCTGGTATCAAATGTATTTTTAAAACAAATAAATCATGCACTTGTGTCATCTTCCCAACACAGTATTTTTTCTCCAATGCATATGGAAAAACCGAAAAGTTAATTTTGGCATTAAATTTTTACTTTATTTATTAATGTACTGTGTATAACATTTAATGGCTCTATGCACTAATGTTTTTAATACATTCCTGTTTTAACGTGCTGTAGCTGACTGAACAGCATGATGAAGATTTATTATTATTTTCATTATTTCACTAATGAAAAATAAGAAATCAACTAGGCTAGTGGGTTGATGAATGGTAGTATAACTTGCTTTGCATAAAGAGGCAGCTTATTTTGTCTTACATTTATCTTAGATGGGCCTATTAACAAAAGTCTTAGTGTTATGTAAATATATGACTGAGACAGTCTTGGCTTAATCAGCTTGTAAAGCCTTATTCAATAATGTTTTGAGTTGTTTTGCAGGTTACAAAAGATTGGTGTGCTCCAAATGTTATTTAAACATAGAATCATAGAGCAGGGAAACAGGCCCTTCAGCCCAACTCAATCATGCCAACCAAATGCCCCATCCAAACTAGTTCCATCTGCCCACATCTGGCCCATGTCAATCTAAAACCTTCCTATCCATGCACCTGTCCATTAAAAAAAAAACATTTAAAATCATAGAAACATAGAAAATAGATGCAGCAGTAGGCCATTCGTCCCTTCGAGCCAGCACCAATCAATATGATCATGGCTAATCATCCAAAATCTGTACCCCGTTCCTGCTTTCTCCCCATATGCCTTGATTCTGTTAGCCCTAAGAATTATATCTAACTCTATCTTGAAACCATACAGTGAATTGGCCTCCACTGCCTTCTGTAGCAGAGATTCCTCTCTGGGTGAAAAAAGTTTCACAACTCCTTGGGTGAAAATGTTTTTTCCTCATCGCAGTCCTAAATGGCCTACCCCTTATTCTAAAAGTATGAGCCCTGGTTCTGGACTCCCCCAACATCGGGAACATTTTTCCTGCATCAAGCCTGTCCAATCCATTATGAATTTTACATGTTTCTATAAGATTCCCTCTCATCCTTCTAAATTCCAGTGAATATAAGTCCAGTCGTTCCACTCTTTCATCGTATGTCCGTCCCACTATTTTGCTAATATATCTGCTTTAACTACTTCCTCTGGCAGCTTGTTCCACATACCCACCACCCTCTGAATGAAAAAGTTAAATCTTTCCCCTCTCACGAAAATACTTCTTCACCACTCAATCTACCTATGACACAACATTCACAGAACTATGTACTTGCACTCCTTGATCCCTCTGCTCTACAAAACTCCCCGGAGCTCTATCATTCACTGAAAGGTTCCTGTCCTGAGTTGTCTTCCTATCATGCAATAGCTTACAATGATCTGAAATAAACACCATTAGGGAATCCTCGGCTTACTTGCCCAGCTGATCAAGATCACATTGTAGTTCTTAATAAGCATACGAAACTACCCTTTTCATTGTCATCTGCAAACTTATTAATCGGGCCCAGCACCAATCTCTTTAGCACACCACTAGTCACAGTCCTCCAGTCGAAAAAGCAAACTTAAACCTCCACCCTGTTTCCTGCCATTAAGCTAATAATATATCCAGTCAGCTAGCTCACCCTGGATCCCATGCAGCTTAGCCTTTCAGAACATGTGGAAAACATCAGACCTTGCTGTGGTCTATATGGACAACGTCTATGGTACCTATCCTCATAAATCTTCATGGTTAATTTATTTTGCAGCCTTTCTAAACATCAGCCACCCTACAGTTTTCCCCTATCAATGAGAAGAAGATACAAAAGTTTGAGAGCATGAACCCACCAGTGGATGAACAGTTTCCTCGCCATTATTAGTAGACTCTGGAACAGACCTTTCATTTGCTAGGGATGAATTCTCATTATACGGGACAATAATAAACCATTTGAATACCAATAGATCTGGTAGCCAAAACCAGCAACGTACATCTCCACAATTGTAACTTCATGGACTGTTACCTTGGTCATTTAGATCGGCACACGGATATGCAGGGAAGGGAGGGATACGGATCATGTTCAGGCACCGATTAGTTTAACTTGTCACCATGTTCAGCACAGACTTTGTGAATCGAAGGGCCTGTTGCCGTGGTATATTGTTCTATGTTCTTAATTACCGTCTAATTCAGTGCTCAATTCCATATCAAGAACAAAACTTGTCACATTTTTAAAATTGACAATGTAAATAATTACAGTGGGCTACTTGTATGTTAAAGTGAATTGAAATCATGATCACACAAGTAACAGTTCAGTGTCTGGCTCTCTGGACTATTCACATAAAGCACAGAATAATCTTTAAGGATCAAATTGAGAACATTCGGCATAGTTGTGCCTCAAACAAAGCTAAAAAAAAAGGATCCTGGAGCAATACATGCTCCTGGCAAGAAAGGGTCTTTGTTAGCTACAGTATATGATCTCATGTTAATAATGAAGCTCGTTAATTGTCTCTTCGTAAATCATTGCAAAGAATATTGCAAAGAATACCAGTTGTGGATAAATGTGAGGTTATCCACTTTGGTGGCAAAAATAGGAAAACAGACTATCTAAATGGAGGCCGATTAGGAAAAGGGGAGATGCAGCGCGACCTGGGTGTCATGGTACACCAGTCATTGAAAGTAGGCATGCAGGTGCAGCAGGCAGTGAAGAAAGCGAATGGTATGTTAGCTTTCATAGCAAAAGGATTTGAGTATATAAGCAGGGAGGTTCTACTTCAGTTGTATAGGGTCTTGGTGAGACCACACCTGGAGTATTGTGTACAGTTCTGGTCTCCAAATCTGAGGAAGGACATTATTCCCATAGAGGGAGTGCAGAGAAGGTTCACCAGACTGATTCCTGGGATGTCAGGACTGTCTTATGAACAAAGACTGCATAGACTCGGTTTATACTCTCTAGAATTTGGGAGATTGAGAGGGGATCTTATAGAAACTTATAAAATTCTTAAGGGGTTGGACAGGCTAGATGCAGGAAGATTGTTGCCGATGTTGGGGAGGTCCAGGACAAGGGGTCACAGCTTAAGGATAAGGGGGAAATCCTTTAGGACCGAGATGAGAAGGACTTTTTTCACACAGAGAGTGGTGGGTCTCTGGAACTCTCTGCCACAGAAGGTAGTTGAGGCCAGTTCATTGGCTATATTTGAGAGGGAGTTAGATGTGGCCCTTGTGGCTAAGGGGATCAGAGGGTATGGAGAGAAGGCAGGTACGGGATACTGAGTTGGATGATCAGCCATGATTATATTGAATGGCGGTGCAGGCTCGAAGGGCCGAATGGCCTACTCCTGCACCTAATTTCTATGTTTCTGTTTCTAAGTTGCTAGTGAGTGAGGAGCCAAATCATGGAGTAATCGTGGAAAAATCCTGTGAAAAGTATCTCCTTGTAACAGGTGAACCTTCTGCTAGCACAACACATGACCAATAAGGTGATGACTCTATTAGTTATAAACTCTTGCATAATCAAAAAATGGCTAAAATCTGAACTAAAAATGGAAAATTGCTGGAATCACTATGAAGGTTAAGTAGCTGCTGTGCAAGGAAAAACAATAACTTCTTATGTCTGGAAAAACACATCAGAACAGATGTTCTGGTGAGATCCGGGACCTGAAACTTTATCTGTTCCTCTTTCTACAAATGCTGCCTAAACCTGTTGAGTGTTTCCAGCATTTTCTGTTTTTAGTCTGATTTACATCATCTGCAGTTCTTTTGATTTGCAAACTGTGTACAATCATTTTAATTTTCTGGTATCAAGCAGCCAAGTTCACTCTTTAATAGCCACTTGATGAAACTTGAACACGTTGATGTATTCTCGCAGGTTACGACAAGGTTCCATTCTTGACAACTATTCATAACCCGAATCGCTTGTAGGTCGAAAATGCAACTGCCCAGCAACATATTTAAATAAATGCACAAATCAACCAAGAGCAAAGTGTAGATAAACCAGGGCAGTGTAGATTAACTCAGCCATTCTGATATTACCAGGAACTGGGTTCCCACATGACAAAAGATGCCAGAAGCCCTGCAGTAGTCGACAAATGCATCATGCTGCTCTCCTAAACATTTGCTTGTGTATATGGCCTGTACCTAGGTTGTTTTCATAACCTGGGAAGGACCTGGGCATGTATTATTATTGCCTCACCTTGGGCAATAACTTTCTTGATGTTGAATATAAATTCCTGTTAATTAATTCAATTGGGAACTCAGTGATCATGCGTCAGGAATTATACATAAACAATAGTTGCATCCAGAAAAAACACTTGTTGCATTCCAAACTATCCTCACATACTCGACATGAATGTTACACACGAGTCACTAAAGGAGACGTTGTCAAAGTTTGAAGAAACATCTTAAAGTGAGTGGGAGGATTAGAAAATTAGAAGAGAGAATTCTGAATATAAATGCCTGGAGTCATGGAGCTGAAGTCATGACCACAAATAGTAATGTCACCATCTCGGGATATGTGGGGCTCCATCGATGAAGGAGTAGAGAGTTGTGAAATAGGAAGGTTTTGAGGGATGGAATGATTAGTGTAGAAAGCAATTTTAAATTTGAAGCATGTAGAACCAGTGGCCAAAATAGCGCTATAAGCACATTGCTGATGCCCAATCGAGAATGGATGCTAATTTGTACAAGGAAAGCAGAGTGAAAGCATACGAAGGGAGCAAGATGTATTTGTGGGCATTAGATAATTGGAATGGCTGAGCCTGGAGAAATATGGATGAGATTTTTAGCAAGTGATAAACTGAGCAAGGTCAGCAGGGTAAGACTAAATCATGAAGGTGTAAAGTGGAAGTGTTGAAGTGGATAGAGTAGCAAGCTTAACTCTGAGTCACATACATTGTCGGCTTATGAACAGCCTGGCCCAGGCTCAGACAACTGCAAGAGAGGAGTCGGAATTGACAGCTGGAAACTATTAAGTCTCTAATCCTCGACTAATGAATCAAGAATAAACTCTACAATTTCTAATTTCATAATGAGACAAGTGTTAAGTTATTCTGGTACTTATTGTGATTAACTAAATAATTACCATATGATTTCAAAAACTGACCTACTGTTATCTGTCATGATTAATTTTCACCAAATGGTACATTAATTGATAATACCCGACAAATCCTTTGAAATATTTTGTCTTGTTCAACCAAATGCTTTTACTTTCATGCTCATTATTAATTTAGAATTGCGTTACATTGTACAATCATTTATTTTTCTTCTATAATTCGTATAAGGTTTCATTTAATAACAATGAATAAGAACACAGAAATTAAAATGTCACAGTTTAAGTGTCAAAGAGGCATAAAAATTACTTTGCATTGATAAAATGTGTTCTGAAGAAAGTGAACTCTTTAGCTTGTGTAGGAAAGAACTGCAGATGCTCGTTTAAATCGTAGGTAGAGACAAAATGCTAGAGTAACTCAGCGGGTCAGGCAGCATCCTTGGAGAGCGATGGGTGACGTTTCGGGTCGAGACAATTCTTTAGCCTGTGGAATGGGCTGGCTATACAATACTGGTGAATTGATTTGAGATACACAGAGAAGAATTTTCCAGGATGAGCCCTACCAGTCATATTGTCATGCACATTGCAGCAACAAAATTCAAACAATCCTATGAACATTGTAGTTAACCTTTTTCACCTGTTCAACGACTCAAGGAAACATTGGTTCTGTCAAAATTACATCTACAGAGAAAGAAACAAGGACACTGCAGGAAAGGGAGTTCAAGGGAGCAGGATCGTGAAGCGAATATCACAGTTGAGGTTACAAGATTGGGTTCAGTAGCTAAATTCATCAAGCAATTGGGAAAGGCAGCAAAAATATATAAAAGGATTCAGCCTGTGCTGGAGATAACAGTTGAAAAGCTTGAAAGAATGAACTTGGAAGGCAAGTTGAGATAAATAAATATAAAGCAGAAGGATACACATAAATTGATGGACCGGGATAAAAATAAAGAGGTTGTGTTCAGAAGTTTGGGTATAATTTCAAATCTAATTATTTTCCAATCCTAAAGCCCATATATTGCAGTCATTCAGTAACAAGAGAAACACAAACTGTTGATGATGATGCGCCACAACAGAGCACGAGTAAATGGCAATTTTCAGATTACTTTTATCATTCTCAAATAAAACAATGTATGTGGGATAAACACCATATGATGTTTGCGAAAAGTTATCAAGTTTGACACTTACGTTTTGGAATTGTCCCAAACAACACAATGTGAGTCAGATGTTCCCTGCAATAATAAAAATGTACACATATATGTAGCAAGTACTTTATATACACATAAAACAATAAATGTAGGATAACAGGAAGAAATAAAGTTAAAGTCCTAGAACAAAAAAGTCATTCAGATGGATTCATAAAGGTACAACAGTTGATGAATGTCAACACACCTGGTGTGTTAAATTGTAATGTTAATCAAGTTCCTCCTTCTCAAGTTTAATTTCAGTTAAATTAGTTAATTTAAATTGCATTTAAAGTCATGATTACTTTGTTCATAATTGTCTGTTGTCCAAAAGTGGAACATTTTTCAAGGTTTGCAGATATTGCTAACCGTAATTGAATGTAAGGTAAAATGACTCAACATTTTGCTCCAAACCTGCATTGGGAACCAGAACTGTACAGTATTTTTCATATTACTTCGTGATAATTTTTGAGAGATATTTATCATCAATTTGTAACAAATAATAGAAAGGAGAAAACAGCATTGGCTGAGAGGTTAGAATGGAGAATAAAAGGAGTGGCCCAAGAAATATCAAAGGGCAGTCAGCTGAGAATTTGCACAAGATTGGAAGAAAGGTTTACGAATTACAGCCGTTGTTAGTAGGTAAGAGAATCATGTTGGAGTTGTTGGGTTTGTGAGAGTGAGTAGGAAATAAGTGTGGGGATGACAAGTCAGACAGACAGGTTTGCTCTGAGAGCCGGCATAGACTTCAAAGATCAAATGGCAGGTATCATAACCACAGCATGTGAGAGTTGATGGTGCTACGTGATATTCTGTGTAATTACACGAACAGTAACAGGGTCTTGAGAATTTTAGCTCTGGGTTAATGATCTTAAGTCTGGGCTGTAAACATTTCAAGTTATTAGTGAGAAGAATCTGGGCTCTTGATCCAGCAGGAAATCACACTATTTAAATCTGACCAATAGTCAAAGACTGAAGGATGAGTAATATCGGTGTGGAGACACTTTCTTGGTCAAACAGGTTTGTAAGTTCCCAGTCGTGGAAGATATAGAAGACTGACGACAGCAGATTTCGGGATATAAGAAAATCAAGGGGCATCGTGAATTTGTGGAAACATAGATCTTTTTAAATTTGTACGAGATGTGGTATTGTTTGCAAAGTCGATATTTATTGCCAAACCTGTATTCCCCAATGTTCAGTAGCTTGCAAGGACAATTCAGAACCAGGGCACTTTGTCCTGGATGAGGGATCATGACTTGACCACTGTCAGCAGATTCACATGTTTTTAATTACTTTTTAACGTTAGTTTCAAGGTTTTCATTACTGCCACCAGTTTTTTAAATCCAGAACAAAGTTATTTTTGAACAAATTTAAATTCACAAGCTGGCCAAAAGAAATTTGAATTGATGCTACTGGATCGTTTAACTGTGACTGCATTATTTGTCCCATGATGTAAAAACCATACTCCCATAATCCAATCTCATACTTCAACTTGAGTTAAAGGACCAGCCATAATCTTGTGAAATTGTGAAGTATGACATTGAAAATTGGTCTTTTAAACTGTCTCATACACTAATTTCATACATTCCAACATAGGTTCAAAGAAGCCATGAATAAAAAGTGTAAATATAAGCATTATATTTTGTGCCTGGGAGATTGAAATACTTTGACAAAAAACTTTTATTTTCTTTCGGGTCTAGAAAAATCTAGGTAATAGTGGATATATAATGGTAAACATGCTGCTACTTCTAACTGCTAAGTAGACTTTTTCATTTGTTGAAATGATCCAGAGGCATTTTTCATCCCATTTCCTCTTTTCATTTCATTCATTCTTTTTTCTCTCATTTTCTTTACTTCTTTCCTTCTACCAAATTCACTCTTCAAATTAATTTATACTTTCCCACTCAGACACTTCCCCTCCTCTGCCAGCTCGAGGCAGCTACATAGAAACATAGAAACATAGAAATTAGGTGCAGGAGTAGGCCATTCGGCCCTTCGAGCCTGCAACGCCATTCAATATGATCATGGCTGATCATCCTACTCAGTATCCCGTACCTGCCTTCTCTCCATACCCCCTGATCCCCTTAGCCACAAGGGCCACATCTAACTCCCTCTTAAATATAGCCAATGAACTGGCCTCAACTACCCTCTGTGGCAGAGAGTTCCAGAGACCCACCACTCTCTGTGTGAAAAAAGTCCTTCTCATCTCGGTCCTAAAGGATTTCCCCCTTATCCTTAAGCTGTGACCCCTTGTCCTGGACCTCCCCAACATCGGGAACAATCTTCCTGCATCTAGCCTGTCCAACACCTTAAGAATTTTGTAAGTTTCTATAAGATCCCCTCTTAATCTCCTAAATTCTAGAGAGTATAAACTGAGTCTATGCAATCTTTGTTCATAAGACAGTCCTGACATCCCAGGAATCAGTCTGGTGAACCTTCTCTGCACTCCCTCTATGGCAATAATGTCTTTCCTCAGATTTGGAGACCAGAACTGTACGCAATACTCCAGGTGTGGTCTCACCAAGACCCTATACAACTGAACCTGCTCCTATACTCAAATCCTTTTACCATTCGCTTTCTTCACTGCCTACTGCACCTGCATGCCTACTTTCAATCACTGGTGTATCATGACACCCAGGTCGCGCTGCATTTCCCCTTTTCCTAATAGGCCACAATTTAGATAATAGTCTGCTTTCCTATTTTTGCCACCAAAGTGGATAACCTCACATTTATCCACATTATACTACATCTGCCAAACATTTGCCCACTCACCCAGCCTATCCAAGTCATCTTGCAGTCTCCTAGCATCCTCCTCACAGCTAACACTGCCCCCCAGCTTAGTGTCATCCGCAAACTTGGAGATATTGCCTTAAATTCCCTCATCCAGAACTACCTTCCATTGCATTTTATGTTGCTATTATTTTTCAACCACTATTCTTAGTTATTGCTTTCAAATCTAACATTGGTCATGTTAGCTCTTCGTGCTCCATGAGCTCATCTTGCTCCTTTCTCTATTTCTTAACTATTTCACTGTAACCACGAGTTCCTATCCTGGGAGCAGTTATTTCCTCAAATTAAAAACTGGACCAGAGGAAATGTAGTTATAAAGAGACTGGATTGGCTGGGTTTATTCCCACTGCAATGAAGAAGGTTGAGATGAAACCTTTCAGAGGTTTATGAAATTATGAGGGATGCAGATAGGATAGATTTTGTTTCCGAGAGAAAGCGAATCCACAACTATAGAGTACGGGTTTAACGTGAGGTATTTAAGGTGAGATTTTTTTTTTAAAGGAGATCAGAAGTATAAGCTTTTCACACAGAGGCTGATGACTATTTGAAACAAGCTGCCAGAGAGGTGGTGGAGGTAGATACAATTATAACTTTTAAAAGGCATTTGGAATACTGGATAGGAAGGGCGTCGAGGGTTACAGATCCAATGTGGGCAAAGGGAATAAGTATAGATACGCATGATGGCCAGCATGGACAAGGTGGGCTGAGTGGGCCTGTTTCTGAGCTGCATGAGTCTATGGTGACATTTTGTTGCTCACTGTGGATATGAATAGTTAAACCTATGATATTATTGACATAGTTCCTGGCTACAGACTGTTGCAGATTCCCATTCTCCAGAGCAACAAAACAACTGCAGAATTAATTAACGATCAAACTGCAGCCAGCCACAACTGCCCTGCCGGTTTAGACAATTGAACCAGCAAGGAGACTACATGAACATGCTCACACTGAGCAATGGGAGCGCACAGACATGAGTGCACAGGCCAGGTCAGAAGCACTTGCTATCAGCTACACACAAGGGGCATGAATGATCCGCTCAGTGGTTTCCTGTGGACCTCACTGCCACAACTAATTTGATTTACTCTGCATGATATGAGGAAACAACTAAGCACACTGGTATTTAAACGGCTTTGACCTCTCAAAACTTGTCAAGAACTAGTCATATCTCCAGCCAAGATATTCTGATATAATTACAAAACTGGATATAATTGCCTAAGGAGAACAGTGCGTTGCAGAAACAAGGAACTGCAGATGCTGGTTTACTAAAAAGGACAAAAAGTGTTGGAGTAACTCAGCGGGAAAAGCCAGCGTTTATAGAGAACATGGATAGATGACGTTTCGGGTTGGGACCGTTCTTCAGACTGATCTTCTGACGAACTTTGAGTTGGTAGGGGATGGCGAGAATGACATACAGCATCAATTCTATATGATCCATGCTGGAACTAACACATTGAACTGTGAGGCTCAACTGAGAGACTTTGTGGAGCTGAAATTAAAATACAGAGGTTCAAAGACAATAACCCCTGGAATATTGCTTGAGCATAGGTTCAAGCACATTGTAATACAGTTAGTCAGGTTGGTTTAGGGATGAGTGATGGAGGGTTGATTCATGGGCAATGTCACCTACACCAAAGAATGCGGGAACTGTTCAATTCAAATAAGCTCTCTTTAAATGTTTATATTTAAATTTCTGAAAATTAACATTTCAGGTCAGTGAAAAAGTTTCCAGTTCAAATGTAGCATCATTGGCCTAAAATACTGACTGTTTCTCTCTCCACGGATTCTATTTGACCCATTGAGTATCCTCGGCACTTTTTATTTTTACTTTTTATCCAGCATTCGCAGCTGATCGTATTTCTGCAGAAATTAGGCAAGTGTTCCAGTGTTCTGGCCAACCAGTTGAGTTGGGTTGATTACGGGGCTCGAAACCAAACAGTACAAGTAGCAGAAAGTTGTAATTTCAACAAAAATTGGCTATGTTACAAAGTAGGGGAGGAATATTGGCAACGATAAACAGCACAAAAAAAACTCAATTACTTTTAAGAGTAAATGTGCATGCGTGAATAAGTGTAAATAGAAAATTTTATATCGAAGTCTCGTGATGAGACTACGGGAAGAACCCGCCAGCCCGCATGCGCGTCAATACGTCGTCGCATGGTGCGAGATACGGATGCATTCGGAAATGCTCCGTCAGGAAAGGTGATTTTTTTGCCTTGCAGGAACAATGCAGTGAGCTCGGAGAGGCTGACAGGTATGATCTGTACAGCAACCTCCGTTTAAAGCTCCGAAAGGCAGCAGTTTGGAAGCATGGGGCTGAAGAGATGTTGGACAGACACTGGCAGGTAAGGTCTGCATTCAAACCTCTGTAAAAGCTCCGAAATAGAGCAGCTTGGCGCCGGGATCAGAGACACTGGCAGCATAGGCTGTACAGTAACCTCCGCTAGGTTGAAAAAGAGCAGGTTGGCGACCCGGGCTCAGGGACGCTGGCAGGGTGGCCTGCACAACAACCTATGAAAGCTCCAAAATGTCGACCCTGGTTCAGGGAAGACCAACTCAGAACTGGCTGTTCAAAAGCCATATTGGCCAGGGAAGCACTGCCTCAACATCAAAGATTGAGATTATCAGGCTGCTCACAAGAGTGAGGATAACTGAGTGAGTACACTGCACTGATACAAGCAGTTAAATTCAGATATTTGAGGAAATCTCCTGCACAGAGGCAGGGAGTTTGAGGATTCCCTCAACACATGCAAAATACTTTCAGCTCACGGCTAAAATAAAGTTGCCAGCACTCTGGAACTTAATTTGCTATCCTCTCGGGGATAGGCAAAACAGTAAAGGCCAAACTGGCAAGTAGCATCATTACCTGACTTGCAGGTTTGTGTTGTAAAAAACAAACAAATAAATAAATAAATACATAAATAAGAAGCAAAAGCTCCGAAACAGAGCAGTTTGGCGACCCGAGTTTGGGGAAGGCCAATGTCAAAACGGCAAAATATGTCCAAAAGGACAATGCTGAGCAGGAAGGTACTGCCTCATCATCCATTTAGGATATCATCTGTTGGCTCTCAAAATTGGAAAACCTGTTTGAGAGGTTGGACGAAGGGAATGTGCTCCGCACACTGGCAACCGATACAGGTAGTTCCAGTCAGATGTCTGCGGCAGCAATACCTGGTTCAGGGTTGCATTGTGATATCTAACGCTCAGAGGAAGGGTGTTTTGAGGAGTATTACTTAGTAGACTCTGACTGTGGGGAAGTCAACAGTGAACTTGAATTCCCTCAATAAGTGGATGATATGCTTCAACTCAAGTCTAAAAAGGTGCTGCTGGAATTTGTAAGTAAATTTGCCACCCCCTCGGAGATAGGAGAACCGTTAGAGGAAGTAGCATTGGTTACTTGACTTCTCATCAGCTTAAATGAGAAGAACATGCAGGACACTGCTGGAATGTATGCTAGTCCTGATAACTGCCAGACACTGGATCTTCCGAAGGTTAATGCCAGCATTTGGGGCAATCTGAATGGCAAAAGTCAATGGAAAAAGTCAATAGACGCCTTAGCACTTCCGTGTAATGCACAGTCTGAGCTCAATTGTGTTGCTAAGGATTTGTGCAAGGCAAATAATGTGCAGTCTGCAAGTATCTCTTTGGAAAAGATTTGGGCAAGCAAGTAAAATTCAAGGCTGCAGTGAGACACCCTTTGTGGGTAAGACTCCCGGCTACTGGCATGCATATCATCACTACCAAGCTCGCGGCACATACCGCCACACAGAGATTGGTTGGAGCATCAGGCCTACACAATTAAAACCAAGCCAGAGGCCTTTTTTATGAGCAGGTTCACAGCGCTCACCGTGGAGGCAGCGCACTCCACACACTCGGTATCATTACCCAGCAGGCCACGATGCCAGAGCCAAAGGGACAGAGCAAAATCTAGGGTCAGTTGACTCTATTGATCAACCGTCTAAGGCCATTTTGGTGGTGTCAGTCTCAGGGACTGCTGGATCTTGGTGGCTGGTGGTGATACCTCTTGCCTATTATTTTATTGGCAGCCTTAGTGGTTTTTATAACAAGCTCTTTCTTAGAAACTGCCTTGATCACACCTACAGCCACCATCTGTCTCGTCATGGACAGCAAAGCGACCAAGAAGTTAGGGCCGTTGAGGTATGCAAATATGTTTCCATCAGTCGCATGAGATCTGCTGACGATATTCAAGTCGGAGGTAGATTGAGACTGTTCATAAACAGATGGGGCCAGATAATCTCTGATCCTTTCAGCTTTCTAATCACAAATGGTTATAAGATTGAGTTTCTAGCTGATCAGTTTCCTCCGTGGCAAGTAAAGCCAAGACACCCGTACATATGGTCTAAAGAGGAAACTATGGCTATCCAAATTGAAATACAGAAACTACACAAATAGGGTGTGATTGAGCAGCCTGCCCGTCAATAGGAGGGGTATATTTCTAATATCTTCTCAAGGTTGAAGAATAGTGGAGGATACCGAATCTTTCTGGGATTTAGCTAGTCTAAACACGTGCTTGGAATATACCCATTTTTAGATGGATATTTTTCAATCAGCGAAATAGCAGATTACAGAGGATTGCTTTATGGCCTCAATCGATCTCGAAGATGCATACTATTCAGCACCAATACACGAGAGCCACATGATATCTGTAGGTTATCTGGCAAGGCCAGTTGTGGCAATTTTAGCCTCTACCAAAGGGGTTGAGCAGCCCTAGGCTATTTATAAAGAAGCTAATGCGGCCCTACTCAGATCTAAAGGGCATATTATCGTGGGGTTTTAGATGACATGCTCATTATAGGGAAGAGATCATGTGTCACAGAGGTAGCTGTTTCAGCAACAAAGGCACTCCTAGAATGACAAAATCTATGACATATCTAGGTTTTGTCATAAACTCTGCAGATATGTCTGTGACCCTACCTACAGATAAGAAACAGAATATTGTAGAGACATCCACAGGGTATAAATATTGGAAGATGTCTCCAAAGATAATTCAAGACAAGACATGAATTATAGTAGCGCCAAATTGGCCTATACAGCCATTGTAAATAGGTCTGCTGAAAGAAGCTCCTATATTTGCTTACAGACACAAGCAGTGGTTAGTTCAACCTAACACTTGTGCATTTATCTCGGCATGGTTGTATGGAAAAAGTTTGTGAAGAGCCACATGTGAGCCACTTTAAACAGAAGTAGCAGAGGTTTGGGGGGAAAAATAAAACAATGGAAAAAGTTTTGTGAGGAGGCATAACTGAAATACTTTAAGGCAGAAGTAGCCGATGTTTGGAATTTCTTTTAGTTTAGTTTTTTGAGAAGCGCCTAAGTTATAGTGCTATTAACACTGCTCGCAGTGCTTTATCATTGTACCCAGTGCTTGGGCTGGAACAACAAACTATTGGCACTCATCCATTGGTGTCAAAGTTCATGAAAGGTGTCTTTAATATGAACCCTCCAAGGCCTAGATATAATGAAGTGTGGAATGTGAAAGTAGTTTTAAGTTTGCTTCGCAACCTGGCACCAGCTGCATCGCTGCCATTGGAACAGCTCACTCATAAATTAGTGATGCTTATGGCACTTATGTCAATGCAAAGAGCCCAGTCTTTGCACAAACTCCTTCTGGATAACTTTGCCATAACTGACAAGAAAGTGGTATTTACATGGATGATCTGAACAGCAGAGCAGGCAGGTGCGGTGGGGTACAAGTTAGATCTGGCAGCATACCCACAGAATCGGAGATTGTGCGTTGTTATTTATGTGAAGAAGTACTTTTTTTTTAACAATGAAGGTAAACAATTTATTTCCAAGTTCATGTAATTTTTTTTTGGTTCATAATATTTTTATTAGAAGTCATATACAATAGGGCACATAAAGAACAATATAATACATTTCATATACAACTTCTGTTTTTAATTTAATAATTAAAAAGTAATATCAGCAAAAAGATAGAAAGAGAAAGTTAGGTAAGGTTGTGAAAGTGATAGTTTGTGAAAACTACAAGAAAAAGAGAGAAAGGAGGAGATATATTTAAAAAAAAAGGATAATAAAAGGAAGATAAAATGGAAGGGATATACCTACTTTGTATCTTTGTGCACCCCTCACCCGGTTCTGAATCAGTTTATTTTCAGGATTATGTTGCACCATATGCTTGTAATAAATCGATAAAGGGAGACCAAATCTTTAAGAATTGGTCTGATTTGCCTGCTATCTCATATCTTCTTGGTGTAACAATTCAGACATTTTTGAAATCCACATTTTAAGCGTTGGTGTTGATGCATTTGTCCAGGATTTTAATATAAGTTTTTTTGCCATTATTAGGCCATAGTTAAGGAAACGCGGTTGGAACAAAGTCATTCAGAGCCGGTCTCCATTTTTCCCAAGATAATCAATTCTGCATTGGCGTTCATTTCTGTTTTAAATACTTTTGTAAAAAGTAATATAATCTATGTAAAGTTTTAAGTTGAAGTGAAGAAGTACATTGAGGTTAATAAAACCTTTGAGATGAGGAAAAAGCTTTCTTCATGAATTATAAAAAAGCCACACAAGAGAGTGTCGGTGAAGACTAGTTCTAGATGGATAAATTGTACGCTGTTGAAAATGGTAGTGAACACTGATATTTTCAAGTCTCACTCTAGCAGGGCTGAAGCCACATCGGCAGCAAATAGAATGGAGGTTACTCCGGATCCCATTCTTGCAACAGCAGGATGGTCAGAAGAACGCAAATGTTTTGGAAGTTTTATAATAAACCGATTAACAGATCTGGACAATTTGCAGATATAATTCTGGGTTGTGTTAATGAAGACATTTGTCTTACCCCATTGTAATGAGACTTTGGTTCTGTTAAGGGCGATATACATGTATATAAAATCATGTTTGAATGGCCTATGTTTTTTTCTTTCAACCATTTATGGTTTATCTGTATAGTGTATTCACATACAGATTGGTTTACTGCATGAAACCACAGAGCTTCGAAGGCTTCACATAGTCTCATCACGAGACTTTGCTATAAAATAGAAAGATTAAACGAGAACTTCCCATTTGAAGTTTGATCTTTATTTTATGAGAAGGTAGTGAGAGACTACGTGCCCTCCACTCCCAACCCTGAATCTCATAAAGATAATTTGGTAAGTCAAGCGTTATTAATCTTTCAATAGTTTTATTCGTGTAAGTGGTCTGCGAGGGAAGGATCGCCCTCGTCAATTCTTCCCTTCCCTCCCGCTCCACTCCTTCCCCGGGCACTTTCTCTTGCAACCGCAAGAGATGCCACACTTGTCCCTTCACCTCCCCCATCCAATCCTTTCAGGGACCCAAGCAGTCATTCCAAGTCCGACAGAGGTTCACCTGCACCTCCTCCAACCTCATCTACTGCATCCGTTGCTCCAGATGCCAGCTGATCTACATCGGTGAGACCAAGCGTAGGCTGGGCGATCGTTTCGCCGAACACCTCCGCTCGGTCCGCAATAACCAACCTGACCTCCCGGTGGCTCAGCACTTCAACTCCCCCTCCCACTCCGTATCCGATCTCTCGGTCCTGGGCCTCCTCCACGGCCAGAGTGATCAACACCGCAAGTTGGAGGAACAGCACCTCATATTCCGCTTGGGGAGTCTGCATCCTCTGGGCTTAAACATTGAATTTTCTCAATTCTGTTAACCCAGACTGCCTCCCCCCCACCTCTCCCTCAGCCCTCTGGCCCTGACATTCCTTCTCCATCTCCCCCCCCCAGTCGCACTAGCTTCTCATTTTCACACCACAAACAGCTTACAATGGCCTGCTTCCTTTATCACCAATACTTTTTTGCATATCTTTCACTCATTGTTCCTTATCTCTCCACATCACTGTTTATATCTCTTGTTTCCCTGATCCCTGACCAGTCTGAAGAAGGGTCTCGACCCGAAACGTCGCCTATCTCCTTCGCTCCTTAGATGCTGCTGCACCCGCTGAGTTTCTCCAGCTTTTTGTGTAACCCTGCAAACTTGAGAAGCTTGATAGAGGAGTCTGTGGATGTGTAGAGAAAATAAAGGAGAGGGGAGGGTATACAGCCTTACGTGCTCCTATGCTGAGGGTCTGCGGGTCCGAGATGTGTTTTCCTAGCCTCACATGCTGCTTCCTGTCTGTCAGGAAGTTGCGATCCACTGACAGAGGGGTTCAGATGCAGTCAACTGGGAGAGTTTGGAGTGTAGTAGCTCTGGCACAATGGTGTTGAATGCAGAGCTAAAATCAACAAACAGGATCCTCGCATAGGTCCCCTAGCGGTCTAGGTGCTGAACGATGAAGTGCAGGCCCAGGTTGACCGCATCAGCCACAGATCTATTGGCCCGGTATGCAAACTGCAGAGGGTCCAGCGGGGGATTTGTGATATTTTACAGCTGGGCCAGCACGTCTTTCAAGGGTCTTCATGACTACAGCGGTCAGTGCGATAGGCCTGTAATCATTAAGACCAGTAATCCTTGTCTTTTTGTGTACAGGGACAATAGTGGGGACTTTGAAGAAGGCAGGGACAGCACAAGTTTGCAGGGACTGGTTGAAAATGTCTCTGTTGACCGGTGCCAATTGTTCGGAATAGAGTTTGAGGGTAGAGGGGGAAACATTCAGTCCTGGAGATTTCCGGATTTTCTGTCTTCTGAATAGCCTCTCCACCTGCTCAATTTCTATTGTTGGTGATGGCCAGATTGACGTTGGGCAGCAAGGGGGGAGTGGGTAGTGGACGAGGGCCCAGTCTTTGCAGACTGGAGTCAGGCTGTAAGTAGGTGTGAAGTGGTGAATGGGGAGGGGGTACCGGGGTCATGTTTCTGTTTATCAAACCTGCAGTAGAACTCATTCAGATCGTTGGTCAGCTGGTCCAAGGAGCGGGGGGAGGGGGGGGGGTCCTCTTGTAGTGGTGATTTCTTGCAAGCCCTTCCAAGCTGAAGAAGTGTCATTAGCTGAGAACTTGCTCCTCAACCTTTCCTTGACAGCTCTAATTCCTCTTCTCAGCTTGTATTTGGCCTGCCTGTAGTGGGTCTCATCTTTAGACTGCCGGAACTGTCTGAGTTCTGTTGTAAACCAGGGCTTGTCGTTGTTGAACCAGTTCCGGGTCCTAGTGGGAATGCAATTGTCCTCACAAAAGCTGACATATGATGTCATAGTGTCTGTATATACATCGAGGCTTGTGGTTGCTTCCAATGAGTGCAGTCAATGCAGGACTGTATGTTTTCAATGCCCTCGCTAGTCCACCTTTTCATCGTTCTGACCACAGGCTTAGCAGATTTTAGTTTCTGCCTGTAGGTCGGAATAAGGTGAACAAAACAATGATCAGAGAGACGCAGAGCCACCCAGGGAACAGAATTATATGCATTCTTGATTGAAGTGTAACAGTGATCAAGTGTTCTCTCCCCTCTGGTGGAGCAGGTAACATGAAGTCTGTACTTTGAAAGCTTTCGGCTGAGGTTTGCTGAGGTGATTATTAAATCTAACATATTGCCAACAACAGATGTTAAACTAACTGGCTATAGTAGCCCATATTTTTTCTTCTTTCCTTCTTGAACAAGGGAACAAATTGCTACATTCCAATCTTCAGAATACATTGGGTTTTTAAATATTTTAACCAACGTTCACTACCATTGCAGTCACTTCCTTTATAACCTTTAAGTGCCGGGATGACCTATTGGCATTTCTGAATGGTTGTCATTGGGCTGTTGGAGGTTTGTTGAAAAGAAAACAATTGTACTGGTGATGTCAATAAGTGTAGGAGTTCTGTGGCAATGTTGCAGGCACAATCACACCAGCTAGTTCATAAGACACCTTCAATTCACAAAGTTGAATTTGTAATATTCACAAATGATTACTTAGTATTCAGTTCTATTTGTACCTTCTTTGACAATGAAGTAGTCAAGGCACACATGCATCAAGGTTTGGACATTATTCAGGCTTGGGCTAGTAAATATCGTTAGTTTCATGAATCATAAATGCGCGGCAATGGTCTTCTCTGACACAAGGAAGTCTAATCGCCTAGCCTTTACTTTCAATGAGTACCATTATTGCATATGTTCCCATCATGCTGGCAGATCATCACTGATTAGAAATGTTACACGATGTGTTCCATAATGACTGTTAGGTCAAGAACTAAAGATCCTCAGGATTTGGATATTAGGTAGCCAATGATTAATTTTCCTGATTCCCAAAGCCTTTCTAAAATCTTTAAGACATGTTCATAATGGAATACCTTCCACTTGCCTAATGATTGTGATTCCACCAGGGAGCTCAACGCCACCTGGGACAATGCAGCTTCCTTCATCAGCACTCCATCCATTATTTCAAACATTTGCTCCTTCCACGAATGACTCACTGTGACCGCACTGTGTGCCATCAACAAAATAGATTGCAGCAAAATATACCCAGCAAGGCTTCTTCAGTGACGTCTCCCAAGCATGTGAATGTCAAAGGGAGCAGTTCTCTCAGACTCATATTACTCCAAATTGGAAATTTAATGATTTCTTCATTGCTAGGTTGTCAAAATCCTGAAACTCACAACCTAATAGCTTCAAAGGAAATGCTTATTTGGAGAGAATGGATGGTTTCAAAAGATGGCTCATCCTTATCCTTGAAGAATTAGGGATGATTAATGTGCTGCCCTTTCCAGCAATGCCCACTTCCTTTAAATTAAGTGAAAAATTGTTGGGCTTCTTCCAAGTTTTATCTTTGAACAAAATATTTGTGCAATCTCTGATTCGAAAAATACTGTTTGTGTATTATTCTGTCTCTCTCATACGTCCAAATGTCATCCTGCAGACAAGTTTACAGCAAAGTCCGATAAATAAGGTTTTTCTTTAAATTATTTTGATGCACAGTCACTGTTGTGATCTGGCTCACTTCCAATAATATGGATGTTGCTGACAAGACATCACATGTTCTCAACATAAATTATCAAAGTTAAATTTAAATGTTTTTAATTTTTTTAATCTAGTCTCCTGATATGCCAATCAGACACCTTTCTAACTTGCATTTTCCTTCCAATATCATCATATTGTACAGGGGTATAGCTATATGTACTCAGTTTGACATCCAATTCATCACCAGGGGCCTATTCTTTGTAAGTGTAGGCTTTGGCAGGGTACTCAGTCATGGGAATGCATTCTAATGGAGCTCATTCTGTCATCATCTAATGTCCAAATGAGCACTTCTTGATAATATACAATGCTCTTTCTATTTCCCTTAATGGGCACTTAGTCTCTGCTGTTACTTACAAATTCCTGTACTGAGCTTTGACATGACTTTCTCTATAGAATGGATGCAATTTTAGGCTGGCTAATATGATTTGAGCACTTTTGTGTTCCTAATGTTTTATGACAGAATCAACAGAGTTTTAAATGCAATAAACTATTCAGCGTAGCAATCAGTTGAGCCAGCACTACTTACTGAATCAAGAAACCACTGGATTAATTCATCGTATGCTTTTTCGCGCTTGAGATTCATTTTTTGACAAGTAATCTTTTGTTTTACATTTTAACATAATCACAGTTTTTAATATCTTTAATATATATTTCAGTTTCCAAAAATTCTTTCAAATCAATGTTTATCGGGTTGCATTATTGTGAGTAATATAGATATAAATCGTCTGAAAGCATGAATAGAGTTACTTACATTAATAAGATGAGACAGCTCTACAACAACTATTGGTTCTGAAGCCTTGGGCAGTGGTCTTACTGTTACAGCCAGAATTTTGGAATTTATTGCCATTGACTTTCTGGAAGAAAATATATTCAAAATATAAATTTTTTTTAAAGTGTCAAACAACGTTGTTCAAATTCTGTCAAAATATGGCTTAAAGCTATAAAGTAACTTCATCATAACATAGGTATAAGTATATAACAGTCATAACATAACATAACATCATGCAGTAACATAAAGTAACTGCAGTGAATCGTTTGATCAGCTGAGAAGGTTATTGGCTGCAACCTTCCCTCCATTGACGAGCTGTACACTGCAAGGGACAGGAAGCGAGCGGGTAAGATCATCTCTGACCTCTCATCCTGGCCACAAACTCTTTGAATCACTTCCCTCTGGAAGGCGACTCTGGACTGTCAAAGCTGCCACAGCCAGACATAAAAACAACTTTTTTCCACAAGTCGTAGCTGTACTCAATAACCAAAAATATGTAGCCTCCTTTTGCTCTGGTATTTTACTGAATTCACATGTTTAATCAATAATGTTTTATGTGTCATTCCCAACTGTCACCGTATGTCATGTTGTCACTTGCGGGTGGAGCACCAAGGCAAATTCCTTGTAGTGAATATTTGGCAAATAAACGTATTCATTCATTAGTTCATTCTTCAAGATTGTGTTACAGATTAAACAAAACACAAACAATTTACTGGTTTACCAAAATGTGAACAATTTCATTCGAGGTCCCAGTCTATCAATAATCTCACCATTCATATACAAAATTAAAAGTTGGGTGTTTATGGTGCAACTTTACAAAACATTGATTAGACCGCACTTGGAGTATTGTAAAAAGAGTGCTGGAGGAACTCATTCCATCCATGTCAGGCAGCACATGTGGATGGGATGGATAGATGACATTTCATCCTGAAGAAGGAACCAAACCAGAATTATTGACTATCCATTCTATCTACAGATGCTGCCTCACTCACTGAGTTTCTCCAGCACTTTGGTTTTTTTGCTCAAGATTCCAGCATCTGTAGTTTACTTGGAATATTATGCAGTTGAGGTTGCTACAGTATAGCAAGGGAGAGAGTGCAGAGGAGATTCATCTAGATGTGTGAGCCTGGATTTGTGAGCTTTAATTATGAAATGTGATTCAAAGGCTGGCCTTGTACTTGCTGGAATTTAGAAGATTGAGGGGGGATCTTATAGAAACTTACAAAATTTTTAAGGGGTTGGGCAGGCTAGATGCAGGAAGTTTGTTCCCGATGTTGGGGAAATCCAGAACAAGGGGTCACAGTTTAAGGATAAGGGGGAAATCTTTTAGGACCGAGATGAGAAAAACATTTTTCACACAGAGAGTGGTGAACCTCTGGAATTCTATGCCACAGAAGGTAGTTGAGGCCAGTTCATTGGCTATATTTAAGAGGGAGTTAGATGTGGCCCTTGTGGCTAGAGGGATCAAGGGGTATGGAGAGAAGGCAGGTACGGGATACTGAGTTGGATGATCAGCCATGATCATATTGAATGGTGGTGCAGGCTCGAGGGGCCGAATGGCCTACTCCTGCACCTATTTTCTATGTTTCTATGTTTTTTGTTTTATTTTGTTTTTGTTGTGTTTTTTGTTAGAAGCAAGTACAATAGTGGGGTACTTGAGTACCTAATACATACATACATATTTCCATTCTTGAACAACTTTGTACTTTTGATCTAATAATAAAAGAACAGTGAGAGAAAAAATAAATAATGAGTGTCGGAATAGATAGACAAGCGAGTAGAAATATATAGCAAAAGAAATAAAGGACAGAGATGAGAAGCTAAAAAGATTGAAAGAGAAGGAGAAAGTAAAGAAAAGAGAGATTAGGAGAGATCTACCAATTTCGTATTTTTGCCCATCCGTCACCCGGTTCTAAACCATTTAATTTCTAAGGTTATGGTGCACCATATGCTTGTAAAAAGTTGATAAAAGGAGACCAAGTCTTTAAGAATTGGCATACTTTGCCTAGTAGGAGGAATCACATTTCTTCAAGATGTAGCGTTTCAGACATGTTTGAAATCCACATTTTGAATGTTGGCGTGGTTGCGTTTTTCCAAACTTTGAGTAAAAGTTTTTTTGCTGTTATAAGACCAAAATTAAGAAAAGCTTCTTGGAATATAGTTAGTTTACTTCCCTCTTCCATTGATCCAAAGATAATCAGTTCTGTATTAGGGTTCAATTTTGTGTTAAATAATTTTGTAAAAATTCCAAAAATTATGAAATAGAGATTATGTCAAATTAAATACGCTAAATTACAGAAATAGAGAGCCAGGTATACTGGATGAAGTGCTTAACAAGCATCCAACAACAGAAAAATTAATAGCATATATATATAATATTTTTTTCGACAGGGAATTGCCAAAAACGGAACTATTCCGACAAAAATGGGAAAATGAAATTGGTTTACCTATAACAGAAGATTTATGGGAAGAAAGCTTACAACGAATTCATCGCTGTTCGTTAAATGCCAGACATACCTTGATACAATTCAAAGTAATACATAGATTACACTACTCAAAAAAGAAATTAAATAGAATTTTTCCTACTATATCACCATTATGTGATAAATGTCAGCACATAGAAGCCGATTTAAATCATAGTTTTGTAATATGTACAAAACTTAAAAGTTATTGGACTGAGATTTTTAAAATTATTTCCACAGTTTTAAAGATCACATTAAGCCCTGACTCAAAATTAATTATATTTGGGGTTTTAGATTCAACTCAAATTTTAACAGTAAATCAAAGAAATTTTCTGGATTACTGTTTAATAATTGGAAAAAAATTAATATTACAATTTTGGAAGGGACCATTATCCCCGACAATTAAAATGTGGACAGTAGAAATGTTGGAGACATTACAATTGGAGAGAATTAGATTTATCCTAATGGATAAACCTGAGATTTTTGAACAAATATGGTCTCCATTCACTGATTATATGAAGGGGTAGCTGGGCTCAGCATTGAAACTCAATGAGTACCCGGTGGAAAGATCAAACAAAAATGTTTAAGATCAGATTTATATACTTGTCTCCATATATTATAATTAGAAATTGTTCCACTCATTGACAAGTTGTATACCGTTTTCTTTTCCACAAATATTTTTATTATTATTTTTTATTTTTTTTGTTTTTTGTTTTTGTTTATTTTATTTTATTTTATTTTTATTTATTTTTTTTTTTCTTCTCTCTCTTCTTTATATTAATCAACTATAATCATACTCTTATAATTATTCACTATTCTTTCTTTATACTTTTTTCACTCTATAAAAAAAAGTGAGGCCAATATATATATTTTGTTAACATTTATATAATTTTGGAAAGATGTATCAACTATATTTGGAAAAAAATGCTATATTATTTGTTATATGTATGGCCTCTAATAAAAATATATTCAAAAAAAAAAAAAAATCCAAAAATTTAATTCCAAAATTTATAAAGTTTTGTACAAGAGACAAAGGAATGTGCTGTAGTGGCATTTTGAGTTAGACATTTGTCACCGATGGGGGAAACATTTGAAAATATTTTATTCAGTCTAGTTTTCGAATAATATAATCTATGTAAAATTTTAAATTGAATTAGGTTATGTCTTACATTAATTGAACATTTGTTTACATATAATATTTATCCTTCCCATCTATCGTTCGGAATTTTTATCAATAACTCTTGTTCCCAGTCCCTTCTAATTGCCTCTGTCGTTGGTGTTTCTATATTTAGAATTATATTATATAAGTAATATATCAAATTGCTTGATTCTGCCTTTCTATTCAATCCTTCCTCCAATAAATCTGGGGTTAAAGTTTGATATCCTTGTATATATTATGTATAGAATTGTAGACAATGCCTTCTATGTCCTGTTATGCTATGCAAAGAAAGATTTTCATTGTCCTGTCAGGGACACATGACAATAAACTCTTTTGACTTTGACTTTGATATATTTTTTCAAATTATCTTGAATTTGAAGATATTTGAAATGTTGATTACTTTTCAAATTATATTTTAGTTGTAATTGTTGGAATGATAAAAGTTTTCCCATTTCATACATATCTCCCATCGTTTTAATTCCTATTCTTTCCCAATGGATAAACATTTTATCAATAATGGATAGTTTTAATGAGGGATTATTAGCTATTGGAGAAAGAAGCGATAATTTTCTTAATTTTAAAGTTAATTTTATTTGTTTCCAAATTCGTATTATACTGTGAATAATTGGATTCTTCTTATATATTATATTGTTCAGTTTCTATGTTTTGAGGGGAAAGTTTTCCTGTACAAAGAGTGGTTGAGATCTAGATCTCATTGTCAAAGATGGTGGTAGGGTTAGATATAATCCCTACATTTGACAAATGTTTAGACAGGCACTTAAACAGGTAAGGTAGAGAAGGATACAAAGCTAATGTGAACATGTAAGATTGGGGTAGATGTGGAAAAAGGCTGGCATGGTAAAGAGGGGCTGAAGGGCCTGTTTCTATACAGTACAACTCTTTGATTCTGCGGATAATTACAATTTGTTTTGAGATTATGTAAATTAGATATCTGTTTTTTAATAGACAAAGTAATAGTTTAATTCTGTGGGAGATGCCAGATTTGAAGGCTGGTGAGTGTTCCACAATGAATCTTGTCTGAGATTCTAGGCTTTCAAATGTACTAAAGCAGTGAAATGTGCTTGTTCCAAACATCTTAAGTATGTACTGACCGATATAACAGATCACATGGCCTGATTTCACTTCATTTGTACACATCAAAATCATTCTTACACATACGGCAAATGATTCATTCTGAATATTTTGCATTCACTGAATAAAGTTTTCATTTGTGAAACGGTTCTTTGGTATCAGAAGTATACATTTAGAATATCTAAATTTAAAAAAAACAGAAATGGTGAAGATATTTAGCTGGTCAGACTATATCTGTGGGAAGTTAAACAGAGTTAATGTTTCAATGTTTCAGATCCTTCGTCAAATACCTTGTTTATTTTAGATCTTTATTATTAGGTGCCTAGCAATTACATTTTCTTTTAAATTTTCACTTACATCTAGCTGATTGGGCACAAGTTCTTAGCAGTGGTAAAGGAATACAGACCTATCACTTACATCACAAAAACAGAGGCTATTTGCTAGTTAATCCACTCTCAGTTCTCCATATGACTTGGTTCACTCACTTTAGAAATGTGTTCTCCAACACTATGCTCACCACTCAGAGTACAAGTACAAAGAAAATGGTAATTTTACTTCGGAGTCACCTGAGTGACTACGTGAAGAAGCCCTCCAGGCGCATGCGCATCATTACTTCCGCGCATGTCGTACCGAACGAGCTGGAGAGCGCAGCTCCACCAGCGGTAAGTAGGAACTTCACAGGTAAGTGTTTTAAAAACTTTGCCTAGAAGTATTTAAACTCCGTAAAGCTGGCTCGAGCAGTCAGTAGGAGTCGGTGGTATGGAGCGGTCAGGTAGGAGAGTTCGCAGCAAACGTGAATCCATTGATGCGGATTCGCAAATTAGATCGGGTCGGGAGATTAGAGAGGCAATGCCGGTTCCGATACCGGGTGTCGTTTTACCGACAGCTGTTATACCACCTTGTCCCTTCACCTCCCCCATCCACTCCTTTCAGGGACCCAAGCAGTCATTCCAAGTCCGACAGAGGTTCACCTGCACCTCCTCCAACCTCATCTACTGCATCCGTTGCTCCAGATGCCAGCTGATCTACATCGGTGAGACGAAGTGGAGGCTGGGCGATCGTTTCGCCGAACACCTCCGCTCGGTCCGCAATAACCAACCCGACCTCCCGGTGGCTCAGCACTTCAACTCCCCCTCCCACTCCGTATCCGACCTCTCGGTCCTGGGCCTCCTCCACGGCCAGAGTGATCAACACCGCAAGTTGGAGGAACAGCACCTCATATTCCGCTTGGGGAGTCTGCATCCTCTGGGCTTAAACATTGAATTTTCTCAATTCTGTTAACCCAGACTGCCTCCCCCCCACCTCTCCCTCAGCCCTCTGGCCCTGACATTCCTTCTCCATCTCCCCCCCCCCCCCCCCCCAGTCGCACTAGCTTCTCATTTTCACACCACAAACAGCTTACAATGGCCTGCTTCCTTTATCACCAATACTTTTTTGCATATCTTTCACTCATTGTTCCTTATCTCTCCACATCACTGTTTATATCTCTCGTTTCCCTGATCCCTGACCAGTCTGAAGAAGGGTCTCGACCCGAAACGTCGCCTATCTCCTTCGCTCCTTAGATGCTGCTGCACCCGCTGAGTTTCTCCAGCTTTTTGTGTAACCCCCCTGTTATACCACCTAGTTAACTTTCCACACCAGCTCCAGGGACTCTGAGGCCACTGATAGCCATAGGAAAGCTAAAAGAAAGTCTATCAGACCCGTTTTGTCTGACAGGTCTGAAGAAGAAGGAGACTCCCCTCCGGATAATAAAAGAATGTGGGGGAGAATGCAAAACATGAAGAAAATGCTCCAAACTTTCATTAACCAAGGGTCAAAGGCCCCATTGATTCCCCAGACAGCTGCTCAAAGAGGCCCATACGAGGAACAATATGTGGATTATCAGCAAGGGGATTTCCTTCCAGCACCTTGTATAGGACTGGAGGATGCCTCCCTACAGTATGACTTGGGAGAAGCAGGGCAGGATGAAGCTGACCCTGATTCTGGTGTCCCTGCTCATGTGCATACACCAGAGCACAAGAGCCACGCTCTGGGTGTCCCGGAAATAGCAATGAGTTTTGCTATTCCGGAAAGGACTGGTGAGGCAATGGACGAGTATCTTGCCAACAATATAAATTATTTGGTATCTCACCAGCTCCAACAAACTATGATGCAAGAGACTACTGGTAAATATAAGACACCTGTCAACTGTGCATCACTCAAGGTGCCCACGGTGAACCCAGCAATCTGGGCACCCATGAGTGCATCTATGAGGGGACAGGAGGTTCAGTTTCAACACGTCCTCCAACTGGTGGCTGCAGCAATTACTGCATTTGGCAAAATGGTCAAAGGGACAATGATCATGCAAACCCAGAAAGATATGTTGGCCCTTTTATGCAATGCATTTTTTGAGGTGAATTGCATCAGGAAAATCGCCATCAGGCCAACACAAAATCAAAAATTTGCTGCTTTATGTAAGGCGACTAATGTGCAAACGCCTGAATTCCTATTTGGAGCAGACCTCGTCAAACAAATTCGAGAAATCGATGATGAGGCTAAGACAATTGGTTTAATGAAGCCAAACATCTCAAGGCCACCGATACAAAAGCCTGGTTTAATGTACTGAAGATCGGATCCAGGTGCTGGGCCCAGCAGGAGGAGGCCAGCGGGGCAACGGGTTTACCCGAAACAGACCAGCTACAACCCCAATATGGGCAGACAGCAAACTTACAAGCCAACTGTAGAGGTACAGGGAATTTTTGTTAAGGATAACGTTTCCGGTGAACAACTTCCTATTGGAGGTAGATTACAATTGTTTTATAATGAATGGTGCTGCATAACATCTGATATGTTTATATTAAATACTGTGTCAGGTTCTACCATTTAGTTTATCTCAGGAATAGATCCTCCTCAACAGCACAAGCCTAATAAAATGTTGGTGTTTTCTGCTCCAGAGACTGAACGGGTAAACGATGAGATTAAGAATTTATGCCAAAATGGAGTGATTGAGAGAACCATTAATCACCCTCAACAATTTGTGTCTAATATATTCCCCAGACCTAAAGAAGATGGGGGTTGTAGAATAATTCTGGACCTCACTCACTTAAATTCTTCTGTTCTATATAGGCATTTTAAAATGGACACCTTCGTTACTGCTAAACAGCTGTTATTGCAGGGTTGTTATATAGCAATTATTGATTTGCAAGATGTGTATTATTCACTGCCAATTCATGCTCATTATCGCAGGTACTTGAAATTTAATTGGATGGGTCAGCTGTGGCAATACAAAGCATTGCCTAATGGATTAAGTTCAGCCCCTAGGCTATTTACAAAATTGTTAAAACCTGTGCTGGGGCTATTGAGGGCCCATAATCACATTGTCATGGCTTATTTAGATGATATCTTAATTATCAGCAACACTAAAGAGTCAGCTGAAGAGTCGGTTGCAGCAACCAAAAATGTGTTTGAAACATTGGGGTTTTTGGTCCATCCAACTAAGTCCAAGTTACAGCCAACCCAAAATATTGAGTATTTGGGATTTCTTATTGATTCAGTTGATATGATAGTAACATTACCAACAGCCAAGGTTGTGGATATTGCTAATGTCTGTACTTGCCTCACACAAAAACTTTATCCCTCCATCCGAGAAGTCGCTAAGGTCATTGGGAAATTGGTAGCAGCTTTCCCTGCAGTACAGTTCGGGCCTTTGCATTATCAACATTTGCAAAGAGCAAGAGAACAGGCACTAAAAGAGCATGAAAGCCATTTTGATTGGGTTATGCAGTTACCAACTAGCAGAATTGCAGTGGTGGATTATTAATGTTAGTCAAACTACCAATAACATTTTGGTGCAGGAACCTTCAGTGGGCTTACAGACTGATGTAAGCGCTCTCGGATGGGGGGTTATGGATACCGAGTCTAGCTGTAGGGGGTAGATGGAATGAACAAGAAGGTTTGATTCTCCACAGACAAGGGATAAATTATTTGGAATTATTGAGGGCATTTTATGGGTTAAAAGCATATTGCTCCACAATTAATAATTTACATGTTCAACTCCAGATTGATAACACCACAGCAGTGGCATATATTAATCATATGGGAGGAGCAAGATCAGTATAATGTGATAACCTGGCTAACCTCATGTGGCATTGGTGTATTTCAAGGAACATCTGGGTTTCAGCCATCTATCTACCAGGTATAGACAATGTGGTGGCAGACAATAGGTCGCAAAAGTTAAATGATAATATAGAATGGATGTTGAATTCAACATTTTTTCAAACAATTGTCACTCGATTTGGGTTGCCAGATATTGATCTGTTTGCATCTAGATTGAATCACCAGTTGCCTAAATATGTTTCACGGGAGCCGGATCCAGGAACAGTAGCCGTGGATGCATTCTCGTTACATTGGGGCATTCATTCTTTTATGCATTTCCTCCATTTTGTCTGATCACGAAATGCCTCACCAAAATAGAGCGTGACTCTGCCACAGGCGTTTTGGTGGTCCCAGATTGGCCAACACGACCATGGTTCCCATTAGTACTCAGAATGTTGACTTAGCCATTCATGACGATTCCCAGCTGCAGTAATTTGTTGGTGCATCCGGTTACAGGAGCAAGTCATCCGTTACATGACCGTATTAATTTGTTGGTCTACAGGTTCTGACCAGACCATTCCAAGGCCTTGGATTGTCGAACAGGACCATGGATGTTATCACTGCAGCCTGGAGAGTTAGCACTAAAAAACAATATGTGGTTCACATAAAGAAATGGGAAATGTTCTGTGTACAATCAAATATATCTTATCATACTGCAAGCATATGTGATGTGTTGGAGTTCCTTGCTAAGTTGCATTTTGATAATCACTTGAGTTATAGTGCCATTAACAGTGCTTTGTCCTCCTATTTAGGGCAATTTTCAGAACAACAACCTATCGGGTCTCATCCGTTAGTATCCCGATTTATGAGAGGAATTTTTAACAAAAAACCCCCTAAACCTAGATATACAGACATGGGATGTCAGTATAGTACTCGCACTGCTTCGGCAATGGGCTCCAATTACATCATTATCTGTGCAGAGATTAACTCTTAAAGTGGTTATGCTAATGGCGCTGGTTTCAGCACAACGTGTACAAACATTACAATTGTTACGAATAGATTGCATGCAATTGGCTGTAGATGACATTACATTTTATGTCTATGATTTAATCAAACAAAGCAGGCCAGGAATGACAGGACTGCTCATTAGTCACAAAAAGCCATATAAAAGAGTGTCAGTACAAACTATTTCTAGATGGTTGAAACAGGTTCTGAATTATGCTGGAGTAGACACTCATGTATTTAAATCTCACTCCACCAGGGCGGCATCAACATCCGCGGTGAAGGCTCAGGACGTGCCGCTAGATCAAATCCTCGCAGCCGCAGGATGGTCTAGAGAATCAACGTTTTCACAATTTTATGACAAACCTGTACCGACAGTGCCACGGTTTGGGCATGCTGTTTTGGGTTCCATTTAATTAATTTACTTTATATCATTGTTTGTAATTTTCCCCTGGCACAGAGGGGTTATTACTATTTTTTGTTATTATTAAAAATAGTTATTGAATAATTCGAAGCAATGTTCAATATATTATTTATTCACTACTGTGTCAACTGAAGCAGATTGTCGTATGGAGTGCATCTACGGCATGAAAATACACAGCTTTGAAATCTTCACGTAGTCACTCACGTGACTCCGAAGTAACATAGTAAGATTAAACGAGAACTTACCAGTTTGAAGTTTGATCCTTATTTTATGAGGAGTTACGTTGAGGGATTACGTGCCCTCCGCTCCCACCCTCCTAATCTAAGAGATCATCTGGTAGTCTTCTAAAAGCCTAACTATGTTACTTTGGCTATTTGTTTTCTGTGTTTTCATGCCGCTGCTTTGAAGTATGACGCGCATGAGTCTGGCGGGGCTTCTTCACGTAATCCCTCAACATAATTCCTCATAAAATAAGGATCAAACTTCAAACTGGTAAGTTCTCATTTAATCTTACTACTCTATTGGTATTGTTTTTTATTGTTAGGTGCAGAGTTAAAAAATTTGTGTACATGCTATTCAATCAAATCATACTATATATGATCCAGATATAAATATAGCAGGCAATGCAAAGAGATAAATAGCAAGTGCAGAATATAATGTTATATTATTAAAGTGTTACAGTTCTAGAGAAAGTGCAGTAAAATGGTGCAAGATCTGCAATGAAGTAGGTTGGAAGATTGAGATTACACCCTCAGTTTATGGGAGGACAATTCCTGGGGAAATAAGCTGTTCCTAAATTTTTGTACATGCTTTCAGGGTTATGTAACTTCTGCTGCCGGAAGAGGGGAGATGATGGAATGACGAGGGACTAAATAGCCGATGAATATGCTGACTGCCTTCCCAAGGTTGTATATAGAATCATTGGGGATGAGGGTGGTTTTGTGATGTACTGGGTTACATCAATAACCGTGTAATTTATTGTGGTCTTGGGCAGAGTTGTTTCCAAACCAAGCTGGGATGCATCCTGACAGGATGCTATCTATGGTACATCTGACTAGGTTGATAAGAGTCATTGGAGACGTGCCCAATTTCCTCAGTATTCTGAGAAAGTAGAGGTTTGGTGTGCTTTCTCTATCGTAGCTTCAACATGGTTGGTACAATTCAAATTGTTGGTAATATTTATGCCTACAAACATGAAGCTCTTGACCATCTCCACTTCAGCATAACGTCACAGTGCTGACTGAGGCGTACACTCCACTTTGTTTCCTTAAGTTAATAACTCGTTCCTTTGTCTTGCTGATATTGAGGGAGAGGTTGCTGTCCTCACACCATGTTATTCAGCTCTCTATCTCTTTTCAACATGTTGAAAAATTTTCTGCAACCAAAATTGGTCGCCATGGAGAAAATCAATACTTTTGTAGTCGTAGGTGCAGCGGTTTTGGGGTCACCATGTCGTTGTAGGTAGTCGAGGTAGCCATCGATAGTTTAGTTAATCTCCTTTGCTGACCTGGCATTTTCATTGGGGAAAAAAAACGTAAGTACGAGTTTTCAGAACCAAGGAAACCGACCGGTAATGTTAAATCCCCGCCGAACTTCACAGCTGTGTATCGCTGGCTTCTTAAAAGTGTCTCCACTCCTCCTACCCCCTTCTCCCCCCCCCCCCCCCCGCGCTTTGAAAGGACTTACCATACATTGTGCTAGCCGTCTTAAACTTCGTGTTCATCGCGGTGTACGTCTGTATCCCCTTGGCTTCACACCGTGTGAATTTCAGACAGCGCTCCCCCGCTCTCCCTGGCCCCCGCCTTTGCGATGTGTTTGTGTGTGTGTGTGTGTTCCATTTCCCGGTTTTTCAGGCGAGTGCCGCGACCTTGACACTCGCCGGCAGTCCGCTGAAAAATCGCCTAAATGGGACATTTCCTTTAGGGTTTTAGTGTAAGAAAAATAATTACATGAGAAAACCTATTCATGTCCAATGTTTTGTACTCACACAGACCAATAGCCATGGAGAAGTAGTCTTTCAACATTACTTTGTAAAGAACTCTGTGACAGGATGGGACATGTCAGCAGCAGTTATCTGCCTGATCCAGGCACAAAAAAATAAGTGTATATTACAACGTTTATTATTGTAATAAATCTTTTTGCAACTGGCAGAAAAGTGGAAGACAATTATGTTTTTGCTGAAATTATTTACTTCCTCATCCAAATGTTGGATGTATTTTGTGAGAATTATTTCCTGGTTAAATTACTAATTCTTTGAATGATACAATGCATTGGAAAAAAAATATCAATTTTTCATTGAAATAATTTATCATCAAGCTCTTTGATAATCATTGAAATAATTTATCATCAAATCATTAAAATGTATTAATCAAAGATGCAGTACTTTGCTACCCTGTAAAACAATTTATGGTGTGGAATGCTGACATAGAGCAGTTGCAGACAAAATATCCCTCTACTCACTTCCAACTGTATAGAAACATAGAAACATAGAAATTAGGTGCAGGAGTAGGCCATTCGGCCCTTCGAGCCTGCACCGCTATTCAATATGATCATGGCTGATCATCCAACTCAGTATCCCATACCTGCCTTCTCTCCATACCCTCTGATCCCCTTAGCCACAAGGGCCACATCTAACTCCCTCTTAAATATAGCCAATAAATCTTACCTCAAACTATTGCCCACAAGCTTCTCCATCTTTCATATCAACATCCTTCTTTATCTGTAACGAACACTACTTCTTGTATCCTTTTGCAACCTAACCCATTCATCTTTATATTATCATCAAATGTGACTCGAGTGGGTAGCAGCATGTGTGGCACAGTGCACACCTGGAAGAGCCACTGCCTCACAGTACCAGAGTCTCAGCTTCCAACCTGACCTTGGGTGTTGTCTGGATGAGTTTGCATGATCTCCCTCTGACTCGGTGGTTTCCCTCCAGTCTCCTAGTGCAGTTGGTAGGTTAATTGGCCATTTTTAATTGCCTTGAGTGTGCAGGTGAAACGCAGAAACAGGTGAGAATTAAGAAATAGGGGAGAATAAAAAGTAGGATTCATTCAGGATTATTGTACATGGGTGATTGACTAGCAGTGTCTGTAGGCAAAAGGGCCTACTTTTTTCTACAAGTACACTCATTCCTTCAGCCACGCCATTAAATCGTTGAATTTGACCATGTTCACCTTGGAGGCACGATAGAATGCAGATGTGAATTTGTAGCAAAAACGCTCTTTGAATCCAGATGACGGGTTTGGATCCAATTCTTTCCAGACACCTCTCTGATCGATTAAGTCCCTCTGGCAGCTATCCTGTTTTTCACCATATTAACTTTGTTCAATTGTTTTATAATTTGTCAAATTTCTTGTAATTAACTCAATAATGAATTCCATTATTACTCCAATAACAGACGTAAGGGTAATTGATTCCAGCTTTAAGTCTTCAACCTTTCTTGCAGTTTTCCAATTCCCTGCGATTCCCCTAGAACCCAGGGGATTTAAAAATGTGTTCAAATGTAATACGAAACAATAACTGAACAATGAAATTCTTGCTTGCAACAACTTAACAGGTCTGCAAAGAAAATACACACTAACAATAAACATATTTTTTTTAATTCAATAAAATAATGATAACAATACGTACAAAAAACTGAAGTGCAACCGAAGACAGTTCATAGAAGTTCATAGTTGTGGAGGTTAGTTTTGTATAGATCTATGATGGAACAAGCAGTGTACACTACTCTTTGTGATCTCCTTTGTTCCTCTGTGATTCAGTTGTTGAATCAGGTCATAATGCAAGCAGTATGGTCTAGCGTACACTTTCAGAAGGTCAAAAAAGCAAAACGACAAAACGAATCTCCTAAACTTTCTAAGGAAGTTAAGGTGTTGATGAACTTTCTTTGTGATTGCATTAATCTGCTAATTGTTATTCACTTATTGTATCTATACACTGTAAATGACTCAATTGTAATCATGTATTGTCTTTCTACTGATTGGAAAGCAAGCAACCAAAGCTTTTCACTCTACCTCGGTACACATGAAAATAATTATAAACAAAACTAAACTAAACTAGGCTCAGGACAAATCTTCATAGATATTCACACCCAGAGATTTGAAGCCATTGATCCTCTACTGCCGTCTTGTTAATTACAGTTGTGATTTTGTAGGAGAGTAGGTTTGTCAAGGAGGACTCTCTCTAACTTCTACAGGTGCACAGTAGAGAGCATGCTGTCCGGTTGCATCGTGGCTTGGTTCAGCAAATTGAGCGCCCAGGAGCGGAAAAGATTACAAAAGTAGTAAACACTGCCTAGTCCATCATTGGCTCTGACCTGCCTACCATCGAGGGGATCTATCGCAGTCGCTGCGTCAAAAAGGCTGGCAGCATCATCAAAGACCCACACCATCCTGGCCACTCACTCATCTCCCCGCTATCTTCAGGTACAGGAGCCTGAAGACTGCAAAGTCCAGGCTCGGAAATAGCTTCTTCCCCACAGCCATCAGGCTGTTAAACTCAACTAAACAAAAACTGAACATTCACAGACCATTATCTGTTTATTTGCACGTTATCTGTTTATTTATTCATGTGTGTATATATTTATATATTATGGTATATGGACACACTGATCTGTTATGAATTCATGTCTTCTATATTCTGTTGTGCTGAAGCAAAGCAAGAATTTCATTGTCCTATCTGGGACACATGATAATAAACTCTCTTGATCTTGATCTTGATCTTGATCTAGATCTAATGTATCCTTTCTTTCTGCAGCCATTTAGTTTTAGACTATAGTGCTCAGGCCATCAAGTCCAGTTGAATTGTCAGCCTCTAGCTCCCGTTACCGTACTAATTTCAAACTAATGATAGAGATGGTTTTAAATTTGTATGTACCGTAACATGCTCTTACCATCTGTTTTATAATACAGGTTGAAACTCTCTACTTCGGCACTCTTTGGACCTGACAGGTGCTGGACCACAGACATTGCCCCCAGTTATCTTCCTCTGGGCAGCAGAATGCTATTTTTAGCAGACACTATTTTTAGTGTAGACTACTGAAGTCACTAAGAAATTCCAAAACCAATCTGTAACCTGATTTCTTTTAAGTCAGAAATGCGTGAGATCACCGTTGGCTGAGAACGCAATAGTTACTCCAGTTAATTAATTAGTTACAAATTAATACAGATCTTAGCTGTATCTTTGTTTGAGTTAGTTATTGAATCTATACTGCAGATTCAAACATGGTGGACTACAGGTGTGGCTGGACACAAAACCAGATGAGAGTTTCGACCTGCATACATTAGATCACTCTCACACTCCATCTTCTTCCTCTTAAATTATTCTTTCAGTTATCCTTTAATGATTTCATAAAATTTTTCAATCATTTTATCTACCACTGATCTTGGCAACATTGTTTACAACATTGTATACCTTTTGTTTTAATTCAAATGTAATGTTATTCCACTGGAGAGAATACAGGCAAGATTTATGAAAATATTGTCAGTCTGGATAATTGTAACTCCAGGGGAAATTAGATGAGCTAAAGTTGTTTTATTTGGAATGGAGAAGCTTGACAGAAGATTTATTTGAGCTGTATAAAATTAAGAAGCACCTGGATAGAGTAAATGGCCAGCAGCTATTTCTCTTAAAAGAGAGGTCCAAAACCAGAGGCACAGATTTTGTAATTGTTCAGAGAATTAGAGGAGATGAAGAAAAAGGGGCATGGTACTCACAGCCTGAAAGAGTGGAAGAGACAGAAATATTTATCACATCCAAGCAATACTTTGATATGTACTTGAAGAACTATGACCAGCTTATGTGCAGGAAAATAGTTGCACATTTGTTTTACAATAGACAAAGATACAGTGGCCTGAATGCCATCTACCTGTGACACAATGTTCATGTGATTGTATTTACAGAATGTGATTCTCTGTTTGTAGTTATATATATGTTGGCTACCTGTACTAAAATGCCAGTCTTTGAGGAAGAGGACAAGTAGGAAAGAGGAAAAGGCTGCCTACATTGACTGCCTACATAACAATAAATGTGACCCCACAATCACCAGGCCAGATACTGCACTGTGAAAAGGCTTTATTGCGATAATTGGAGAAAATCTGGCAACCAGGGTCTACAGTTAGACCACTGGCATGAGGAAACCCATGAGTTGTTGTAATTCGTCAAAGGGAGAGGTCATACAACAATATACCTGCGAATGACACGATGAGGAATTTACGGGGAGCATATGGATACAGGCTGATGCGGATTGGCTGAAAACATATGAGCAGAAACTGGATACTCATGCAGTTACAGAACTTAGTGCAAGTTGAGTAGGTTGGCATGGGTTTGGTGGCAGCCATGCTGTTTGGACCATAGCAGATACTGCAGACCATTGTCTGTTGTCTATTGTTTGCCCAGTCCCTAAGAGAGTCCCACTGGCATTCAGGGAAGTCAGAATGATGCCCTTCTTGGAATGTCAGGATCTCTCCTTCCACCAATGATTCCCTGTCTACGCGTTTGACACCAACATTGTCAGGGTCACGGACTGAGAGGAAAGCTTTCAAAGTATATAGTACGATATAGATAAGCTGCAGAAAGGGGTGGAGAAATGGCAGATGGAGTTTAATCTGAGCAAATATGAGATCTTTCACTTTGGGAGGTTGAACAAATGATTGAATGATTGGAGGTTGAATATATGATTGATAGCATGACCTTTAACAGCATTGATCTACAGAGGTATCTTGGATTGAATGCCATAATTCCATGAAAGTGGAAACACAAGTAGGAGGATACGACCTTTTCTTGTCGTTTCCCCTGTCTCCGTCTGCGCTGAGGCCTAATGGCGGAGCTGACGGCCTCGGGACCTCGGAGTTGACGGCCTCGGGCGGCGTTCACGGCATTGGCAGTTCCGGCAGTGGCAGTTGCCCAATTGACCCGACCTGGCAGCAGCAGTGGCCCGACTTGGAGCTGTGGCGGCACTCCGGCGTTCCGGCAGCGGCCCGACTTGGAGCTGTGGCCCGACTTGGAGCTGTGGCGGCACTCCGGCGATCCGGCAGTGGCCCGACTTGGAGCTGTGGCCCGTCTTGGAGCTGTGGCGGCACTCCGGCGTTCCGGCGCGGCAGCGGCCCGACTTGGAGCTGTGGCCTGACTTTGGAGCTGTGGTGGTGTGCTGGCGTTTCGGCGGCGGTGGCGGCGCGGCATCCGAGGCCTGGCCGCGGGCCCAGCGTACGACATTGTCGGAAGCTCGTAGCTTTGGCAGCTTTGACCGCCCCGGGCCGCGGAGTTTGAATTGGCCCGTTCGCGGAGCTGGATTCAGCCGCGGGACTGACTCACTTACCAACACCCGGCGGGGTCACAACATCGGAGGCCTGGATCACCTCAGCGCAGAGGGAGAACAAGGAGGGAAGAGACTAAGACTAAGGCTTTTGCCTTCCATCACAGTGAGGAGGTGTTTGGTGAACTCACTGTGGTGGATGTTAAATTTGTGTTTATTGTGTGTTTTTGTTACTTTTAATATATGTATGACTGCAGGCACGAAATTTTGTTCAGACCGAAAGGTCTGAATGACAATAAAGGTAAATCTGAATCTGAAGATAGCTTGGTATAGAAGGCATTTGGTATAGTTGTTTTCATAGGTAAGGGCATTGAGTATAAGAGTAATGAAGGCATGATGCAACTTTATGCAACCCCCCTTCCATTGACTCCATTTATACCTCGCGCTGCCTCGGCAAGGCCAGCAGCATAATCAAGGACGTCACATTCTGGCCACTCTCTCTTCTCCCCCTCCCATCAGGCAAAATCCCATTAGATTGCATGGGATCCAAGGAGAGGTAGCTGAATGGATAGGAAATTGGCTTAATGGAATGAAGCAGAGGGTGATGGTGGAAGGTTTCTTCTCGGACTGGAAGCCTGGGATTAGTGGTGTGCCTCAGGATTTGGTGCTGGGCCCGTAACTGTTTGTTATCTATAGCAATGATTCGGATGAGAACTAACATGGCAGGATTAGCAAGTTTGTGGATGATGCAAGAGTGGGTGGTTTTGCAAATAGTGAAGATGGTTGTGAAAATTTGCAGCAGAATCTTGATCGATTGGCCAGGTGGGCTGAGAAATGGTTGATGGTATTTAATGCAGCAAAATTGGAGGTGTTGCATTTTGGGAAGTCTAACATGGGCATGACATATATAGTGAATGGTAGGGTTCTGGGGAGTGTTGTACAGCAGAGGGATCTAAAATGCAGATGCATGATTCCTTGAAGGTGGACTCGCAGGTAGATTAAATAGGGTGATCAAAAAGACTTTTGGCACATTGGCCTTCATCAGTCAGAGTATTGAGTATAGAAGTTGGGAAGTAATGATGTTGCAGTTGTATAAGACATTGGTGAGGCCACATTTAGAGTATTCTGTTCAGTTCTGGCAACATGTCATAGGAAAGATGTTGTCAAGCTGGAAAAGGTACAGATAATGTTTACAAGGATGTTGTCAAGACTAGAGGGTCTGAGCTATAGGGAGAGGTTGAGTAGGCTGGGACTCGACTTGGACCACTGAAGGATAAGGGGTGATTTTACAGAGGTGTATAAAATCATGAGAGGAATAATTTGGGTAGACACACAGAGTCTCTTGCCCAGAGTAGGTGAATCGGAGACCAGAGGACATAGGTTTAAGGTGAAGGGGAAAAGATTTAATAGGAATCTGATGGGTAACTTTTTCACACAAAGGGTCGTGGGGTTACGGACCAAGCTGCTAGAGGAGATACTTGACGCAGGGACTATCCCAATGTTTAAGAAACCGTTAGCCAGGTACATGGATAGGACAGGTTAGGAGGGATATGGGCTAAATGCAGGCAGGGGGACTAGTGTAGCTGGGACATATTGGCCAGTGTGGGTAAGTTGGGCCAAACGGCCTGTTTCCACACTGTATCACTATGACTTTAAAAGGTATAGAAGTGTGAAAACACACAACAGATTCAGGGGGAGCTGTTATCAAGCAACTGAATCATCCTACCACAACCAGAGAGCAGTACTATCTTTCTCAATGGCGACTCTCGGACTATCCTTGATCAGACTTTGCTGGCTTTACCTTGCACTAAACATTATTCCCTTATCATATATCTATATACTGTAAATGGCTTGATGTAATCATGTATTGTCTTTCTGTTGACTGGATTGCACGCGACAAAAAGTTTTTCACTGCACCTCGGTACACGTGACAATAAACTAAACTGAGCGGAGGTTTATAAGAATGATGCCTGGATTAGGGGGTATTTGCTACAGAGAGGTTGGACAGACAGATTATTGTCTCTGGAATGCCAGAGTTTGCGGAGAGATCTGATAGAAATATATACAATTATGAGAGACATAGATAGGACAGTCAGAAACCTTTTCCCTGGCCTATGGGATGATCAGGGCAAAATTTAAAAGTTATTAGATTACCCGGCAACCCTCCCCCAACGACCCGTTGGGTCCCCGTTGTAACGACCGTGGACCCGTTTGGTCCCCATTGTGACACCAGTCAGGTACACACTGCGCACATGCAACTACGAACAACCTTCCCCCAACCGTGCCCGCGCAGATACCGGGCCTGGAAACCCTTCTCCAACTGTGCAGGCGCGGCTTACCATGCCACTGCCGTTCATGGTAGAAAGTTAATTAAAGTCTCTAAAGGGAATTATATTGTAAAATTGAACAAATTTGAAATTGCACACAGCAGGCCAATGGTGAGTAAAGTGTCCTTAAAATTGTTGCGCTATTGTTTACTGTTTTGGCTCTATTTCGGGAACACAAACATATATACATACCATGCATATGCTGTCAAGGTAGGCAAGGTAGGCAGTGCCTACCCTGACTATAAATTATAAAAAGATAATTGTTAAATATAAATAGTAAAGATTTCCAATTCATTTACAACATTCAGTATCTATCTATTCAGTATCTATCTATACATAACTAAAACTCTGATCTTGTTATCTTCCAGTTTGGCGGTCTTTCTATTTGCACAAAAACGGTTCGCGATAATGCTACAACCTTTCACAAGTTCACTCACCATTCTCCTGTGCTGTGAGTGCGCCAAGTTTCGTTCCGATCGGTTGAATGTCGTAAAAGTTAGGTTTTAAAAATATTTTAAAACGCGCGTGCGCAGATCGATCTCTTCTCCTGCCAGTCGACGACATGCGGATTAGTCTCTTCCCCCGTTTCTCCCTGACGGTCTGCTCCTTCCTGCACCATCGCATCCTTACTGGAGCTGAGGGTGGCCGGCGGGAGGTTTCCAATCAGATTTTCTCCCCCCCCCGCGATGCCCCCCACTCCCCCATGGCTCTTCCCCATCTTTTCTCCGAGCTCACACCCCCACCCACACACCCCTCTCTCCCCACAAGCCCCCCTGCCCACACACACACCCCACTCCCACACCCCCCCGCCCCACATTGCCCCCTCCCCCCACACCCCTCCCACACACCACCCCCATACACCCCTCTACCCACAATACCTCTCCTCCCCCACAACCCGCCCACCCCCACAAGCACCCCCACCCCAAACCCCCCCACAACCCTCTTACCCCCACAAACCCGCCCCCAAACCCCCTCCCCCAAACACCCCCCTTCGCCCGCAACCCCGCCCGCACAACAACCCCCCCACACCCACAATCCCCCCACACCCACACCCCCCTTCCCCCCACACCACCCTCTCCCTCCTCGTACACCTCCCCGTCAACACACACCATTCCTCCCCTCCCACCCCACACCCCCCCCCATCACACACCCCTCTTCCCTCACCCCCGTCCCTTTCTCCACTCCCACACATGAAGAGGAGGGGCAGGGTGTGCTCGGAAATGAGAGGAAATGAGCCGTGCCTGCGCAGTTAGGGGCTGTGGGTAAGTGGTGGAATATTGCGTTGGGGAATTGGTTGCGTTAGGGGACCAGGCCTCCCGTGTGACCTTTTAGTCTAGTTTATTATTAAATGGTTATTATTTTAAGAATCTATTTTAGGTAGGCATAATTCTCCAGTGCCATTCATCCGCAGTTCGCATAATACACGTTCCTTTATTGCTTACTTACAATATCTTTTTTGATGTTATGTTTGAGACCTGTAACGGTGTTGGTAATCTCTGAAGCGACCGTTTTTGATAACATTCAAATAAATTGTAAGTTTAGGAGAATGTAGAATGATTAACAAACGGAGAAATTGTCAGTATTTTCTTCAGACTATCCAAGTGTCTGAAGAACTGGCGGCACAGTGGCGCAGCTAGTAGATCTGCTGCCTCACTGAGCCAGAGACCTTGTTCAATTCAGCCTTATGTGTGGAAATATTTATGTGATATATGTTTAGATACCTTTTTTTAAATTATTCTATTATGTTACAGGATGAAGACAAGACCTACTTACTTTGCAACAGGTAAAACGAGACCCAGAGTACGGTACAGCACAGTTCCAATAATGTAGTAGGTTGAATCTTCTGCTTCTGGAAAACAATTGAAAGGCAACACGGGTGAACCAATTACTTTCTTTTTTTAAAAGGTTAAATATTTTTCCGATATCTGTTTTAACACAACGTAATATTCTGAATCACATATTTAGAAAAGAGTCACTTTGGTTAAAGTATTTTAAAAAAATCATTAGTGAACGATATAGTAAGGATATAAATGATTGAACATTCTTAAAACTATTGAGACCGTGGGAAATTCATCCAACAGAAACATCATAGATTTGTGGGACAATCTTCAGGGAGGATATTCAGTGTGAAAATTCATGATGTGTATCCGGAAATGCTTCTTGAAGGTGGTGAAAATTATGAAGGATTTCACTCCCCTTTCAGCATTTCAAAAGGATCACCCTTATCGCAATATCCTGATCTAACCTTCTGCCCCATCAACCACTCCCTGCCTTGTAGCACTTTCCCTTGCAACTGTAGGAGATGCAACACCTGTTCTTTCACCGGTTCATTTCACTTCCCACCATTCTTTCCATGTGAAGCAACAATTCAATTGCATTTTTTCCACTCCACCGTACTTCATTGAATGTTCAGAATATAGTCTCCTCGAGAGTGGAGAGACGAAAAGCATATCCAGTGATTGCTTTGCAGAACATCTGAATTCAGCTTTCAGGGTTGGCCCTGACCTCTGATTGGTGGCATGCTATCCCACTCTCCATCCCACTCTGTCCCACTCTGTTGACTTCTGCACTACCAATGCAAACCTAAGGAGCCTCATTTTGTGTCTGGGCACATTGCAGCCTTCCAGATTCAATATTGATTTCTTGAACATTAGGTAACTTACTCTTTCTTTGTATTGATATCAGAATAGGCCTTTTCTGCCTGACATCCATCTGTTTTTCTCTTTCCGTTAATGCAGCCCATAGCTCTGCCACAAGCAACATATAACAGACAACAAAAGCATCATGAGCTCTACCTGATCCACTTACCCATTTGGTCTTAGTCTATCAGAGAAATTCCTTTGATTTATCTATCACTCCTGCATCCTTTCTGCAACTTTATAGCAACTTGTTTCGTCTCCATTTTAATGAAGAGTCTCAGACTTAAAACATTATTTCTGTTTCTCATTCCAAATCCTGCCTGACTTGCTGAATGTTTCCTGAATGTTATGTTTTTATTTTAGGAGATCCCAACCATATTTAAGGTGTCAATGTGCAAAGTGCTGAAAGTTCAAAGAGGCACACCCATATTCTTAAATTGTATTTAAAAAGTAAACAATGTACAGAAATAGCATATTTCATAGCCTCAGGATGATCCAAACTACTTAAGACCAAATTAGCTTCAATCACTATTATGATATTTACTTTACTATAAGGAGCCTCATAGCTCAATATTCCGGGTTATAGAAGGTTCAGGCTTGACAGGTAATTTAATCCTTACAAGAGAGAGGTAATGTGTTTTTGGATATCAAATACTGGCATGACAAACACAGCAAGTGTCAGGGACCTTAGGAGTGTTGATATGTATAGAGAACTGGGGGATCAAGTCTATGTCACTTGATAATGACATCACAGATAGAGTAGTGAAGAAGACATTGGCATGCTTGCCTATACAGGCTGAGGCATTGACAATAAGAGTTGCGATGTCATGTCACAACTGTACAAAGCATTGGTTAAGCCACATTTGGAGTATGATGACCAGTTATGGTCACCAGACACAAAGAAGGATGTGATGTCATTGGAAAGAATGCAGAAGTGATTCCCCAGGATGTTGCCTGGAATTAAGGGCTTTAGTTACAAGGAGAAATTAGATATGTTGTGTTTCAGAAACTTTGAGCTGACTTTAACTGTCATTTATAAGATTATGAGGAGCATAGATCAGGTAGATGATAAATACACTTTCCATTGCAGGGGAGTCTAAAGTTAGATGCCAAAAGATGAAGGTGAGAGGCAAAAGCATAGTAACATCCTGGTTGTCATGAATGAGTTGTTTAGCTCTATGACTGTGAAGTAGACAAATGTAACAATTGGCATCATGGTCGGCACACATAGGGTAGGCTATAAGGTGTGTTCCTGTGCTCACTCTTTTACATTCTATGCAGACATCATCAATACACATCTCTATTTTAGCACACTTTATTCAGAATGTTTGTGTGCATAAATCATATAACTTTCCTCTTGATTCCCTCCGATTTTCTATTTTCCACCTGTTTCTCTCTGATTTTCCATTTCTTGTTTTTCTCTTTATCTCTGTTTCCATTTTATTCATCCATTCTGTTCTAAGGTTTTATTTTTAATCTGGTTTAAACACACAACTCATGCTTTCTCTCTTTCAGACTTCTTCACCATTTCCCAATTTGGATGTCAGCTGTACCTCCATTCATAAAACAATGAATGAGGAGGTTATGGGATCGAGTCCTGGTCTGATGCTCCAGAGGTACTCAGGGTGCTCTGCAGTACCATGGATGAAAGACTAAAGGGCCTGTCACACTAGCGCGCGATTAGACGCGACAAGCGCGACAAATTCGGACGCGGGGGTCGCGTGGGGGTCAGGCGATCCCGGTGCGAGTGAAGGGCCTGTCCCACTAGCGCGCGATTACACGCGCGACGTCCGAAGGAAGGACGTTATTTTTCATCACGTGACGAAGCGCATGAGCATGCGCGTTGCACGACGTCGGGCAGTGACGTCATCACGCAACGCCACGCTGAAGACGCACAACGTCAAAACGTCATCACGTTAATCACGTTCTGCGCGACAGGATTTTGCCGCGCGTAATTTTTAAGCAGTGTCGGTTTTTGGACACTACGCGCGATGTCGACACCAGCTCCACACGAGTCCGCGCAACTCCACGAGACTCCGGCGATCGCAGTGGGACAGGGTCACGCGAGGCCGGACGACTAAAGCGACCACTGTAGGTCGCGCTTGTCGCGTCTAATCGCGCGCTAGTGTGACAGGCCCTTAACCATTTCAAAATATTAAAAATGCCATGGCACTGATTCGAACAAGAGCCAGTGAGTTTTTCCTGGTATTGAGGGCAATGTTTATTCTCCCTCCATTATTAAAGCAGATAATTTATCCTTTATCACATTGCCACATTTCTAATGTGTACAAATAGGCAGCCATTTTTCCTCCACTAAAGTAAATACTATATTTGCAGAATGCTTCTTTCTTTTAAAGTACCAGGCACGACCCTAAGGGGATGAGAGATGCAGAATAATTGTGCAGCAATTTTTCTTTCTATTTCTTTCTATTTCTTGTCTTCTCTTTGAAAAGATTGTTACTTTATTTGGCTTTATGATTGAATACAGAAAGTCACGGTTTACACAGCCAAATTAAAATAACAATTACTTTTCCTTGGATCAAACGAGGTCTGACTGCACAATAACGTGCAATGAACTGCAGAACATTAATACAGCATGCAGGAAGTCATGGTAAAAAGAATGTTGGCTAGTTGACCAAAATTCTCAGAATTGCGGCTGCAAACAATATTAAGTCATAGACAGAACAATACAGCACAGGAACAAACCTGTTGGTCCACAATGTCTGTGCCGAATATGATGACCTGACCAAATACTTGCCCCACACATCTCCTTTAAACTTTGCCCCTCTCACCTTAAAGCTATGCCCTCTAGCATTTGATTTTTCCATCCTGGGAACATTTTTTGACTGTCTGCCCTATCTATGCCTTTCATAATTTCACTGTATATACTTCTATCATGCTTCCCTGCAACCTCCGGTTCCAGATAAAACAATCCATGTCATTCCAACCTCTCCCTGTAGCTAATATTCTAAGAGAAAATTAGAAAGTATGCAATTTTATTATATTTGTAACAACAGATTTCTGACATTTAAAATAGCAGGTACAAATTAAATATAAATTATTGGAGTTCATTAGTTAAGTAGGATTTAATGTATCAACGGGGAGGATCTCTGGTCAAAAAACCCATATGTGCCAATGAAGTGCAGTATTGAGTTGCACAGCACCAACAATTGTCTTGGTTGGAGTCCAACAAATTCACAGAATTCAGCATCGAAGCCCCTGAGGCAGTAAAAATAATGTGTTATTGTTTCAACACACCTAGGCATTTACATTGGAGCCAGAGTTACACAACACTGCTTTCTCTGCTGCTATATTATTTACAGGGGTCCTTTTTGTCCAAGTTCCAAAGACCCAATCCCTGCAGAACGGATGAATCATCTGACCCAAAACCGCTTCATAGGATTCAAATCTTTAGTCTTTTTCGATTGATGATAGCAGTTCACTGACTCATTAACACCAGCCAATGACTACAGGTCCATCACCATTGACAAGTGAGAGTCACTTTAACTCTTTTGCTTTCCAATTCACCTGTCTGGTACTGGGAAATGGTATTAATTTAGAAAGATGGCTGTTATGGACATGGTGGGCTGAAGAGCCTGTTTCTGTGCTGTATGGCCCTGTCCCTGACCCATGCCCTTTCTCCCGTACTACCTCCCAGACATGGCCCAACCTTGACCCTATCTGCTTTATTTCACATGCTCTACACTGGCGCATCATGCAGAGTAGAAACCGATCAAGTCCAAGAACCTTGGTCTCAGGGGCAGCTAAATCTCCACAAAGTCTGCAACTAGTCATCGATGTGCCATGTAACAATTGATTGACTGGCGGGATCTATGCATTTCTGAGCAAACATATTTAAAGATCTTATAAACTCACTGAATTCTACAACTGATCAAGTTCTATGGGAATTGTATAGTTCTTTCTAAATTTGGTAATGCTCTGTCTCCAAATGTCAGCTGACATTTAAGTAGTCTAGCTGGTGCCATGCCACATTCTGATTTAAGTTCTGTGCTTTCATTAAGTTACAGTTGTTGAACTGATCAAATTACTGAGTAACAATTTCTCAGAAGCTATTTAATTAGTCAGGCTCATGAGTAACATTGTCATTCTGTAAATTAATCCATTAATTATACTCCAGAATTAGATCTCTGCTAACAACACTTCTCAAGCTTCAGGAAGTTTGGAGAGAATCACTCCAAGGTCACAATACACCACCAACATCTGCTAATGAACTTGTTCATGGTATAGGGATTGTTGTGGTGACAATGATTAGTGAATGCATTTAATGTACACAGAATGTGTGATATGTTGTATTTGAAAGTTACAAGATAACAGATCCAGATCCAGCTGGCCAGGAAGGCTCAGTGGAAAGAGACATAGAGTTAATAGTTCAGTTTGAGACAAAAGCTGTGGAAGATAGTTTTTGTTTTGAACTGAATATGCAGGGTGTGCAGGATCATTACTTCACTTTTCATAACTATCCACTCAACCAGCTTCACATTACACGGATTAATAGTAAGATTAAATGAGAACTTACCAGTTTGAAGTTTGATCTTTATTTTATGAGGAGTTACGATGAGGGATTACGTGAAGACCCCGCCAGCACGCATGCGCGACATTCTTCAAAGCAGTGGTGTGAAATCACAGACAGCAACGGAGACTGATATAGTAAGATAAGAGAGAACTTCCATACCAGTTGATCTTCATAATAGAGGGTTTGGGAGCGGAGGGCACGTAATCCCTCATCGTAACTCCTCATAAAATAAAGATCAAACTTCAAACTGGTAAGTTCTCATTTAATCTTACTATTTTACTTCGGAGTCACGTGAGTGACTACGTGAAGATTTCAAAGCTCTGTGATTTCATGCCCTGGAACACCCCATGCTCACACACTGCTATGCTGGGATAAGAGGATGAACGTATTTCAGACATGACACTGGCTGAAAAACAAAATAGGTATTTATTCATGCCAAAACAAAATATATATCCCATATAGGGTAATTATTTAGCAGAACTCAAAATCCTTCCTGCAAAAGAGTCAGGAGAGGCCACGGGTTTGTTGTAAAAACGTTGAAACGTCTTCTCATTGCTCCAACCCGCTGTGGCGGATGTGGTCCATGGGTACTTCCATCATCCTAGCCGCCGAAGTGGATGCTGCCCTGGTGGAGTGAGATTTAAAAATATTAGTGTCCACCCCCGCCGCATCCAGTACCACCCGTAACCATCTAGATATGGTTTGCACCGTGACTTTGTGGTGGGGCTTTTTGTGGCTGATAAGCAAAGCTTTCTCCGTGCCCCTGAGACTTGGTGACTGAAATGTAACATGATATCAAAGTGACGATGCAGAGTCGAGTATCTGCTGGATAGGCTAGAAACTCTAACGTATGTCCAGACGATCCGGGTCGATCTTGTTTTAACAGCCCCTGCATATGAAAAATGATTTTGCCATTGGAGATAGTCATGGCATCCAGATTTAACTTGTGCAGGGACTGGACCCGTTGTGCCGTGACAAGTGCCATAATCATTACCATTTTGTATGTGAGTTTGTCCAAGGTGAGCCCTGAGTTTGGTGTCCATCCTCGCAACATAGTCAATACTATGCTGATATCCCACGTGTGGTTGTATCTGGGCCTGGGGGGATTGGAATTAAATATTCCTCTCATTAGCTTGGACACTAATGGATGTGATCCAATGCCCAGTTGATCACTCCCCTTGCCCAGATAAGTTGATAGGGCACTCCTGGCACAATTAATGGCACTGTAGTTTAATCCTTCATCATAGTGAAGGGTAGCCAGGAATTCCAGAACTTCCGTGATGGTAGCCGATTCGTAGGTTGTGTTTGTTGTAGAGCAGAACACCTCCCACTTCCTGATGTAGGTCAGGTACTGTTTCCTAGTGGACTCCCTGCATGACGCTGAGATGGTATCTATAGTTCTGTTGGTGAGTCCGTATCCCAGAAGTGGCCGTTTCAGAATCTGCAAATCAACAGGTCCATGCGGTCATGACATGGATGGTGTTCCCCTGTGACGGGATGTATTAATAGGCTAGGTCGTTTGTTGACCCGAATACAAGGTTCTGTGGCCATCTTCTGTACCGCTGGGAACCATGGTTGGGTAGGCCAGTCGGGCACAACCAAAATACCCGATGCGGAGTCTTGTCTGATTTTTTGCAAGACCCGACTGATGAGGCAGAAGGGAGGAAAGGCATAACAGAACAAATCCCCCCAATGTAGCGTGAAAGCGTCCATTGCTACTGCCCCTGGGTCTAGTTCCCAAGCAACATATGTTGGTAGTTGATGATTTAATCTGGATGCAAAAAGGTCGATATCTGGTGTCCCATAACGTTCTACAATATCTGTGAACACTTTCCGATCCAACATCCATTCTATGTTGTCGTTGAATTTGCGTGACCTGGTGTCTGCCACTGTGTTTAGCTTACCTGGAAGGTAAGTGGCTGAAATCCAAATTTCCCTTTGCAGACACCAGTGCCAGATATTATTAGCCAATTCATCACATGATATCGACTTTATTCCACCCATATGATTAATATAAGCCACCACTGTGGTGTTGTCAATTTGTAATCTAACATGTACTTGGTGCATGTCTGAGCAATATGCCCTAAGGCCATGAAATGCTCCCAGCATTTCTGAATAATTAATTCCCAATGTTTCGAATAGGGTTAGCTCTTGTGCACTCCATCTGCCTCCACAGCTAGTGGTGGTGTTAGTTGGTCCCCAACCTTTGGCACTGGCATCAGTTTGTAAGATGACCGAGGGATTTATGATAGTGATGGGTTTGGAACAGAATTGAGCATTTTCCATCCACCAATTTAATTCAATTCTTGCCTTTTCTGATAACTTCATAGGCCTGTCGAAATGGCCTGCATGACTTTTGAGAGCTATAATTTTAGCTCTTTGTAGGTTTTGATAATGTAGTGGTCCGAATTGCGCTGCGGGAAAAGCAGCCACTATCTTCCCAATTACCCTGGCCACCTGCCGTATGGATGGATCCCTGATGCCAGTAAGGCTCCTGCAAGCTTCTATCAAGTCCACCACCTTGTTCGGTGGTAAGGTGATAGACATTTGCACCGAGTCAATGGTGAACCCCAAGTAATCCATGGTAGTAGAGGGTTCCAACTTTGATTTATCTGGATGTATGATGAACCCCAGCTTTTGAAAGAGATGTTTTGTGGCTAGAACTGCCAATGTAGCCATTTCCAAATTCTCCCCGACAATGAGGATATCATCAAGGTAGGCCATAACAGTATGGTTTTGTTTCCTTAAATAGGCCAAAGCTGGTTTCAATAATTTGGTGAACAGCCTGGGTGCTGATGATAACCCATTGGGTAAGGCTTTATATTGCCATAATTGTCCCATCCAGATAAATTTAAGGTATTTCCTATGATCCTTGTGTATTGGCACTGAATAGTATGCATCTTTGAGGTCAATGCATGCCATGTAGTACCCATTAGCTATTAGCTGTCTAGCTGTGTCAAAAGTGTCCATTTTGAAATGAACATACTGAACAGAAGTATTCAGTTCGGTCAGATCTATGATTATGCGGCATCCGCCATCTTTTTTATTTTTGGTAAATATATTAGATACGAACTCCTGAGATTCCCTGGTGGTTCTCTCAATTACCCCTTTACTAATTAGTCTTAATAGTTCAGCATGGCCCGCCGTTCTTTCTTTTTGTGAAAGTATAAACTTTCGGCTAGGCGAATGCTGGACCGGGGTAGGGAGTTCGTAAATGAATTCAATTTTATAGCCCTGAATACTTCCGAATATGTAAGGATCAGAGGTAAAAGTGCGCCATACTTCATCAAACAAGTGCAACCGGCCTCCCACATAAGATGAATTTAGACAAGCAATGTTCCTGTGGGAGCCAGACCCACCTACCTCCAAGGTTATTGCCGGTGTTGCGGTCTTTGCCCTTGTTTCTTCTGTTGAGTTGCCGCGTTGTAGGGGTGGCGCATTTTCCAAGAAGGCCGGGCTGGGCCATGGCCTAAAAAAGACCGTTGTGCAGGTGGGCCGGCCTTCGAGCTTTCATCACCGGACGATCTGTTGTGATATCGCTGTCCGGTGAGTGTGTAGGGGTGCTGCCGCTGTTGGTAGTGAGGTTTGGAGGTACTGGGTACCTTAATCAGGCCTATGGCCTTGGCCTCCTCGTCCAGGTCTTTCACCTGTTTGGGGAGGTTATCCCCGAACAGCAGATTTGGTGGTTGAGTGTTACCTGGTCTGCATAACCCCGCAAACTTGGGGTTAAGTGCCGGTTTGATAATGCTCTTCCTGTAGTTATTTATCTCGTACTGTGTGTTACACAGCAAGGCCAGAGCATCCTGTAGTTCTTCCGGTAACTCTATTCCCACCGCAGTTCTGGCCACTGCCGTAATCCCGGCGGTCAAAAGTTTCAGGATCTTCTGAAGTTTGACTTCTTGCCCTCTAATCGTAGGGCTCATGTTCCCCCATATAGGGTTATTCACCGCAGGAACAGTCAGTGAGTTACAATTTTCAGGAGCAAGATACTTATCAGCTGTTGCATTGATGGCTTGCTCCTGAAGCTGGTTTGTAGTCATATAATTGATACTAGCTGCCAGCTTTGGGTGGATAGGTAGGCCTTTTTGAGAAGGAACTGCATGCTTGTTTACCATATCCAGTAACTCTTCTTCTTGCACCCCTGACACTGTTGGTTGTTCAGCCAACTCCCCCTCTTCAGGGTCAGCCCAGTTCTGACCCCCAATGCTCCCCTGCGAAGAGGGCGAGACATTAGGCAGTCCATGATAGGATCCTGCCGTGACCCTGCCCCTGCAAAAGCAGGTCACGCTGGAGCAATTGCTCCACCATCCGCTCCATGCGGGCAAGACGACCCCCGTCGCTATCAGCGAGCGGGGTGTCCTCGGGACTGGACCCAGCTGAGTCGGCAGCCCCGTCCGACTTTCGGGTGGATTTACCGCCCGACCGCGGCGAACCTGCGGCCCTCATAGGCGAAAAGTCGGGAGCTGCAGGTAACACCTGCAGCTCAGGAGAAGCGGCACGCTGCTGGCTGCTCTCCATGGCAGCAGCTCTTGCCGCTGCTCTTTTCGATTTCCGCGACTCCATTCCTGAAAAAACAAGTGTATGTAAAGTCGCCACGCTCACCACTCCGGTGAGACTTACCTTTCGTAAGTTTTTTAAACTTACGCTGGAGGAGCCCCGCTCCTCCCGACTGTCGCTTCCGCATGCGAACGACGATATGTCGCGCATGCGTGCTGGCGGGGTCTTCACGTAGTCACTCACGTGACTCCGAAGTAAAATTATAATTTGTGCTCATTATATACGTTTGCACCACCCAGGCCCTCCACTTACAGCATTCCAATGGGACTGCCAAGTTCCAAGGTTCGCTCCTCCATCTATGCTCATTGCACCTCCTCACCTCATCATATAATACTTGGTCTTTACCTTTACCTACCAAACTTTCCTGCCAGGTTAAGTAGTCATTTACCTACTTGCACTTTTTCCAATTCAGTGTTTTGAGTTCAATGCTTCCTATGTAGTCTCCTTTGTAACGGAGAAACCAAGTGCAGATTGGGTCCACTTTGCAGAGTACCTCCATTTGGCCTATAAGGGAGACCTTGAACTTACATTTGCTTATCACTTTACTTCTCCTTCCCACTCTCATTATGACCTCCCCACCTTTAGCCAACAAAACTCTAGATCCTCTGCCTTGTTTAATAGAGCACCCTACCCATGTGACAAATACTGATGCAATGTCAGCAACCTAAAATGAGAGTTATACAGATGTTGTCTGACCTCCCCGTGTGCATGACTTTGTCGCCTTTCAGAAGGGGGCGTGTTTAAAGTGCCGTTTTTCTACAGACTGGGCAAATCGATCCATGTCGGGCGATTTCGTTGCTGAAGAAAAATCGCTCCGACATTTCATTCATGAAGGTATTTTTAAATTACGCTAGATTATTTATTAACTAGAGTAATTTAAAAATCATCTTCTAAAGCCATGAGCTCCGACAACGGGAAGTATTTTACGTAAGGGAGAAAATAAAGTGCACAGTTTATTTTTACATGAATGTTATTTGGACACTTAGGCAATTTAAAAAAGTTTATATTTTCTTTATAAATGGATAGATGTTTAGATCTAGTAATTGAATTTTGTAATTAGCTACAATTAGGTAACTAACTAATTCTATGCTTTAATTACAGGTCATCCAAGTAATATTGTTTCATATTTGTTTCAGAACGCTTCAATCTATAATAACTGAAAATTTCATTGAGTTCTCTTAATTTTTAAGAAAGTTATGGGCTTTTGACTGTCCTAGATCAAAGCTTTTGTGTTAAGTCAATGGAAAGGCAATGGGGAACAAGATGCTAATTTCCGAGTTTGAAAATAGCCATAACCTTTTTAATACTGAAGATATGAAAGTGAATTAGGTGTCAAATTAAACTTCTTTTTATGCTTTATCTGATGGGATAAATTGCAGACGATTTTTTAAATCTCAAAATTTTGTAACATTGCTACTTTAAGCATAATCTTTTAGCATAATTATCAATCAACCTTATACATAAATTAAATTATTGGTAGATACTTACAGAAACAAATGTTTCCTATCATATTTGGAATGTGATATGTTTAAAATAAAAAAGGGATTTCTGGAGAAGTTATCAGCATTGCTCGTTCGATACTATTTTGAGGTCATCGCTACCAACCTGGTTCAACTTGTCTCCCATGCTATGCAAGCAGTTCAATCTGTCAGTCCAATATTTCTCAAAATATTCACCTAATAATTGCATGCTGCTGATGCTTCTTTTCCAAGGACTCGAGGAAATAAACTCACTCAGGACCTCTCCTGCCGCAAGTTCAGAGAAACTTTGGCTATTGTCTCACTTGAAGTTTGTGCTGAATTTCTGCCAAGATACTGTTTTGCACAGGGTAAAACTCCAAGCAAAGTAATCTAAAAGCTTGTTTACACCAATTGATTATGCTATTGTGTTGCAGTCGCTTGGTTTCAACTCTAGCAGTGTTACTTTTTCACATAACTTATTTGTGCCATTGATGTTAAAATGTAATTGCTTAGAAATTCAGAGATCCATTGCCTATAAATTCTTGTGCATCTGAAAAAGTGTGCTGGATGGAGGCAAGTAACAGGCAGTGCGCATTGTCTTATTGTCACTCCTTTCTGAGGCTATGTCTGTGGTATCAGTGGTGTGAGGTTGGGTGTGGGTGCATAGAGGAACAAATGGGCTTCAGTGCAGTGCATAAAGGCACTGTATTTTGGAAGAAATTAAGTTGGATTGGGGACTGGAGATTTAGTGATATTCGAGGGATGAAGATGTTTTTGGAAGAATCAGGATCGGTACTTGTATTTACAATGTTGTTGGTGGGAGAAATCAGGATTGAGATCATAACAGGCATTTGTGATCTTGGGGAAATTTGTAGTGGGGGTGGGGTGGGGGGGGGGGGGGGGGGGGGTGGGGAGGGATTGGCATACAGATACTTAGGAAATCAAAATTCTACTGGAAATCTAAAATGAAAACAGAAAATATATGAAACTGGGCAAGTCAGGCAACATCTACTCTTCAACATCACAGACTGAGCTAATGTTTTGTCCACATCAGTACTGCAAAATGGAGAAAATAAATTAACTTTATTTTGCAGAAATGGCTGGGGAGAGGTAGATAGGACAATGGGAACATCTCTGATAGGAAAGTGCCAGAAATGTTGTGGTGACAAATTGCTGATGAAACCATCTGGTTATTGGATTAATAAGGGCAGTTGGAATGAAAGAAAATCAAAATATATTTTTCATTGAAATTACTGTAAAGGGTTCCGAACATAAATGCAATATTCCACTGAACAAACTCTCAATTTTGGAAATAAAATATTTACATTTCAATCGTTGTAGCATTAACTGTAGATAGTTAATTATGTCCCAGCCTTCACACACTCTAACACGAGCATTCTCCAATCTGGGCAAAGTATCCTTGAACAATCTTATGTTCAATCTAGATATAACACTAATGAACCTTACCAATGCTAGTTTACTGCATGGTGTCTGCTATTCGTCAATGTCTTGGCGATGAGAAAACAGCGCAGCTTACTTCGTGTTGATCATCCTGTCCCCAGTTGTAGCAAAGCAGAATACCCAATGTACTCAGTCAGACATATCCTTCACTATGTTTACTTTATTAATAGAATTGTTGAAGTGATTAAATGTTTTAATCATCATTAATGTGTCCACTTTGCTACCACATGCTCTCATTGTCATATTTCCTTACAACATATTGTAAGAGGCAATTTGATGCATCGTGGACCAAATCCCCTCTGAACGTCCTCTACTGAACTTATCTTTTCATACTTCAACTCAATCTTGTGCAGTTCATTCCCACCAACATGCACTCTACATTTTAACAAATTTCAATTCCACTACCTCATCTTCACTGTGGACATTCAGTCCCAAAACATCTCCATATCCAATTAGGCAGATTTAAGGGTCCGTTTCTTTTTGGATCATAGATCCAACCAGTTCGCCTCTAACACTGCTCCTCTGCTTGTTGGAACCTGTTCTCATCTTGAATAACTTCTCTTTAGTTTCCTCATACTTTGTACAAATCAAATGTGTACCCATGGGCATTTGCCGGCCCTTTCACTGGCTATGTGGAGCAGTGCTTGAACCAACTTACTCTGGAACCAACTACATCGATGATTGCACTGGTGTTGCCTCCTGCACCCTTGCAGAATTTGTCAATTTTATCACCTTTATTACTAAACTTCATCCGACACTCAAGTTCACCTGGACTATTTCTGACACCTCTCTTCCCTTTCCTGATGTTTCGGTCTCGATGCCAGAGATAAACTATCAACTGACTACCTCATTCCACTTTGCCTTTTGTAAGAACATCACCCCTTTCTCTCTCAGCTTCTCTGTCTCCTCTACATCTGTTCTCAAAAGAGGCTCTCCAGTACAGGCCATCTGAAACGTTCTTTTTCCGTAAACCTGGCATTCCCTCCACTGTAGTTGAAGGAGCCCTCATCCACATATCTTTCATCCCACCAACCCCACAAGTGAAAAGAGGTAGATTTCCCTTGGTCTTTACCTTTCACTCTCTGCATCCAACACATCACTCTTCATCATTTCGCCAGCTGCAACATGGTCCCACCATCATTCACATCTTCCCCCTTCCCCTTTTTTTCCCTATAGAAATCATTATCTACATGATTCCCTGGTTCCATCATTGCTCCTCACTAATCCCTCACCACCTCAGACACTTTCTACTGTAGCCACAGGAGATGTTAAACGTTCTTACTCCTCCCTCGCATAACCTAAACAGCCCTTCCAAATGAGGCAGAGGTTCACATGTATATCCTGCTGTCTAGTCTATTCCATATGGAGCTCCTGATGTGGCCTCCTCTACATTGCTGGGACCATGCAGAACATGCCTGACGCAGGTGCTCTATATACGTGGTTATCTAGTGCTCCCAGTGGCAAATTGAAATCCCCTCTCTATTCATACACTGACCCTTTGTGGCTGTGTTTGGCGGAGGGTTATAGGATTACATTGATGATATAAGGAGAGTCATGGTAGTGTGGTAACATTTAGAGAGGAGTCAGAGAATTGTGATGATGAGCAGAAAAGCAGATCAATGTGTTCTGATATTTGGTTGACAAGACGTTTGTTCATGATTCAATTGTTCAAAAGTATGCTAACATTAGGTATGTTACAAAACTTACCTTCAGCGTTCTGCCACTGGCCGTGTGCGCGACTTTGGCTCCTTTGAGAGGGGGGGTGGGTTTAAAATGCGTTTTTTCTTCAGACTATTCAAATCGATTTTGAACAGACTGCTTAGTTGCTGAAGAAAAATCGCTTCGACTGCCGTTTTATTAAGTTTATTAAAATTAGCGCTGGATAATTTAACAGCAGGAGTAAAATTAAAATCATCTTCTAATGCCGACAACAGAACGGATCTCGCATAGGAGACAAGGCAAGGTACACCGTTTATTTTTTCATATAAACTTGCTTCTTAGGATGCCTTTAATCAAAATTTCACGTCGTGAAAAGGTGACAGGACCCATATGAACCAGCAGTATTTTTCCTGCCGATATGGGGTTTAAATTCACCGCAACCGCAACATTGCAAACGATCGCGTTCCACAAAATCCCACTCACAAGATTATTAAAATGGCCATTAATTTACGGGAATTAAACACTAAATTCCTTCCATTTGGCCTATAAATTCATGACAATGAGATTTAAAAATCATGTTATATTGTGAATTCTTGTGTGAATGTTATTTGGACACTTAGGCTTTCTAAAAATGTTAACCTTTTCTTAAGAAATGGATAGATGTTTAGATCTAGTAATTGAATTTTGTAATTAGCTACAATTAGGTAACTAACCAATTATATGCTTTAATTTCAGGTCATGCAAGTAAGATTGTTTCATATTTGTTTCAGAATGCTTCAATCTATAATAACTGAAAATTTCATTCAGTTCTCTTAATATTTAAGAAAGTTATGGTCTTTTGACTGTCCTTGATCACAGCTTTTGTGTTAAGTCAATGGAAAAGCAATTGGGAACAAGATGCTAATTTCCGAGTATGAAAATGGCCATAACTTTTTTAATACTGGAGATATGAAAGTGAATTAGGTGTCAAATTAATCTTCTTTTTATGCTTTATCTGATGGGATAAATTGCAGACTTGATTTTTTAAATCTCAAAATTTTGTAACATTGCTACTAAATTTGGTGCTCCAGCAATGTGCTGATAATTAGTTCAGTGACCGATCCAACATTCATATTCTGATGGGTTCCACAGGGGAGTTTGGTATTTGATTTGATATTTGCAATATTAAGTACATATTTGGAGGTTTGACCAGATACTTATTGATGTGCTGATGGATTCTCTACGAATTTTGTTATTCAGAGAACCGTCTCAGCCATCTGATACGAGAATGGTGATGAAGCAGTGGTTTAATATTTGGAGGGTGACTCCGCCATGTGTTAATACCTTCAGTGTTTCTAAATAGTATCCTTGCTAAATGTTGATGTCTGGAGCAGTCTTGATGGCAATCCCATAATTTCCCAACTAATTTTGGGAGATCTCTGCTGTATTGATATTCGGACCAAGGTCTCCATGAAAAATGAAATGTGCCATGGGACCACTTCCTTGTGACTGCTGAATGTAATCTGTCCTTGTTTCATTTACAGGCACACCCCATCTATGTAACTCGTGACTTACATTAACTTGCAATTACGTAAGCATTTTTTAAGCCCAGTGGCATCCACGTGGTCTCCATATTGGAGCTCCCCCATGGTCTCTGCGTCAAAGCTCTCACGTGGCCTCCGCGTCGAATGATAAATTTACACCTGCGCAATAACACTTCTGTTTCCATGTAACGTAACATCTAACTTAGTATGTGTTTTATGGCTTAATTCATTTTTATTAATGTCATTTTTGGGTTGGCAATAAATTATTTAATTTGTCAGTAGTAAAACATTTTTGAATTCATGACACAAATGTGTTTTGATATCAGTCACTCTTAAATGTAAAAAATAGCTTTCTATTCAAATGCTTATGTTTCTCTCTTTTTAATCATAAGGCACAGTCCTGGCATTTTCTTGATGTTGTTAGCTCCAGTTATATACATAGCCCTGGGCTGTTTTCAGAGATAATCATTTGGTGAAAAAAAAGTTTCATGGTTTCTTCAAAGCACTTGATATTTTTTCTTCAGCTGTCCGCTTTTCAGTTACAATAAAAATGAAAAAAGAAAGCAGATAATTACAGATCAATGCATTGCCAATGTACTACTGCAATCTTTATTTCAATCCAGCCCAGGCTAATGGACTGGCAGTTTTGTCCACTAATGGAAAATTCTAGACGGCTCTGAAGTAATTCCAATGCAGTTTTTTCTGAGCACAGGGTTGGTTATAGATTAAATTATTTCACAATTTGGATATATTCTCTTGTTCACTTTTGATTTTTACTTAAATAAAACAATTGAGCAAAAAAAAGTGATGCGGCATCATTCTTGCCCAGCATCTGGGTTTTCTGGACAGCCTCATCACCGTAATAATGTAAAGGGGACACCAGTGCATAGTGTAAGAAAATGTGTTGAATTCGTGATGCATGACTAACCTGTTTTGAGTGTTATAGGGTGTACACGTAAGTGTACACCCTATAAGTACCCTCTGTACACCCCCAGGTGTACACCCTGTAAGTACACTAACGCGTTTAGTGGTACAGATATCCTTTTCCACTGGAACAATTCTAATAATGTTTTCTGCACCTAAAGTGTGGCCATGACAATAAAATACAAGCTTCCATCTGAGGGCTAACTGATACTTTATAAAGATGAATAAAGCTGATCATCAAGGTAACACTTGACTTACGATAGCATCAAAATACTCAGGTAAAGCTGAAGTGAATGAGCATCAGACTGTACCCACTTATACCTGTCATATTGAATGCCTCTGGATATAGGGTCAGGAGATCCTCAGACTGCCCCAGACCCAACCATCCTTCGAGCTTCATTATAAACCCAACTTCCATCATAAGATCATAAGTGTGATGATTGTAATGTTGGCACAATGTTCAGCCAAGAGGCAGCCTACACCTTAGAATATGTGGGTGTGGGATGATAAATGGTTGTAATATTTGCACCGCTCATTTACAAAGCAAAGGCTATATCCAGAAAGAAATTTCCAGACCAGCTCATCACTGGCTTTAGGCTTTACTTTAGGCTTTAGAGGTAGCGCATGGAAACAGGAACTTAAGCCAACCAACGATCATACTAGCACTATCCTACACACTAGGGACAATTTACAACTCACAGAAGCCAATTAATCTATAAACCGGTATGTCTTTAGAGTGTGGGAGGAAACCAGAGCACCCAGAGAAAACCCACGCAGTCACAGGATGAATATACAAACTCCGTACAAACAACTCCCATAGTCAGGACCAAATTCGGGTCTCTGGCAAAGCAGCAACTCTACACTGTGGTGATGTGCCACCTACAGGGTTCTCAAGAATAATCAGGGATAGGCAATAAAAGTTGCTTTATAAAGTGTAGATATACAGTGGATATCACATTCCAGCCAGCGTTTAACTAAAGTTGTAACCTGTCATGATTTTCAACTCACTTGAACCAATGAACACTAATCAAAAGCTAGCCACCGCAAGCTCTTTTCTAGCAGATGATTCTGAGGAAGAAGTATTAACTAACCCTCCTACTTGCTAAAGGGCCTGTCCCACTTGGCCGTCATTTGCGCCTCATTTACACGTCATATGTCTTCACCAAAATAGGTCGACGCTAAGTTGCGCACAAATCACGTGTCATCATGCTGTCTGGTGCATGTGATGTCATTAGAATACCCTGCGGTGCGTGGCGATGCATGGTTACACACAGTGATGTAACCATGCATCACCACGCGATACACGTGAGAGGTCGTCATTCGTACGCGATATGTCACGCAGGTGGCGCGCGAGGATTTTGTGCAGCACAAAATCCTGGAGTGCTTCGCGATATGGCACGCAACTCCACACTCTTCCATACCTCTCCATGCGCCGGTCCCACGCTACCCACACGCTACCCATGCGTCACAACACGACGACCACAGTTTTGGAGGTCGCGCAAATAACGGCCAAGTGGGACAGGCCCTGAAGACTTCACTGCATTCAATGTCAATTTTCTCATCCTCCAAACTACCACATCAGGAGAATTAATTCATCATGGGAGCCATTGGAAAGTGAAAGAGAGGATGTCTACAAGAGAGGATGAAGTGAAATGTAAATAGATGTTGATGAAGAGATAGTTGCTTTTTGGTGAAGAGCTTGGGGACCCAGGTATTACAGGTCTAAAACGAGGAAGAAATTTTGTTCTGAAAGACCAAATATATACATAAACAACAGAGATATCGTTACGACAGATTGCTTCTGAAATGCGATTATGGTTGTTAAATCAGAAAAGATGCAACAATGTGCAGATAACAAAATGCAACAAGTTAGCTTCTTGGCTTGAAATGATACCCCTGTTTTCTCTCTCCATAAAATCTGCTTGACTTGTCATTTCTAACATTTTATGTTTGTATAGGGCAGCATGATGGCACAGCGGTAACATTGCTGCCTTACAGTGCCAAAGACCTGGGTTCAATCTTGACTATGGGTGCAGTCTGTACTCAATTTGTACGTTCTCCCCGTGACTGCTTGGGTTTTCCCTGAGTGCTCCGATTTCCTTCCACACTCGAACGATGTACAGGTTTGTAGGTTAATTGGCTTTGGTAAAAATTGTAAATTGCTCTGACTGTGTAGGATATTTCTAGTGTATCGCTGGGCGATCGCTGGTTGGCGCAGACTCACTAGGCCAAGGGGCTTGTTTCTGCCTTGTATCTCTAAACAAAACTAAAAATATCAGATTTGAAACACTTGCAGCTTTTGGATTTTGAATTATTAAATAATATGTTTATTATCAGTTTCTATGACCATATCAATAATTATATTGTCGTTTTATGCAACACTAACGTATGATACAGCTTGTACTGCTTGCAACGTAAGTGTAAGTATCAGGGTGGTATTTTCTCAGCTGATTTGAATTAGGGCAATACTTCTGCAACTAATACTGCTCCCCTCGTTAATGCAGTTAAACTCTTACACAAAAAAGGCTTCACTGGTTAGTGAATTTGTGGAGGAGTCTGGGTGGCAAGGATAAGATTAGGCTCATCGGTTCATGGTGGTACAGTAACAAACTATATTGATTAACCGTGACAAGTACCTGAAGGAAGAATTGTAAAAACCTCTTTTGGAATATAAATCTTGTCTTCTGAGTTTCTGGCCCAATCTTTCATTCCTCTCCTTCCTTTCATTGGGAAACTGATATCACTTGATACAGCAGATACAGGTTCTCGCTGAATGCAAGTTACTGAAATAAAAGGCAAAATTAAACAAATGCAGCAGTGAAACTTGGTTTAAATTGTTTTTTAACATCAAAAGCGAAATTTGACACAACGTAAGTTTAAATCTATGAATCAATCAACATCTTTGCAGCCTTTACTAGTGGCCGCGAATGTGGATCAGGAAGAGCAACATTCAATTCTGTTTTTTGCTCTGAGGTGGATTGTGGCTGTGATGCTATTATCTATGACAATATTCCTGAGATTGACTTTAAAACAGTGAATTCTGCTATAAATGTGTCAAATGAAAGTATTGTGATGATCAGATGGCCTGCCACTGACTATTCTAGAGATTTGCACAGGGAAACACTGCTCGAACAGGCATGGAATGACTCAAGTGCACTAGAAACTGAGTGTTGAGGTATGTGAGCACAAAGGAGCGGTCCAGTCAGGATCTAGGAGAATGATATAGCTGAAACATTGACACCAAGAGCATCTTTTATATTTTCCCAGAATACCCGAGTGATCTGAATATAATACGTCCACTTTTATTTTAATGTCCTACAAAAAAATGATTCTTTATTACTTCAAAACTTACCTAGATTATCTGTCACTATGAGGGCACTCTGAAACACCTTGAGCCCATGACCTACGATATGGATGAAATCTTCAACAACCCGCATTAAGTGGACAGAGCCAGGTGCAACCTGTGTGAAGGGATCACAGTTATTACATTCTCAGACTCTCATATTGAACAAAGAATTTGTCTAACTTCAAGCACCATCTATTATTATTTATTATTTGTTCGAAACAGAACTTCATAGCATTGCAACACAAGAAACAGAAGAGTCAGGATGAGGCAGTTTGGACCTGTACGCCGAATCTGGCATTCAATGAGACCATGAGTCAGCATGTATTTCAGTACCACTTTAGCTGTAACCTATTCTCTCTCAGATGCCCATCATCTACTGTTTGATTTTTCTAGTGTGATTTTCTCTTTTTTTCTAGATGATTTTCTCTTGCTAATTAACTGATTTTGATTCCATTGATGCCCAGAAATATTGAATTCTTTTTTGAGTACAAACAGGGACTTAACCTCCACAGCTCTCTGTGGAGAGAATTCCAAAGATCCTTTACTCAGTGAGTGAAGACATTTCTTCTCATCTCTGACTTGAATAGCTAGCCTTATTTCGTAATATACTACTGGTTCTACACTCAACCGGGGGAAACATGCAACCCTACACTTTTCTGCCCCATAGGAATTTTGTAATTTAATTGAGACCACCAATCAATCTACCAGACTAAGGAAATCATGTTTAATCTGCTTAATCTCCACTCACATGACAAATCTTCCAAAGCATAAGTTAGTTTGGTTAACCCTGACTGCATTCTGTGTATGACAACCACATACTATTTTAATTAAGGAGATTAAACATGCATGCGATGTGGGCAAAATAAAGTGCAATGAGTGTAAATGGACACTTGATGTGATCAGAGACTCATGGGTAAAGGGCCTGTATCCATGCTGCATGATCTATGAATCGATGGCAACATTTCAGTTGTGGTCTCACCAGGCTTCCACACAATTGGAGGAAGACATCAAATCCCTTCACATGGAAGGGTAACATACCATGCGTCTTTCTGTCTGCTTGCTGTTCCTTCATGCTACTAATGAGGGATTCTTGTACAAGAACATCCAGGTTACTCTGACCCCCCCCCCCCAAATATTCTCACACTTTTACAGATTCACAGAATCGTACAGCACAAATACAAAACCTTGTCCATCCAATTGTGATGCCCCTCAACAATGATCCCATTTGCCTACATTAGACCAAAATATTTCTTCGCTGTTGGTGTTGCCATTCTCTGTCGCTGTTGCCATTTTAGTAGCTGTTCAAGTTTTTTTTTTTAACTTTATAACTGTATTTGCCTCTATCACTTCCTCTGGTAGTATTTTCCAGATATTCACCATGGTAGTGTGGAAAAACTTCCACTCATATCTTTAAATTGATCTCGTCACCTTAAACCTGTGCACTCTATTTTTAGATTTCCTGCCCTATCCTATCTATGCCCCTCATAATTTTATAAACCTCTTGCCTCAGGCTCTTACATTTGAATGCAATAAACCCAGCCTATCCAATCTATCGTTATAAGTACAGCTCTGCATTCTAGGCAAAATCCTGGTGAACTTATTCTGCACACTCTCCATTGCTACCACAGCCTTCCTGTAGTGTAGTGACCTCAATTGTGCACAATACACCAAGTGCAGTCTAATTAATGCTTTGTCTAACTGCAACTTAACGTGACATTTTATTAAATGCCTTGGTCTATGAATGCAAGCATATCAAATGTCTTCTTTACTACCCTAATGAAAGTGGCTCCACATTCAGGAAACTATGGACTTGAACCCCAAGGTCCCCCTGTACATTAACACTCTGAAGGATTGTACCTCTTTATGTCCAACCAGAATTTAACATCCCACAGTGTATTACCACAATCTTGCCTGGATTGCATCTGCTACTGCTTTAGAAACATAGAAATTAGGTGCAGGAGTAGGCCATTCGGCCCTTTGCCATGTTTCCAGCTGATCTCTATCCTGTTGTATCCATAGACAATCATCATCACCATCTACAACTCCATTAATCTCCGTGTCATCTGCAATCTTACTAAACAGATGACCTATATTTTAATTTAAATATAGGTCTTACTAAACAGATGACCTATATTTAAATATATTTGTACATATATTACAAACAAAAAAGGTCCTTGCCATACATCACTTTAACCTATCTCTATCCTCCTGAAGCCTCCTTGCATCCTCCTTCCACTTAGCTTGACAGCATTGCCAACATAAGTATATTACATTCTCATCCATATGTGCAGCTGGGCCCCAGTATTCACCCATGCAATATAGGTAAATTAATCTTCCACAAATCTTTAATCCATGACAGATTAATGCCCCAATACCGTACACTTTAATTTTGTTCAATGATCTCTTCTGTGGCAGCTTACTAAAGGCCAGCTGTAACTTCAAAAAACAGATTTGTTGCACGTGATTTCTATTTCATAATTTTATAAGAAGCGAGGTGTTACACTTTGGGAGGTCAAATGTGTGGTGAAAATATACAATTTGGCAAGACCCTTAACAGCACTGCTGTGCAGAGGGATTTTGGGGTCCAAGTCCATAACTCCCTGAAAGTGGCAACATGAGTAGAAAGAGCGGTAAAGAAGGCATGACATGCTTGATTTCATAGGTCGAGGCATTGAGCATAAGACTCAGGAAGTCATGATGCAGCTTTATGGGAGTTTGATTGGGATGCATTTGGAGTATTGTGTGTAGTTCAGCTCCACCTTTTAGAGGCAGGATGTGGAAGCTGTGGAAAAAGCACAGAGGAAGGATGAGGGAGACTCTTATAGAAACATATAAAATTATAAAAGGAGTGGATGCAGGAAAAATGTTCCCAATGTTGGGCAAGAACCAGGGGCCACAGTCTTAGAATAAAGGGGCGGCCATTTAAGACTGAGGTGAGAAAAATCGTTTTCACCCAGAGAGTTGTGAATTTGTGGAATTCCCTGCCACAGAGGGCAGTGGAGGCCAAATCACTGGATGGATTTAAGAGAGAATTAGATAGAGCTCTAGGGGCTAGTGGAATCAAGGGATATGGGGAGAAGGCAGGCACGGGTTATTGATTGGGTACGATCAGCCATGATCACAATGAATGGCGGTGCTGACTCGAAGGATATAATGGCCTCCTCCTGCACCTATTTTCTATCTATATTACTAAAAGTCTGATCTTGACCACTTCCTGTTGTTCTTTATATTGATTTTAGAAAAAACACTGCCACCTACGGCTGTGATTTTTGGCCATCTTACTCAGAGTCCCCCTCCGCTGCACAGGTCAAGAGGATTCGTGAAAAATAAAAGAGTTATTAGTGTTTTAAAAATGTTGAGATTCTATCTCCTGATGGCCACGCCCCTTCCAGAGGGATTATAAAACCCGGAAGTGTTGAGTGCCTCAGTCAGTCTCTGCAAGATGGGGGAGCGAGAGGGTCACGTCTCTCAGTGAGCTGTGAATAACACTGAACACATGTCTACTAAACTGTGAGTGGTTTTATTGACCTGTCAATGCCCTTAATATAGTTTGAAAATATAGTTTGGAATTGCTAAAGCTGTGTGTGCCTTTGGTTTGGAAATGCTAAAGCTGTGTTGCCTTTGGTTTGGAAATGCTAAAGGTGTGTTATCTTTGGTTTGGAAATGCTGACGCTGTGTTGCCTTTGGTTTGGACATGCTAAAGCTATGTTGCCTTTGGTTTGGAAATGCTAAAGCTGTGTTGCCTAATTAAAGTTGCCTTGCCTAATTAAAGTTGCCTTGCCTTCTATATAATTAAAAGTCTAATCTTGACCACTTCCTGTTTGCGCTTTATTTTGATTTTAGAAAAATCTCTACCACGTACGGCTGTGATTTTTGGCCTTCTTACTCAGAGTCCCCCTCCGCTCATCGGGTGCCGAGGATTTTTCCCATCGATGAAAAATAAAAGAGTTATTAGTGTTTAAAAAATGTTGAGATTCTCTTTCCAGTCAAAGCCACGCCCCTTTTGGATTGGACTATGGACTTGAAACCCAGAAGTGTGGGCGTGGTTCAGTCTCTGCAAGATGGAGAGGTCACGACTCGCTGTCTTTTGTGGTCTTGCACCCTGCTTGAAATGGTATGAAACTGCACTTGAATTTGGTGGCCTTGCACCCTGCTTGAAATGGAATTTCAAGAAATAGCCATGAGTCAACTGCCAGCCCACCAGCCCTGAGTGAGTGAGCTGACAGCACAACAGGCGTGAGAGACTGAGCCGCCAGCCCAAGAATCCATTCGGCCCACAATGTCCATACTAACCCTCTGGAAACCAGTATCTTCAGCCCACAACACCCATACTAGCGCTCCAGAGAGTCCCCCCCCCCCCCCCCTCCGGCCACCAATATTGGAATTCGTGGAGAGGTGGAATATTGTGTTGGGGGACCAGCCCTCCCGTGTGATGCTGGGACCCAACAGGTCCCATTTAGTCCAGTGTTTCTATGTAGTTACCAGAAAATTAGTAAATCCTTCTGATTTTTGCTTGTGAAATTGGCTGAATGGCAGGGGACAGAAAGTTGGGACAACGATTGGCTGAATGTGACGTGATGTTCTAAAAAGAACCTGTGTTGAGACTGCAACTATTTTCTGATTTCTGATTGAAATAGACGATGACGGGATGATGGAATAAATGACCAAGCTGATGATGACAAAATTGTGGCACTCCTGCCAGTACGGATATAAACTTTAATTTTGAAAGAGATATTAAATGGCAAATAGCCCCAGTCTCATCCTGTCAATCCTATTAGTAATTAAATTGCAATTCATCGAGGGTAAATGACAAAATGTTAATATATTCACTTTAGGGTCATAGAATCAGAAAATTCAGAAAACATACAGTGCGCCCTTTGGCCCGCATTGTCCATGCTAACCTTTTTCCCCCTTCCATCCTAACCTATTTGCTTACATTACGTCTGTTACCCTATATGCCTTGCTGATTCAATTGCTTACCTAAACTTCTGCTGCCTGATCTTCATCTTCATCAATCTCATCAAAACACTCATTCAAATCTGGTGGCAGCATCTCCCCCATTCAAAGCCATGCTGACCACACCAATCAACCCTGGCTTCTCCAAATGCGTATTAATCCATTCCCTTCGGAGTTTCTCCAGTGTTTCCTACCATTTACCATAAATCTTACCAACCTATAGTTATCTATTATCCCTGATGCTCTTTAACTTAATTGCCAAGGATATTTTGTGGCCCTTTTGTGCCCTCATAATCTCTTACACAAGTGACACCCTGAATCTCAGATAATTATATTTGCCATATGTTCATATTACCATATTACTCTATGATTACAGTGCAATCAAAAAGTATTCAGACCCCTTCACATTTTCCACATTTTGTTATGTTACAGCCTTATTCTAAAATTGATTAAATTCATATTTATTATCATCAGTCCACACACAATACCCCATAATAAAAAAGTGAAAACAGGTGTTTAGTTTTTTTTGCAAAGTATTTAAAGGAAATAACTGAAATATCACATTTACATAAGTATTCAGACCCTTTACTCAGTACTTTGTTGAGGCACCTTTGACAGCGATTACAGCCTCAAGTCTTCTTGGGTATGACGCTACAAGCTTGGCACACCTGTATTTGTGTAATTTCCCCTATTCTTCTCTGCAGATCCTCTCAAGCTCTGTCAGGTTGAATGGGGAGCATCGATGCACAGCTATTTTCAGGTCCCTCCATAGATGTTTGTGCGGGTTCAAGTCCGGGCTCTGGCTGGGCACTCAAGGACATTCACAGACTTGTCACGAAGCCACTCCTGCAGTGTCTTGGTTGTGTGCTTGTGGTCGTTGTCCTGTTGGAAGGTGAACCTCCGTCCCAGTCTGAGGTCCAGAACGCTCTGGAGCAGGTTTTCATCGAGGATCTCTCTGTACTTTGCTCCGTTCATCTTTCCCTCGATCCTGACTAGTCTCCCAGTTCCTGCTGCTGAAAAACATCCCCACAGCATGATGCTGCCACCTCGATGCTTCACCGTTGGTATGGTATTGGCCAGGTGATGAGCGGTGCCTAGTTTCCTCCATACGCGACGCTTTGCATTGAGGCAAAGAGTTCAATTTTGATTTCATCATACCAGAGAATCTTCTTTCTCATGGTCTGAGAGTACTTTACGTGCTTTTTGGCAAACTCCAAGCGGGCTGTCATGTGTCTTTTACTGAGGAGTGGCTTCTGTCTGGCCACTCTACCATAAACTCCTTCGCTCCTTAGATGCTGCTGCACCCGCTGAGTTTCTCCAGCTTTTTGTGTAACCTACCATAAAGGCCGATTGGTGGAGTGCTGCAGATATAGTTGTCCTTCTGGAAGGTTCTCCCATCTCCACAGAGGAACTCTGGAACTCTGTCAGAGTGACCATCGTGTTCTTGGTCACCCCCCTGACCAAGGCCATTATCCCCTGATTGCTCAGTTTGGCCAGGCGGCCAGCTCTATGACGAATCCTGGTGGTTCCAAAGTTCTTCCATTTAAGAATGATGGAGGCCACTGTGCTCTTCAGGACCTGTAATGCTAAGAAATTGTTTTATACCCTTCCTCAGATGGGTGTCTCGACACAATCCTGTCTCGGAGGTCTGCTGACAATTCCTTCGTCTTCATGGCTTAGTTTTTGCTCTGACATGCACGGTTAACTGTGGGACTTTATATAGACAGGCGTGGGCCTTTCCAAATCATGTCCAATTAATTGAATTTACCACTGGTGGACTCCAATCACGTTACAGAAACATCTCAAGGATAATCAACAGAATTAACCTAAGTTCAATTCTGAGTGTCACAGGAAAGGGTCTGAATACTTATGTAAATGTAATATTTCAGTTATTTCTTTTGAATTACTTTGCAAAAATTTCTAAAAGCCTGTTTTCACTTCTTCATTCTGAGGTATTGTGTGTAGATTGATGATTAAAAAAAAAAATTAATTTAAAAATAAGGCTGTAATGTAACAAAATGTGGAAAAAGTGAAGGGGTCTGAATACATTCTGAATGCACTGTATGTTTACTTTTATTTTGATTAAAATCTTCCATATCATTTTAGTTTAGTTTAGTTTTGTTTAGAGATACAGCGCGGAAACAGGCCCTTCCACTCACAAAGTCCATGCCTACCAACGATCCCCACACATTAACAATATTCTACCCACACCAGGGACAAATTACAATTTTACAAAGCCAATTAACCTACAAACCTATACCTCTTTGGAGTGTGGGAGGAACCCAGAGCTCCCAGGGAAAACCCATGCAGGTCATGGGGAGAACGTACAAACTCCGTACAGACAAACACCCGTAGTCAGGATTGAACTCGTGTCTCTGGCGCTGTAAGACAGCAACTCTACCGCTGTGCCACCGTGCCGCCCATTTCTACCCAAGGTTGCCTTAACTTGGTAGAAGTTAACTTTGTTTTCTACTCACACTTAAAGACTGGCCCTGAACTCTTACTCGCTCTATTTTAAAAGACTCCTTGTCAGCTGTTGGATTACACACAACATCTGCTGCCAATCTACTTTCACCAGGTCTTTTCTAATGCTATTGAAATCAGCCTTCCCCAATTTCAGATCTTGCCTTGACTAGCTTCAAACTTCCAGAATTGTAGTCACTATTCACAAAGTATTGCCCCACTGACATTTCCACCACCAACCCAGTTTTACTCCTTAAAATAATGTCGAGGACCCCCATCTCTAGTCGGACTCTCAACATATTGTCTCACAAAATTCTCTTCCACACACTTAACAAATTCTGTCTCATTAAAGCCCCTTACATAAAGGCAATCCCAGTTAAACCTGAGAAAGTTATAATCCTCCACTAGTATAACCTATTTCCTCTTATACCTTTCTACGATTTGCGTACATAACTGTTCTGCATGTCTCCTATGACTCTTATCAACATCTGGAGATACACTGTAAAAATTATTTTATTACGATACATTGCAGCTTGGCAAAAGTTCTGCCCAAGTGTGCAAAAAACCCACATAAAATACCACTGAGGCAGGGGTCCAAATTTGAGACATACTGTACAAATCCCATGGTACTCAGCCTTCCAATCACTACCACTGCTTCAAGCCGTAAACTTTGCTGTCTGCCACTGAGCTATTTTGGCTTCAACATTTTCTCTTAGAATGCCTTGGGCTTTATTTTTCTATTTCAGGAGTTAATATTGGCATGTAGTACAAGTAATGCTGTGGTTGTTCTGGGAGATTTCACCATGCAGGTCGACTGGGAAAATCAGGTTTGTACTGGACCCCAAGAAAAGGACTTTGTAGAGTGCCTTTGTGATGGATTCTTTGAACAGCTTGTATTGGAGCCTACCAGGGAGAAGGCAATTCTGGATTTAGTGTTATGTAATGAATCAGATTTGATGAAGGACCTCGAGGTTAATGAGCCATTCGGGGGCAGTGACCATAACATGGTCAGGTTTAATCTACAATTGGAGAGGGAGAAGAGTAGATCAGAGGTGTCAGTGTTGCAGTTGAATAAAGGAGACTATGGGGCCATGATGGAGGAGCTGGTCAAAGTTGACAGGAAAGATACACTAGCAGGGATGACAGTGGTACAAAAATGGCAGGTGTTTCTCGGAATAATACAGAAGGTGCAGGATCAGTTTATTCCTAGGAGGAAGAAAGATTCCAAGGGGAGAAAGGGACGACCATGGCTGACAAGGGACGTCAGGGACAATATAAAAATTAAAGCAAAGAAGTACAACATAGCAAAGATGAGCGGGAAGCAAGAGGATTGGATAATGTTTAAAGAACAACAGAAGATAACCAAAAAGACAATACGGGGAGAAAAGATGAGGTACGAAGGTAAGCTAGCCAAGAATATAAAGCAGGATAGTAAAAGCTTCTTTAGGTATGTGAAGAGGAAAAAATTAGTTAAGACCAAAGTTGGACCCTTGAAGCCTGAAAAAGATGAATTTATTATGGGGAACAAGGAAATGGCAGATGGGTTGAACAGGTTCTTTGGATCTGTCTTCACTAAGGAGGACACAAACAATCTTCCTGATATAGTCGTAGCCAGATGATCTGGGGTGACAGAGGAACTGCAGGAAATCAACATTAGGCAGGAAATGGTGTTGGATAGGCTGATGGGACTGAAGGCTGATAAATCCCCAGGGCCTGATGGTCTGCGTCCCAGGGTACTTAAGAAAGTGGCTCTAGAAATCGTGGATGCATTGGTGATAATTTTCCTATGTTCTATAGACTCAGGATTTGTTCCTGTGGATTGGAGGGTAGCTAATGTTATCCCACTTTTTTAAAAAGGCGGGAGAGAGAAAATGGGGAATTATAGACCAGTTAGCCTGACATCGGTGGTGGGGAAGATGCTGGAGTCAATTATAAAAGATGAGATAGCCGCAGATTTGGATAGCAGTAACAGGATCGGTCCAAGTCAGCATGGATTTACGAAGGGGAAACCATGCTTGACTAATCTTCTGGAATTTTTGAAGACGTAACTAGGAAAATGGACAAGGGAGAGTCAGTGGATGTAGTGTACCTGGACTTTCAGAAAACATTTGATAAGGTCCCAAATAGGAGATTAGTGGGCAAAATTAGGGCACATGGTATTGGGGGTAGAGTGCTGACATGGATAGAGAAGTGGTTGGCAGACAGGAAACAAAGAGTAGGGATTAACTGGTCCCTTTCAGAATGGCAGGCAGTGACTAGTGGGGTACCGCAAGGCACGGTGCTAGGACGACAGCTATTTACAATATACATCAATTATATGGATAAAGGGATTCAAAGTAACATTAGCAAATTTGCAGATGACACAAAGCTGGGTGGCATTGTGAACTGTGAGGAGGATGCTATGAGAATGCAGGGTTACTTGGACAGGTTGGAGGAGTGGGCAGATGCATGGCAGATTAAGATGAATGCGGATAAATATGAGGTTATCCACTTTGGTAGCAAAAACAGGAAGGCAGATTACTATCTAAATGGCGTCAAGTTGGGAAAAGGGGAAGTACAACGGGATCTGGGGATCCTTGTACATCATTCTATGAAAGTAAGCATGCAGGTACAGCAGGCAGTGAAGAAAGCAAATAGCATGTTGGCCTTTATAACTAGAGGAATCGAATATAACCATTAAAAATGATTTTTACTGAACATCCTGATTTTTTTCAATAATCTACTCCTTATCAATGGTAAACAATTATTTTGTTGGAAGGAACTGCAGATGCTGGTTTAAACCAAAGATATACACAAAATGCTGGAGTAACTCAGCGGTACAGGCAGGCTCTCTGGCGAGAAGGAATGGGTGCATTTTGGGTCGAGACCCTTCTAACCCTCAGTCTGAGGTCCTTCCTTTGTTCTTTTAAAGTTGGGATGCATCTTGTCCAACAGGTAACATAGAGAAATCAGAAATATCAAATTGTTGCTGTCCTCATAGTATTCATAATTTTTCATATTTCCAAAATCCTAAAATAAAAGATCAAATTAAATACTAAATACTTACCATTTAATAAACATTATTGGATATTCTGAGCTGCTTTTATCGATCTCCAACCTAGCTCTAACAACATGGTGCACATAAATAGAGGCATCTAAATGCCATGAATGATGTTCAAGAGTAATTGCTTGGAAAAAGTTTATTTACCTGTAATGCATCGTTCCACTTTGCTCTATTTTCTATTTCAAGCATGTAGCTGACAATCTGAAAGAACCTCTAAGTAAATTAAAAAAGAAGAGAAATTATGTCATTTTTTTATTTCTCCCCATCTTTATTTGCAAGTTGAAATAAAAAGGAACTGCAGATGCTGGTTTATACCAAAGATTATCACAAAGTACTGGAGTAACTCAGCGGGTCAGGCAGCATCTCTAGAGAACACGCTTAGGTGACATTTCGGATTTGGTCCCTTCTTATGGACTTCTTAAGAAGGGTCCCAACCTAAAGCATCTTCTATAAATGTTTTCCACAGATGCTGCCTGAATCGCTGAGTTAATCCAGCACTTTGTGTCTATCATTGTTTGCTTTGTTAATAATATTAATTAATTGCAGTGCTTTTGGAAATGTGATTTGAAAGAAAACATCTGCAAGTTTTTAGGCTACAAAGATTTGCCATTAGTCGATATTTAGTCTCCAGAGTGATATCAGGCAGTGAGCTACATGGTGACGGATACACTGTGCAATTCAATCAATTTCATAAACTGAACAAGGGTCCAATAGAATCTGGGGACACTACCACCAGGAAAAGTAAATGATACTTACTCATGTGTTGAGGATAATTTTTTAAATTTTATTTTAGATGTTCTTATGCCTCAATCATAAGAACATTTGCTTAGTGAGAATGGAGTGAAGGGGAATTTAAAATTATGCCAAGTCTTTTTCTTGGCTTCAGGTCGCTCTAAAACATACTGGCGCCATTTCATCTTTCCCAGTTTCAACACAGCTGAGATCTTAAAAAATGATAGAGGATGATGTTATGGAGGATAAAATATCCTATCTTTCTATTAGAGAGAATAAGGCTTTTACAATTCAACGTCTTTAAACTTAAATAAGAGCCAGGCTGGTGAATGCAGACAAATTCCTGATTGTGACAGAAGATTTAGACCGGGGTAACTTCGGATTAAGCAATGGAATGTCAGACAATAAAAATGGCATAGGGATATTGCAGAGGTATACCTGGGTGTTAATAATCTGTGAATATAAGAAACAAAACTATTGGAGAAACTACAAAGGTTACAATTCCGACACAAAATGAGAGGTGTGCTAGTTTACAATACATCTAGAGCCTCATAGTTGTTGCTGGCTCTAGCTCATCCTACCAGACATAATGACTGCTCAATAATTAGTAGTGACTGCTTGCTTTGTATATAATTGACATAATGCCACAACTGTACAAGTTTAATTCAACATCACATCCCTCAACTATGCCTTTTCACAGCAAAGAATGCCATGAGAACACCATCAACTGAAAATGCCCCTTTCAATTAAGCGCCATCCTAACTTGGACTTTTTGTACTATGCCTCCATTGTTGCTGGGTAAAATTCTGAGAATTCTCTAACTAATATCACAGTAATACCATTGCTTTATCAACACAAGGCTGCAGCAGTTCAAAGAGCTCTGCAAGCCCAACCTCAGGTAGTAAGCAATAAAGTTGGTTATGGAATCATGACATGTGCAATTACTGCATATTTGATAATTGTATGTCAGCACTATGGGAAATAAAACAAAATGCATCATTTAAGTATGATCCTTACTTGTACATCTTCAGAAGCTGGAATGTAGCTGGCTCTTTTAAATGTATCGGTTACATTTCGTAATATGTCTGCAGAGAACAAAAGATCTCCACTGTAGAAATTATTTCTCTCCATTAACCCCAGCATAGTCCTTATGACCTCTGACATGCCCTTTCCTGCCAGAGTACGTTGTCCTTTAGCCAGGTGTTCTCGAATCTAAATTAAAATATACAAATAAATATTTAGCAGTTTGTTGCTTAGAACAGGTGAATGATGTACATAATAGCTGTAAATTCTGAGTATTCATTTTCTGGACAGAGAGTCATACATTCATATAGCCTGGAAATAAGACATTCGGCCCACAGGGACATAACCATAATTAATCCCATATTCCAGCACTTGAACAATTACTAATGTTTAGTTGGCAATTGGTTATACACAGTGATCTAGCATCTACTGATTATTTTAAATTATGAGAGGTATAGATAGGGTAAACAGTCAGAATCAGTTTCCCAGGATGGAAAAAGCAAATACTAGAGGCGTAGCATTAAGGTGAGAGGAATAATGTTTAAAGGAGATGTACGGGACAAGTCTTTTACACAAAGGGTGGCAAGGACCTGGAAGGTATTTCTGGGGATGAAGCAGATTCATTAGCGCCATTTAAAATATATTTGGATAGACATATGGATGTGCAGCGAATGTAGGGATATGGGTGATTTGTAGGTAAATAAATGTGGTCTTGGCATCAATTTCAACCTAGACATGGTGGGCTGAAAGGCCTGTCTGTGTGCTGTACTATGTACTCCCTTACAATATACGTATATATTTTTATAAATTCAATGCAACAATATAAATGATACATGATTTAATTCTGGTATATATGGATTCTACAGACTTAACAACTTATCTATCCTTATAACTATAAAACTCTGATCTTGGATGTGTATTTATTTATTTGTTTGTGTGTGATCACATCTTCTCGAAAAAACAACATGGTAACGGTAACGTTTGTACATATTTCGATAGAGATTTAGCCCGTGGAGTCCAAAAATGCCTTATCTGAAAAATTCATGCATTATTTCTCGAGTTATGTTCAAAATGTTCAAAAATCTGAAATAACTTTGAAAATAAATGAGATTGTCTCGCTGATGATGTCACAATGCGGCCTGCTGCGCTGTGTTCCACGCACTGCAAATGGCATCAACCCCCCTCCCCCCCCCCCCCCGACTCGCAGTCCTTTGGGAACGGCCGTCCGCCCCGCCTCGCTCGCCGAGTTCAAGTCTGCCCTCTCTCTCTCTCTCTCTGCCCCTTCCCCCTCTCTCTGCCTCTGCCCCGCCCTCTTCTCCCCCTCCTCCTCCCCCCCCTTCCTCCCCCCCTCCTTCTCCCCCCCTCTTTTCCTCCCCCCCTCCTTCTCCCCCCCCTTCTCCTCCCCCCCTCTTCTCCTCCCCCCCTCTTCTCCTCCCCCCCTCTTCTCCTCCCCCCCTCTTCACCTCCCCCCCTCTTCACCTCCCCCCTCTTCTCCTCCTCCCCTCTTCTCCTCCCCCCCTCTTCTCCTCCCCCCCTCTTTTCCTCCCCCCCTCTTTTCCTCCCCCCCTCTTTTCCTCCCCCCCTCTTTTCCTCCCCCCCTCTTTTCCTCCCCCCTCTTCTGCTCCCCCCTCTTCTCCTCCCCCTTCTTCTCCTCCCCCCCTCTTCTCCCCCCTTTCTCTTCCACCCCCCTCTGCCCCCCCTCTCTCTGCCTCTGCCCCTCTCTCTCTGTCTCTGCCCTTCTATCTCTCTGCTCTCTCTCTCTACACCCCACCCTCTCCCTCTCTAGACGCGCCTGCGGTTGAGGGGATGGGACCCAACGGGTCCCACTTGGTCTAGTACCCTTTAAATGGTTTACCATGTCTTATGACCTTTGTAGTGCAGTAAACCCTTGTTATAATGTACCATGGAGGAGGGGGGAATAATGTCCATTATTGCCAATTGTCCACTATAACTAAGGGATTACCGAGTAATAGAGTATCATTGAGTGGGAGAAACAAAGAATTACAAATGCTAGTTAATACACAAAATCACACAGTGCTGGTGTAACTCAGCCGGTCAGGCAGCATCTCTGGAGAATATGGATAGGTGACCTTTCTGATCTGGGTGTCCTCCATTGTCAGATGTGGCCCAGTGCAAATTGGAGGAACAGTACCTCATACTTCGCTTGGGTAGCTTACACCCCGGTGGTATGAATATTGACTTCTCTAACTTCAAGTAGCCCTTGCTTTCCCTCTCTCTCCATCCCCTCCCCCTTCCAAGTTCTCTCACTCGTCTTACTGTCGCGGACTACATTCTATCTCTGTCCCGCCCACTGCCCTGACATCAGTCTGAAGAAGGGTCTCGACCCAAAACGTCACTCATTCCTTCTCTCCAGAGATGCTGCCTGTCCCACTGAGTTACTCCAGCATTTTATGTCTACCTTCAATTTAAACCAGAAACTGTAGACTCAATGTTACAGCTTTTATGTTTTTCTTCACCTGTTAGTTCCCTCTGTTTGCCTAGTAAAGTATTTCCAGCCATAATTAGTGTTTTATATCATTTATGGCAGCCAGCACTTATTACAGTAAATTAGCCAAGAACTCTTTAACAAGCAAAAAGGGGAATTACAACATCAGGTATGCACTGGGTCTGCATTTTCTGTGGATTCGCATACTTGGCAAAGTACTAATGGGTGCAGCTGGAGCCAGAGTTCAGGAATATGTGTATTTGTTTGTGGTTGGAGCTGGGATCAGGAGTGTGCATTAGGAGAGGTGCTGCTGTAGCCGGGTAGAGGATGGTGAGTTGTACTAACTTCATACTGACAACTGTTCCATTGGGTCTTTGGGCTGCTGTTCCAATGTTATTCCCACCCCCAGTCTTGATGTTCCTACAATAATTGGATATATTCAAATCTTTAAAAGGGGACTGGGAAATTAAATGTCACAGGAATCGTACAGACCTCCTCATTAAGGATTCATACATTATTTTTACATTTATTTGCGGATTTTGTATATTATGTGTTTACTTGGGAGCAACACTAGACGTAAACCTGAGTTTGGTGCCTCTACCTCAGGGTGCAAGCAAACTAATAGCAATATTAACAGAAGAAAATTATGTAACTGTGACTGGTTTCCATCTTTTTACTTTCTGCATGAAATCTGTACAAAATATGACTTTCTATTCACGGTAAAATTGTTATTTTAGTTATTAAAAAAATGTTGAGTTCACAGAATAAGCTTGAAAGCCTGCTAATGAACCATCCTTATGAAAGAAAATATGAGAACAAAATTAATTTTCTGTGAACTTCAATCTTCCTTGTTTGTGATGGGACGATGGAGCGAGGCATTGCAGATTGAAATATAACTGAAGCAAGTCGGAAATCTAATTACTGATGAGGTTAGGTTAATGAAGCAGAAGTGGGTGAGAGAAGATGAAGCTGTATCATTTGCCTACAACTTGAAGCACAAACAAATGTCACGGTCATTGAAGTGAATTCGTAGAATGTTCTAAATACATTTTTGGAAGGTAACCTTGTATTGAAGTGATCTAATCGAAGGGATAGCCAAGAATCATTCACATCAAATAAATGAAGGGGAGATTGAGTGATGACGCCCTTAGACTACATTTCTGTTTGAACGGGCAAAAGGGAGTAAAAGTGAATGAAAAGTGAAAGTAGAAGCTATAATGTGAATCCTGGTGTGGAACATAGATATAAGGGCAACAGCAAAAACAGAAAAAATATATTTTTTCACTCAGTTGTTGTGATACCACGTACATTATTTGCATACCATGTACACTTATTGCATCCGCTGCTCTAGGTGTCAACTGCTCTACATAGGTGAGACCACGCGCAGGCTTGGCGATCGCTTCGCCCAGGTTTGTGACTGTATAACACGGGGATAGAGCACGAATGGGCACCGCTGCATCAAAGAGGAAGCATGTACTAGAAGTGCAGTGAATGGAGCTGCAAATGAACGGAAGGAGTTTGGTTTACACTTTGCGGACCCAGTGTGCTAACGAATGAGCATGCTGACTGGCAGGATTTCCAAATAGAGGCACAATGAACTGCAGTTGCTGTTTAAAAACGAAATGCTGTTTGGTTCACACAGCCTCCATCAGAATGTGTGAGATGAAATGCTGTGTGTTCCTACTTATTCTCTTCATTTGATACAACAAACCAGATAACACAGCGAGGATTGCTGCAAGCATTTCAACAGGCATCACACATCTATCACCTGAGTTCATTATGTAGTCCTCATCGGATTCTTCTGGGCAACCCAGCTGTGCAATGTTACATGCTGGCAAACTGTCGCTTCCATCTTACTTTTACTTTTGACTTACCACAACCTCATCAGTGCCAGGTGTCCCCTTGACTGCAGTGCACCCCGCAAACTATGTTCAGCTATCATCTGAACTGATGCTTACAGTATATGTAGGCTTCCCTTTCCTCAACTATCCTTTTGCTTCTAATAGACTTACAAACTGTTTTAAGATTTTCGTTAATCCGACTTGCCAAGGTCATTTCATGGTCCCTTTTTCCCCTCCTAATTTCTTGCTTTCATTTTTCCCTATAAACCTTAAATATCAATTGACCTAATTAAAGGGTGCAAGGTCATGAGGGGAATGGATAAAGTCACTGTCTTTTTCCCAGAGTAGAACATTCTAAAACTATTGAGAGATCCAAAGAACTGCAGATGTTGGTTTATACAAAAAAGGCAAAGTGATGGAGTAACTCAACAGGTCAGGTAGCATCATTGGAGAACATGGATAGCTGGCTTTTCAGGTCGGGACCCTTTTTCAGAGGTCATTGACTTAAGGAATCCTTTTCACTCAGAGGGTAGTCCGTATACGGAATGAGCTGTCAAATTCTTGTATCATAGAAATGGATACAATTACTGTTTTCAACAGATATTTGGGCAGATATATGAATAGGAAGGACTTAAAGAGATCTGGGCTAATGGAACATGCACATAATGCCAATGTTCAGCAAGGTGGGTCAAAGGGCCAGTTTTCCTGCTATATGCCACAGAGACTCTAACTGGGTTTGCTACACTTACCTCGGCTTCTTGGAGGGACATATTGAATCTGAATTCTAACTATCTTGCTTACAAATGCCTCCCACAATTGAATGTTGTTTCAGCCCCAACCGCTACAACTCCTCCCAATCCACTCCTGCCTAGCCCTATCTCACACTCAAGTGTGAGGGCTGGGATTTGGCTGAGGGAAAAAACGTTAAAATGTGAACAGAACAAAGACTGAGGAATGGTTCGAGGTAGAGAGAACAACGTGGAGCACATCGCATTGTTAAAATTGTCATTTGTTTCTTGTCAGTCACCCTGATCTGCCCTCTCACAGGATTGTTGGCTCCTTGATGGATTATGTCTCTTGGAGATAACTCAAACAATTCACCCAAATTACATTCAATGGGAATCTGGACAGGCCGTGCTGCTAAGATCTACTTCAGTGTGTTGTGCAACGGGGTGCTGAGTGAAATGTTATATCTGAGCTGATCAAGCTATTAACCAATATACGGATCTATCTGGTGTTAGTGGATAATTGGAAATATGAGTCAAATGTACCTCCATCCTGCCAGAAACATCTTTGCCAATTACGAAGGAAATCTATGGTTTCTGAAAATGGAACCAGCTAATTTAGCCCAAATGGGACACTGCCAGTTCAACTATTCACAAGTGTAAAGCAGTCACCAAAATATTTCCCAGGTTCAAACAATCAAATACTACACTCTATGAACATTCAATATGGATCCCCAATTAAGCTTTCATGGGTAATCCTGTGAATTTCTCCCAAAAAACAGAAATCCAAGGAGAACCACAAAGAATATCACAAGAAATAATCTATTAAAGAAGTCAAAACTAAAACTGAAGGAAATCACAGCATTTTGACATAAACTAATCTGTTTTATGTTTTCAGCAATGCAGACATGGGTTCAAGATCAACATGAATGTTGATGAAGATTATTGACCACAAGAGAAAGATGTGTAATATTGATTCTGATCAGGGCCTATGAGAGGGGAGTGCAGGGAGTACATCGTACCTGGGCCCGAGATCCAAAAGGGGGCCCGGGAGCCAAAGAAGGGGGCCCCTGGAATTTCCTGAAATCTCAGAAAATGTTTGCATATATTTTGTGAGTGGGTGTGTGTGTGTGTGTGTGTGTGTGTGTGTGAGTGGGTGTGTGAGTGTGTGGGTGGGTGTGGGAGGGTGTGGGCGTGTGTGGGTGTGAGTGTGTGTGGACGGGTGTGGATGTGTGTGAGTGAGTGGGTGTGTGAGTGTGTGTGAGTGTGTGAGTGGTTGTGGGTGGGTGTGGGCGTGTGTGGGCGTGGGGGTGTGTGGGCGGGTGTGGCTGTGTGTGAGTGAGTGGGTAGGGGTGTGTGAGAGTGAGTGCGTGTGTGTGAGTGTGTGAGAGTGGGTGGGTGTGTGTGAGTGGGTGCATGTGAGTGGGTGAGTGAGTGAGTGTGAGTGTGTGTGTTAGTGGGAAGGTGAATTTTGTAAATACACAGTTAAAGCCATTAGATCTGTTGAACTTGTTAACAGAGTACAGACTTGGTGAGCTGTTTCCAAATATTTGTGTTACCTTAAGAATACTATTAACAATTCCAGCAACAGTAGCTTCTGCAGAGAGATCATTTAGCAAACTCAAGCTGATTAAGAATTATTTAAGGTCCAGAATGTCTCAGGAATGTCTTGTGGATTTGGCCAGGCTAGGCATTGCCAAAACAATAAATCTTCATGCTGTGTTTCGAAAATGTTCACAAAAGAAGGCCAGGATTATTCAGGCCAGGTCAGGACTTTATTTAAAGTAAATACTAAGTCCATCTACCTTTTTTTACTTTTTACTAATAATTATATCTTCTGATTATCTGATTGGCATTGAAATATAGAAGGATGTTTCAATGTGAATTCTTTCTCCTTATCTGTATTGTAGCATAAACAAAAATGTTCAAAACAAACTCTGATTTCTTCTCTCTGATCCTTTTATTTTATTTATATTTATCATGGAGGGAGTATAGGAACATAAGGACTCAAATGCAGAAAATCAACAGAGCGCTCCATTCCACCCCTCCTCTCTCATCGTCCATACCCTTTATGGCCTTACAGGCTGCAGCTCATGGCATAAAACCGTAGTGGATATAAACAGGATGACTAATGGAGAAGGGAAGGGGGCCCGAAAAAAACTATGTACCCACTGATAAAATTCCTCTCAGCGGCCCTGATTATGATAAACAGTTACTGATGAAGAAATATGGTTAAAGATTGGAGAACATTTGGCTGGAGTTACGATTGCTCCAAATTAGTCTGAACATTAATGACTATAGTACAGGAAGTCCCCAGGTTACAATAGCATTTGATTCATAATAACTGTTTGTTATCTGACCCGTGGATCGCTGAAACAGATGTGATGGGAAAGCGAGCAGGCATGGGAAGAGCAGCTGCCAGTCGATATGACTGACTCAGTGAATATGGAGTGAGGCTGCTCAATGCTCTCAGATTTGCTCGGCACCACCCAGCCTCAGACAGTTGGGGCTCAGGGTGAGGGAAGGCACATGCAGCAACCTGCAAATCCACCTCCAACTATCCCACCCATGTCCCAAATGCTTAATCATATGTACCAGTTGTCCATAAATCAGGCATTCGTAACCAGATCTGTAGGTGGCATCAAGGTTACGGATTACAACAGGTGGACTAGGGTTATTGATTACAACAATTGGGACTGGGGTTATTGATTACAACAATTGGGACTGGAGCTATTGATACTGGATTAGTGTTATTGCATAGAGTAGTTATCATTGAATTGTTGATTAGACAAAAAACAGGGCAAAGCAAACTGGAGAACTTCACTGGTACAGCTAAGGGTTTGCTCTATTATACCAGTTTGATGAATTTATGCATAATATATCTGAACTGTTTGGGTAGCATGCAAAACAAAGCTTGTACCTTAGTACAAGTTCACAAGTCACAGGAGTAGAATTAGGCCATTTGGCCCATCAAGTCCACAGCCATTCAATCATGACTGATCTCTGCCTCCTAATCCCATTTTCCTGCCTTCTCCCCATTACCCTTGACACCCGTTCTATCTCTAACTTAAAAATATCCACTAACTTGACCTCCACAGCCCTCTGTGGTAATGAGTTCCACAGGTTAACTACTTTCTGACCAAAGAAGTTCCTCCTAACTTTCTTTCAAAAAGAGTGCCCTTTAATTCTGAGGGCCCTTTAATTCCTCTCCCACCAGTGCAAACATCCTTTCCACATCCACATTATTGATGCCTTTCATAATTCTGTAAGTTTCAATGAACTCCCCCCTCAACCTTCCAAACTCTATCAAGTAGAAGCTCAGTGCTGTCAAACGCTCATCATATGCCATCCCATTCATTCCTGGAATCATTTTTGTAAACCTCCTCTGGACCCTCACCAGAGCCAGCACATCTTTCATCAGATATGGGGCCCAAATTTGCTCACAGTACTCCAGATGCGGCCTGGCCAGCGCCTTATAGAGCCTCAACATTACATCTCTGTTTTGTATTGATAAACAGTAAATGCTCCCATTGAATTTTCCTTCCTTTCAACAGATTTGACTTGCAAATTAACTTTTAGGGAGTCCTGCACCAGCACTTTGTACCTACGATTACTGGATTCTCTCTCCATTTAGAAAATAATCTACGCCTTTATTCATTACCAAAATGCGTTACTCCACACTTTGCTGTACTAAATTCCATCTGCCACTTCTCCGTCCACTTTCCTAACCTGTCCAAGTCTTTCTGCAGAGTCCTTGTTACCTCATCACCACTTGCCCCTCCACCTATCTTAGCATCATCTGTAAACTTGGCCATTAATATACAAAGTGAAGAGAAGCGGCCACAGCACCGACACTTGCCAAACAACATCTACAGCCTCCCCTCCATCTGTCCTACTATAACTTCCTCAATGAACTCCAGCAAATTTGTCAGACAAGATCTTCCCTTCACAAAACCATACTGACTTCGGCCTATTTTATCGTGAACTTCCAAGTACTGTGTAACCTCATCCTGTATAATTGACTCTAAAATCTTACCAACCTCCGAAGTCAGGCTAACCAGCCTCCAGCTTATGCTCCTCTGCTTTGCTCCATTTTTGTGCAGCGGTGTGATATTCACAATTTTCCAATCTTCAGGAACCACCTCTAACTCTAGTGATTCTTGAAATATCACAACTATTGCCTCCACAATCTCTACGGCCATCTTCTTTAGAAACCTGGGGTGCATTCCATCCGGTCCAGGTGACTTATACATCCTCAGACCTTTCAGTTTCCTTAGCACCTCCTCCTTAGTAATCACCACTCCACTAACTTCCACCCCCCGCGCATGTAACAATAATAAATCTAAACCTTTGGTTGATGGCCTTTTGTCCCACAATGAAGCATTTTGGAGATGCATAGATGGTTTCACGGTATCAATTTGAAGGTGGCCAGGAGCAGTGATATAGTCCAACTGGCTGAGCAGGCAATGACTTTCACAAACCCAGCAAAGCAGCACAAATTAAAATTTTAAATATACATACATAAAGTATTCAGCTAAAGCAGAAATATCACATCTTATCATTTAAAAAAAAATAGTGGAATAGTATAAAATCCATTAAATTTTGCATATTTATTTAATGCAATTAGAATTAACATATATGTTAGATGTTTAGTGCTTGAAAGTTTATTAAATATGCCATTAAAAACTGTTTTGCATTTCATGCAAACTCATAAAACATTTTCAGGCTATCTCACAACACTGAGCAAGGCACAATAGACTGGGGTTACCAGACAGTTCCCCATTGGATCACAATTTTCTCGCAAAGGAGATTCCAGGCATCGTGTTCAATCAAACAAGCCTTGTGGATCTTGGCCTTTCCTTCCTTAGATTGAGTACATCATGGTTATAGGAGGGAAGAATGCATGGGGTTGTAAGAAATGGGGAGTGTGGTAGGGACGTTCAGACCTGGAGTCAGGGGCCATCTGCGCATCAAAAGGATGGTCAATGTTGGTAGAAAGGGAAAGTTCAAGATAAACGATATTGGATAAAGAATATTGAAGGAAGACATCGAAAGATGAATCACCAGATGTCAGTCAGGTAACAATGTTCTGGAGTAGGATGTCAGATACACAAACAGATTCTAAGAGTTGGGTGGGGATTTAAAGTTTTATTGTGAGGCCAAACAAAGAGAGGATGGGTGGGTTGAAGCAAATCACAAACCAAATTCTTAGAGCAAATCACAAACAAACTTTTAAAAAATCCAGAAGATTGAGGCACTTGGGATCCAAGGTGAGCTCATATACAATTAAATGTACGCAGCCAGACACAAAATGCTGGAGTAACTCAGCGGGTCAGGCAGCATCTCTGCAGAGAAAGAATGGGTGATGTATCGGATTGAGACCCTTCTTCAGACTGATGTCAGGGGAGTGAGCGGGACAAACATAGAATGTAGTCGGAGACATTAAGACTAGCGGGAGAACTGAGAAGGGGGAGGGGATGAAGAGGGAAAGCAAGGGCTATCTGAAGTTAGAGGTCAATGTTCATACTGTTGGGGTGTATGCAGCACTCAGTTGTCACTTCCAGTTCATTTCATCGACTCTCATTTATCTGTTCAATATTATTTATCATCTCAGTCCTTAGACAATTTAGGATGTGTCTTACCAAATGCACAACACCCTGCAGGTAAATAAATCATGATCGATTATCATTGTAGAGGACAATTCAAAGTATAAGGTTGGGGGACAAGGGTGGGGGAATAGGGTTAAGCCATCACAAATGTCCAGCTCTCTGGCAAATCATCAGGCAAATTAATAATTAAGCAAATCTTGCTTTGTGGAATAAAGTAGTCTGGAATTTTGAACTGAATAGTCAATGTGTCAAGGTAGCTTGAAGGGAACAGAAAAAACACTTGCATGAATGATTTGCAGTTCCATGTTGACCTATGGAAAATATTATACAAATGTCATCTCTGCATCCCAGAAATATAAAATGGTAGCCATGCAAATAGTGGATGCATTAGTTGTCATATTCCAAAATTCACTACATTCCATAGATTGCAAAGACAAATTTAAATCAACTATTTAAAAAAAGAGAAAAAAATGGAAATTAGAGTAGCTCATCTGACACCAATAGAAGGGAAACTGCAAGAGCAATTGGTACAGTGAGATTTGAGTTACCATACAGCCATACGAATAAAAAGAACACTATACATGTTAGAATTTAACATGAACATCCCCCACAGCGGAATCAACGTTTCCCTCAGTGAGGGAAGGCAATAAAGTTCAGTCATCTTCGTTCATCTTCAGCCTCTTTGTTCACGCGTGGTCGGGACCTTAAGCCCTCCACAGTCGCCGCTACGTTGGCCCGATGTTCAGGCCTTCTTGCCGGGATGATCGAAGCTCCGGCGTCGGAACGGAAGAACACATTCAGCGGCTTGGTGTTTCTGAATCGGCAGCTTCCTACCGGAGACCGCGGCTCCCAAAGTCCACAGGCCAAGCTGGGCAGAGCTCCAACACTGGCGATACTCGGCAAAGGATTCCAGGACTGTTAAAGTCAGCGTCGCCTGTGGCTAGAAGCTCCGCAAACCACAGCTCCACGGTGTTAAAGCAGCAGTCCCAATACTCCGGAGCTTCAACACGGCGATCCCCGGTAAGGCATCGTCCCGCTCCACGATGGAATCCAGTGCTGCGCCGCTGCTGAAGCTCTGGCTGGTCTCCAGTAGGAAAGGCCGCGCCAATCCAGATGGTAGGTCGCGAGGGGGAGCAAAGATGCGACTCAGAGATAGACGCATCCTCGACCAGGAAGTGACTGGGAAATAGTTTCCCCTCTTCCCAGTTATATACAATCTACTGTATATCCATGAAAACTAGGGAAACAAATAATATAAGATACGACAACTCCATAAGTTAAAATTATAAGATAGGGGGAAGGCTAATTCTGATGGCGTGAGAAAAGAACTAGCAAACGTGCATGTGGAGAGGTTATTTGCATATAAAGGGGCACAAAGTACAGAACCGTGATAAATCCCCTGAACCCGATTATTTTGATCCAGAATTTTAAAGGAATTATTTTTAATTCTGGATTCCATACTGATAAACATTTTCAACCTCGCAACGCGGGCGGTAGAAGCTGCCGCCGCGGGGGCTCCGAAAAGCGGACTCCCACCAGGGAGTCCCGATGTCACCGTCCACAGGCCTGCAGCTGGAGCCTCCGAAGCCCCAAAGACTGGTCGCAGCCGCGCGCCACCACAGCTCTCCACGCTCCGTGGCCAGCAGGCCCCATGATGGTAAGTCCGCAGGCTCCGCGACTGGAGCCCCCAGGTCATTCCACGGTGCTAGGCCCCAACGACAACGGAACCCCTCCCCCCACCGGCCCCCACATATACACAGCTAAAAACAATATAAAACCACAGCAAACGGGAAAAAAAATTAAAAATAAATTAAAAAAGGACTGACGAGGTTCAGGGGCCATGCCATTACAACGCTGCTATATAAGCTTCTTTCTTCATAAGATAAGATGCGAAGCAGATTTTCTTGGAAAGAAGTGACTAAAATATCTGGCGTTGGGGTGTCCATAAATGTATTGCATTTGGAAGTCCATGAAATTCCCCTATAAGAGATTGTTACTAAATTCGGAGCTTGTGAAATTAAAGATGAATTAGGATTCATCTTATTTAGGATGAATCTGGTTAGGAAATTGACTGAGGCAGGAAACGAGTTATGAGGAATTATTCAAATTAGCAGGAGATAACTTGCAACAATGTGTGTTGGGAGGGGGTACAGCTATTCATTGTATCTTTAACTGAGCTAGGTAATGGGACAAAATAATGCATATTCACATTTTCCAATGAACAAAGAAAATGTTCAAGGAAACATTAAACTACAACAAATGTTGAAAGACACAAAGTCCTGGAGTAACTCAGCGGGTGTCCCACTGAAATATTCCAGCAATCTGCCTTTTTTTGCACACCAGCATCCAAAGATTCTTGTTTCTTCAAACAAATGTTAATAGATAAAAATGTGGCCAATGAAATATGGCATAATTATCTTTGAACCTACAAAGGCTAAACAAAATTCCTTTTTTTAAAAAATATATATATTTTTATTAGAGGTAAGCAATAAATTGGCAAACACATATTATGGTAGAAGTATTTCGTGTACATCAATCATACATTATTAATATTATCAATTAAATCATTCTGCCTCTAATAGTTTTTTTTATAGATTAAGAGTAATAAAAAAAGAGAGCGAGAGAAAAAAAGAGAAAAAAAAGAGAAAAAATCATAAGGAATGGAATAATTTACCATTAATACATCATTGGAGATAAAGGTAAGGAATATAGAGTATAACTTTTCATCTGATCCTGAGTCCAAGTTTCAGTTAGGTTTCCCTGCCGAACCACTCTACCCTTTTAAGTAATCGATGAAAGAAGACCATATTCTAACAAAGAATATGTCTTTGTCCATTAAGGCAAATCTGATTCTTTCCAGGTGTAGGGTCTCGAACATTTCCATATTCCACATTTTAATTGTGGGGGTTATAGGGCCTTTCCAAAATTTTTATATTAATTTCTTCCCGATTATTATATTGTAATCTAGGAAATTTCTTTGGCATGTTGTAAGTGTTAAACTTTGTTCTGATATTCCAAGTATTATTAGTTTTGAGTCCGGATCCAGTTTAGTATTAATAACTTCAGAAGTGATTCTAAAAATCTCAATCCAGAAATTTTAAATTTTTATACAATTTGCAAAAGTATGTGGTAAGTTAGCCTCTAGATGCTGACATTTATCGCAGATAGGAGAGACATGTGGAAAGATTCTATTCAGTTTAACTTTTGAGTAATGTAATCTGTGTAATACTTTAAATTGTATTAAAGCATGTCTGGCATTTAACGAGCATTGATGTATATATTATAAACTTTTGTCCCAAATATCTTTCGTTATGGGTTGGCTTAATTCATTTTCCCATGTATGTCTATGTGATTCCGTCGATGGTACCTCGCTATCTAAAAGGATATTATAACTAAATTCCTTTCCAAATAGTGAAATGTTAAAGCAGTTTACATCAAAGAGACATAGAGATACATTGTTTAGTTTATTATTATCATGTGCACCGTGAGATCGTGAGTAGCTTTGTTTCCAGTGCTATCCAGTCAAATTTACTATACATGATTACAATCATGCACAAGTTAAAGAGTGAATGATTGTAGCGGCTAACAGTCGATTCTCTTCTGGGACAGCATCAAAGAGTCGCCACTTTCTGGCACTATCTTGGACTTTTCAAGTCTCAAGTCTCTAAAAATATAATTCAAATCTTTTGGACGCATGGAAAATAATCATGAAGCTAGTGGAATACGAGCATTCATTGCATTACACCAAGAATAGGAGGTAGAAGTTATGCCACTGTTAAACAAAGTCCATGTTAGATCTATGAATTCTCATAAGTTCATAAGTTCTAGGAACAGAAATAGGCCATTCAGTCCATCAAGTCTACTGTGTCATTTGATCATGGCTGATCTATCTTTCCCTCTCAATCCCATTCACCTGCCTTCATCCCATAACCCCTAACAGCCTTACAAATCACGAATATGTATTTCCTGCCTTAAAAACATTCATTGACTTGGCCTCCACAACCATCTGTGGCAATGAATTCCACAGATTCACCACCTCTTCTCTTTTCTAGTGTCCTTTTATTCTGACGCTATGGCATCTGGTCCTAGACTCTCACACTAGTGGAAACATATTCTCCACATTCACTCTATCCAAGCCTTTCATTATTCAGTAAGTTTCAATGAGGTCACCAGCTCATCATTTTAAACTCCAGTGAGTACAAGCCCAATGCCTTCAAACGCTCATCATATGTTAAACTAATCATTCCTGGGATCATTCTTGTAAACCTCCTCTGTACCCTCTCCAAATTTAGCACATTCTTCATCATATATCCCGGGGCCCTAAACTGCTCACAATACTTCAAAAGTGGTCTGACCAGTGCCTTATTAAGCTTCAGCATTACATCCCTGTTTTTGCATTCTAGCCCTCTTTAAATAAATGCCAGCATTGCATTTGCCTTCCTTACTACCAATTCGGCTTAAAAATCACCTTTTTGTGAATCTTGCACTGGCGCTCCCTTTGCACCTACAATTTTTAAAATTCCTCCCCATTTAGAAAATAGTCTATGGCTTTATTCCTACTACCAAAATGTATGACTCCACACTTTGCTGCGCTGTATTCCATTTGCCACTTCACAGCACACTTATCCAGCCTGTCCAAGTCTGCAGACCCTCCATTCTCTATATTACTTGCCCATCCACCGATCTTCGTATCATCTGCAAACGTGGCCACAAAGCCTTCAATTCCCTCTTTTTGTCTGGGGAGTATCAGACAAGAACAAATCCACTAAAACGTGTAGTCAAGGCTCTCAAGAGTAAAAATACAAAACACATTTATCAGTAAAGGATGTTAGGTTTGTATCTCTCTCTTGCAATTTCTTAATTTAAAATCTGATTGAATAGATATGTGTTAGTCTACATTATTAAGGAATTTGTGGATAAAACAAGTTTAAATAACTAGGCTGCAGATCAGCTATGTCTTTAGTGAATGGCAAAAGGGGTGCAAGGGACTAAATTGGTTATACCCCATGCATTTCCCTTCATACATATGTACATTAAACTATCCCATTGATTAAAATGTAATCCTTGTGCAAAATACAGACATAGATGAAAAATATTGCAGCATTATTGCAGCATGAATCCTGGATCGTGATCAGTTCAGCAGGTGGGCAGAGAATTATTCAGTTGATGGAATTTATTACAGAAAAATGTGAGGTGTTGCATTTTGGGAGCACTAACATGGGCAGGACCTGTACGGTGAATGATGGGACTGGGAAGTTCATTGAAAGAGGCATCACAGGTAGATAGGATGGACTTCAGTCAGAGTATTGAGTACAGAACTTGGGAGGTCATGTTGCTGTTGTATAAGACTGTATATAGAGGTCAGGTGAGGTGAGGCCTCATTTAGAGTATTGTGTTCAGATTTTGGCACCATGTTATAGGAAAGATGTAATCAAGCTGGAAGGTGCGGAAAGAATTTATGAGGGTAATGCCAGGACTCAAGGTCCTGAGCTAGAGGGAGAGATTGAGCAGGCTAGGACTCTATTCCTTGGAGGGCAGAAGGATGAGGAGTGATCTTATAGTGGTGTACAAAATCATGAGAGGAATAGATTGGGTAGATGCACATAGTCACTTGCCCAGAGTAGGGGAATCCAGAACCAGAAGACATAGGTTTAAGGTGAGGGGGGGGGAAAGGTTTAATAGGAACCTGGGGGATAATGGGTGATGGGTGTATGAAATGAGCTGCCAAAGGAGGTAGTTGAGACAGGTACTATCGCAACTTTTAAGAAACATTTAAACAGGTACATGGACAAGACAGGTTTAAAGGGATATGGGTCAACGCTGGCTGGTGGGACTAGTGTCAATGGGACATGTTAGCCGATATGGGCAAGTTGTGCTGAAGGGCCTGTTTCCACGCTGTAAGACTCTATGACAATGTGCAATGAACTTTATTCAAATATTAGTAGGTGTTTTTACGTAGCAAGTGTGACATCGAAGGGAAGATTTAGTTAGAGATTGGTAAGTTATGAAGGGGATTTAGAGGTAGTCTTGTCAAAAGAAACATGTGGATGATTCATGCCAGGACCAGTAGTGACCATACTGGATGAATCTGGATAAAATAACAAAACAGCTCTTGGCCATACATTCTTTGTTTGCACTTTAGACGTCTTCCCTGTTTTAACTGATTATTAATCTGTCTTCAGCTTTTGTGATTGCCAGTCTCAATATTTGGGATAATAGATATTCATTGTTGTATTCGGTATTCAATTTGTGTTTGGTCATGAAGGTCCCATCTGCTTCTGGGAGACCCATCAGTTACAGAAATGAAGTGTGCAGTAAAGCTGATATCCCAGAAAATTCAATAAGGACACGCTTAGAATGGAAGATCACTCGACTTTAAAGTTATGAGCCATTAAGTTACCCATTTCACAATTCTTTGTATTCTGTCCATGCGATAGGTGCAGTATGCTCTGTCAACAAAATATTTGTCAGAAAGATAATCAATGTGGAATGATAAACCATTGTCCATTAAAAGTAACACTTGATTGACAACACCACATTTTTAAAGGTGTGAACAGAAAATAATAGATGTTTGAAGCAGATTACTGTTTAGCGTAAAATCAATAAAGGATTTAAGTGAATTCTGGGGAAACATTAACAAAGGCATTCTGATGATTTATTAATGAGGGATGAGGCTTTTTATTCAGGGTTGGGTCTCTTTTATCAGTAGAAGTGGTCATCGCAAATAACAACTACATAAACAGCCTAAGATTAATGATTGCAATCTGAAGCCTGCATGAATTTTGTTGGAGTAACTCCCTTATTTATTTTCTAAAATCCCAGAAATAGTAATTTACATTATTCGCAAAAGTACTTTATTCATGAGAGGTTACAGAGTGTCAGCAGACATCCTCACTTTCTCCTTTCTAACAACCTCCTGCTGGACACCACATTCTGTTGTGCCACAAAACAGCAGAGTCATATGAAACTATTCAGAGAGGAACGTTTATTGTCCACAGACTAACATTATGTAAGACGCATATATTACAACTATTCTTTAATAATAAGACACCAAACAGAATGGCAAAACATCCAAACAACACGTTGGTCTCTTTCTGCTTTACTTTGGCATTAAGTCCTTGAGATACAGATACAGATATCATCTTCTTTTCCTGCAATTATATTAACTGGTTTCCAAAGGGTCTGAAGATGAGCAAGACTGGTGGTTAACCCAATGGAGTCTCCATATTTGCTTCAAACAATCCTTCCCAGTCCATCAGAGATTATTTCCTACATTTATTTAATGCACAGAGGAGGTAATTTGAACCATCAAGTCTATGTCGGCTCCCAGAACAAAATAATTGGTACCATTCTCCTATTTAGTTCCATGTAACCATTTATCTCTATCCCTAATCTACCCTTATTTCCTCTCATGCCTATCAATCCCACCCTGATTCATTGGCACATTGAGGCAGGGAGGCATTTACAATAATCAGTTAACAATCAACCAGAATGTCATTGGGATATGGGAGGAAACTGGATCACATGTGGAAAATGCATGAGGTCAAAGCAAAACATGCAAACTCCACACAGACAGCACCTGAGGACAGGACAGAACCCGAGTCTCTGGAGCTGCGAGTCCACAGCACTATCTATTCTGAGACCTCTACAACAACTGTTCCTGTGACATGTGAAAGAGCTAATAGTCAAATCTAATAGTCAAATCTAAAATGCAGTAATTCTCTACAAAAGCATGGACTAAAGAACAAAACAATGGCTCAATACCAAGTCTGAATGACTTTGTAAAATATATGGAACACAATATGGAGGACAGGTTGAATAAAGACATTAAGATGACAGCCTGCAGTACTAACATGTGCTTCTTCAAGGCCATAAAGAAGCCAAGATTGAAAAAAATAGCTGACGCTCCAGAGATAAGTAATAACTTGTCACTGGATGAGCTTGATTTGGACCCAGTTTCTCTTATATTCTGAAATGCTCCAGAATCTTTCAGTCATGCCATATTCAGACTTGGTAGGAGTGTTTTACTAATAAGAAAAATGTATAATTGTGCTAACTGTCCTTTGTTTTGCAAGTGGGTGCCCGAGAAGCACTAAGCAATGTTTATGCTCATTGTAGATCGCCACTCCCGTCTGACAAATCAATTAAAGATTGCCATGGTCTACCTTTAACGTTTGTTGCTATCTGCTTTTAAGAAACAAACTTTCGCAATGGAACACTTCATCGTTAGCTCAAATGATCCATGGTGTGATGTATAGGTTGATATGTATGGTGAGCTTCATTCTCATATGTGTTCAGCTTCCAGCAATGGTAGATATTTAATACCTTGATTGTATATATTTTCCTGCATCCTTTGGTTCCATTCAATTTTCATACACTTTTTTGCAGCTTTCATTCTGCTGTTATTGGAATAAGAGTACAGCTCATCGACTCAGAAATCTGCTGGGCACTGCTCTCAGTTTTGGATTAAGATATTGTAAAAAGCCAGCATGCTCAAATTAGGGATGAGTTAATCTTCTTAAAAAGTTCCAGGGCCGCCTTCACAGCATTCTCTTTGGAGATAAGTCAGGTACTGACATCTTGCGATCAGTCCATTAAGAACCTCACAAAATGTTCTGCCATGAACTGTCATCCATTACTTCTGAAAACATTTCATGGGTGCAATATCTGGCAAACAGTCCCTTCGGGAGGTGAATAATTATAGACGATTTATTTTCTCTGTGAAATATACCTCCAAGAAATGTAATAGGGAATCACGACATCAAATATATGTTGCAATTATATTTGCAGATATATAGATCACGTTTAGGTAGCAGAGATTAACAAGGCACAGATATTGCTCCGTGCTGTATTATTCTGGGTTCTATGTTCTCATTCAGCAAAAAACTTTCAGACTGAGTTTTGCCCAGTTTGTTTGGAACTTCTTGTGAGTGAAGTGTTTATTTCAGTTACATCCATTCTGGAGATCTGTAGGTGTTAGAATTATGCACACAGTCCATCTCTTTTTTTTTCCTTCCAAAAACTTTATTCGACACAATCATATGATACAACACATCAAAACATAATCAAAATAACACTATATCAAAAAATTCATTGTAGTACAACAGTACATTCATTGTTTACAATACTCTCAACCCCACGCGGTGGCCAGCGTTGACGGAAGGCCTCCAGAGTCCCCGTGGACACTGCGTGTTCCCTCTCCAGGGGCACACGTGTACGGACATAGGCCCGAAAGAGGGGCAGGTAGCTGACTCTAGCCTGACCATCGACCGCCCGCTGCCTGGACCCACGAATGGCCATCTTGGCCAGGCCCAGGAGCAAACTGACAGGTAAGTCTCCCCCCCCCCCCACTTGGCTATCCCCACTCCCTGCCTTGTGTCCGAACACCAGGATTGTGGGACTAAAATGCAACCAGAACTTGAGGAACAACCCCTTCAGATATTGGTACAGGGGCAGTAACCTCTCACACTCCATATACGCGTGGAACACGATCTCTTTGGCAGACGAGCCCAGCTCAAAAGGTTATTACATACCACCGCTCCGTGCAACACTCTCCACCCCAGGTCCCCAATATAAAGGGGTACAACTCCCTTATAGAAGGACGAAGGCACGGTGGTTCAGAATGTGCAGGAGCATCCTATACAGTGCGCGTCTCTTCGCCTCATGAAATGGCATGCTGGTCATCTCAGAAAGGCAGCTCAGATTATGTGGAGCCGGAGGCCGAGAAATATTCCGGAGCCTAGGCCCGATGAGCAGATCTGACGGAGCGGGGGTAAGCTCTATCTGAACCACTCTAGGCTCGCGCCTCTCCTCGACACCCACCATGACAGGATGAGGACCAACCACACCCGCAGCCACAACATCCCCCTCTCCTCGTGGAACAACACTCTGGCTGAAAACAGCCAAATTCCTCACTCTGAGCACATCCCTGTAGAAGACAGGCAAGCCCCTCAGAGCGGGTCGACTGATGCCCGCCACCGGGAGCCGCGAGACCCCCCTTAGGCAACGACCCTGACGGAAAAAATACGTCGCCAGAGCGTGCCATCTGGGAGGGTTCTCTACATACATGTACCTCCGCAGAGTCCTGAGACGGAGAACCGCCACCTGGGTACGCACGCATACCAAGGACTGGCCGCCCTCCTCTAACGGGAGACACAGGACCGCAGCGGAAATCCAATGCTTCCTATTTCCCCAAAAGAAATCTACCAGCTTCTTCTGTAAAGCAGTTACAAATATAGAGGGTGGGACAAGAGTAGCCAGCCGATACCATAACATGGAGGCCACCAGCTGGTTTATAACTAGCACCCTCCCCCGAAAGGAGAGAACACCAAGCAGGCCTGACCAGCGCCCCAGCCGGGCAACCACTTTCGTCTCCAACTCCTGCCAGTTTGCCGGCCAAGCATCCTCAGTGGGGCTCAGGTACACCCCCAGATAGAGGAGGTGCGTGGTGCTCCACGCATACAATGCCATCTCCTCCGGCAGGGAGTCTACCTGCCACTGACCCACTAAAAGTCCAGAGCACTTACTCCAGTTAATCCTAGCAGAAGATGCAGCCGAGAAAATCTCCTGGCAGTCACGCATCCTCCGCAGGTCACCAGGATCAGTGAACATAAGAAGTACGTCATCGGCATACGCCGATAAAATCACCTCAACCCGCGGGCCAGGTAGGGCCAGGCCTGTCAACCTCCTCCGAAGAAGACACAGGAACGGCTCCACACAGACCGAGTACAACTGGCCCGACATAGGGCACCCCTGGCGGACCCCCCTCCCAAAATGAAAAGGAGATAGCACCGCGCCATTAACCTTCACAAGGCACTCCGCAGCAGCGTACAAAAGCCGGACCCGGGCCACGAAATGTGGTCCAAACCCAAACGCTTGCAACGTCCCAAATAGGTATTCATGCTCAACCCTATCAAAAGCCTTCTCCTGATCAAGAGACAGAAAAGCAGCTGACTCACCAGTACCCTGGACTAAATGAATCAGGTCCCTAACCAGGTGGATGTTATCCTGGATGGACCGGCCAGGGACTGTATAAGATTGATCAGGATGAATCACTTGATGCAGCACGGAGCCCAGGCGGTTTGCCATTGCCCGAGCAAAAATTTTATATTCTGTACATAGGAGAGAGACTGGACGCCAGTTCTTCAACAAACGGAGTTCGCCCTTCTTAGGCAGCAAGACAACAACCATCCTACGCCACGAGAGAGGCATCACTCCAGTCGCCAGGCTCTCCCCCAGAACCAACATGTAGTCATCCCCTAGGAAACCCCAGAAAGCTCTAACAAACTCCACCGTCAACCCATCCAGGGGACTTACCCCTCCTGAGCTGATGCAAAGCGCGAGTCACCTCCTCCAAAGATAAGGGGCCATCAAGAAGATCAGCCTCCTCCCTATCTACAGTCGGTAGACCCTCCCACAAAACTTGCTGAGCCTCCACGCTGAAACCCTCCGCAGAGAACAGGGACCCATAAAAGGACCTAACCATGGCACTGATCCTCTCTGGATCAGTGACAGAGGAGCCGTCATCTGCAAGCAACTCCACGAGCTGTTTACGAGCTCCCCGCCCCTTCTCCAGAGAGAAAAAGAAAGGCGACGCTCGGTCCAGATCATGCAGCATCTGAACCCGAGACCTCACGTATGCGCCTCGGGACCGCTCAAGCAGCAGACTCCTCAAAACCTCCTTCTTCCTCTGAAACTCTCCCCATTCACTGGAATCTTCACCAAACTGACCCAGGCGAGACTCAGCGTCCAGTATCTCCCTCTCAAGCTTCTCGACCGCTGAGTCCCGCCTTCCGGTCGACCCCCATGTATACTCCTTACAAAAGAGACGGATGTGAGCTTTACCCACATCCCACCACTGCCTAAGGGAAGAGAAGCACCTCAGCCTCTCTCTCCACTTCACCCAAAACCGAGTGAATGACTCCCGGAAACACCGATCCTCCAGCAGCCTGTTGTTGAAGTGCCAGTACGCGGACCCAGCCCGAGCGCACGCTGGATTAAAATCCACACGCACCAGACAGTGGTCCGAGCACGGCACCAGCCGCATTGAGGCCGCTGAGACACGGGAAACAAACGCTCGGGAAATATAAAACCGATCAATGCGGGAACCACCACCCTCAGACCTCCGCGAAAAAGCAGTGGAATCCGGGTGAAGGTCCCTGCAAGCATCAACCAACTCAAAAGCGTCAATCAAGCCTCTCAGCTTCTTTGCTACAGCAGGCGCACACTGAGTACCAGAACGGTCCCGCACCTCAAGTGTGCAATTAAAGTCCCCACCAAGGAAGACACACTCTCCCCTATCAATAGTGCCCAACAGAGCATTCATCTCCTGAAGTAGGCCAGCCTGCATCGTGCCGGAGCTAGGGGCATACACCTTAATGAAATGCAACGGCATGCCATCCAGGCTCACGGCCAGATGGAGCAAACGGCCCGGCACCACTTCCTCCACTTTTAAAACGCTTGGCAGAAAATTTGGGGCCAACAGAAAAGCCACCCCACTCGAAGTCGAGCTGAGATGGCTCATATAGACCCCCCCTTCCCACTCCAGTCGCCAGGTAGGTTCGTCACTAGCAACAGTATGCGTCTCTTGCAGATAACAAACTGCAAATTTCCCCTCTCTTAGGGCTGATAAGAGCTGAAATCTACGAAAACTCGCTCTACTCCCATTTAAATTTAATGTAGCTACTGTGAATGTGAAGGCACACTAGATTTAGAACCTCACACTCCCCGTAGACTCAAGAACTTCTTTTCTGAGGAACTTCAAAAAACCCCGAAACTGCCCCAAATCAGAGTCAGGAAGACCACTATCCTTGTTGCCAAGGATAGCCTCGAGACTCGCCAACAAATCTAGACAGTCCCCCCACCGCCTTTGAGCAGCAACCCACTTTGTTTTGGGGCAGCGTCTTGTTTTTAGAAACTCTCGCAGCTCAACAATAAGTTTTGCCTCAGACACGGCCTTGGAGTCTGGGCTCGCAGCCAACCCGCTCGCACCTGAAACAACAAGCTCAGAAAGGCCAGAACTCTCCAACAAAACATTCTCTGTGCTACACCCACTGGCCGCAACGCTTTCCCCCTCCTCAGCCATGACACCACCCCCAGGATCAATGCTGGGGGTGGGTCCCGACACCCCTGGCTGAAACCCGCAGCCCATTGAATGGCTGGGCTCCTGCACGCTACCATCACCCTCCACGTCTGGGCCTGGGGAAGCAACAACAAGAGGCATCCCCAGGGCCTGTGGATCACTGGCACCCTCAGAGTCTGAAAGAGAATCACGACCCAAAACAGCCCTGACCTCCACATCATCCAGAGTGCCCTCTCCACAGGCATCACCCAGAGAATCACCACCTGCTATTAAACTCACCCCAGACAACTCATCCGGTGAGGCATCACGCCCCCCAGCACCTCCACTGGCACTGATATGGAGCACAGACTTGAACGACAACACCCCCGAACCTCCCCCCTCGGGCTGACTCTGCTCATCCCCCGTCTCAGGGGGCACACCACCAGGGGAGCCAACCACGTCACCTAGCGTGCTAGCACCCTCAGTAGGCCTCTGAAACGAGGGGACCTCGTCCGACCCAGAGGGTACGCACCCAAGGGAGCTAACCTCAACACCCGATGAGATAACTCCCTCGGTGGGCCCCTGAGATGAAGGGACAAGCTCCCGCCCAGAGGACACAACTCCACCGGAATCAACCCCACCACCTGTTCCTGCGACACCTGCTGTAGATCCATGAAGAGAAGGCCCAACCACCGACCCAGAAGACACCAGGCCAAGACCACTTTCAGCCACATCGGTGGTGGAAAGCCCGGAGAAAGACAACCCCTTAGCTCGGGACCTACGCCCTTCCTCATCATCACCAGGCAAATGCCTCCTTTTTGTCCCACTCGCAAGCGGAGGTACGGTAACCTCCATAAGGGAAGGGTCATCCACCTCCACATTACCCCCATCCACTTTGCCACCCACACGTTTAGGCTTCCTTACCCCCTTCCGAACCACCTCAACTCCTCCCTGGGCCCCAGCAGGTGCAGTCTGCACCTCACTGGAGCATCCAGGCGCCCCTCGGGTGGTCACAGAACTCGGCAGGTGCACACCCGATTGCATTTTCATCGCTCGGTTGGCCTTTTGCCTCTCCCTCTTCCTGATGTGCTTCCCCTGCTTCTCCCAAATCCCCCCTCATCACTTCCCTCCTCCTGAGCCCCACCCTCATCCGCCGCCACAGGCGCAGGACGCGGGGGGCGTGGGCTTTCGCTGCCCAGGGTCCCCAAAACGGACACCGCGGACCCAGATGGATTATCACTGCCGCCCCGGATCCCCAAGGCAGAGGTGGCAGCCCTAGCCGGGTCAGCAGTACCACCCCGCGCCACTGAGGTTTGACAAGCCACCCCAGATGGGCCAGCAGTGCATTCCTGGGCCACTGCGCTAGAACTTCTAGCAGTGACCCCGCGAATAAGACACTCCCTACGGAGATGTCCAAATTCACCGCACGCATGACACCGTGCCTTACCCCAACTCCAGCACACGGTTCTGGGGATACCCTTATACACCACCTCAAAACTCCCCTCAGCACCATCCCCCTCACCCACCTTCATGAACACCCTCCTCTTGAAACTGAAGACCCCTTTCTCCTCCGGGTCCCCCCCGGGATGCAAGAGCCTAAAGCATTTAGACCGCACCTCCCCAAACTTGGACAGATGCGGAATAAGTAATGCATCCGAAATATATGTGGGGCAGCTCCGCAGGAGAACCGGTCTCACCCGAGAAACCCACGGATCCACCTGTATGTGGCCCCCCCCCACTGAGATCCCCAACTCCAACGCTCGGGCCACACACTCCTGGGTCTTGAGTATCATCTCAACCTTTCCTCTTTCGAGCTCGGAAGAGACAATAGCCCCCCTCCCAAGAAGATCATTCATGGCCTTCGTAATTGCCCCCCTAGACATCATAGGCCCAGTTTGAACAGAGATACCAAAACTGTCCCCATCCAAGTCAACATGAGGCTCATGCTCAGATGGCCTCGTACCCGCCACTGATGCCAACGCTGCGTAGGTCCGGACCTTCGGCTGCGCCCCCTCCATCGCCATCCTCACAGAGGCACAAACCAGCTCCAGGCACCTCAGCAGCACAGCTCCAAGTTAAGTCCCAGAGACAGTCACAGTCAAAGACAGGCAGCAGAAAACAGAAACCTCCAGCTGAAGCAGGAAAGTCCCCAGGTTCGTCCACAGCCAAGAGCAGCTTTTGGGAAGCTCAAATCCCAGTCTCGCCGGAAGCAAAAGTACCTTCTTCACATTAAGCCAGGCAGCCGCACTGAGCAAAATGACTTTAGGGCAGAGAAACGGCGCTAAAAACGACAAAACACCGCGATCTTCATACCCACTCACAGGCACTATTGGCAATCCGCCAACGACAACCGCACCCTCGACAATGTGGAGAAAACTCAGGAATTCTCTCACTGGTGGAGGCTTCCCAGACCAGAGGAAAGCATGTTCTGGTATCCTCTTTAGTAGCTCTCGTACCATTGACATGAGTCTCACAGGTCTATAATTTTGTGCGTTATCTCTACTCCCCTTCGTAAACGAACAGACAAACTTTGCTACGCTTCAGTCCTTCAAGTCTTCACCTATGTTAAATGCCTTGGGATTTTCTTTTCAACACCATTCTTCTGGAAGCTTTTTGCACCAAGCACTAGTCAACCATTAACCCAAAAGGGATGACCATATTAAATCAAGGTATTATCCCTAGACTAATATTACACATGATGTGTACGTTACAGTGATGGAGTGATAGTCTGGAACTTGATAATGAAAATGATGAGGGAATTCATTTACTGCAAGACTTTTAGAACATTGAAAGGAAACACCCCACACATACCAATATATATTTTATATTATATCGGGTGTTCACGATGTGGTCTCCTGTATGTTGGAGTAACCAAACATATTACATCCCCTTTCTATTGGCAGTTGCGAACCTGAGACTACCTGAGACTTTAATTCTCCTTCCAACTTCCACTGTGACAGCTTTCTTTAGCCTCAACCAATAAAGCTCAATGTAAGATCATAAAGGCTTCCCACATATGTTTGTGGTAGTTCTCGAGTATCAATATGAAATTCCACAGGTCAGAACAGTTTTTTTTTCTCTCCACAGATGCTCCATGATCAGCTGAGCATTACCAGAATTCTCTCTCATTTTGTACCTCCAGCGATTGCTGTGTCCGGCATCTCACAGCTCCAGCTTGTGTTCCTCTCTAACTTCCATCATTCATCTTCCTTAATTTATATTCTGGTATATCAGCTATTCATTCTCCTCTTGTAGACAGCAACAAAAACAATTTTCTCACAAAAAGTAAGTTTAGTGTTCACCCTATCACAACAGGGTTTTTTCTTATTTTTCAATAGTAATTTTCACTGTTTGCATACAATGCTTGTTTGTCATTTTGAACCCTTTAGAACTGCATTAGTAATCATGTCAGGATACCATAACTTAACTCACTGCACTGCTCAATGCCCTGCATTATTAATACCTTTGCTTTCTCATTGATATTAGATGTTAAATAAGTGATTTGTACATACCGATACGTATAGATGACTGTAAGCATGTGAGACACATCTGGCAAAACTTGGTGGCCCCCAAAATGCAATTCCACGAGAATTCAATAAACATCTGCGGCTGGCTGAGCCTAAGCATCACAGACATAAAAGTAAACAACATTTAGTAACAGTGTTCCTCCCTGTACATTCAAGTGTTCTCAAACTGCTTTTAGATGTAAGATTATTTAAATGTTGTATTCAAATGCAATGTTGAAAAACTTTAAAGGGCCAACACTCTGGTTGTCATGACTGGTACTGCAAAGGTGAAATAGTTAGAGACCTACGTTGACAGAAGCAGTATGTCCCACTCTTCAGCTAGCCTTTTAGATGAACATTAATGTAGTGTCAAACAAGAATGAATGCAGTTTTATTTAAATGCTACAACATATTTAACTTCAGAGCAATATTAAACAATCCTTACACACATAGGTTGTTTAATATTGCTCTGAAGTTAAATATGTTATAGCATTTGTTTTTGTTACAATTGATAATTTGTTTCATTGTTACTTAGATGAACAATGGAGGACGAAACTCAAAGGGTCAATGTCTTTTTTGAAATTGACACCTATTTTCCATTTTTACACTTGCATTGTTTTTCTTCATTTTTTTCGTAATGTGTCAGAAAATCCAATTCAAATATTTTAGTTAGACATTTATATACTTCCAAACTGTTTGCAGAATGTATATTTGCCACAATAATAAGAGATATGACTGTAGTTATATATTGAATGTAGACTATGCAAACATTTGATTGCAATCAACATAGGTCAACCTCAGCAATCCTAAAATAAAATAGTGAGCAAATACTTCCATGGTTCTTAGTGTTTAGATGATATGTTCAAATCTTTGGAAAGGTTGTTTGATTCTATAGTCTTTCGTGAAAGGTGCAACTGACTCTTTGCGTTTTGTTGTGTAAACAATTCTCTAAGCCTCTCATTCGGAAGAAAACTTTAGTATTCATTGTATAATAGCATTAAAAGAGAAAGTGCAATTTGCTTTGGACTGTTATAAATTAGATACCAAAATGCATTGTCAATTATAGTTTGAGGAAACATGAGCTTTAAAATCATAAAATAAACAATTCCATTTGTTCGCACAGTTGATTATAATTTGTTCTCCGAGACATAGATACAACACTTAGTTAACATTCAAATAACAGCCTTGCAGCGCTCCATAGCAAAGGGGATTTGATTGTGCATGACATTGTTTTAAAGGTCAAATTAATGTTGTGTAGTACTTATGACCAATGGACTATCTCATATTTGTGTGGCATTTTCGCCTGAGTTATCTTACAGTGTTTAACATAAATACAGTGAGAGCATGTTTTGGATATTCTGGGGACAACTCTCTTCAAAGCTGTTATTTTATTCCAAATATTGCACCATCTCAATCAGAAGCAGATATGCATATTCTGATCCAGAAGATGGAAATTCTGGGCTATAACAAAAGAAATAGCAGCAGGTCATCTGCTACTTCAAGCCTACATTGACATTGCAATCTTTAGCCTCAACTTAATTTTCCTGTCACATCACATAATGCTTGATTCTGCTATTGTCCAAACTTTAAATATATTGATTATCCAGCATCCACAACTCTCTGAGATAAAGAATTCCAAACAGAGTAGAAATACTTCCTCAGCATATTTGTAAGAGATTGAGCTCCCTACCTGAGACCACATTTCCTGGCTAAGTCTCATTCACAAGGTTTTCCTTTCCACAAAATCTACCTTCAGCAATTTATGTTTCAATGAGGTCACCTCAAACATTTCTCACAAGACAATCTCCTCGTCCTGGGAATCATCTGAGTATCACACTGAAAACGTTCATACTCTTTCCAATATGTGGAGACAAGAACTGCACACAATATTTCTGGTGTGATTTACTGCCATTCTGTACTGATAGAGAATTTATTTCTTATTTTTTAATTAAAGTTTACACCACCAATATTTACACCACCAGCTGATGCGGAGATCTTAACATTTGTGATTTTATATCGAAGTCACGTGATTGACTACGTGAAGAACCCGCCAGCCCGCATGCGCGTCAGTACGTCGTCGCATGGCGAGCGATTTGGAGCAGTTCAAAACTGCTCCGGCGCGTAAGGAATTTTTTGTTCCAAGAATGGCCTGCTGCTCCGTTAATTGGGTGCAGCGGCCTTGGAGAAGCTGACGGCTGCAGCCAGTGCAGCTACTTGAGAAGGAGCCGCACAGCAACTGCCATGGAGGGTGGTCGATCTCGAAAAGTTGACAGGCATGGCCTGTGCAACTACCGCTATTGAAGCTCCAAGAGTGAGCAGGCGGCTGTTGGGGAGAAAAAACTGACGAGCGCGGTCGTACAGACACCTCCGGTTTTGGGGCTCCACGGGAGCAGGCGGATGTTCAGAGCATCTGATGGGCAAGGCCTGTTCAGACACCGCCTTTGGAGCTCCAAAAGGGAGCCAGCCAGAGGACTGCGGAAGCAACGCGTGGTTCAGGGTTGCGTTATATTCCTCCCCTAAGAGACTCCATTGTGGCTCCAGAAGGGAGCAAGGCTGGACTCGGAGTCACTAGCAGGCGCAACCTGTCTAGTGAGTAATAAATAAATAAATAAACAAACAGACATACAAATGAATAAATAAAAATAAATGGACAAATAAATAAATAAATAAATAGATTAAAAAGGGAATGTGATCCTGGCTCAGGAGACACTTACAGGATGTGCCAGGGTTGTGTTATAATATCTCCTGCTCAGAAGAAGGGAAGCAACACCTGGCTCAGGGTTGCGTTATAATATTTCCCGCTCAGAAGAGGGGATTGTTGGAGATTACTACATAGGTGACTCCGACTATGTGGATATCGATAAGGAATTCGAATCCCTTAAACTAGTTTGGGATATGCTACATTTTAATCATATGAAGGAGCTACCGGCTCTTGTCACATATTTGCCATCCCTTTGGGGGATAGGATATTCACTGGAGGAAAATCTGGCTAAGAGCACGAGGGATTTAACTTCTCATTAGCTAAGGAGGGGAATATGCTAAATACGGCTGGGAAATATGCCAGTCCAGATAACTGCCAAATTTTTTGATGTTCCATAAGTCAATTTCATCAGTTGGGATATCTCAGTGATGATATGTAGGCAAATAATTATTTCAGCGAGTCCAAAAACTGCTCGCTGGAGTCATTACGGCCTTTTGCAAACTCAACTCTCGGAAGTGCAGAAAGTTGCATTAACACTTCTATGTAATACACAGTTGGGCTATTGCCTTTGCAAAAATGCTATAAGGCATGAGATAATTCCCAAAATGGCTCATTTTTACAGGGCCAGTAACGTGCAGCCTGCATAGTATCTCTTCAGAGAGGTCTTATGTAGCGAGTTGAAGACCTGCAGGGGAGAATTTAAGGAGGGTGGAGTACCACCCTATGTGGGTAAAGCTCCGGCGGGTTTTCACCCCTGTATAAACAAGGGGCAGGAAGCGCCATTGAGGCTCCAGAAATGAGCAGTCGGAAGTCACTAGCTGGCCCCGCAAGAGCAGCCTGTTGAACCAGGCTTGCAGTAATGGCAGGCGTGACCTGTCCAGTGAGCCCTGCTGAGGTTCAGAAGGAGCAGCTGGGCAAAGGAGCAGCCTGTCGATCCAGGCGGGGAGAAGCTGGCAGCGCGATCTGCACAGTCAGCTTCAGCAAAGGCACCAAAAAAGGCAGAAGTCCTGCAGGAGCAGCCTGTCGAGGCAGGCTTGGAGTAATGGCAGGCACGGCCTGTCAAACCAGACTGGGAATATCTGGTAGCGTGACCTGCACAGTAAAGCTCCAGCAAGTCTCTAAAGAGACCGTAGGCCGAAGAAGCACTCTGTTCCATTGGGCTTAGAAATGCTGGCATGCCTGCCTTGCACAGCAATATCGCTTTGGAGCTCCAGAAAAGAACTGTTTGGCTAGAGTGGGGCTGAAGATGTGGTCAGACAGGGTCTGCAATGGAACTTCACTGAAGCTCCAACAAGGGGGTCGACCTGGGCTCAGAGACGCTGGCAGGTAAGTCTCTTTACTAACCTCCGTAAAACCGAAATGGAGCAGTCTGTCGCCCCGGGTTTGGATTTACTGGCAGCATGGTCAGTCTAGTACCTTTCTCTGTCTCTGGAGAAGAACAGGTTGATGCAGAGACATTGGTAGGGTGCCTTGCATAGCAACCTCTGTGAGTTCCAAGTAGGAACAGTTTGGCTACCCTGGTTCAGGATAGACCAACTTGGAACTGGCTGGCCATATGGAACATATTGGCCAGGAAAGCAGTGCATCAACATCTGTGATTGAGGTTATCAGGCTGCTCAGTAGAGTGAGGTAGTTTGAGGTTTCCCTCAACATATGCTTAATTCTTTCAGCTCAGCTAGTAGAGTTGCCAGTTCATTGGAAACATCATTGCCATCCTCTCTGGGATAGGTAGCTACCAGCAGAAAGCTGGTCTGCCATGTAGCATTTTTTTATCTGACCTGCAGGTTCTTGGTGTCAATAGAAAAACATATATATAATAATCTGTAGTCTCTCAGTACCAGAATTCCTGATTGAGTGGCTGTCTCCACACTGGAGACAGAGACAGGTGGTTTCTGTCAGAGGACTGCTGAGCAATTCCTGGCTCCGGGTTGCATTATGCTATTTTCCACTCTGAGGAAGGAGGCTGAAGATTCGGGGTGACTCTGAAGGTGACGAGTTGACAGGGAACTCGTATCCCCACATCAGGTGGATGTTGTGCTTCAGCTCTAGTCATAAGGTTCTGATTATATGTTATGAATAAAACATAAATACATAAATAAATAAGTAAAAAATAAATCCTCCGCGGCAAGAGAAGCCAACATTTCCGTCCATATGGTCAATAGAGGAAACGATGGTTATCCAAGTGGAAACAGAGACATCTCACAAAGGACGAGTAGTTTGCCCACGAACAAGAGGGGTATATTTCTAATATTTTCTCAAGGTTGAAGAAAAGTGGAGCATGCCAAATCAGGTTAGAATTTGGCTAGTTTGATCATGTGTTTGGTTAACCAGTTTAAATGGATAATTGTCTTTCAGCAGTTTAGCTCATTCAGAGGATTTAAGGCCTCAATCGATCTTGAAGATGCATACTTTTCCATATCTATACACGAGAGGCACAGATATATCCGGTGTTTTTGATGACAAAGCCAGGGGTGGAAATTGTAGGCTCTACCTAGGGGTTGTCTTCAGCCCTAGGCTATTTACAAAGATTCTAAAGCTAATGCTGCCCTACTCAGATCAAAAGGGCATTGTGTCATGGAGTTTATAGACGACATGCTTTTGGAGCTGATAAGACTCAGGGGTTTTATCAATAGATGCCTCTTATGATATTAAAGATGAGGCAACATGAATTTTAATAGTGCCAATTTGGCCTACTCATTCAGGATGTCCATTGTAAAAGGCAGCTGAAAGAAACCCATATTTACTCGAAGTCACGAGTGATGGCTAGTTCAGCCTATTTCTCGTGCAGCTAGCTCTGCACGGTTGTATTGAAGTTTGTGAAGAAGACGCATGTGAGCTACTTTTAAACAGAAGTAGCAGAGGTTTGTGTATCTTTCAGTTTGGACTTAGAAGCGATTATGTTATAGCACAATTGACACTGCTTGTGCTGCTTTGTCATTCTCTCTAGAACTATGTGGGACAATAAATGATTGGTTATTCACCCACTGTTGACTAACGTTATGCAAGGTGCCTTTTATATGAACACTCTAAAGCCTAGACTCATAGTAGTGTGGAATGTGTATCAGTAAAAATTATTATGCAGATACTCATCTACTATATTCCTAGTGGGAGCAGTATCGTTTAAGTTAATTATGCTTTTAGCAACTGATTTCAGCACAAAGAACACAGTCTTTACTCAATCTCCGGCTCGGTCCCCGAGTCATAATTGACATGAGGGTAGTTTGTTATGGGAATGATCTCATAAAGCAAAACGGGCTCAGTTGGGTACAATTTGGAGTTGACAGTTGACAGCAATGGAAATTGGGGGTGTTATTATGTATACAGGTACACTGAGCTTACTAGTACCTACGAGATGAAGGATAGTTTCTTCATTGTTATTTAATAGTTTTCTCAAGAGATTGCTGGTGCAGACTATCTCAACATGAATAGAGTGTAAGCAGCTAATAGCGGGTGTGAATTCAAATAACTCTTCCAAGGGGGCTGGCTCGTTAGCAGCCAATAGTATGGAAAATTCCCAATTGATCATCTTCTTGTAACAGCAGGAGGCTTACATAGTGCACTTTCAGAAGTTATAACATTTGGTTGAATATTAATTGGTTGATTGCAGATAGAATTCTGAACAGTGTTGCATGAGTTATTGTCTAACTCATAGTCAATTGGGATTGTGGTCTGATTAAGGGCAATGGACATGTATGTAAGTTAGCATCATGTTGTTAATAGCCCATGCCTTTTTTACCATTTATGGTTTCTCTGTTTAAGTGTTTCACACGCAGATTGGTTTACTGCATCAAACCACAAAGTTTCGAAGGCTTTACGTAGTCACTCATGTGACTTTGATATGAAATAGAAAGATTAAACGAGAACTTACCGTTTTAAGTTTGATCTTTATTTTATGAGAAGTTGGAGTGAGAGACTACGTGCCCTCCACTCCCAACCCAGAATCTCATAAAGATCATTCGGTAAGTTAAGGGTTATTAATCTTTCTATAGCTTAAGTTCGTGCAAGTGGTCTGTGGTTTCATACAGTTGCTCTGAAGATTGACGCGCATGCGGACTGGTGGGCTCTTCACGTAGTCCCTCACTTCAACTTCTCATAAAATAAAGTTCAAACTTCAAACGGTAAGTTCTCATTTAATCTTTCTATTGTATTGTTATTAGTTAAAGTCTTAACATTAGTTTCGTTTTTTTTGTTTAGTTTATTATTGTCACATGTACCGAGGTACAGTGAAAAGTATTTTATTTGTGTTATCCAGTCAACGAAAAGACTATACATGATTATAATCAAGCCGTTCACAGTGTACAGATACCAGATAAAGGGTATATCATTTAGTGCAAGATAAAGTCCGAATAAAGATCTCCAATAAAGTACATGGATCAGGACTGCACTCATGTGCTGGTGAGAGGGCAGTTCAATTGCTTGCTAACAGATGGAAATAAACTGTCCCTGCATAGGGAGTTATGCGTTTTCAGACTTTTGTACCTATTGTCTCATGGGAAAGTGGAAAAGAGGGAGTGACCAGGGTGAGACTGGTCCTTGATTATGCTGACGGCGTTGACGAGGTGGTGTGGCGCAGATTAAGTGAATGGAGGGGGGATTGATTTGCGTGATGGTCTGGTCTATGTCCACAAATCTGGGATGGAGATGTTCCCAAACCATGCTGTGATGCATCCTGATAAAATGTTTTCTATGGCGCATCTGTAAAAGTTGGTGAGGGTTGTTGGGGACATGCAGAACTTCCTAAACCTTCTAAGGAAGTAGAGGCGTTGGTATGGTTTCTTGGCCATAGCTACGATGTGGCTGGTCCAAGACAAATTGCTGGTGATATTTAGTCCTAAGAACTTGAAGTTTTTGACCATCTCTGCTTCAGCGCCATCAATGTGGTGTGTGCAATGCTTTCCTTCCAAAAGTTAATCACAATCTCCTTAGTCTTACTGACATTGAGGGAGAGGTTGTGGTCTTGGCACCAAGTTATGAGGTTCTCAATCTCCTTCCTTACTCCGCCTCGTTATTATTTGATATCCGACAAAAGCTGTAATCTATAGATAGTAGTCTGACATCATAAGGTCATAAGTAACAGGAGCAGAAATAGGCCATTTGGTCCATCAAGTCTATCAATGGCTAATCTATCTCTCCCTCCTAACCCCATTCTCCTGTATCTCTGCATAACTGCTGACACACATTCTAATCAAGAATCTATCTATCTCTGCTTTAAAAGTATCCACTGATGGCCTCCACACCCTTCTGTGGCAAAAAATTCCACAGATTCACCACTCTCTGACTAAAGAAATCCCTTCTCATCTCCTTCCTAAAGGAATGTCCTTTAATTCTGAGGCTATGACCTCTAGTCCTAAACTGTCCCACTATTGGAAATATCTTCCCCACATCAACTCTATACAAGCCTTTCATTATTCGGTACATTTCAATGAGGTCCTCCCTCATTCGTCTAAACTCCAGCGAGTATAGGCCTGGTGCCATCAAACATTCATCCACTCATTCCTGGGATCATTCTTGTGAACCTCCTCTGGACCCTCTCGAGGGCCAGCACATCCTTCCTCAGATAAGGTGCCCAAAATTGTTCACAATACTCTAAATGCGGCCTGACCAGTATCTTATAAAGCCTCAGCATTACATCATGTGTAGGAAAGAATTGCAGATAAACCGAAGGTGGACATAAAATGCTGGAGTAGCTCAGCGGGACAGACAGCATCTCTGGAGAAAAGGAATGGGTGATGTTTCGGGTCGAGTCCCTTCTTCAGACTGATGTCAGGGGAGTGGGCGGTACAGAGATAAAATGTAGTCGGAAACTGTATGACTGGTGGGAGAACTGAGAAGGGGAGGGGATAGAGAGAGAGGGAAAGCAAGGACTACTTGAAGTTAACTTTCATACAGCTGGTTTGTAAGCTACCCAAGCAAAATATGAGGTGCTGTTACTCCAATTTGGGCTGGGCCTCATTCTGACAATGGATGAGACCCAGGCCAAAAAGGTCAGGTTGAGAATGGGAGCGGGGGTTAAAGTGTTGCGCAACTGGGAGATCGGGTAGGTTTTGGCAGACTAAGCGGAGGTGTTCAGCAAAGCGATCTGTGAGCCAGCACTTGGGCTCGCCAATATACAGGAGTCGACACCTGGAACAGCAGATATAGTAGATGAGGTTGGAGGAGGCGCAAGTGACTCTGTGCCTCACCTGAAAAGACTGTCGGGGCCTTGGGCGGAGTTGAGGGCGGAGGTAATGTGGCAGGTATTGCATCTTTTGCGGTTGCAGGGGAAAGTACCTGGGGTGGGAGTGGTTTGCGTGGGTAGGGATGAGTTGACCAGGGAGTTGCCAGGCACGGAAATCGCTATCAAAACATGGGGGGGACTGGGGGACCGGGGACACACAATTTTTTGGTGGCCGCGCATACACACACACACACACACACACACACACACACACACACACACACACACACACACACACACACACACACACACACACACACACACACACACACACACAAGGCCTCGGAGGCTTCAGCCATGGGCCGTGTGGACAATAATTTCAGCTCGATCCAGCGCTAATTCCAGCTCAACTCTGCCTGTCTCGCCGAGTTAACCTACAGCCCTGTCTGGACTGACGGGACACCTGTCCGGAGCCGTGGAGCTAGTGCTGCTTCTCCGCGCTGTAAACCTGGGCCGTTGTTCCCGTAAGTCCAGGCAGGGCTGTAAGTTAACCTGGCGGAACAGGCAGAGTTGAGCTAGATTTAGCGCTGCTTCTCTGCGCTGGCTGTGGGCCTGGGGGCACCGCTCCCGTCTGACCTCCGACGTCTCTGGCCACCCCCGGGCATAGGGGGCACTCGGGTGGGGACGGGGATGGTCCAGTGGAGGTTCGGCAGCGATTGTAGCTCCAAAGACTCGGGATCGATCCTGGCCGCGGATGTGTCCAGGCCTGCCGAGAGTGTTTTTCGCTTGTG